>JANUYF010000004.1:138901278-139516000 GCA_026167975.1 Phrynosoma blainvillii
GTCATGGAAGTCATGAACTCCTGAGCTGCACCTTTTAGATCTAATGAACCTGACTTGAAGGGGATGTTGAGGTCCCCGAGAACAAGAAATCTGGGAGACTTCAACACCAGCTCTGAGACCAGTTGTGTGAGCTCAGCCAGGGAATCTGTTAAGCAACGGGGTGGATGGTAAACCAACAGAATCCCTAGAATGTCCCTAGCCTTCAGGATCAAGTAGATACATTCAATGTGATTTGTTTTCTGGATATGTCTCCTGGTCAAAGTGATAGTATTTTTATGGACCAAGGCAATTCCCCCCACCCACCCACTTTCCCTAACCTGCTCCTGGACAGTATATCCTGCTGGGAGGGCCTTAACCCAGGTCACACTGATTGTACTCAACTACAATCTGTGAGTACCGATGACGTGGACAAGCTTCTTGGAAGTGTGAGAAAGACGACTTGCCCCCTCGATCCTTGTCCATCCTGGCTGGTTATCCAGGGGTGGGGGGAACGCGTTGAAGGTGTTCCTTCGGGACACAATCAACGTGTCATTCAGGGAAGGCAAGGTACCATCTTGTTTAAAGGAGGCGGCGGTTAGGCCACTCCTGAAAAAGCCTTCCCTGGATCCCCTGGATAGAAACAACTACAGACCAGTCTCCTTGCTCCCTTTTTTGAGCAAGGTGATCGAGAGGGCGGTTGCTTCCCAACTCCAAGCAGTCTTGGATGAAACTGATTATCTCGACCCATTTCAAACCGGCTTCAGGACAGGATATGGAGTGGAGACTGCCATGGTTGCTCTGACCAATGACCTCTGCCTGAGTATCGACAGGGGTAGTGTTACCCTGTTGGTGCTCTTGGATCTCTCAGCGGCCTTTGATACTATAGATCACGCCTGAGAGAGTTGGGAATCGGAGGCACTGCTCTGCAGTGGTTCCGTTCCTTCCTCTAGGGCAGATCTCAGAGGGTGAGGCTCGGGGATAGTTGCTCATCTAAAATCGAGCTTAATTGTGGCGTCCCTCAGGGCGCCATCCTGTCCCCGATATTGTTTAATATTTATATGAAGCCGCTGGGGGAGATTATTCAGAGGCATGGAGCTCGGTGTCTTCAGTATGCTGACGACACCCAGATATATCTCTCCATGACCAGATCATCGTCTCAGACTTCAGATGGCGCCTCTCCTCTTAATGACTGTCTCAGAGCGGTAATGGGTTGGATGAGGAAAAACAGATTGAAGTTGAATCCAGACAAAACGGAGGTACTTGCAGTCACAGGCCCGAAACCAGATCTGGGAATACAGTCTCCAGTCCTGGATGGAGTCACACTCTCCTCTAAGGACTGTGTTCGCAGCTTGGGGGTGCTCCTTGACTCATCGCTTCACATGACTAGTCAGGTGAATGCGGTGGTCAGGAGTGCCTGTTATCAGCTTCGGCTGATACGCCAACTGCGCCCTTATCTGGACATGAGGGATCTGGAAACTGTGATACATGCCCTGGTAACCTCACGACTAGATTACTGCAACACACTCTACATGGGGCTACCCTTGTGCCTAACCCGGAAACTTCAACTGGTACAGAATATGGCAGCCAGGTTAATTACAGGAACATCAAGGAGGGAGCACATAACACCTGTGCTGAAATCCCTCCACTGGCTGCCGATTAGTTTCCGGGTGCAGTACAAGGTGTTAGTTTTAACCTTTAAAGCCCTACATGGCTTGGGTCCATCCTATCTTAGGGACTGCCTTTCCCCATATGAACCCCCCCGTGCCCTTCGGTCCTCTGGGAGGAATCTGCTACAGCCACTAAAAACTAGGCTGTCTCAGACCTCCCAGAGGACCTTTTCTGCGACCGCTCCCAGACTATGGAATGGCCTGCCAGATGAGATCCGTCTAATTACCACTCTTGCTGCTTTTAAGAAAGCAGTAAAGGCGGATCTCTTCCGGCAGGCCTTCCCAGAATAACTCTCAGCCTAGGGATGGGTCCCTGACTTGTAAATCTGACTCCTTATATTATTGTCGTTTGTTTTTAATATTGTATTTTAATTGGTCATTTGTTTAATTCTGTTTTAAGGGGATGGGAGGGTGGGACTATGGGATGATGGAATGTTTTTTAACTTTGTTCTATTTTAATATTGTTGTACCCCGCCCTGATTGCCGCGCAGAGGGGCGGGTTATAAATAAAAAGTTATTATTATTATTATTATTATTATTATTATTATTATTATCGTCTCCCAGCCAAGTTTCTGTAAAACAAGCCAGGTCGTCATCTTTTTCTTCTAACAAATCATGGATTATATGGGATTTGTTCTTGACTGACCTGGCACTGCAGGGGAGCAAGATAAGGGTCTGTGGTATAGTTGGGACAACCCTCGGTTCTTTTGGGCTAACAGGGTGAGAGGAAGACGGGATAGATTTCAAATATCGATCTTGTCTTCCCTTGCATTTCATCCCCACCCTATTAACGCTGTATCTCCCCTTGCCCCACATTACTCCAATTGACTTGGCACAGCTGGCATCTAAATCAGTGGTCTCCCTCCCACACAGATTGGCTATTAACAGGTGTCAAATAATAAATAATAAATAAATAGTTAAATAAATAAAATAATTAACAGGTGTTGATAACTATTAACAGGCTATTAACCCCCTCACCAATACCTCCCCTTCTTCCCTCCCCATACAGGTGTTACAAGCACAGTTGTTATGACAACCACCTCTTGAGGCTCAATTGAAGCCCGGCTTTTAGAAAGTGCTGTTTTCACCAACACTCCCTCTTCTGCAGGCGCGAGTGCCTGTAATTGCCTCCAGAAGATGCTGCTCCCACCAGTTCCTCCCTCTTTTCCCTCTCAATACCAGCGCCAATAAACACAATAGTCTCAGCACATGATGCTCAGAGTTTTTATAAGGTGGCACTCTCACCAGCATCCCCACATTCCTTTCTTAGCACTGTCAGGCATGGTGTGGCTAGTTCGATGTTGAGTTGAGACTTCAATTTAGCAGCTGGCAGAGATGGGCAGATGATGGTGTCTTTGGAAGGTTGGGGTGAACTGAAGAACCTCCTACTGGTCACAGATGGAGAGCCGGTGTAGCCAAAGGTGGTGATGGGGGCAGGCAATGGCCTCTGCCCCGAGTCCTCCTCTGGTGCAGAGTTGGAGGACTGATGGTGATGGGGGGGCAACATCTTCTGCCCTGAGTCCTCCTCCATAGTAGTAATAGACTCCAAGACTCAGAGTGCATGTGATCAAGTTTGTCTAATTTGCTAGTTATATCCTTTCCTAGGCAGGGATAAGTTAGCCACAGTAGACCATGTATTGATAACTTCCCAATAAGAGACTTTTACCTTACATGAAGTGAGAAATACCAGATGGCCAAGCTGGAGTCATGAAAGGAAGAGGCACTAGGGTTCATTTTGCAAACATACATTGGATAATGGAGTGCACACAAAAAAAAAAAAAAAAAAAAAAAAAAAACTTCAGAAGAAAATCAGACTGTGCTTTATAAGATTATAGCAAAGATTTTGATTATGTAAGTTATGAAAAACTTTGGTTTGGTCTTAAAGAAATGAGTGTGCCACAACATTCAATTATCTTGATTCATAACCTATATTCAGGACAAGAGGCTACCATCAGAACAGAATACAGAGAAATGGAATGGTTTCCAATTGGCAAAGGGATCAGGCAAGGCTGCATTTTATCACCCCACTGTACTTGTACACTGAACATATACATAAAGCAAGATTAAACTCAGAAAAAGGAGATGTGAAAATTGGAGGAAGGAACATCAATAATTTAAGATAGGCTGGTGACACAATACAACTAACAGAAAATAGCAAAGACCTAGAACAATTATTGAAGTAAACGAATAAAGTGCAAAGGCAAGTTTATAGCTGAACATAAATTAAACAAAAATAATAACCATGGAATATTTATATAATTTTAAATTAGAAGTGAAGACATTGAAATAATTCAAGACTTTTCATACTTGGCTCAGTCATTAATCAGAATGGAGACTGCAGTCAAAATATCAGAAGAGGACTAAGGGCCTTTGCAGACTGCTAGAAATAGTGCAAATTGAGTCCACTTTAACTGTCCTGGCTCAGTGCTAGGGAATCATAGGAATTGTATTTTTTTTTCTGAGACATTGAGCCTTTTCTGTCAGAGAGCTCTGGTGCCACAATAAACTACAGTTTCCATGATTCCCTAGCACTGAGTCAGGGCAGTCAAAGTGGACTCAATTTGCACTATTTCTAGCAGTCTGCAAAGGCCCTAAGACTTGGAAGTACAGCCATGAAGGAACTAGACCAGATCCTAAAATGTAAAGATATATAATTGAAAACTAAAGTTGAGATTGTTGATGCCATCATATCTCCAATTTAAATGTATGATTGTGAAAGCTGGGGAGTGAAATGTGATGCTGGAGAAGAGTTCTATGGATACAGTGGACTGCTAAAAAGACCAATAAATGAGTGCTAGAGCAAAGCATGCCTCAACTCTCCCTAGAAGCCATGATGACTAAACTGAGACAGGACTCACTAGAAAAGACAATAATGCTTGGTAAAATGGAAGGCAGTAGGAAAAGTGGAAGACCCCACTCCAGATAGATTCAATCAAGGAAGCCACTGGCCTGAATTTGCAAGATCTGAGCAGAGATGCTGATGATAGAGTGACTTGGAAGTTTTTCATTCATAGGGTCACTGTAATTTGAAGTCAACTTGATGGCAATTAACAACAACTGTTCATTCTATATGGAGCTGTCATTGAATATCATTCAGAAACTAAAGCCAGTGTAAAATGCAGCAGCTGGACTACTGACTGGAACACCATACACAAACCATGTAACACCACTTTTAAAGAAAATAAATCTGATCATCAATATGCTTCTGGTCTGAATTCCAGGTGCTGAGTTACAACTCTATGTAGCTCAGGCCCTCAGTACTTGAGGAGGTATCTCTCCTTATGTACATGCCTTCCTGAAAGTTAAGGTCTATTAGAAGGCCCTTTCTCTGTGTTTCTTCAATGTGGGTGGAACACTGTAGGAGAGGGCCTCCTTTGTGCTGGCACCCTAGTACTGGAATGCCCTGCCCTTGAAGGCCTGATTGATAGCAATGCTGGAGACATTCTGTCACTAAGTCAAAACATGGATTTTTTAAATTAAAACCTTCAGGACTAACTGCTTTTATCCAATTTGCACATGTGCTATAGGGGTGTATTATTTTAAATTGTTTTAACTGGCTTTAAATTGTCTGTTTTTAATTGATAGGTGATTTAATATATGTTTGGTCTTTTATGTTGGAGCATGTGTGATCTGGGATCAACATGCAGAAGACTTACACCAGGAACAAAACACCACAGAAGAGTCTATACTGTGAGGTTTGGTGCAGGCTGCAGAGGGGGGAAAAAACCCTCCCACACAGAAGCTGTCGGAAAGACAAAAACTGCTGGACTGCTGAGTTCTCACAAAGAGGCTTTTATCCTTGAGTACAGCTATATACAACAGACTGACAGTGCTACTCCAGGCTCCTATTTACAATGCAACTACACTGAGCATTCAGCTCACTCACTTATATAAAATATCTCCCCCTGGGATTTGAATCCAGCCCACTACTAGTATGTCACCCAGTTTCCTGTCACCTGATAGCCATGACTCTGCAGAAGTGAAGTTTGCTGACTTCATCTCCTGCCCTTCTGTCATCAGCTTCCTGTGACTCATGACTCTTCAAATGATGAGTCATCATGTCTCCCAACTGAAGTGAGGTTACCTTTTTATCTTTGCTCCAGTTTCATGCCATAGCCACATCTATGACATTTTCTACCCAGAGTGCAATTTACTCTGACATTTTAAATTATTATTATTGCTGTTTTTATTATTATTCTTATTTAAAACTGATTTACTGTATATACCCATGTCTAGAAATTTTAGTCAAAAAAGTAAACCCCAAAAACCTGGATTGACTTATCCATGGGTCAGTATAAGTACTGTACTTCAAGTCTCAACAAAAAAGGAACCATTCCCTTCTCTGATTAGACTGGCAACAGGCAAGAGCTTAATCTGTTCAGAGAGCCTTTTTGAACTCCTGAGTGGGAAAATAGTGGCAGTGGTGAAGGCTCTTTGGTGCTTCTCTTCAAAGAAGTGCCAAGAGGAACTGGGCTTTGAAAGATCTGAATAAGCCATCTATGTAAGTTTGTCAGCTTTTCTGAGTTAAAATCAGGCAAAGTTATTACATTAAGGGTAAAGTCTATAATCACTGCTAACATAGTCACTATTTTCTTTGCTTTGCCTTCTCATCCTTTTTGACATGTGTACATTTTCTTAGCCCTGCCCATGCCTGTCACCTCCCCCATCCACTACACAGCCACCATTTAGCATAGTTCCCTCGTCAATCATCTTGCCTTTAGGGTGAGCTAACAGCTATGCCTTCTGAAATTTTTTTAAGTTCATTGGCATTATTTTCCTTTGCTTCATCCTTTAATAATAATAATAATAATAATAATAATAATAATAATTTTTATTTATATCCCGCTCCTCTGCCAAGCAATCGGGGCGGCGTACAGTATTCACAACAAAACAAATAACATCAAACAAGTAAATAACAATCAAATCCCATCCCTCCTTCCCACCCCCGCCCACTCCCACCCCTCAAAAACAAATCAAACAAACAATGTAAAATAATTGTTAAAAATATACAGTATATAATATAAAAATGCCCTATACAATTTAAATACATAGTTGCGTTGTTGCTGGGAGAAATGTTGCTGGGGAAGTGTTTTAACTTCTTCCCAGTATCTCCAGCCGCATTCTAAACCACCGGTGAGTTAATAGGGAAGGTGTTAGTCCCTAACAGCTGCAGGGGCGGGGCGGCACAGGCTGCTCAGCTGGTCACTCCGGCGCGCTCAGCTGGTCTTCCTAGCTGCGTGAGGGAACAGTCCTCCGCAGCCTCTGGAGCGCTGCCTCTCGCCGCGTGGAGCCAGGGAGGGTGTTGTCAGGCGGCGTTTTAAAGCCGCCGGTGCTCCTCCTGACAACCGCGGGGGCGGGGCGGCACAGGCCGCTCAGCTGGTCTCTCCGGCGCGCTCAGCTGGTCTTCCTGGCTGCGTGAGGGAACAGTCCTCCGCAGCCTCTGGAGTGCTGCCTCTTGCCGCGTGGAGCCGGGGAGGGTGTTGTCAGGCGGCGTTTTAAACCCGCCGGTGCTCCTCCTGACAACCGCGGGGGCGGGGCGGCACAGGCCGCTCAGCTGGTCTCTCCGGCGCGCTCAGCTGGTCTTCCTGGCTGCGTGAGGGAACAGTCCTCCTTTGTAACATGTCCTTTACATCCTTTGTAACATGTCCTGAAATTTTGCCCTTGACTTATCCATGAGCCATGTCAAAATCCACAATTTTTGCCCCAAAACCTGCCCTTGACTTATATCCAAGGTTGACTTATACTTGAGTATATATGGTAAGATGCCATGAAGTCTTTGATTAGAGTGTAAGATGTAAAGAGTTAAATACATTTATAAATAATAAATAAATGCTGCCTGCCCCTTTCTCTGTCCAATCACCATGACATCCAATCCTTGTAATAATAATAATAATAATAATAATAATAATAATAATAATAATTCATTTTATTTATAGCCCACCTCTTCCTGTGGATCGAGGGTTACAACAATTAAGAATAACAATAAAATACAATATACAATTCAAATCCACATTTCTAAATAATCCCCTACTCCAATCTCCTTCCCAATCATAAAAAGAAGCAAACTAAAAACAATACCAATATAAAATGAATAACAATATAAAATACCAATTAAAAGGGGGAAATAACAAATTAACTAAACTTAGAGGTAATTAGAGGTAAGACTATCTTTCTTGGGGTAGACAGGGGCTATCAATATCACTGGAGGGGAAGCTAATCTGGAAAGGCCTGCTGGAAGAGATCCACTTTAACAGCCTTTTAAAAGGCTTCCAGAGTGGTAATGTAATGGATCTCCTCTGGCAGGCCATTCCATAACCCAGGAGTGGCAGATTAAAAGGCCCTCTGGGTTACCACAGCCAATCTGGTCTTATTAGGCTGCAGTAAATTCTTCTCAGAGGATCTAAGTGTGCGGGGTGGATTATATGGAGGAAGGTGCTCCCACAAGTAGTCTGGACCTAGGCTATGCAGGGCTTTAAAGATTATAACCAACACCATTCTACCATGTCTGGAAACTAATTGGCAGCCAATGGAGAGATTTTAGATCAGGTGTTATATGGTTGATTCTGGTTGTACCTGTGACCAGCCTGGATGCCATATTTTGCACCAATTGAAGTTTCCAAACTTGGCTCAAAGGTAGCCTCATGTAGAGCACATTGCAGAAGTCAAGAGGTTACCAGCACATCTACCACTTGTTTCTAGGTCATCTGGCTCCAGGAAGAGTCACAACTAGCATATCAGCTGAAGCTGATAACAGGCACTCCTGACCGTTGCATCTATCTATGATGTCAACTGAAGGGTTGTGTCCAGGAGCACCCCCAAGCTGTGAACACCATCCTTCAGGGGAAGTGTGACCCCATCTAGAACTGGGTGACATATCTCCATTCCCAGATTAGGGGTCCCTATAGCAAGTACCTTTGTCTTATCCGGATTCAATTTAAGTCTGTTTTCCCTCATCCAGTCTATTACTGCCTTAAGACATTCATTTAAAGAAGATATGCTGTCCTTAGTCCCTGCAACAGTCCAAGATATAGAGAAACATATCTGGGTGTCATCAGCGTACTGATAATACCCCACCCCATATCTCCAGATGATCTCACCCAGCAGCTTCATGTAAATGTTAAATAGCATAGGAGACAGGATGGTGCCCTGAGGGATGCCAGATTTTAGTTCTCTTTTAGAATAGCAGCGGTCTCCCATCATCACCATCTGGAGTCTGCCTGAGAGATAGGAATAGTGCAGTGCCCCCAATTCCCAACTCTCCAAAGCATTCCAGAAGGATACCTTGGTTGATGGTATCAAAAGCCACTGAAAGGTCCAAGAGCACCAACAGGGTCACACTTCCCCTGTTGATGCCCAGATGGAGATCATCAACTAAGGTGACCATGGCAGTCTCAACTCCGTAGTCTGTCCTAAATCCAGTTTGAAATGGATCTAGATAATCAGTTTCCTCCAAGACTGCTTGGAGTTTAATGGCGACTGCTCTTTCAATCACCTTGCTCAAGAATGGCAAAAGAGAGACTGGCCTGTAGTTGTTTTTGTCCAGAAGGTCTAGAGAAGGCTTTTTTAAAAAGTGGTTTAAAACCACTGCCTCTTTTAAACTAGATGGACACCAGCCTTCCCTAAAAATGCATTGATTATGTGCCTTATCAGCACCTTAGTTGCATCTCTCCCCTGGATGGCCAGCCAAAATGGGCAGGGATCGAGAAAGCAGGTTGTCTTTTTCACACTACCACATTCTTGGTACGCAAGCTTGTCCACATTCTTGGTACTCACCGACTCAAATCGATCCAGTATGACAGTATTCACAGAGTTGCTGGATACCTCTCCTATCACAGTAATTTCAGGATCCAAGTCAGCTCTTATCTGAAAGATTTTATCTGCAAAGTGGTTATTTAAAGCATCACAACAGGCTTTAGTTGGTTCTAGTAAAGGGTTCTGGGTGGGGGGCATCTGTGTTAGATCCCTTGCCACCCTGAACAGTTCTGCCGGATGAGACTTCACAGACGCAATACATGCAAAATAGAAAGACTTGTTAGCTGCATCTATTGCTACTCCATAGGAATCAAGAGAATCCCTATGATATGTCTTGTCAGATAAGAGTCAAGTTTTTCAACAGCGGTGCTCTAGTCATTGTCCAGCCTGCTACATTCTTCTAAGATCTTCCATATACCAAGGCTTGTAGTTTGAAGTGGGCTGGAAAGGGTGCTTGGAAGCGGTAGTGTCTATAGCCCTGGTGAGATCGTTGTTCCAGATATTAACCAAGGCTTTGACAGAATCGCCATCATTACTAACCATTAACCCCACTATGGCTTCCTGGAACCTAATGGGTTCCATCAGCCTTTCAGGGCAGATCATTCTAATGGGTCCTCCACCCCCAACTGGGGGGAGGGGGGAATAGTGACCTTCAGTCCAACCTTGACCAGGAAATGATCCGTCCATGACAATGTGGAGATACTAACTACTTCCACCGATGGATAAGCCTGTTCTGAAGAAAAGACTACATCGAGGGTATGTTCTGCACAATGTATGGGCCCAGAGACTAACTGAGTTAGGCCCCTGTTTGTCATGGAAACCATGAACTCACGAGCTGTGTCAGTTAAATTTGTAAAATTAGTCTCAAGCGGAATGTTGAGGTCACCCAGGACTAACAGCCTAGCCAACTCCAACACCAGCTCTGAGACCAGTTGTGTCAGCTTGGCTAGCGAGTCTGTTAGACAATGGGATGGACGGTATACTAACAGAATCCCCAGACTATCCCTAGTCTTTAGACTTAGGTAAATACACTTGACATGGAGTGTTTTCTGGACAGGTATCCTGGACAAAGTAAGATTACCTTTGTGGACCATGGCCACTCCCCTCCCCTTGCCCACATCCCCTTACCTGCTCATAGATGGAGTACCCGGCTGGTAGGGCCTGAGCCCAGGTTGCAGAGCTATCATTTCCCAGCCAGGTCTCCATAAAACACACCAGGTCAGCTACTTCATCCATCAATAGATCCTGAATGATGTGGGTCTTATTTTTAACTGATCTGGCATTACACAAAAGCAAGGAAAGGTTCAGTGGATGGCTTGGCATGCTCTCCAGCTCTTTTGGTGTAACAGGGTGAATGGAAAGCATTTACTTGCTTTCCTTTTGGATAGTGTTTCACCTGTTAAGGCCATATCTTCTGTTATCTTGCACCACTTGTATTGCCGCTCCATAGGTAGCATCAGCCACCTCCCCCTGTCCACTGTCAAAGGTATATCCTCCCCATCTGCCCCCATCTCTCTCCATTCGTCTCACCTCAGTGCTACCCAAAGATGCCCAAATGCTGCCCTTGTTAGCCCGATAGTGTTGGGAGAGGGTAGATTTGGCACCTTTAGCTGAGGCTAGTGGCAAGCAAGGGGCTGGTGTTCCAGGGAGGGTGGTGTGAGTGGCTTTTAGGTTTGCCACTCACTTGTCATGCCTCCTATGCTACTGCGGTGCTGCCACTCCTCTGCTTGGCCCAGGTGTTGCCGGTGGAGCTGTGAGGCAGACTCAGTCCTGGGGAGGCTAGCAGCGAGCAGGGGGCTGGTTCCAGGGATGGTGGTGTGAGCGGCTTTTAGGTTTTTATGGTGGGCCTCCTGCAGAAGTCTTGCTTTATACCTCAGGCAGGCAAGGCAGCTGAGCTGGATGAAAGCAGTGCCTGCTGTATCAAGACCTCAGTCTTGTAAGAGCCCAGTCCAGTGAGGGAAGCAGAGGTCCAAGGCAGCATAAGCAGAAGTTTCTTCCTCCCTGCAGCCTCCAGACAGACCCTGTTGGCCTCTGTCTCTCTTTTAGGTGTTATATGGTGGGCCTCCTGCAGAAGTCCTGGCTTTACACCTCATGCAGGCAAGGCAGCAGAGCTGGATGAAAGCAATACATGCTGAGTCAAGGCCTCAGTTCTGCAAGAGCCCAGTCCAGTGAAGGAAGCAGAGTCCAAGGTAACAGAAGCAGAAACCTCTTCCTCCCTGCAGCCTCCAGACAGACCCTGTCAAACTCTGTCTCTCTTGTAGGTGTTATATGATGCCTTAGTACAGGGGTAGGCAACCTTTCCCCTTTAAGGGCTGAGGGACTTCAGTTCCCAGAAGCCTCAGCCATGTTGGCCAATAGTCCCATGTTGGCCAATAGCTCCTGGGATCCTGGGAGCTGAAGTCCCTCGGCCCTTAAAGGGGAAAGGTTGCCTACCCCTGCCTTAGTAGTTTGATTTAATATTAATATTTAGAATTTTTAAAAAACCATTTCCTTTTAATTTTTTAAATTCCTAGTTTTAAGTGACTCATAGCCTTTTGAATTCTGTAGAATCCAGTACAGGATTGATCAGATGTAAGTAAGTCCCACTGATTTTCATTTATCCAGGTAAATGTATAGGACAATGTCAGTCTTAATCCTGGCAGGTGTGAGCTGGGAGGCTGAGAAAGAATGTTCAACCAACCTGGGGGGTTGCAAAAAGAATTACTGTTTTGGGACAGCTAAAAAAAACAAAAATGTTCCCTTCTTTCCTAATCTCATTTTTGAATGCTTATTGAGGCACAATCCAATGTGCATCTGCTCAGAAATATGTGTCATTAACTTCAATGAAACTTACTTCCTACAGCACTCAGAGTCAGAAGGTATCATTTTTGCTTCTTTCCCTCATTGGGAAAAAAGACACAGAAAGAGAAGAACAGAGATCATGTGCCAGCAGGTCATGAATATGGGAGGGAAATAAAGGAGTGAAGGACTGCAGTACAGCAAAACACATGCCCCAAAGAAGCAACTACAGTTGGTACTGATTTGCCAAATACTTTAGATGTTTGCATGCATCACATGAATCAATAATTTAAATCTGGGAGCATGAGTATACTGTCAGGCACAGATACCATAACTTTGTGGTGCTTGGATCCCCCACCTGTTAGATTTTCTATGACAATATTTGATAATACAGTTGTCATAATGCACAGTTATTGTGTGAACATTTTGTGTGTGTGTTCATTTCAAAAACTCTCAGAAATACTCTGTGTAGGTGTGAAGTACTGGAACCAATCTGCTACAATTCACTGCTGCCAAGGTTTAAAAAACCTTCCTTTGTGTATATTCTCAAAATCTGGGCAAGTTCATATTCTTGTCTGAAAAGCACACTTTAATAATAATAATAATAATAATAATAATAATATATCCCTCCCCTCTGTCAAACAATCGGGGCGACTTACAAGCGTTAAAATTCCATACAATAACATCTATCCCAAAGGCACACACTAAAATCCCAAAACCCACCCACCACCTAAAAAAATATTAAACCAAATATCTGTTAAAACAACTTAGAATAAACATCAAGTTAAAATAAACTGACTAGGACAAACAATAAGAAGCAAGGGCAGCGACGAGAGAAAATGGGAGAGGTAGAAATGAAAGGATTCCTGAGGCTGGGAATTCTAGTCAGGAAAGGCCTGACAAAAGAGATCCATCTTCACAGCTTTTTGAAGCTGCTTAAGCTTGTAATCTGATGAATCTCATCTGGCAGGCTGTTCCATAGTCTGGGAGCGGTTACCAAAAAAGGCCCTCTGGGAGGTTGCAGACAGCCTTGTTTTCATTGGCTGCAGCAAATTCCTCCTAGAGGACTGGAGTGCATGGAGAGGATTGTATGGGAGGAGGCGGTCCCAAAGATAGGTTGGACCCAAGCCATTTAGGGCTTTAAAGGTCATAACCAATACCTTATACTGGGCCCGTTAATTAATAGGCAGCCAGTGAAGAAACTTCAATACCGGTGTTATGTGGTCTCTCCTAGATGTACCCAAGACCACTCTGGCTGCCATGTTCTGTACCAGCTTACGTTTCTGGACCAAGCATGAGGGTAGCCCCATGTAGAGTGCATTACAGAAGTCCAGCCGAGAGGTTATCAGCGCATTCACCACAGTCTCAAGGTCCCTTACTTCCAGGGAAGGGCGCAGCTGGCGTATTTACTGTTGCATTTACCTGATTAATCATCTGGAGTTACAAATCCAGGAGCACCCCCAGACCATGAACACAGTCCTTCATGGAGAGTGTGACCCTGTTCAGGACTGGAGGTTGCAACCCAATTCCTGGTTTTGGGGCCGCTATTGTGAGCACCTCCATTTTGTCTGGATTCAATTTCAATCTGTTTTTCCTCATCCAGTCCATTACTGCTTTAAGACAGTCATTGAGAGAAGAGATGCCATCAGGAGCCGAGGCCAATGATCGAAACAAGGAGAAATAGATCTGGGTGTCATCAGCATACTGATAACGCCCAGTCCCATGTCTCTGGATGAGTAACAGTAGTTGCAAATTAAATTCATCAAGATTAATTTAAAAAACTGTACAGAGATAATGGTCATCATTCTTTCATATTTCCTAAAATATTTTTATACTCAGTCATTCTGTTCACTCTTTCTTTCTCTTCCCCTTGCGTTCCTCTGAAATGTTAATGTGATAATTTCACCAGCCCTTTTTTCTATGAAGTAAGGAGTACCTTGAGAGTGAAAACATTGGCCTAAACAATCTTCCTAGCCTTGAACTCCAAAATCTCCCTGGGATTGGGTATAGTACTGGATTTCTTGGTTTACTTTGGCTCAGAACTGATCATCATTGAACTTTGCTTTCTTATATTTTATAACACTGTTCCTCTCTCAATCTCTCTTTAAGAAAGAGACATTGTGACCATATAGGAATGTTATATTTTCACTTTCAAATAAAAGCTCCTGGTTTAAATAGTTGAATTGTGAGTGGCAGAGGGAAGCAAAGAAAGTTTTCAAACCCTCCAGGTTTTGGAAATAGGAGTCTCTCCTCCCCTCTCTACCCCCTTCCATCTCTGGCTTAGTGAGAGACTGTGTCATAAGAACTGATTTTTTTTTCCCCTTCAGGACTTGATGGCACAGTTTGGCCTTTGGGTATGAATGAGGAACATGAGAAGGAGGGGTGGATGGGAAGTGACTGGATTAGGTTGCGACTGAATAAATGTTGATCTTTCCTCACCTGCTCTTGACAAGTCTTCACCTCCTTGAAACCTTTTTATTAAATTTTAATCAAAAGCACCAAAAAGAATGTGGATAGTAAAATGGACAAAGCTTGCTACATATGCCCCTTAGCTCAGTGAATGAGACAAATATTAACATGTTGTATCAGAGATGTCATGGTTTAAAAGCACAGAAACATTTGTTTTATATCTTAAGTGATAAGAAGAATTTGGCTTTAGAGGTAAGCCTGCTTTATTATTTATTGGCACAAGAGATTGCATATTATGCACAACAACACCACGTCATATCTCTAGGTAGCTGCCAAGGCCCTTGCATCCCTATAGTACCTACATTGCAAATCCTCCTTGGGCCTTGTTAATAAACAACAGACATATTAGCACCCAGCAGCTGCCATCTTTGTTTTCAAGAAGTTGTTTTTTATCTCCCTACTTTGGCCATGGAAACCCACTAGGTGATCTTGGGCAAGTCATGCTGTCTCAGTCTCAGAAGAAGGCAATGGCAACCCCCATTTGAACAAATGTTGCCAATAAAACCCTGTGTCAGGATTGCAATAAATTGGAAACAACTTTAAAGCATACAACAACAACAACAACAACAACAACAACAACAACTGTGTGGAAAACATGGCAGACATCATGTTTTTATAGAGGTAGCCATGTTTCTTCCATAAAATCTTCAGAGACTGAGTATCCCATTATTTTTTGAGGGGGAAGTCACTACCAGCCTGCTATTGTATATAAAAGGCATCCAAAGGATCACATTTTATCAAGGCTTCCTTCTCTACCAGAGCTGGATTTGAATAGGATTTGATGAAATTTTCTCTGAGATAGCTATGAGATGGTATCATTTATAGTTGTAAATGCCATATGTGCAAGTTAAACACTGGCAAGGAAAATATTTTTAAAGATGTTTATATATTTATTTATTGCAATATCTTGCCTTTCCTCCAATGGCTGGCATCCTATTAGTGGCATATGCAGGTAAAGGTCAACCTTATGTGTGCATATGTAATTTTTATGGAGTGATAATCGCTGAGGTTGTTGAGAGCTTTCCTCCCTCTGTACCAATCAAAGCCCCTGGAGCAACCACAGAGTTGTTGCAACACTCTCATGGTTCTTCCATGCATGGTGGAGAGCAGGGGTGGGGTTGGAGAAGTGTCTGGCTTTGTTTCTGTAACTAAATGTGATGTCATCTGTGATGTGACCTAAATGCAGGTCATCTGCTGAGACCTCCAAAGGTCCCCAATGAAGCTCCGGCAGAGGATATAATCATTTCACATATGAGGACATAGCCAGCTGCTTCTCTGATCCCCTACCACTCATACCCTGTAAAGGATGGCCATGGAGGAGAGCTGAAGTAACTCTACAGTAGATCCAGGGCTGTTGAATGGCCAGCTGTAGTTCCTCATGTGGAACTGTTTTGCTATGTTGAACTATACAAGATTGTGGCCAGTATATGACCCAAAGTGGCTCACAATCTCATCAGTTAAATTTGTTAATGTTATAACATTAATGACTAAAATAAAATTACAATAATTTTCTCCCTCAATGATTTAATATTAATTTATTAAATCTGACAGTAACATTGCCAAGCTCATTCATCCTTGGTTGACTCTACTCCGGCTAAATAATACACCCTTACCTCCTGTTGGAACACACAATGTTCTTCTCCTCCCAGCGTGAAAACACTTCTTTTTCATTACTAAGGGTTTTAAGATGATTTTTTTAAAAAGTTGTCTCTGCTGTTTTTAGGAAGAACTGTTTTTTTTTAAAAAAATATGTGGTTTGATCCCTGAATTTGGACTGTCATGAAATCAGGGAAGGGGTTGGCGAAGGGTGGGGTCAGGTTGGTGGGTGGTCACCTAAGTGAGGTGGTCATCTAGGTCACCTAATCAATCCCATTACAGAAGGATAATACCCTTGTTTGTAATGACATCTGGAAAAGGTGGTGTTGCCTGGTTTTTTTTTTAAATTGGCCTTTGTATACAAACTTCACATAATAATAATAATAATAATAATAATAATAATAATAATAATAGTTTTTATTTATATTTTCCTGCCTCTCCCTGCAGATTGAGGAGGGATTACAACAAAAATATAAAACAATGTGCAAAGATACAATATGTAAAAACCATAAAAATAATAAAAGCCAACAATCCATATAATAAAATACAATATTATAATACTCCCAGTACAATATACATCTAATTAAAAATTAATCATCATCTTCTTCATCGTCAGGAGGCCAAATCAGATGGTACTATTAGCCTTAGATTACATTAGGGAGATCAGGAGGATATCAGGTGGATAGGCCCGCCGGAAGAGCTCTGTCTTATGTGCCTTCTTAAAGGCTTCTAATGTAGTAATAAGACGAATCTCTTCCGGCAGGCTGTTCCATAGCTTTGGAGCTGCAGCTGTGAATGATCTCTGGGAAATCATTTTTAGTCTAGTATTATAATATTCCTTGCACATATTCACAGGTCAGCATTTCACCTCCCCTTTCTCTACTGCCTTCACTTAACAGAAGTGCAGGTGGGCAGTCAGAACAAAGGGGAAACAAGTGATTGAACGAATTTACAAATATGCTTGTGCATTGCAAGAACCCCCCAAAATCCAAATTCCACAGCTGTTGTGGTCATAAAATCAGACAGAAACCAATACGGTAAACGTGCACCACAGTAGAAAACCCCCTTGCACCAATGTGGCTACATAACTGGGGTCCCATGTGGATTTCCAAACTGAGCCCAGTTTGGATTAAAACAGGTGTGCATGGCAGTAAAAGGGTCAAACCTGGGCAGGGACATTACACAATGCGGCTCAGATATAGCCCTTGTGTACATTCAGCCCTTGTTGATTCAGGATTTTTATACTTGAAACTCCTAACTTGAACACCTATTTTTTTTCACCTAGGGACAGTAGGTGATTTCATTTATGTTGCACTTTGATAGAAGACAGTTTGATCAGCACCAGAGCTTAGAAGACTTAAAGGACGTTATCACACGGGGTCTAAAGCAGCCCCATCCCTTCACCATCGCTGCATCATTCTGGTTCCTTTGCCTCCGTGATCAGACAACGTCGCGGCAAACCCTGCCCATCCCTGCATCATCCTTGCGCTATTGCTGCATCATTCTGGTTCCTTTGCCTCCGTGATCAGATGACATCGCGGCAAACCCCGCCCATCCCTGCATCATCCCTGCGCCATCGCTGCATCATTCTGGATCCTTTGCCCCGTGATCAGCCGACGTCGCGGCAAACCCCGCCCATCCCTGCGTCATCCTTACGTCATCACTGCATCATTCCAGCTCTTTTGAATTCCTCTTTCAAGGAGGAATTATGGCTGAGCGACCAGAATCATTCCGGTATCGCTCTGGATTGATTCCTTGCCGCTTTTCTTGCCGCTGGTGTGATAACGGCCAAAGGAAGTATCCTGAATTGTGCCAGGAGATAAGCTGATAAGCATGAAATTATTTTATTACAAGAAAAATAGATTCCCAACTATCTAAGTGCCTGGTCAGTGAATCTGAACAAGCTGAAGTTTCTCATCTGAAATGCACTATCACATAATGTATATTTTAGTCACCCAACCCAAATGTTTATCAGGGCTAGATGGTTATAGCCAGGTCCTATTTTTTCCTAAGAACAACCACAGCTTTTTGCATATTATCCAAAGTGGTTAAAGGTGTTATGAGCCACAGAGATACCTATCCATCCAGGGGATTCTTACAGCACTCCTAAACTGTATATGTGTTTTTTGTTTTGTTTTTTAGAAAAAGTACTATGCTGCCTAGATACCCTAAAGACACCAGGTCCTGTCTGATCTTGGAAGGTAAGCAGGGTCAGCCCTTGTTAGTACTTGGATGGGAGGCCAACAAATACTAGATTCTGTAGACTATGGAGATTATAACATCTAGAAATCCCACTGGGATAGATGCAAGATTGAAAAGTCCAACACAGGTGTTATCGCATGCAGCCAAAGCCAGGCAAATGCAAATCATTTGCAGCCTGGACCCCAGCCATGCTTATCCAGCAGCTTTTCAAAAATGGGAGCTGTCATTTTTGAAAAGCTACTGGATAAGCATGGCTCGAGTCTGAGCTGCATACAGGTTGCACTTGCTCGACTGTGGCTGTGTGCAACAACGACTGTGTTTGACTTTTCAATCCTGCATTTACCCCAGCGGGATTTCTAGGTGTGATAATCTCCTATATTTCAGAGAAAGGAACTGGCAAAACCATCTCTGAGTATTCCTTACCTAAATAAACATTACAAAATTAATGGGACACCATGAGTAGACAGGTGACTTGAAGGCACACACACATGCAAACATGAACACACAAACCCGTGCATTCCAAACATTGTAAATCTCAGCTTCATATCAATGAGATCAATAATACCTCAGTTTTATCTGGGTACAGCTTCATTTTATAGGCATACAGGACCCATAATACCATTTGTTTGGTTTGATTTGTATCCTCCCCTCCTTCATGAAAGTAGGTCAAGGAAGATAACAGGCTTCATAAAAACCACATTTCAAATTACAATTATAAAACTGCAAATAAAATGCAATAAAACCACTAATGCAAAAAGGCAGCAAAACAAAAAGAGCACTTACTGGTATTATGAAAATGTGTATATTGGCACCTTAATGACAGCAGCATTGGGCGGGGGGACACACCAAATCCCTGGTGAAAGGAATTCCATAGTCAAGTTGCCACCAATGAGAAGGCCTTGCCATGTGCTATAACCCCAATAGAATCAATAATTCAAGGCACAACAAAGCCTTCCCCAAACAACCCCAAATTTCAAATAGTTCAGAAGTGAGGAAGGTGGTCTGCAAAGCATTTGGGGCTCAGGTCTTTAGAGAACGTTCTACTTTGAGTGAAGCATTGTCCTTAACATCCAAGCTTATCGTACCACACACTTAAAATGGGGCTAGGTTGCTTCAACTGCTCTGACTGTCTCCTGTTGCATTTTGGGGATTGTAGTTTAGTGAGGCTTAAAGGCTCTCCACCTGAATATTCTAAATGCCCCTTCCTAAACTACAAGTTACAGAATGTAACATGAGGCAGCCAGAGTGGTTAAAGCTACCTAGCCCTGTTTTAAGAGTGTACAGCAATAGTCTTCTGAGCCAAGTGGCAGCAACAAAGAGAGGCATATTCACTGTGCTGGTGCCCTACTGTACAGTTGTTCCACAAAGGAGATCTTACAGGATCAGTTCTTTATGAGCATTCAGTGGGGTGGCAAAGAGGAAAGAGATCCCATTTTAAATTGACTTTCTATTAATGTTTGCAGGCATGCAGCAAAAAGATGGAGAGCTTATACTTGAAAAAATGTGCAAGGTATAGAAAGTGAAACAGATTCAGTTCACCCTACTTTTGAAAAGATATATGTAGACATTTTTGGGTGGATATGTATAGGATTTCACTAAATATTGCTGGTGAAGGGAAAAAAGCATCAGAGAAACACACAGCCACTCAAAACCTGGCTGTTCTATATTGATACATACAGACAGTGAGTAAATAATAATACAGTTCTTTCTTGTTATCTTTATAATACAGAAAACAATAAGAAATAACTCATATAACATGAAACATCAACAATGGTTGCATTGCAAATGTTCTAATGGCCTTTCAATTTAAAAGTATAAATCTCCACACTTTTATTTTGAAACAGAGTCAGAATACTTCACATCTTATAGAAGTAGCTGATATTTATGGACAACAAATGCAATTTTTTTTGGGGGGGGGTATGTATAAAGTTACCCATATTCTAGGAACAAATTGTGTGTGTGTTTGTGTGTGTGTGTGTGTGAAAGAAGGAAAGAAAGAAAGAAATGAATGAATGTGGATCAATTATCTGGTACTGCAAATACTTTACAATCCACTCAAGAGATTTTTTTGGCAGGAAAATAGGAAATGAGTTGGAAGGCATTAATATAATTTTAGGATTCTTGAAAGTAGTAATGTATGGTGTTTGATGTTCAAGTGAACCTTGAATCACTCCTCTTTTGCCCCATTTTGAAAGTATTTTAAATAGAAGAAGAATAAAGGAAAGGAAAATATTTGACAAGTCACAGGGCAAAAAGAACAGAAAGAGGAGGTGGAACAACATGAACAAAGAAATTCTGTTCAAGTTTCAGTGAAATGTTGTCTGTTTTCTTTGTTATATAGAGAATTAAAGCAAGAGACAAATATTCTTTTCTAGGTAAAAAATACTTATTCTTGACAGAGTGGAAATGGTTCCAGAAAAATGAATTCTGCTCCCTTCCTGCCATAGGGGAGTGTAGTGCAGTGTAGCAGCTACTTTCAAATGAAGCAACTGAAGCTGGAGGTGGATATTTGAACAGGGCAGGTACCTGATCTGGTCACAGGGATCTTGCACTTTCAGCCCTGTGGGAAAGGTCCACACAGTTTGCTCTGGCCTCACTGTGTTGCTTTTTGTGCATGCCAATTAGTGTATATGTAGGGGGGGGGGTTCCTCCCATTCTGAAGAAGCTTACACACTGAAGAGCTTGCATATAAAGAGGAAGCAGTAGAAGGATTTCTACTTCACTGAAATAGATATTTTAGACTGGCAGGAATACTTCGTATTCACATACCAAATGTATTATTTTTGTCTTGCAGTATCTAAATATGGAATGGTCTATGTGTGGAACAGTCTAGCATATTTTGCTCCCATTGAGTTTGCTTGTTTGTTCATTTGTTTAAGCAAGTGTTTTTCTCTTTTTATTGAAGCAAATGTGAGTTCACTGTACACTTTTAATGCTGGATACAGTCAACAAATTCATGTTCAGCATCATCTTTCTCCTAGCTGTGCCTAGAGCTACATTGTTGAGCATTTTCTTTTTCATCTGGGTGCTGCTGCTCTCTCCTAGAACAATCTTGTTGGTGATCCCAGCAAATTATGGTTTACACAGTGAAGCCAATGCCCTCACATATACCTTTCTGCTAAAAACAAAATATATTTAAATATGACAACATTTTTACAGTGCAATGCTATGCTGATATAATAGCCCTGTTTAAAAATTTGAAGGGGTGTCATATTGAGGATGGAGCAAACTTTTTTTCTGTTGCTCCAGCGAACAGGACCTGGAACAATGAATTCAAACTACAGGAAAAGAGATTCCACCTATATATTAGGAAGAATTTCCTGACAGAGCTGTTCAACAGTGGAATATGCTTCCTCTGAGTGTGATGGAGTCTCCTTGTTTGGAGATTTTTAAACAGAGGCTGGATGGCCATCTGTTGGAGGTGCTTTGATTGTGTGTTACTGCATGGCAAGGGGTTAGACTTGATGATCCTTGGGATCTCTTCCAACTCAATGAGTCAATGTCTACTTAATAGTTGATCCCATTTTTCAATGAGACGTAGTCACTGGAAATGTGTATATGATTTCTGCTTCATTGTTTTAAATATGTGACTTCCTTAGAGAGAAGATAAGTAGAATATAAATGATTCAAACTATCATTTTAAAGAATGCTCTATTTATTGTCCATCCTCTCAATAATTCTTACAGCAATTCTGAAACAGTTATACAGTTACAGTTATACAAAAGAAGGTGGCCTCAGACCAGGAGGGGGAAAGAAGTTTATGCTGATAAAGACATAGACAGAGAAAGGATTGTCTGTTGATTTATCTGAATTGGATCATGTCTTTCCTCATAAAAGTTAAGGGTGACTAGCCATCTACATTAAAAATCACAGTTAAAATAACAAATTGCAAATAACTATAATAATACATTATGAAGTGGAGACTTCACAGCAAGCAGCATGACCACACCTCAGTCTGTGAGTTTCAACCATCTTGCATTGTTCTGGAATTTTTAAATCATATTCTAATTATTTAGATACTGATGCAACAAGCTTTTGGATGTGGTTTCCAAAAATAATGGGGATTGTTTGAAAATTCACTCAGCTACTTTTCTCTGTCCATTACTCAAATATGTCAAATAATGTTTCAGTCCAGGATCTCTTTCTGCATGTGTTGAACAACAAATCAAAAAATGAATGGTAAATGAGCTGCTAGGGAATCCTCTGGTGAAATACATGAAGAAATAAGAATATGAGCAGTCCTTTCCTAAACAGATGACATGGACATTGACCCCTATTTATTCCACCTGGTCTTTCTTCCACATAAGGAGTTTGAGACCAACAATTTGCTTTCTTTTGTCAAGTAAACTAGCTTGCTAATATTTTCAGACATCAAAAACACCCCATTCGACTTCCACCTGCAGTGAGAGAGGTGTTAACACTGCCTTCTCATTTGCCATTTCATGACAACAGTTCAGGTTCTTGCTGGGCAGACATTCCTAGGAAATCAGTTTGCCAAAGGCCTGGATTGCACAAAGACCTGGTTTCTTTTTTCTTTGGAATGATAACTGAGTCCAGAGGTGACCCCCACACACAATTGCAGTTATTCAGGCCTTTAAAAAGACAGCAAATTCACATGTAACTGTATCTTCCTGCTTCGACAGTAGGGCGGCCTGTCACCTCCCTCATCTGTCAGCACCTGTTCAGTCTGCTAAATGAAGACAGCCAAGCTCAGTAGTGGTATCTGTGGGTTGCAGCATATGCACCAAAGCACAGCAAGACAAGGGATTTCAAATAAAGGCCAAAACCAACCCGTCACTTTGGCTTGCCAATGATAAAGAGAGCTGACATAAAAGAGATAGCTCCTTGTCCCAAAGGTAGTATCAGTGATAAACTGTCACCAGAATGAAAATAGTTAAAACTCACAGCATTTGTACTAATAATTCAATACAAATGAGCTGGGTTCCAATTTCAATAGTGCTGGATTTTCATCTGGTTAGACAGACCTGGGAAGAAAGAGGCTGTTGTCTTGTTTGTAGAAAAGTGATGGAAAATGCATATATATGTCCCTGTGGAAATACATAGGAAGGCAGGATACTGCCAAAATGTTGAGGGATTTCAACAACCAGAGTAGATGAGCAGGTGATTAACCACCCAGACCTGGTAAATTACCTTTTTGGATTACAGCTCCCAGAATCTCTGAGACAGCATGGCATGATTTACTGTTGATCCCATAGAATCAGTAACATAAACTCAGCTGTGCTATGTCCATTCCAGCATTATATCTGATTGGGCAACCCCACTGTCAACAGTAATCAGCCATTTTAATTGTGCATATGTATGTATTATTGGTTAACTGGTCCATTAGTCAGGCAAATTTATTGCTGTTTACCTGGTCCATCAGATGCTCTGGAAGGCCCACAAGAAAGCCATTAGCAGCAGCTTTACCTTGAAATTTCTGGGGTGTCTGCTTCTAAACCTAGAGGCTCCATTTCCTGATGATGGCTAATAGCTAGGAACAGAATAATATCTCATGATATTTTAATATGACATAACCAAAGTGATGTGAATGACGAGCAACAGAGGGGAATACAACTCTGGGCCTTTGGCAAAGCAAGGGATGAGATGTGCCAGGGGACAGACCTCCCAAGGAAATTGCCAGGAAAAATATATTTGTGCTTTGGCAATATAGTTCTTTGAGTACAAACAACAGAACCTCCTGTGTGATTTATCTATATATCTACTTATCCATTTATACCCTGGAGGTGTGACTACTGATTCTCCTTGGGGCATGGCTATCGGAGGCTGACATGATCTGCTCCTACATTTCTAAATTTGCCACTGTATCATAAAATACCTGTCATCATACTCACAGGGAGAGAAACAAACACATAGAGAATTAAGGCTAGCTGTTAGTCCAATGTTTATTCTTTGACTCTTTTGCTTTTCTGTGGGAAGAGAAACAGGAGATATGAAGTGGTCTTATGTAGTAAGTAGGCATGCCAAGGGCATAAATCTCTATATTTTAAAATGATTTTTTAAAAAAAGAATTACTTTAACACACACACACACACACACACACACACAATCAATTACAAAAGAAAAATAGAATCATTATGCTTTTGAATATATTCAGGGGATGCCTTTCTTTACATTTTTCTGTCTATGTTGCTCTTGTATAACATCCCCTGAGAGAGAGGGAGAGATGGGGAGGGGGAGAGGAGAGATGAATGCCCACATGGAAACGTCTATGTAGCATGTCATAAGGAGGTCTGCTGTTCAACAAAAGGAGTCAGAAATTGCACTGGGGTACACACCAGCCCTTGGGCATGCCTAAAGCAGCCCTTTGAAACCCAGCCATCATGACTACAAAAATGAGGTGCTTTACCAATAGTTGGGACACAACTCCTGGACCTTCTATTACTCGCACATTGTAGTTTCTACCTCCCCTCTCCCTATGCTGTACCCTTATTCAAAATGGCCACCACTCTCTATTGCTTTCATGAGAACTATTAATTCTCAAGTGGAAAGTGATGCAGCCCCAGGCAAGATATAATCACTTGACAGGAGAACGCTGATGCCAAGAGACTCTTATCAACTGACTTCCTTCCCATCACACTGCAGTG
The DNA here is from genome assembly GCA_026167975.1 of Phrynosoma blainvillii. Taxonomy (NCBI): domain Eukaryota; kingdom Metazoa; phylum Chordata; class Lepidosauria; order Squamata; family Phrynosomatidae; genus Phrynosoma; species Phrynosoma blainvillii. The sequence continues at coordinate 138,926,327 of JANUYF010000004.1, forward strand.
GCTTGCAAACAAGCAATTATACATAGGGCCAGCTGCATAGGAATAATGAGGAGGCAGTGTCCTTGTGTCCTACATACACATACTCACACACATCAGCATGTAGCAAATACCAGTCTACTCTCATCATGGTAAACAGTGCAAGAATTACTTTTCTTAGCCCTTTTGCTTTTGAGAGAATAGCTGCCCACACAGTCTGCAGTTTTCTTCCTAGCTGATGCAACTTGAAACTGCTTGTTTCCTTGGACTGGCACTTGAATTCCACCCCTAATGGATTCATTTGTTATTTCATTTGTTGCAGGAATTTAGCACCCCAAGTCTAAAACTGTATTTACAAAAGATAAAAAACATCTGATGTCCAAAAGTAAAACAGTTTCACAGCAGCAACATCAGTCAATATTATCTACTGCTAATCAGCCCCAAGGTGTCATGGTAGTAGCCATACATCATCCTAAAAAGTTTTATACATTTCTTCAAGGATGAAAGGTAATATTCAAAAAATATCTTTTAAATAGTAATTTCTCAACAGAAGGGGAAGTCACTGAGAATGCTATGGATGATGAAGATGACAATACTGATGATAATCCCTATATCCCACCATTTTCCCATTCAGGGCTCAAGGCTACTTACGCAAGTTAGAACAGTTACAGCTGAAAATTTTGCATCACATAAAAGTTAAAAATACAATTAAACTGTCAATAAAACTAAAGGCATTTAAAAAACAAAGCATTAAAATAGCAAATATAAACTATATCACACATGAAAGGCCCTTTCCTTCTCATCAGTCAAACCTCAAAGGCCTCCACAAAAGTCTAGTTTTTGCACAAAACAAAAACCTCAAAGTTTTTGCACAAAACAAAAAGGTCTTCACTTGCCTATAAAAGAATAACAAGGAAGGCTTCGTCTAGAGAGGAAGAGAATATCCAAAAATATTTTAATTTTTTAAAGAACCCACCTAGGTTTATCAAATATCGAGAAACCCTGATGAGAAGAATCCTGGACTGATGAGAATCCTTGCTGTTCATGACTTATTTTGCATAACGTGCTATTTTCTATGCAGGAAACAGCCTTTTCTGTATGGAAAACAATATTTTAACATACAGATATTAATTCCTGCATGGAAAAATGTTGTTTTCTATGCAGAAAAAGCTATAATGGATTCATTCCAAGATATAGACATGATTGATTTCCATACAAAGCATTTTTCTTTGCCTAAAACTGCATTTTCTGCACACAAATTAATAAGTCTGTGTTGAAATATTATTTTCCACACAGAAAAGTGGCTGTTTCTTTTTTAATAATAATTTTATTTATAAATACAAATACACATCCTACAATAAAAAACAAAAATTGCAAAAAAATCTGTTGTCACTCCATTTGTGAAATCTACATCAGCTAATACTTCCAAAAGTCTATTTGAAAATAAATACTTGTCAATTGTGCTCTTTGTTCAAAAGTATTTCTAAATATACCAAAATTATTTGTCACCCTTGCTCTTCAAGCAGTATATAGTTAGATTCTTTTATAGGTGATCTCCCTAAGACTATTTCAATAGATTACCTATTATAGTCAGTTCATGATTTTATCCTTACATTTGCTATATATATGTATATAATTTTCTCCTTAAGTATACCATGATTAGTTTGCCTTGTCAACCCCATCTTATTTTTACATATTCCTCGTTTGGAGACCAGTCTCTATCAACTCTAAATCTTTCTGATTTAACAGATCTTTTAATTTGTCCATATCTTTCATTTCTATTAATTTCATCAGCCAATCGTCTACAGTCAGTAGTTCTTGATTCTTCCATTTCTGAGCCATGAGCAGCCTTGTTGCTGTTATCATGTATAAAAGAGTCTTCCAATATTTCCTCTCTATAGTTGGGTCCAATATATTTAACATATTCAGTAAGTATATTTAGAGCCTTAATTCATATCTTATCTTTAAAATTTCTTTTATCAAGTCATGTATTTTTTTCCCAATAGCTTCTAATTTTGGACCATCTCCACTAAACATGAAACCAAGTTCCAATGTGTTGTTTGCATTTCCAACACTTGTTCGAATTTGTATTATATATTCTTGCAATCTTCGTGGGGGTCAGGTGCAATCTTTGTTCCATCTTCCAGAAGTTTTCTTTTAAATCTTGAGATTTGGTGAATTTCCATGTTTTCTTCCGAGCATATTCATAATTTTCCAATTCAATTGATCTCCCTATATCAGTTGCCCATTTGATCATATTGTCCGCAATCACCTCTCCTTCTTGTTTTCAATCCTTTAACATTTTATAGTTTGCTTGTTCTTTTTTCATCTGATTTTGACAAGATTTTGTCTAGTTCCGTAGGCTCATCTTCAAAGTCTTCTAATTTAATGTCCATTTTGAATCTCTCTCTTAATTGCATATATTATAACCAGTGAATTTTAGGGTCCAATTGCTACAATTCTTCTATTGTTTTAATTTCATATTTGCTTCTTTCAGGTTTTTTAAGGATATCATTGTATCTCAACCATGTTTCTATTGCTGTTCCTTTACCAAAAAAGGCTTCATGAGGCGATACCCATAATGGAATTTTCCTGTATACTCCTTTTTGACTTCATTCCATGCATTCAAAAGCAATCTTCTTATTACTTGGTGACTACATTCTTTATGCACTGATGACTTTCTGTACCATAGACACCCGTGCCACCCAAATAGGTTGTTGAAACCTTCTATGTTCAATATATTTGTATTCTTAAGTACTATCCAGTCTGACAACCAATTGAGTGCATTTGCTCTGTGATATAATTCTAAGTCTGGTATGCTTCTGCCTCCATCATTCTTGTGCCTTGTCATCATTGCCCAGTTAACTCTTTTTTTTTTTTAATTTTATTAAAAAAAATTATTTACATTGTTAGCTTGTATACATTCTTATATTCTTACATCTTGAATATCTATATCTAAATTTACATTTTTTTCAGCAAGCTCTGCATTATTAATCAAGCATATGATTACTATATTCTTCCTTCTCCTAATTTCTAAACTGATATATAAATTTCCTTTCCCGTAAAAAGATTATTGTTAACACAACTGAGTGCCTAAAACATTTACATTACATTCCTAATTGTATATGTTTCATTATTCATTATTCACAATTGTTATTTAATTTTTCTGCATATCCCATCGGTCTTTACAAAACTGTGTCAGGCCTTGCCAGTCTTCCTCCCATCTCTGATCATATTTATTCTTCAAGCCCATCATCAATTTATTAAGACTCATCATCTCTAAACATTTTTCTAGCCAATCGTCAACCGTCGGTATACCTTCCTCCTTCCATTTCCTTACAGAAACTATTCTAGCAGCCGTTTAAAAAAAAAGAATAAATTTCAGATGTTTCTATCATTTTCCCCTTCAGTTATATTTAATAAAAATATTCTGGTACCATTTTAACTGAAATTTTTAAGATTATTTGTAAAACTTTGTGTACTTCTTTCCAATAGTTTTTTTTTTTTTTTTTTTTTTTTTTTTTTTTTTTTTTTTTGCCATTGAGCATGCCCACCAAGAATGATAAAGGGAACTTTCATTCCTTCCACACTTCCAACACTTACCCTTCTCATATCCTTTAATTTTAGTCAGCTTGTTGGGAGTCATGTACCACCTATATAACATTTTGCAGAAATTCTCCTTTAAGTCCATACATGCTGTGAACTTCAAGTCTTTCCCCCAAGCTCTTTCCTATTTTTCTAAAGAAATTTTATGTCCAAAATTCTGTGCCCATTTTATCATACAGTCTTTGACAATTTCCATTTCTGATTCTATTCTTAACATCAGCTTGTATATTTTAGCAATTGATCCTTTCGTTTGGTCAAATAGGATTTTATCTAATTCATTAGTTTCTTTACAAAGTCCTTCTGTTTTAAGGTCTGTTTTAAATCTCTCATTCAATTGATGGCATGTGAACCAGAGGCAATCATCTTTAATCTTTTTTTTATCTCTTCATTAATTTTAACCCCGGTGTGTCTCCATCCCATTTTAGTAATTCTTGATATCGAAGGCAGTCTTTAATTGATGTACTGTATCCTATCCTCCACACCTCTTAAGGAGATAGCCAACAAGGTAAGCCTCTATAAATTTTGGATTTTATCTTCTGCCAGATTCTCAGTAGAGCTCTTCTAATTACATGGTCATTGAAATTTTTATCCTTCTCCAGTTTCTTATACCATAAATAACCATGCCATCCATAGACTTTGTTTGCTTCTTCCAAATTTAGGATGTTTTCATCTACAAAGTTTATCCATATGCGGATCCAATCAAGAGCGCATGAATAGTAGTATAACCTCAAGTCAGGAACACCAAGTCCACCTCTCTCTTTTGAGTTTTTCAAATACTTCCATCTTATTCTTGGCTTCTTCCCAGTCCAGATAAAGTGGGAGATCTCTTTTTCCCATGTCGTAAATTGATTATCGCTTGTCAAAATTGGGAGGTTTTGAAACAAGAACATTAATTTTGGAAGATGGACATTTTAACCAAGGAGATCCTTTCTAATAAAGTTAGATTTAAATCTTTCCATCTCACCAGATCTTTCCTGATCTCCTTCCATAATGTATCATAGTTATAATCATAAAGTTTAGCACTCTTTTTAGTAAGTACTATTCCCAGATATTTTCTGACTGATCTGAAAACCTGATTTCCTTTGTAGCTCAAGTTCTTCCTCTTTAGTCATGTTCCAAGTAAGGATGCTAGATTTGGTCTTGTTGATTTTTAATCCTGCTAGATCTCCAAATTCTTCTATCAAATTCATAAGGTCATTAATTGTATCATTTGGTTCTTCCAATATCAAAACTAAGTCATCAGCATATGCTCTTATCTTGTAATGGTATCCTTTTATTTGTGCTCCTTTTATGTGATCATGTTGTCTTATTTAATTAATTAAGTTCTCCAAGACCAAAATAAAAAGTAAAGGTGAAAGTGGACATCCTTGTCTTGTCCCTTTTGTAATTTTGCATTGTTTAGTTCTCTCTTCATTTACAATCAGTTGTGCATGTTGTGTCCTATAAATTGCTTGTGTCCAATTTACAAATTTATCTCCAAACTCCATTATTTCCAAAGCGCGAAGCATAAATTCCCAATTTACCAAATCAAAAGCTTCTCCACGTCTAAGAATATGAATGCCACTTTCTTCCCTGGGTTCCTTTCATAATATTCTGTCAGCCCAATTAACTCTTGATCTCCCTGCCTTCCAAATGAGTTCTCTTAAATCCTTAAGCCACTCTTTAAACAGTTTTGTGTTGTGAATAATTGGAATACACTGAAAGAGAAAGTTCATTTTAAGTAGTATCATCATTTTTATGGCTTCTACTCTTCCCCTCAAAGTTAGGTTAAGTTTGCTCCATTTTATTAAATCATTCTTAATATCTTTCCATTTTGCTTTGTAGTTGTTATCAAATAGTTCAACATTCCTTTTTGTAAGCCATATCCCCAAATATTTGACCTTATTTTGAACTGAACATTTCGTAATTCCTTCCAGGTAGCTGTCCTCTTTTTTAGTCATGTTCTTTGTCAGTATGACTGTTTTCTTCCAGTTAATTTTGAAACCTGACATCTTGCCAAATTCTTCTATTATTTCAATAGCTTCAGTGATATGTTGTTTGGGGTCTTCTAAAATAAGAACCAAGTCATCTGCGAATGCTTGCAATTTATATTCCAGTCCTTTAATCTTCATTCCTTTTATATTGTTCTCATCTCTTATTCTATTCAGGAGCACTTCCATCACTAATATAAATAACAGAGGAGATATGGGGCAATTCTGTCTAGTTCCTTTGTAAATTTTAAATCCTTCTGAACAATTCCCATTAATTATTAATTTAGCTGATTGTTCCTTATAAATTTCTTTGACCCATCCACAGAATTTGTGCCCCATTTCCATTTTTTCCAACACCTGCAGCATAAAATTCCAGTTTACATTATCAAAGGCCTTTTTAGTGTCTGCAAATATTAATGACAATTTTTTATTGTTATTCTTCTCATAGTATTCAATGGTATCTATAATCAATCTAATGTTATTTTTGAGCTGTCTTGTTGGTAAGAATCCTGTTTGGTCTTCATGAATCAAATTAATTAAGGATTGTTTTAATCTGTCTGCTAATATTAATGCCATTATCTTGTCTCTATATTCAACAAGGATATAGGCCTGTAATTTCCAATTTCTTTGTCATATTTCCCCTCCTTGGGTATCAATGTGATATTGGCATTTTTCCAAGTATCTGGGATCCCATCTTTGGCAATGCAATTAAGAGTTTTTAGTAAAGGAATTTTTAACTCATCTAGAAATGTTTTATAGTATAATGCAGTAAATCCATCTGGTCATGGCGCCTTTTCTATTTTCAGTTTCCACTTGGGTTACCTCATTTTCTGTGAAGTCTGCATTTAGCAGCCTCTGCTGTTCCTCTGTTATTTTCATGATCTTTTGTTTCCCCAGATAATGTATAATCTCATCTTGTCAATGTCATCAGCTTTATATAAGTTTATATAGTATCTTTTAAATGCTTCCTGGATTTCATTTGTATATGGAGCATTTTTTCTCCATCCCATATTTTTATGATTATTCTCTTTTCCTTACCTTTCTTTGGTCTGTATGCCAACCACTTCCCAGTTTTGCTAGCAAATTCAAAGTGTCTTTGTTTGATAAACTTCATTTTCCTTTCTAATTCATCAGCTAAGATTTTGTCAACTTGTTGTCTCAACCAATGCAAATACTTGTTTTTCTTATCATTGGTAGGGTCTTTGGAAAGTTTTAATTCAGCTCTTTTAATTTCATTCTCCAGTCTACTCATGTTCATATCTCATTGTCTTTTCATTTTTGCACCTCTGTGTATCAAAACGCCATGCATCACCACTTTGCTAGTGTCCCATACAGTTTTAGCTTGAATCAAGTCTGTTGTATTCTCCAGGAAGTATTGTTTCAGTGCTGTCCTTAATTTAGTTCTGAAGTCCTTGTCATTTAGCAAGCAATCATTTAGTTTCCAAAAGAATTTTCTTCTCCTAATTTCCATTTTAAACAGGATTGGATTATGGTCTGGCATAATCTTTGGCAATATTTCCATATCTTTAATTTTGGGTAATAATTCACAGGATGCTAAGAGCATGTCAATCCTAGATGGTGATTTACAACTTTCTGAGAAGAAGGTAAATTCATCTTTATGTGGGTAAAAGTTTCTCCATACATTTTTCAAGTTAATTTGCTCCTGTAGTTCAAAAAATGAGGTAGGTAATTTCCCCTGATTCTTTTTAATTCTTTTTGTTGGTGCCCTATCCTTTCACAGATCAATCAACCCATTCCAGTCCCCCAACATGATCACATTTCCATATTCCATTTCTAGATTCTGTAGCACTTCTTCTAATCTTCTATAAAACTCAAGCTGTCTTTCCACTGGCTGTATAAACCAATTAGTAAAATTTTTGTATCTTCAGTTTGAAGCTCGACTCCAATGTAATGACCCTCATGATCCTTAAAAAGTTCTTTAGTTTTATATTTGTGTTGAACATACATTACAACTCCTCCTTTCCTTTTATCATTTGTTGTGATAAATATTTGTCCTAATTTTGGGTTCTTCAAATATTTTGTTTCAGTTTTCTTGATCTTAATTTCTTGGTTTCTCTTCAGATCGTAGAAAAGGCTGTTTCTTGAGCAGAAAATGCTGCTGTCAGCACGAAACAATCATAAATGAATTTTACACAGAATAAGTGCTGAGTTGTGAATAGCCTTGGTTTTGTGATTTTTGAAGATTTTCTTGCAGTGGGAAGCAAATTGCTGAAACTACTCATTGCTGTCTTTGAGAACAAATTTAGGGGCTGTGCATGGGTCAAAAGGCCCATTCACTCCTCCCTCTGGCCTGGCATCATTCTGTTCAAACAATGCAGACCAACAGCCCCAGGCTGGAAACATATAGACTAGATGCCATTTTGGCAGATCTGACCCAACCCTTAGTTGTTAGTTGTTAGTTCTTGAGTTTCCAGAAATGTCACCACAACAGCCAGTAGTGTAGACAGCCATGCACTCCCTTAACTGCTGTCATTGCTGCCATTCTTTGTACAAGTCCTACTCACAACTTGTGGTGTTGGAAAGGGGTGCCTAGATACATGGGTGAAACTAGGTACCCCATTTCTACCATTACAGGCCTCATCAGAAAGTCTGCACAGAAAACAGTGGCAGCAGTGATGGGTGAAGTGGCAGTGATTCCATGGCATAGCACCAGATGGGCATCTAAACACCTGCCTGTCACTGTGCTGGACTAAGCAAGGTGGACCAGTAGGTAGAATATAATGGGGTTGACCTGTTACATCCTGCCCAAAACCACTAAGAAGAACTTCTTCCATGTTTTCACTAGGGGAACTTGAAACAAAGTTGCTGTGATACCCAAGATTTGGAACTGGTCATGCCCAGGAACAGTAAAGACTGTATTATTTTAGTGGGCTTCACTGATTATTGTTATATTAATTTTATGTTGTTTGAAGTTGTGAAAGACCTTTTAGTCCTTCAGTTACATTGGATTATAAATTTACATTGGATTATATTGGATTATACATTGGATTATATTACATTAAATTATACATTATACAATAATATTATATATTATTACATTGGATTATACAGTTACATTGGGTTATAAATTTAACAGGTCAATCAGTGCAAATCCAGAAAAAAAGAAAGAAAATAAAAAAATCAGCAATAAACAATAAAAAGGCAGTAATGATAATGATGATTTAAACTATTATTTGTTTTTTATTATTGTTTTATTCTTTTCTATGTTAAGCAGACTTGAGTAGTTTGTTAAAAGGTGGGATATGAAAATTGATAATTAATAAATATAGAGTGGGCTGCTATTAAATTGGTAGGTTCTTGGGTTAGTTGAAGATTTGGTGACTTTGTAGCAGTTCATGAACTAAGAAACTATCCTGTTCAGTCTAAACAGTGGTAATCAGTATTCAGGATTGATAAAATTACATGTTGAAAATAATATCTGAATTTGATAAACTAAACTCTTAAGACAAATGAGCACCATGCTTTGGTTTAAAGCACCCTCATATAACCCATGTCCTATGCAAAGCAAAGCAATTTCCCTTCCTTTTTATTAAATTTCAATTTCTTGAATAATACATATCAGTTTACTGTTTATCAAAGGTCACATGAAATTTGTATGAAACCGAGTTCATTATCCAAGGCTTAAATCTGCAATTAGATTGGCATGTTTAGCTTGAAAATTAATATCTTGGGTATTATGTGCAAAAAAGAAAGGGAGAGAAAGAATAAAGAAAACAGGCTAAAAACTTACCAAGAATCTTTTTTTCCCCCTTCAAATTGGTATTGAATGACATTTGTTCTGAATTTTGGCAGAAGCCATCAATACTGTCATACTCTCTCCCACCAATTCATGGAGAGGGCCAAAAAAGAAATATCCCCTCCTATGGGGGAAAAATCCCTTAGAAGAAAACTATATTGTTATATTAATTTTACATTCATTATTGTTAATTATTTGGAAAACATGAACTCTTCGACCATACAATAAGTGTGTGATATGTCAAAGCCCAGAGGTCTGCTATTACATTACATATTACAGTGTGTAAATAAAAATCAGTAAACATATCCGGGGGTAGACATGTTGACTATACAGCAATGTACATGGAAGAGTGGCCTCTAACAGCAACAACAACAGGCTCAAGGTGGGGTACAATGTGTTAAAATACAAAACACAATTTAAAAAGAAAACACATAATACCAACAGTTAAAATACTACACTACACTACAAAACCATTAAAACAATTCATATGACCATATTCTTTAAAATATACAAATTAAAAAGTCATGATTTAAAATTGACTGAGTAGGCTTGCCAGAAGAGATATGTCTTTGGTATTATTTGAAACACTGTTAGCGTTTTCAGTTGTCTTATCTCCTCTGCAGTTCATTTCACAATATGGGGGCAGCAAATGAAAAAGTCCTCTAGGAAACTGTTGCCAGTCTAGTCCTGGCTGGTTCGAGCAAACATTTCCCAGAGGACTGGAGTGTACAGAGTGGGTTGTATATTTTGTAACAATGCTGGCCAATTGGCTGTAATAAAGAATTGATTGATTGAGAGTGGGTTGTATAGGAGAAGGTGATCCTGTAAGTAATCTGGGCCCAAACCAGGTAGGGCTTTAAAGGTAATAACCAACACTTTGTAATTTGCCCAGAAACTAATTGGCCAGTGGAGTGATTTTAAGATTGGTGTGATGTGATCACTCCTGAAAGGACCCATAATGAGTCTATCTGCCATATTCTGAACTAGTTGGAGCTTCCAGTCTTGGTACAAAGGTGCCTCAATGTACAGTGCATTGCAGAAATATAAACTTGAGGTTACCAGTGCATGCATCGCCATCTTTAGGTCCTCCAAATCTAGGAAAGGGTGCAGTTGGTCTATCAGCTGAAGCTGATAATAGGCACTCCTGGCCATCACATCTATCTGATATCCCTCAATCTTAACTCAGAACAAATATAACATCTTAACCCAGAACAAATATAACAACATGTAGACAAAATGTAGACCAATGACTCAACATTGTTTTTTCCTCCCTTCTGTTTGATTTTTAACACCTTTGCCTGATGAAGATGCCAGTAGAGATTAGAAAGCTTGCATCATGTATTTTGTGCATTTTGGTTGGCTAATAAAGGTATTGCTGTTTTGTGGATAAAGGAAAGTAGTTTGTTTATTTGAAATGGATTACAAAATTTAGCTTTCCTCCACCACACTTTCTACTAACCTGATAATGTGGAATTATGTTGATGGATGTGTTGTAAAACAGTCCATAAACCAGTCACCAAAACCTGGAATCTCCAGCAAGCTTCTTTTATTGTAAAACAGCATAAGCAAAAACAAATAATAATAATAATAATAATAATAACATCATCTTCACTTTAGCCAGAAGGCTAAACAGGAACAAAGCCTATCTGCTACATGATTCAAAATTGGTTAGTTGCAGCATCAGGAAAGTCTTTTAATTAGTCCATTACAGTTCAAAAGTAAAAGAACAAGTGAAGAGGCTTTTTGGGTCACAACTTTCAGCCCCCAATTCTCCACCCCTTTGGGTGTAGCCTTTACAGACTGATTGGTTGATGATGCATGATGTGCTTTAGCCCAACCTTTAATTACCATACTAAATCATGTGACTGCAATTCCCATAACATTTCTCATGTTTATAAATCCTTTATGTAAACAGGTCTCTTTCTCATAGAACTGTACTTTGTTTGGGCTAAAGTACACCTGGGCTGATATGTGCGAATCTAGCCTCAGAAAAACAGCTTTTCTCAGCAAGGAAAAATACAGACACACACATCTTTACATTTCAACATTTTAATATTGACTCTATATCCCATTAAAAATCCTAACAGATAAAGCTACCCCTCCCTCTTTTTGCTGGAGTAGAACAGACAAACTAAATGCCCTCTTCTGAGGATTCTTTGTTGGATGCCAAAAAGGGACAAAGAAGGAAGAGGCCATGGATGGAAGTACATGGATGGATCAGCACATGGATACTATTCCACCAAATCATGACTTTCATATTTGTAGCAGTGAAGGGTGATAGAAACAACAAAATAGAATAATTTTAATATGATACATTAAAACATAGTTGAAAATCTTCAAATTTATACAGACAAACATTGTTATCTTAGTGCTGTGGTTTAAAATAACAATGACTTATCTAGACATAGTGTGTCTATGGCTGAGGAGCTCAAAAAGTCCCATTGGGATGGATGAAAATGTCAATTTCATTGTCTCACACATGGGTATTTTCTTTTATTTATTTAAAAAAATCCTTTTCTGTGATGAAATCTGTGAATTTTGGTAGCCTCTCTTATTTTAAAAATGAACTGAAAAAAGTTCTGATTTCAAATTTTTCAAATAAAACATATTCACTATGAACCTGTCAGCTGTGAGATTGACATTAAAAAGATAGGGACAACCCTAAACTCAGACACACAAAGATGTCTGAATACACAGAAGTTCAAAGCTGGATTGTAAAGAGTTAGGCATTCAAAGCCTGGAAAGGTGGGAGCTTTTCCCAACATCACATTTACCAAAATCTCATGGAGGAGAAGGAAAAGAGGAGGAAGAGGAAGAGGAAGAGGAAGAGGAAGAGGAGCAGGAGCTTAAAATTATTTCCATCATATTTGAGAAGGATAGTATGGATTTTCTTACCAATTTTGTTATCAATTTCTTACTAAAATATCAATGAAATTCTTACCTATCTTTAGCTTACATACTCCACAACCACAATACAGCAACACTAAGGAGATTATTGCACTGTCAAAAACCCTGACTGATCCCCAGTGGGATACAGCCAGGTTGCAGGATGTTGGCAGGTTCTATCATACCCAATTTGCCACCTATGCTTCCGGGAGATTGCGACCTGGCTGCATTCCAGGTCCCAGGTGCGCTTTAGTGGCTGCTTTTCCAAGACAGAAAGCTCCTGTTTTTGAAAAGCATCCAGATAAGCCCGCATGGGACCCAGGATACAGCCAGGTTGCAATTGTCTGGCATCATCATCAGCAAAGTGGATATAACAGAACCTGCCAGCATCCCGCAGTCCGGCTATATCTTGTTGGAGAGCAGTCAAGTTTTTTGATGGTGCAATAATCTCCTAAATGATTATTACAGGATCTCATGATTTTAACTGCATAGAATATTCACATCTTACTATCACTTTCTAGATATCAGACTTTTAATCTTGCCAAGTGATATAATAGAAATAACTTTCTCCCAGACACTCCCTCCCCATTTTCTTTTTAAGAATTGGAATGTCAACATTATTTTCTCTGCCAAAGACAGGCAAGTTCCTCTGCAAGTTGAAGTAACCCTCAGTGACATTTTCAAAACTCATTTTTCTAGCTGTATAGCAATGAAGTCACGGGGACACAAAAATGGACCCTAGTCATGTTATGACCTATGCAAGTTTGCCCATTGATTTCACTGGAAAGAAAATTGAATGCATGTCAGATAACAACAAATAATGCTGCTATTCATCACTCAGGCCTTAGCTGAAAAAAACAGAGGTACTTGAAGCTCACCCATTGTAGTTATGAAAACTGGGAGAAGGATGCATTGTTGATAAGGGAATGATGTATTGCCTCATAAAACAAATCCAGACAGAGACCTCTTTTAAAAAAAAAAAAAAAAAAAGTCTTATTTTGTACAGTAGTCTTTTTATAGTGTTTTTCCTACCTCCCACACTCACAATTTCTAATTTATTTGGCATAATATCATTTAAGACCTTATAAATATATATTTTAAAAAATGAAACAAGTCACAGTTTCCTACAGGAGCTTACAAAGGGGATAGTGTGAATGAGTGGCTACACTCCAGCAGTTAAGAAGCAGCAAGCAGAAAGGCTTGTACTTCCACGCATTTCACGTTTTATAATAATGTTCATGGATATCCATTTTCTGCTATATCAGACCGGCCTTAAATGATCAGGGAGATGCATGGCTACCATGCAATGCCTGTCCTTTCCTCACATCTATAATCCACTAACATCTACCAAGACAAAATGTCTGGCATAACCCATAATGTACTGCTAGCTTCCCCAGCTCTGTTTCATTAGCAGCTGTTTGAAATGCACTGGCACTATTTCTGAGCTTGCAAATATTGTTCTTTTTATTTGAAGAGGGGATACAGCTTCTACAATTTTGCAGCCATTCTGACAGGAGGATTCTGGCAAATATAGTACAAAACAAAAAACTATTTTCTGAGCATTGCATTAGGTTGTGCATTTTCTATTGCTAAACATTACTAGGGATAATCTAAAGAAAGTAGGAATGAGCAAATGTTCCTTTGAGGTGCATCTAGACATTTCTATTGAGATATTTTGTTCCAGTCTTATTGGCAGTACATCTTGACTTTGATTCATACACAAGTTTCTAAAAGAATTTCCTTGGGGGGTACCATACGCTGGGACTTAAATACGCTAAAGGCACCAGATCTCAACTGATCTTGGAAGCTAAGCAGGGTCAGCTCTGGTTAGAACTTGGAAGGGAAACTGCCTGTGAATACCAGGTGATGTATATGCCAGAGAAAGACAATATTACAACACCTCTGAGTACTCTTTGCATAAGAAAACCCTCTAAAATTAATGAGGTTTCCCCATCCCTTCCATATCTCTTTTTTTTAGTATACAGGCTTTTGTATATAGTGACCTGCTTGCATTTACATAATGTTCCCTATTATGTCTAAGGTTCATGTTGGTTAACAAATTTAATAAGTCAACATCAGAAGATAAATGGAGAAAAAATACGGTAGGTCCAATTCCTGTACTAAAAGGCACAAGTCAGGGATGCCCTCTATCCCCTCTTCTTTTTATTACAGTATTGGAAATGTTGAATAATAAAATAAGATCAGACTCAGAGATAATAGGAACTAAAATAAAAGGCAAAGAATACTCCCTTAGAGCTTATGCAAATGATCTAGCAATATTTTTGGAAAACCCTCTGTATTGTATCAATAAGCTGATGAACACACTCATAGATTTTGGGAAAATAGTGGGCTTCAAAATTAACAATGACAAATCAGTGTTCATAACAAGAAACATGACCGCTCCAGAAAAAAATCTATTGCAAGAAAAATCTAAATGTAAAACAGTTAAAAAAGCAAAATATCTTGGTATTTAGCTTACCAATAAGAACACTGATTTATTGATAACAACTATAAAAATATGTGGAAGGCCATACAACAGGACCTGCAGAGATGGTAAAGCTAAAGTTATCCTTCTTAGGTAAAATACATGCAATTAAAATGTCAATACTACCTAAATTTAATTTCCCATTCTCAAACCTTCTGATAATAATGAATAGCAAACCATTCAACATCTGGAATAAAGAACTCAAAAAAATTCATTGGGAAGGCAAAAAAACTCAAGACATTAATAGATATAAGATTAAATGGAGGATGCAATTTACCAGATTTATATTTATATTATCAAGCAAACACCTTAGTATACCTGTCAGATTGGATTAAACTCAATAACCAAAAGCTTCTAAATCTAGAGGGATATAACTTACGATACGGGTGGCATGCTTACCTCTTGTATGGTAAAAACAAAATACACAAAAATTTCAAACATCATTTTATTCAGAAATCTATCTTCACTGTATGGAAAAAAATCAAGCCAATTTTCTACACTAAGATCTCAGGTTGGCTATTCCCCAGGAGGCACTACTTGAAAGAACAAAGATAAGTACAAGATGGCTAAGATATCGGGATATCCTAAAAGAAAGATAACCAACAACATGTTATGAAAGCAACAAAAGAAATCCCAGAATTTGAATCCAAAATCCAATGGCTGCTTTACTATCAATTAACAGAAATATATAAATCAGATAAAAAAGAATTTGGTTTTGAATTGCAAAAGAATGAACTAGACAAAATATTAGAAGAAAAAGTCACAAAACAAGTAGCAAAAATCTACAAAATAATTCTTAACAGAAACCAAGAACAAGAAATCATCAAAGCAGATATGATAAAATGGGCAAAAGATATTGGCAAAAACATAGATCTGAAAAGCTGGAAATACTCCAGAAAGAAAACATTTCAATTTACAGGATCAGAATGTCAGAAAGAACTATTTAAAGATGGCAAATAGATGGCACCTTGCTCCATCCAGATTAGTAAAAAATTTACAAAAGCAGAGAAAACAAATGCTGGAAATGCAATAAGGCGGTTGGTGATTGGTTCCATATGTGGTGGAAATGTTCTGAGATTTAAAAGCTATGGGAAGAAATCCATATAGAAATAAAAAAAATTGACATAAAATTTCAAATGCTGCCTGAAATCTATCTTTTAAATATGACTAACAAAATATCAGACATAGAAGCAAAATAACCACTGGAAAACACTGCTATACATAATCACATCAGAACCCTTATTGCACAAAAATGGAAAACAAAAGAAATACCTACAATAGAAGATTGGATTATATTCTTTAGATAATATAGAACTAGATAGATTAACAAACCTGATAGCAGGAAGCCCCATAGATGTAACAAATACAGATTAGGTGAAATTGAAAAATTATTGTGTACACCGATGGTCATGAAAATACAATCAATGTTTACAAAACTTTGAAACAGTTTAAGAAACATTGTAAAAACATGAAGACTAAAGTTACAAAACAAATTACAACAAAAAGGGAACTGCATTGTACTTCTTTTATTTGCTCCAAAACCATGTAATTCGATAGGAAGTTCAGAGATAATTCATACTGTTTGAAAAAAGTATGGAAATTAAGAATAAATGTAAAATGTCTCATAAAAGTAATTAAAATGTAATTAAAAGCCTAATTTTTTAAAAAAGAAGTCAACATCAGAAGAGAAAGGGAAAGGAAGGTAAGGAGAAACACCTGGAGTTGACACTAATCCATGACCTCACAGACCATTGTTACAGCATCTCCTAGTTTGTGTATTCTTCCTCATTTATAACCGTTGATATCTTTACTACATTATGTTGTTGCTTGGCCACACATGTCCCAGTTTTCATTTATGAAGTGTTGGAGGGTATGCAAATGTAAAACAAATTCACATACCTGGGATCAAACACTGACAGAAATGAGGACTGCACTCAGGAAATCAGAAGATTAAGAATGGGGAGGGTAGCTATGAAAGAACTAGAAAAGATTCTAAAATACAACTCAGCACGAAAGTTAGAATCATACAAGCCATTGTATTCCCTCTTACTATGTATGGATGTGAGAGCTGGAAAGTTAAGAAAGATGATAGAATGAAAATCAATTCATTTGAGATGTGATGCTGGAGAAGAGTGCTGAGGATCCCATGGACAGCCAAAAGGACAAACAAATGGGTCTTAGAGCAGATCAAGCCAGAAACCTCCCTGGAAGCCAAGATGAAGCCAAGATGACTGAGGCCATCATACTTCAGACACATCATAAGAAAGGAGGACTCTTTGGAAAAAAACAATAATGCTGGGGAAGGTGGAGGGAGGCAGAAAGAGAGGAAGGGCACATGCCAGATGGATGGACCCTATTAAGGAGGTCACGGGTATGGGGTTGCAGGAATTGAGCAGAGCAGTGGAGAACAGAGGGTCTTGGAGATGTCTCATCCATAGGGTCTCCATGAATCAAGATCGACTTTTTTGTAGAAAATCCTCATGAAGCTCTGGAAACAGTGGTTTTTGTGTGTGAAAGATGGTGTTATTTGTAGGGGGGAGGAGGTTTTCTGTAATAAGACACTTTTGCTTTTGGGTTTTTGTGCAAAAATACTCACACTGACAAATTTAGTGCAAAAGCATGTGTGTTACTGAAAAGGGTTTGTATGTGTAAAATCCCACTCCTACATTCTGTTCTGAAAGGTTGGGGACAGATTAGAAAGTTGCCAATCACTTACTTCCTAGTGATTTATTGTATGTATTACCAATTACCATGTATGGATGTGAGAGCTGGATAGATAACAAAGATGATAGGAAGCAAATTCAATGCATTTGAGATAATGTGGTGCTGGAGAAGAGTGCCGAGGATCCCATGGAGAGCCAAAAGTACAAACAAATGGGTCCTACAGCAGATCAGGCTAGAAGCCTTCCTGGGAGCCAAGGTGACCAAACTGAAGCTGTCGTACTTTGGACACATCACAAGAAGGGAAGACTCTTTGGCAAAAACAATAATGTTGTGAAAGTTGGAGGGAAGTAGGAATAGAGGAAGGGTATATGCCAGATGGATGGACTCTATTAAGGAGGTCACAGGTATTAATGGGTTGCAGGAATTAAGCAGAGCAGTGGAGGACAGAGGGTCTTGGAGATGTCTCATTCATAGGGTCACCATGAGTCGAAATCGACTCAAAGGCAGTTAAGAACAAAACAACAAATGTAAATGGAACCACCAACAGGATTCAAGGCAAAGTCATTCCTTCATACTGCAAGTTTTCATTTCTCATGAGAAAACAGATGTCACTCAGGGCAGGGGAGGATTTTCTTCACTTTGCACAGAGATATGAACTTATCTAAACATTTCCCAAACAGAGAGCAGCTGCTTTTCAGTAGTCACACTTCTCTGCATTTTGTGATGCAGTTCCCCAGGTAAAACAATGTGTAAAAAAAGATGCATATACTGAAGGAAGATGAGCAAAAAAATAAATAAAAATAAAAATAAAATAGTGATACAAAAAGGAAAAAAAGAATTACAATGGGCCCTTTGTATCCATGGATGCTCAAGTCTTATAGACAATAGCATAGTAAATTCCTATCCCTAAAATGGCAAAATCATTGCTTGCTTTGGGTTTTTTTTTGGGGGGGGGGGGGTATTTTCAAGGCATGGTTAAATGAATCCATGGATGCAAAATCTGTGGATATGGAGGGCTGACTGTTTCTAAGAGGGAAATACTAGTTAATAAGAGTATGCTCAGCAAAAGTGTGTAGAAAAAAAGATGCCCATATGAGGCAAGTGTGTAAAAATGCAGTTATCAATAGAAATGGGTACAAACAATCTATACTATTTGTTCTTTAATTGCAAGAACTGATGTGAGAAAAGGTTGGATCAAAGTAAAGACGGGTGGAGTGAGACCCTGTGATAAAATAAAATTGATTAATTCATGCCATTTCTAAATGTAACCCAATGGTACATGAAGAAAATGAATGGAGAATTTGGGAGCTATCTGCATTGAAATGTTTCTGTGACCATGAGAATGTGTGGGGTGCTGGTACAAATTCATTGTACTATCACCACCTTGAGTCCCTGTAGTGGGAGAAAGGCAAAATATAAGATAATAATAATAATAATAATAATAATAATAATAATAATATACAAGGAAGGCTATGTCCCATATTCAAAACAGAGACAACAAAGGGAACTGTCCTCTCTCATTAATATTTGTGTCCTTCGCTATTGTTATAAAAAGACTTTGGAGGATGCCTGACTAAAATAAAATTAGGAGGGGATGAGGGTTTGTGGCTTTTTCCTTTCCCCCTAATTTTAGAACTCGTCTTATCTTCCTCATTGTAGCAAGATTACAGTGAGCTCTATACACATACAGATCCTTTAAGAGGTTTGTGTGTAAGACACTCTCAGTGTTAATATGATAGCATTTCATGGTGTCTAGAGGAAGTCTTGTTGAAATAAAATTTCTCCCACAGACATCCTCACTGTAGTTCCCAGTGACCTCTACCTTCTTCATTTTGCTTCTGTCCAGGTTCCAATTACATACCCAGCATGGCACAAGGAAGAGGTTATATCATTTGTAGCAATTAGTACCTTTGCTTAACTGTTTCTGGCCAAAAAAATAAGTCAGTCTTGGTAAAACAAATTATTATGCTTCTAAGTTCAAATCCCAATTTTTTTTCATAAGTTCTTTGCCTACAGACTTAAGTTACAAACTCTGCTAAGAGGGGGAAAAAAGCAAGACTTTAATAGGTTTCTGTTAATCTTAGACATTATGTCATTATTCAAAATATTACTTTACTGCTATTCAGTGTGTGTGCATGTGCACACATGCATGTAGACACTCTCAGACCTAGTTAATTGGTCACATGGGGGAAAAGATATAGGATACTATGCCCATAACATTTTGCGAGACCGATTTGAATGGAATTTAAGAGGCTTTTAAAGTGAGGAAATAGGCAAATGTGAATCACAGTGCACAGCTCAGTCTCCAGACATATATTTGAACTTTAGCTCCTTCATGTAAAGATTGTATGTGAGTGTGCATGTGTGATTTCATTAAAAGAATCAAATTTTGGAAACATTACTTGTTTGGTCTATAGCTCCCAGAATTCTGTACCCACCATGGAATCATATTCCTGAGTGAAATTTAATTCGTCCAACTCCCTGGTTTCAGGAGGTGACTTCCAGACCTCCATCCAAAGTTCACTCCATGTTTGAGGGGCCACAGAATACTTCTGGAAGACCCCTTTTTCTATTTATGGGCTTATCTGCCAGACGTGACTGAAAGAAATAGATAGCAGTGACATCAATAGTTTACAAAGCAGCACCAGGTAACTGGAGGCTTCCATGCTCTCACTATCCCCTAAGATATTTGGGGAGGTATTTTTTCTTCACTCTGAACAAACATGACTGACTCAGCTAAAAGGACAAAGGAGCTGATTTCATTGTTTCCACTTGTTTATTGTTTTGTGGAGATTTTCAGCCCAGAATTCCATTCCTCTTGAAATCTAATTTAACTAATTAATCAATTAATCACAATTAATTAACTCAACAACTAATTATTTAACTAAAAGCAATTTCAGAATTGGAGCATGTAGTTTGTTGCATCATTCAAGTCTTCTGCATTATATATTTGTGTGTCTGCATTCATAAACCACTGCAGAGAAGGGACATAGGAGCCAGTCATGATGAAATTGTACATACAATTGCATCAAGTTTTGTTTTTGTTTTTAACTCAAGAATAGGAATTAACTATTAAGTGTCAATGAAGCTAGGCATTAAGTTGGAAATCTGCTAACAACAACAACAAAAAAAACCACAATTTAATTAAACCAATTTTTGACTGAAGGATTGACCTATGTTAGAAATTTGGCATAAATATTTCTCTAGAATATGTTATATTATGTAACTTGAACCTCACTGCTGGAGAGTAAAAAATAAATAATAAAAGACACTATCTAATTGGTTCTTTAGCCTAGTTTTTTTTAAAGCCTAGAACTAAAGTCTATTTCTCTTGCAAAACCGACTTTGGAGAAGATTTTCCTGGGTTAAATAGTAGTCGTATACTCCAGAAAATACTATACTTGCTTTTTGCTAATCCCTCATGGCTGGGAAATTACAGGATGCAGTTCACAAGAAGCAAACCACTTACTTGTTCACAATTCCAGTGGGATGTACTGAGTTAAAAGGCTTTATAAAAGTAGTTGTCTCAAGAATTAATCCTTGCTCATTTCATTTTTAAAAATAATAAAGTATCCATACTCATTGAAACCAGACATTTCTTTATATCTCTAAAATGTGTAGGACTTCAAAAATGTAGAAAAACTTGAAATCAGTGTTTGAAGTCTGGTGTCACTAGTATACTGATGACATCCAACTCAACCTCTCCCTTTCACTGAATTTTGAGGAAGCTATAGTACTAAACTAATGTCTGGCATCAGTAATAGATATGATCAGAATGAAAATATTGAAACATAATCCAGAAAGGAAAGAGTGACTTCTGGTCAATCAATGGGCAGATGAGGGAATAGGATTGGCATGGGATTACACTCCCCTGATAAAGCAGTTTGACAGCTTGGGGATACTTCTGGATTTATCCATGAGTATGGATGCCTCAGTTTCTCTGGTGGCTAGAGTTATTTCCACAGTTTCCATAGTTAAAACTAGTGTACTAATTGTGTCCTTTTCTGATGATGTTAGATATGGACACAGTGATGCATATTTTAATTACATTCCAATTGGATTACTATTCCCTGGCATTGTTTGATATACATTTACTTGTTCTGTCATTTGGTTTTACAGTGGATGTTGTTATTAATTGTTGTAATTGTCTTTGTTTTAATTGACTTTTATTATTTTGCCCATTGTTTTACTTAGATTGCATGCCTCTGGCAGGTTTTATTCTGTTTTACCCTTGATTGTCTTTTGTACAGCGCTGTGTACACCGACAGTGCTCTAGAAATAAATTTTAATAATAATATTTTTGAAGACTGTTTGGAAACTTCAAATTGCCTAGAAAGCTTCAGTCACACTGTTAATTGAGACTAGTTATAGGGAACACAACGATTAATTGTTGCAATAACTCTGCTGATACTGTTTTACTTTTTTTTCTGATGGACTGTCTTTTATAGACATGAGATTGTCAGGGCATTGATATCTTGAGAAAAGGCCTTGATTTCAATCCCACCCACCATTAGAGATGTCTAATGAGAATATGAGAAAGGACCTTATTGGTGGCTGCTTTTAGGCTCTGCAACTTCTTTCTTAGGGAACTTCAGGCCTTTACAGACTGCCAGAAATAATGCAATTTGAGTCCACTTTAACTGCCCTGGCTCAGTACTAGGGAATCATGGTAACTGTAGTTTATTGTGGCACCAGAGCTCTCTGACAGAGAAGAATCAATGTCTCAGAAAAAACTACAATTCTCATGATTTCCTAGCACTGAGCCAGGACAGTTAAAGTGGACTCAAGTTGCATTATTTCGGACAGTTTATAAAGGCCCTTCCTTCTTGTCATTCAATTAGAAAGTAAAAACTCATATATTCTGATAGACTTTCAGGAAATTATAGTTTCTAAAGAAAGTGCATTTAATAAGGTGTTATATGTTTTTAAGTGATTCATTTAAGTGATTTTTAAAGTATAGTTAAATAGTTTTTAATGTTGTTGAGGGTTGTTGAGGATTCTTAAAACAATCTTCTGTATGTTTTATCTATATCATATATATATATATATATATATATATATATATAATATAAACTGCCAGGTCCATGTTCTGGGAGAAAGGTGGGATGTAAATAAAGGGAAATAATGTAAATGTTCTCATGCATGAAATTTCCATAAAAGTAGCTTACTCTAAAATGTTCAATCAACTACATGTAGAGGTGCATCAACACTGCTTAGGGGATATATCTTTGTTGCTAACTGCTGTCAAGTCAATTTCAACTTATGGTGACTCCATGAATGAGAGACCTGTCACCAATATCCCTGATTAGGTCTTGCAGTTTCAGAGCCACCAGCAACCTAATTCTGAGAACTCTCTTCCCTGGAAATAGCATATGAGATCCACTAAATCATGAGAAGACATGACTCACTAGAAAAGACAACAATGCTTAGTAAGGTGGGAAAAGAGGATCTGGGATTCAGTATTCCTTTTTTCCTACTGCCTTCTACCTTACTAAGCATTCTCTGAGCAGTATAAAACAAAATTCCCTTCTCAAAGTTCTGGAATTCACCTTGGTTATCAGAGCATCTTTTCTAAATAGCCTAAAGGCACCAGGTCTGTTTGGTCTTGGAAGCTAAATAGGGTCAGCTCTGGGTAGTACTTGGAAGGGACACCACCAACAAATGCCAGATGCTGTAAGCTAAGGGCCTTTGCAGACTGCTAGAAATAGTGCAAATTGAGTCCACTTTAAGGTTTAGGGTTAGGTTTAGGGAATCATGGGAACTGTATTTTATTGTGGCACCAGAGCTCTCTGAGAGAGAAGGCTCAATGTCTCAGAAAAAAACCAATTCCCATGATTCCCTATCACTAACCCTAACCCTTAAAGTGGACTCAATTTTCACTATTTCTGGCAGTCTGCAAAGGCCCTAACTTTCAGAGGAAATAATTGACAAACCACCTCTGAGTATTTCTTGTCTAAGAAAATGCTATGAAATTCATGAGGTAACCATATATAGACAGATGACTTGAAGTAACATGCAAACACATACATGGAGCACCTACATTGTCAGCTGCATGACTTTATCTTACAACAGAAAGAATCAAAATGTTCATCTGTGCATTAATTGGAAAAATGGGGAGAGAACCACAACTTTTAGGGAGCATTTAAATATCTTTTAAATTCTAACAACCACCACTCTAGAAAGGACATGACATCAGATTACATTTTTTTTATCCCATGTGAGTCATTTGTAATGCTGTAAATCCAATAAATAAAACATCCAAAATATGTTTTTTGGAGAGCTTGACCTTCATTGTATTGATTTCTATCAAAACATTCTCAAACTTTTGAGGCACGACCTTTTCACACTCAATGCTAAAAATATTTTGAAAACTTGACAATTATTACACATGGAAATCAAAACCCTTAGCACTGTGAGAAATTGCCACTGATTGGTGGTTTTTCTTCAATTATAAACACCTCTCTTTTTAAAAAAACAAAACAAAACAGCTGAGAAGTTTAATTTGGTGATAGGGTTACTATTTTTTTTCTACTTCAGGGATGGGATCATGTATCACTCAAGATGTTGTCAAGTTGCAGCTCCTAGCATTCCTCACTTTGACTTTGCTGGATAGGACCTGACAACATCTTCAACTATGGTTACATCTGGACAGCAAGAATAATGTGGTTTGACACCACTTTAACTGCCATGGATCAATGCTATTGAAGTCAGGGTTTTGTAGCTTTGTGAGTTATTTAGCCTTCTCTTTCAAAGAGCTCTGTTTCCACAACAAACTACAGATCCCAGCATTGCATAAATTTGAGCCGTGGAAGTCAAAGTGGTGTCAAACTGCCTTATTTTTGTAGATGGAGATGCAGCCTATATCTGGAGGGCTGTGTTATTCCTATCTCTGCTCTACAAAATGTTCAGTGTCATAATCATAAGAGCTTGCATCTTGGTATGTGAGGTTATATACAATGAGCTCCTGGTTCTCAGGAAACAAATCTGTTCTTTTGCAACTGAAGTTGATTGAGGGATAAAGGTTGATGGTGGATGAATCCTCCAGGGATAAGATAATGATGTCCCAGGTGATGGTTTCTTTACAATCAGAGAGAATGGCAGTCTCTAGGATAAGAAGGACATTGGTACCAGCTTTCTCTGGTAAGGCAGTTAATATTATTCCTGGATGGGGAAAGTCTTGCCACAGTGATCCATACTTTGGTAAACTCATGACTGGATTAAAATAATGTGTTGTATGTGACACTACTTTTGGGCTTAATTTTGAGATTGCAGCCACTGCATAATCCAGCAGCCAGACTGTTTACTGGAACCTCCGGTCATGCACCACACCTTCAGGTGTTACTCAACAACAACTCCCAGTATACCTCACTATTGGCTATGCTGGCTAGGGTTGGTTGGAGCTGCAGTCACAACAACATCAGGAGGGCTGCACTCTTTCCCTGCTGTAAGACATTTACACCAGCTCAGGCTATCTGTGGCAGATATTCTGTGACACATTTTAATATGTTACAAATGTTAATGTTAGTTGGAGATGAACCACATTGTATGGTTACATATAAGCCAGACACAGGCATAATTCATAAACACATTTTTAAAATCAGGATTTTGTAAACAAAGTGATTATTTAAACAGGGTAATTAGGAATAACATAAATAGATTTCAGAAGACTGTAAGAAAAACAACACACCAAGACTTTAACAGTAACTGAGGACTTACGACACATTGACTTAGTAATTTCTCCTTATCCTGAGAGCACAGAAATATACATAATTCATTTCACCAGTCCCTGAAGTGAAATGCTGTCCATCTCCTGGCTATCCTAACTTTAAAAAGATCTATTGCAAAAAAATGTCAAGAAAAACAAAACCTCTTGTGGCCTCAGGGAGAGCCTTTAGATGTTTGTCTTCCATTACATTTTCATGTAGTTTCAGAGCTATAGCAAGAAACAAAATATGGGGATTTGCAATTGCTTCAGCATCTGCCCAGTTTGCAGTACTAACCCACACTTGATGCATTGGACTCAGGTAGCCAAAGCTGAGCCCTGATTATGTTGCCACTGCTAGTTGGACAAATGTCAAAACTAGGTTACCCACATGTCATTCTGTTTTGTTTTTACAGGAGAGTATTGTATTTGGTGAGGTGCCAGAGAACCATCCTTTTTTTCCCTTTTAAGGTGTCCTTTGCTTGAAGGGCTTTCTATTCTGAGTCTGATTAAATGGTAAAGAACTATAGGACAGGAAATTAGGGACCTTGACAACATTGTCCATCCATGGTTAGCACTTAAACAACAGATTCAGTAGTCATGCTGGTTACCTGCTCATATTTGCATTCATTCTGATTACATTTCTGAAAACATTTCTAATTTTGTAGCTGAATATACTGCATGCAGTTTTGTGCAAACCAGGGCCCTCTTTTGCACTGGCACAAAAGATTCAAGATGCCGTTTCTTGGGTAATAAACTGGCCACAACTTTATTTATCTGTACAGGGTCTTAAAACAGTTTTCAATTACAATATCTCAATTAACCATATTTTCATTCTTGACACATGGGTCCATGCACTTAACTGGAGGATCTGGCAAGGTAAACCATGCCCAGCACAACATGTGTCAAGAATGTCCTATTCAAATTAGTTAAACAATTTCAACAAATCATCCCCACACACACACACCAGAAATGACGTCATAATCAAATCCATGACGTCAGTAAGTTATGACATCATCAACATGGTTTATGATGTCATAGAGAATTTAATTACCCCAATGACGTATACCCTTCATCCACATTAATTAATTCAATTTGGTAAGTTCAATTAACTGAATTTTCCCCTGAGGGGGGAGTCCCTGCCTGCCACAGGAGGGGGCCAGCCTAGCTTGGCATCCCCCCCCCCCCCGAAGAACTCATTCAATGTAAGAAGCAATCAAATCCAAGTATACGTCACATCCCTCAGAGGAGAGATGAATGCCATCGCCCCTGTATAGATGTGGCAACCAAACCTGAATTCCCTCATGTTCAACAACCAAAATCCCCAATTCCCCCAACTTCTCGGCCACCGTTCTGTTCAACCAACAGCGAGCCGTGTTGATAGCTGAGTCCTTTCATGCACCTGCCCAAGCACAAAAAGGCAAGAACTTAGTCCACAGAACAATAATATGTGGCAGTCTTCGCTTAACGTCCTGCATGTCTCTCAAAATGCGCTTGGCCAACTACAAACAGGGAAGCTTTACCAAGTCATTTTCACCCAGGTGCACAAGAAGAATCCTGGGGTGTGGGAAAGTGTTTATCAACTCAGTAACACATGGAAGAAGAGCTCTGGCACCACAGCATGCCTCTGCGTCCAAACCAACGTATGGAACCGATCTCCCTTAGCCCCAAGTTCAGATCACGATGAGATTGTAAGATGTGATGCTCAGCCCAACAGACAAGGCTATGACCTAGGATCCATACATCACCCTGTTCCTGACCTGCTCGATAAAACAACGAGTTAAGCATAAATACGTAACTTTAACATTTTTACAATGAAAATACAAGCGAATATGAACGAATATAAGATTTAAAAGCCCTGGATCACCAATGCCAATCTATCGAATTGCGGTATCACTTAAGCCCTGCACCGCTGCAGCAGTTGCTGTTCCTATCATAAAAGAATGGGAGGAGAATTGATCCACTGGCAATCCCGCCCATCTCACAGTCTCCCAAAGCACATCTCGAAATTGACACTGCATCAGTGGAAGACCAGAGACATGAAGAAACAAATAACTAGAGCCAGTCGGTAGGAGCCTGAGGTAATCAGACAATGCCAAAACCGGGCAAATCTGACCCTCAGATGCCCTGGACAAAACTACAGTTTGGCCCCGGGCCATCTGATCAGTCTTAGTACGCCTGAAAGAGACATGAATACCCTGTCCCTAAATTTGAACATCAGATAAACAAAGAGCCCTGCCTAACTTATCGGAACGTGAGTTGGGAACTAGTTCATTAATCCTAGTGGCAGCAAAAAAAGGCCAAGGAAAATGCCGCCTTGAACAAAATAACCTCCTCAAACGAGGAGCACACAGTTTGGAGTAATTGCCAAACCTTGATAAGGATTGTACCCGTTATCAGCAAACGATTATCATGTACCACAGGAAGCTCCCTAGACCATCCCTCTAAAGCCCTGCAAACAGTAAACCCCACCCCGCCCCCCGCTCGAGAATAAAAGGCCAAGGCTGCCAACCTTTCCCTGATGGTAACCAGGGAAAAACCAGACTGCCTAAGGTGAACTGCAAAATGTAGCACAATTTCTACCCTCAGAGGCCAAACTTCAACCACCGCAACATCAGACAAGAACTATCTGAAAGCTTGGTTTGCGAGCTGGTATGACTTGCGTGTTGATAGAGCGACAGACTGAAGAATTGCCCTGTCGATCTCTACTCTCCAAGGCTCCATAGATGTGCCGGTACCTCCAATGGCTGTGCTGCTGCCTCTGGAACCAGTTGACAAAACCTGGAAAACTGAAAATGTGAAAAGGCATCCGCCAAAGGATATAGTAAACCAGGAACATGGTGAGCCTGGAACAACACATTGTACTTTAAACACTGTGCAATCATAGACCTAACCAGAGCCATCACCCTAGGGGAATTGGAGCTCTGGGAGTTCACCACATGAACTACTGCTTGGTTGTCACACCAAAATCAAACAGTTCTGTTTGCAAATTGGGTTGGCCACAAATGAACTGCTACCACAATAGGGAAGAGTTCAAGAAAAGTAAGATTGTGGGTCCAAAAATCATTCACCCAAGACTGAGGTAAACTCTCAGCCACCCACTGACCTTTACAATATACCCCAAAGCTGTGGGCACCAGAAGCATTGGAGTGTACCTGAAAGTCCACCTTTAAAAGCATTTCAGACCTCCAAAATGAAACACCGTTAAATTGCTCCAAGAATGACTCCCAAATCTTCAAATCCTCCCTTATCCCACTCGTAATTTGAATATGGTGATGAGGGACAGTCACTCCTTTTGTAGCATTGTATAATCAAGCACAAAAGGCCCGTCCCGGGACTATAACCCTACAAGCAAAATTTAACACATCTGTCAGGGATTGGAAGTCATGCAGTGTAGCCTTGTTTTCTCCCCTCATTACCCTGACCTGATGTCTCATTGACTCCAGTTCTCCAACTGGAAGGTGGGATAAACATTCAACAGTGTCCAGTTCTATACCAAAAAAATTAAGACGGGTGCTTGGGCCCTCTGTCTTGTCATCAGCCAAGGGGACACCCAATTCCACCATCAAAACCTGAAAAGCCAACAAAGTATCCACCCACTTTGCTGTGCTGGGAGCCCCCGCTAACAAGAAGTCATCCAAATAGTGTGTGATTGCATAATTGCCTGATCTCTTGACTGTACACCAGTTCAAAAAGGTGCTAAACTTTTCAAAAGCAGAGCAGGAAATGGAACACCCCATTGGCATTGCTTTATCAAAATAGTACATCCCCTCAAATTGAAAACCCAGAAAATCAAAATCATCAGGATGCACTGGAAGCAACCTAAAAGCAGATTTTATGTCACATTTAGCCAAAAGGTCTCCCTTGCCCAATGCCCTCACCATTTGCACTGCTGAATCAAACGATGCATATTTTACAGATGTTAACGCTGGGTCAATAGCATCATTCACAGAATCCCCTGTGAATCATTCACAGAATCCCCTGTAAGACAGATTGTGAATTAAACAGAATTCACCAGGTGCCTTCTTAGGGACAACACCCAAAGGTGACAATCTTAATGTCAGCATTGGCAGATGCTTATGGGGTCCATATATCCTCCCCGCCGCTAATTCTTTGGCCAGCTTATCTCTAACAATCCCTGGTAACTCCCTCACTGAGCGTGCATTAGGTGCAAATCAGTGAACTCTCAACCAGAATAAGGTATATGAAAACCAAATGAAAAACCTTCAAACAAATACTGCACAGCATCCCTGTTAGGGTATATCCTCAGCCATGCAGTCAGAACCTCCAATTTAATTGGTGTTGGTGCTTTTCCCTCCCATTGTGGTTGACTGAGAGGGGATCCCAACCCCATACTTCTTACCTCTGTAACAGGAAGTGCCTGGGTGATTGCCTCTGCAAGTGTTACATTTATGATCGAACCTGCAGGGCTGCCTCCTGCACTTACCTGAGTTGAAATCCCAACAGTGTCCTGTTGCTTTCCTCTCCCCCATGCTAGGCCTCATATATTGCCCTCTTGGCTGCGTGACCATAGGCACAAAGCCATTGTCACGCCTGATCGAAGGGGAGGCCCCAACCATAACATCCACTCACAACTCTGCCTGTACATGCCGCCATGACAAAGAATGGTCTAAAGTGGCCCGCATCCTAAACTGCTCATCGTACTAGAGCCAGGCAGACCCCCTTTGGTTGAAATGGCAATTGGTATATGCCTTGATCATTATCGCCTGATATTTAGAAAAATCAGGAGACCTTGCAGGCTATATCTCCTCAATAACCCCCTGTAAATGGTAAAGCCCATCATCCAGTTCACAAAGTTTCTCTCAAGCTTAGGGCGCTTGTGAGCCTGGAATTCTTTTGGTAAACTAAACACAACCCCTTCCTTTACCATAATCCGAGGTGCAGGATTGCAAAATATGAGGGAAAACAAATCTATATATTCCCCTTTCCTATCCTTTCCTTTGTGGCGAGCAGGAGGTGCAAGCCCAGAGGAGTGGATATCCCTGCATAAGGGTTGCACTCAGCCACTCTGTCCATCTCAGCTACAGCTGACATCCCAACAGTCACCACCTTACTCGAGTCACCTACCTTAGGGGCTGTGGATTGGTCAGCCTGCATCCTTAATTGAGGTACCTGAGATGTCCCAGGTGTTATTGAAGATGCACCAAGGGATAGAGGTGTTGAGCATTCCACTCGACCACTCTGCTCAGCCTGTCCACCTGGAGCCCATACCAAGGTGGGCCAAGAAGTCAATGAATTAGGAGAATGAGACAAACCTGTACTTGACAATTGCTGTGAAGCATCCCATGATGCTTGCGAAGCTCTCCCCAAGTGTGCAACTGTAGCTCGGGTGCTCTGTTGAAGGGTGGAAGAAGAACTTTCTACATCCCTGTTTGATGCCTCCGATGATTCAGGGGCCAATCAACTGCCTTGCCCTAAACGACAGCCCTCTGGACAAAATTATACAAGTCTGCCAGAGTTGGCTGTGTTGACACAGGGGCAGACGCTCCTTGTTGTGCCACACCAGGAACCTTTCTCAACAGTTCCATTAAATCAGCTACGGTTGGTTGCCCAACCTCCATAGCTGAGTTAGTCAAGGGACCACACACTGTGCCATCCAACGACTTATCAGGTGAAGAAGCCAATTGCACCTGAGTAGTCTGCAATCCCACAATTTGATCCTCATTAGGAGATGTGTCGGCCTGGGATCCCAAACCAGAACCGTGCATCCCCCTCTGGGCAAATTGCTCACAGACTGCAACACAGGCCTGCATGGTCCAGCCCAACTGTGCTAAATGAGCCACAATTTCATCCTCCTTGCCCTGGGAGTCAGATGCCCACTCAGGTGCTGAGCAGCCAGCACTGGGCCCAGCAGACACCGCACGCTGTTTATACTGCACCTTGCTGCAAGGCATGATGACTTGGTTAAAGACAAGTCAGTTAACAAGGCTGTTTTGGGTATAGTGTTCCTTTAAAGGCTACACCCTTCAGTGAACAATAAGCATGTAAGAAACAGCCCAGTAAACCCAGAGCAAATTGTCCCAAGCGGGGACTATATAGCCTTCAAAAGCATGGGTCCCTATACCTGTCCTGAGCAGAGAATACCACCAAGCCTCAATGGCCTATCTTGTCCCAAACAGGGACTACCACCAGGCCCCAATGGCCTATCCAGTCCCAAGCAGGGACAATGACATAAACATGAGGGTCCCTAGCAGGGACAGACCTTAGTGTCAACCGCAACTGGCTGGATAACCACCAAGACCAGGCCGCACCCAGCTTTCTCCCCTCTCGGGAGACCAGGCCTCAAGGGGGCTATTTCGCCCTAATCCGCTCCACTTGGGCCTCACCCTTCCATTGCGGGGCTAGGCCACGGGAACAAGCAGTCCCCAGGGGTGCCTCGGTCTCCCCCAAGGTCCCTCCCAACACGCCTGGGCCTCCTTGCTCAGGGGAGCCAGCTGGGCAAGGCTGCAGCTGCACAAACCATCTCACGTCAAGGCGACCAGGCCTCCACGGCCTCCTCCTAGGCCCCTTCGGTGGATATCGGGCCCAAAACGAGACCAGGCTGCCCAACCTGACTGCTGACTGATGCTCGGCAGCTGATCAGGGATACGCCTGGTCCCCCGTCACTCCTCTATGTCCTTCTAGGCCGACTCTGCCTGTAACAGGGCTGCGTGCCTAAAGATAGGCCGCGTCAGGCCCAAACGACGTGGAGCAGTCAAGCACCTCACTTGCTGCTCAAACCAAAATGGCTGCCACCAAGTGGCAGCCGAGGGCTATATAGCCCTCCAAATCTCGTTGGTAATCTCACGAGATCCATGGTCTTGCGAGATTACCAACGTGCTGTGGATCTCGCGAGATCCCCCTTGATTGGCTGGGTGATGCAGGAAGGGCGGACTTCCTGCCCACCAGGCCAATCACAGCGCCGGAATATTCAATTGGCCGGCTCAACGGAGAGCCCCTCCCAACATGTCAGGGGGGTTCTTTCTTCTCTTCTCTGCTGATGCACATCCCATTTTTTTTGGTGATGTGTAAGTGCCTCTTCCACTCTGTATTGTAACTTATCATTTTGTTGACCCTCTCAGCTTTAACCTAGGGACCCTTTACAATACACAATAATAGCACTATGGTCCCAGTTTAATTGCCATTTCTGCATCCCATGGGATCATGATGTTTGTAGTTTGGTGAGGAACTAGAGGAGATTTCTGGTGGAGAATGCTTAGTACCCCTTCCCAAAGTGTAAATGAGCCAGCTTGGTATAGTGGTTTGAGTGTTGGCCTAGGGAGTCGTTTGGGACTTTGGGAGTTATTGTGTGTCTTGAAGTTGTTTCCAATTTATGGCAACTCTAAGGCAGACCTGTCATAGTGCCTTCTGTGGCTGAGAGTGCGTGATTCACCCAAGATCAACCAGTGGGTTTCAAATAGGGAATCAATCCATGATCATACTCATAGCCCAACATTCAAATCACTATACCACACTGGTTCTCAAATCCTTGGGAGAATAGTGTTCAAATCCTCACTCATCCATAGAAACACATTAGATTAACTTGGGCAAGTCAGACTCTCTCAGTCTAACATGAAGACAGTGGTGAACCTCCGCTAAATAAATCATAGAATCATAGAATTATAGAATCATAGAGTTGGAAGAGACCACAAGGGCCATCCAGTCCCACCCCCTGCCATGCAGAACTCCCAATCAAAGCATCCCCGACAGATGGCCATCCAGTCTCTGCTTAAAGACCTGCAAGGAAGGAGACTCCACCATTCTCTGAGGGAGTGTGTTCCACTGTCGAACCGCCCTTACTGTCAGGAAGTTCCTCCTAATGTTGAGGTGGAATCTCTTTTCTTGCAGCTTGCATCCATTGTTTCGGGTCCTAGTCTCTGGAGCAGCAGAAAACAAGCTTGTTCTCTCCTCAATATGACATCCCTTCAAATATTTAAACATGGCTATCATATCATCTCTTAACTTTGTCTTCTCCAGGCTAAACATTCCAAGCTCGTTCCTCATAGGGCTTAGTTTCCAGGCCCTTCACCATTTTAGTTGCCCTCCTTTGGACATGCTCCAGTTTCTCCACATCCTTTTTGAATTGTGGTGCCCAGAACTGGACACAGTATTCCAGGTGAGGCCTGATCAAAGCAGAATAGAGTGGCACTATGACTTCTCTTGATTTAGGCAGTATACTTCTACTGATGCAGCCTAAAATTGCATTGGCCTTTTTAGCTGCTGCATCGCACTGTTGAATGATGTTCAACTTATGGTCCAACTGGATTCCTAGATCCCTTTCACACATAATCTCATTCAGCCAGGTGTCCCCCATCATATATCTGTACTTTTCATTTTTCCGCCCTAAGTGCAGTACCTTACATTTCTCCGTGTTGAATTTCATTTTGTTAGCTTTGGCCCAGCTTTCTAGTCTGTTCAAGTCATTTTGAATTTTGATCCTGTCCTCTGGGGTATTAGCTACTCCTCCTAATTTGGTGTCTTCTGCAAATTTGATAACTATGCCCTCAGTACCATCATCCGAGTCATTAATAAAGATGTTGAATAGCACTGGGCCCAGGACAGAGCCCTGTGGCACCCCACTGGTCACTTCTTTCTAGGTTGAAAAGGAGC
Organism: Phrynosoma blainvillii; assembly: GCA_026167975.1. Taxonomy (NCBI): domain Eukaryota; kingdom Metazoa; phylum Chordata; class Lepidosauria; order Squamata; family Phrynosomatidae; genus Phrynosoma; species Phrynosoma blainvillii. The sequence continues at coordinate 138,959,983 of JANUYF010000004.1, forward strand.
CATTGTTGAGCACCCTTTGGGTTTGCCCAGTCAACCAATTACAAATCCATGTAACAGTTACTTTGTCTAGCCCACATTTTACCAGCTTGTTTGCAAGAATGTCATGGGGAACCTTGTCAAAGGCCTTACTGAAATCAAGATATACTATATCCACAGCATTCCCTTCATCTACCAAGCTGGTAATTTTATCAAAAAAAGAGATCAGATTTGTCTGGCATGACCTGTTTCTCTGAAACCCATGTTGACTTTTTGTGATTATGAAATTATCTTCCAGATGTTCACAAACTCCCTGTTTAATGATCTGCTCCAGAATCTTTCCGGGTATTGATGTCAGACTAACTGGACAATAATTGTTGGGATCCTCTTTTTTCCCCTTTTTGAACATGGGGACAACATTTGCCCTCCTCCAGTCCGCTGGGACTTCTCCTGTTTTCCAGGAGTTCTCAAAGATTATTGCCGATGGTTCCGATATTACGTTTGCCAGTTCTTTTAATACCCTTGGATGTAATTCATCTGGTCCTGGAGACTTATATTCATTTAGATTAACCAGATATTTCTGTACTATCTCTTTACTTATTCTGTGCTGAAAATCTCCTATTCTGTCTTCTGCTCTATTATCCTCAGGTTGAGCACTCTTTGCTTTTTCTGAGAAGACTGAAGCAAAGAAGGTGTTGAGTAATTCTGCCTTTTCTCTGTCCCCTGTTAACTTTTTGCCATCTTCTCCACACAGTGGCCCTACCATTTCCTTCTTTTTCCTTTTGCTGCTGACATACCCAAAAAAGCCCTTTTTATTGTTCTTAACCTCTCTAGCAAGCCTTAGTTCATTCTGCGCTTTAGCTTTTCTGACTTTAACCCTACACATGCTAGCTATTTGCTTGAATTCCTCTTTGGTGATTTCCCCATTTTTCCATTTATTATACATGTTCCGTTTAAAACATAGTTCAGTTACAAGTTCCTTAGTCATCCATCCTGGTTTCTTGAGACACCTCCCATTTTTCCTCCTCGTTGGCAAGGATTGAAATTGTGCCTTCAGTATCTCCCTTTTGAGAAACTCCCATCCATCTTGAACTCCCTTCTCTTTTAGTATTCCTGTCCATGGGATCACCCCCAGTATTTCTCTAATTTTAGTAAAATCAGTTTTCCTAAAGTCTAGAATGCGTGTCTGACTATGCCTGGCTTCTCCTTTCCACTGTATAATAAACTCCAGGAAGACATGATCACTCCCGCCTAAGGATCCAACCACTTGCCCCCCATTAACTAGGTCTTCCCTGTTAGTTAGGATCAAATCCAAAATAGCTGACTCCCTTGTTGCCTCTTCCACCTTTTGGACAATGAAATTGTCTTTGAGGCAAGTGAGGAATTTGCTAGACCTTCAGGATTTTGCTGAGTTTGACTTCCAGCAAATATCAGGATAGTTGAAGTCACCCATCAATATTTGCCAGTGTGCCGCCTCTCCTTCCTTCATCTGTTGAAACCTATAAAGTAAATTATTTTTAAAAACAAAGTAAGGTCCCTTCTTTCCCCTTTCCTCCTCTGGAACCACTTGCTTAAGCGCTTCCTGTAGGGTCGCATCATTTTGCTGCCAAAAGGCCACTTGCTCTCTATTAACCCTGGCGATATCTACCCCTTCCGCCCTGACCTCTGCCGCGGCGTAACCCTCCTCCTCCTAGAGTAATTCCCGCCATTCGGGCCAATCCCGCCCTAGGAGCATGTCTCTTCCCATTGAGCGTACCACTCCCACCCTCATCTTTCGCTCCATCTTTCCAACTCTCACCCTCACCCTGGTGGTAAAATAGGTTTTCACCTCCCCATGGATACATTTCACCACCACCTGGGGACCATCCGCCTTTCCTGGTACTCTCCTTACCAAGGTGTGGCTACAGCCCGAGTCAACTAGGGCTTGAACTCTCTGTCCATTGACCCAGGCCGTGACCACCCGAGCATCCCTACCTAACACGTCCCTACTTACCTGGGCCGCCTCCCAGGCGTCTCCCCATGCACACTCCATGAGAGGACAGTCCTTCTTAATGTGGCCCTCCATCCCACAGGTGAAGCAGTTGATTGGACGCCGGGGACCTTCCTGGGCACCCAACAGCAGTGGTCTTCGGGCAGGGTTAGTTGGTTTGCCTCCCTCTACTCCTCCTGTTAAACCTTTGCTCGCGGTCCCCTCGGCTCCAAATCCGTCTCCCGGCGACAGTCCCCGCCGTTCTGGTGGTCTTCCCCTGGCAACTCTAGTTCCCCGCGATACCTTCGGTTCCACCGGTCCCCGAGGGTTCCCTAATTCGGCCTCCTCAGCCCCTGCAAAGGCCTCCATCAAAGCCACAGCCTCTTCCAACTTGGAGGGTTTGTGGCACCTCACCCAACTGCGGGCTGTCATTGATAAATTGCTCAACCATCACCATTTCCGCCACCTCTGGCGCCGATTGCACCGCCTTGTACCTGAGATCCCACTTCTGACACCAATGTCGCGGGGCCGCAAGGAACTCCTCCCACTCCATGCTTCTTGGAGGTATCCATTTCGACGAAAGAAAGGGCAGACCACTTAAGTTGTATGCTCGGTACCTTTTAATCAACTCAGAAGCTCATTCACCAGACAGTGGCTCCCCTTCTGCCAGCGTTCCTCTCTCCCCTCGAGCTCCCGTACTTCTCGCTTCTCTTTCTCTTTCCCTTCCCCCGTCCGCCTCACCGAGCCTTCTTCCGCGTTTTTCCCTCTCCCCGAACGCCTCCTCCTTTTCCCTTTTATCCCTGGGCCCCTCCCTCCTGGGCCTTGCTTCCCTTTCTTCTTTTCCAGGTGCCTTTAGACCTTGTAATTCCCTTCTCTGGCTCCCCGCTCTTTCCCTCATTAACCCTTGCTTTCCCGAACAACCCTCTTCCATGGGCCAGCCTTCCTTCACTTTATCACACCTACATATATTTGTCTGGAAGCAAGCCCTGTTGAATACAAATAGGTTTACTTCTGAGTACATAGACAAATTATTATACTACAAATCTTACTAAAACAAAGATATTCCAGTCATTTAGTTCATGGTGACTGTAATTAATTTTCTGTTACCCTGAACTTTCATATAGCCTGAATGAACTATCGCTTTCCATACAGTGTTTATTGTTTGAGGAATGTGAAAGCAACTTGGAATTTCTCAAAGGTGCTACAAGATCTCTCTACATACTGATTCTACAGACTAACATGGCTATATCTTTGAATTCTAACAGTTTGGAATTTATGTGTTGTATTTATTTCTTTATCTTTATTCAACTTTCTTTCATCTCACATTTTCATTGTCATTCTCAGCTAGAAAAATAAAAAAATAAAAATGTAACAAATCAATGCAGAAGGATTATAAAAAGGCAGACATGAAAACTGCATGAATCCTCTGGAACAATTGTTTGTTGGCTTTGGCCCTATAGCCTCCCCACCCTCCATTGAAATGAGGTTCATAATGGTATAAACATTAATGACCAATAGATTATATTTCCCCCCCCTCTTTCTGTATTTATATTTGATGTTACCCTGTTGTGTCAATGTCAGATTGCCAAGACATAAAGCTATTGTTTGTTCCAACTAATATGGCCATACTGAAACAGCAGGATTTATGTAAGTGTTGGCTAACTACTCTGCCACTGATTGAATGGGTCTACCCCACCCTCCATTCTAGTACTCAAGGCCTGTTGTCCCAACCTAGGATCTCCACTGCTCCATCCCGGATTCGCCCCTTCTTGCTTACTGCCCCTCACTCCTGGAACCTTCTTTCCCCCTCAAACACGGGTCATTACTTCTCTGTCTACTTTTAAATCTGAGTTAAAGACCACCTTGTTCAGGGAGGCATTCCCAGACACTGTTTGATTTACATTTACATATACTTTTCTGTCATTTGGCTAGACAGTGGATGCTGTTAATTAATTGTTGTATTGTTTTTTGTTTTAATTGACTTTTATTACTGTTAGAAAAGTCTTTGGTTGAATGGAGCTTACTTAGGGCCTAAGCAGACAGGCGGCTGTGAGCCGCTCCGGGAAGCTGCAGATTGGGGTCTAGGTAGCCGCACTACTCGGCCCCAATCCGCAGCTTCTCGAGCCCTGGAAGGAGTGCTGAAATATCGCTCCTTCCGCAAGATGCCGAACGTGTGCAGCAAGAGGCATTGGGCACACCTTCGGCATCTCTTCCGCAGCAGCGTGTGCAGACGCTGCGGCAGAAGTATGTCGTCAGAGCGCTGGTCATGTGGAGTGCCGGGCGCTCCTATGACATGTTTGGGAAGGGGTTGGGGTGCCCAGCGTGAGGCTGCCCCTCCCCTTCCTTGCCTCGAAGATGTCACAAAGCGCCGTCTGCATACAAGGATGCATACAAGGCTGCATACAAGGATTGCATACAAGGATTGTAGATAATAATATACATATGGCTGCATACAAGGATTGTAGATAATAAGTAAATTGAAATGAAACCTCCATTAAATTCAGCTTCTCACCTATCTGCAGGAAATCTTCACTAGGAAAAGTCTGTAAAAGCACCTTAAAGGACATTTGTAAGAGGAATAGTAAGTGATATATAGAATCTTCATTGCCAACAGGAAAAAATATTAGTCTTTTTTTTATAATTTTTGTTGTTAAAAGCCCTCAAGTCGATCTTGACTCATGGTGGCCCTATGGATGAGACATCTACAAGACCCTCTGTCCTCCACTGCTCTGCTTAATTCCTGCAACCCCATACTCGTGATCTCCTTAATAGAGTCCATCCATCTAGCATGTGGCCTTCTTCTCTTCCTACTTCCCTCCACCTTTCCCAGCATTATTGTTTTTGCCAAAGAGTCCTCCCTTCTCATGATGTGTCCAAAGTATAACAGCCTCAGTTTGGTCATCTTGGCTTCCAGGGAGGTTTCTGGTTTGATCTGCTCTAAGACTCATTTGTTTGTCCATTTGGCTGTCCATGGGATCCTCAGCACTCTTCTCCAGCATCACATCTCAAAGGCATTGATTTTATTTCTATCATTTTTCTTACCTGTCCAGCTCTCACATCCATAAATGGCAATAGGGAATACAATGGCTTGTATGATTTTTTTTGCTGTGTTGCATTTTAGAATCTTTTCTAGTTCTTTCATATCCACCCACCCTATTCTTAGTCTTCTTCTGATTTCCTGACTGCAGTCCCCATTTCTATCAATGTTTGATCCCTGGTATGGACATTCTTTTACTATTCTTTTACTATGGGAATTCTTTTACTATTTACTTTTATTATTTTATAATAACTTCCCATTATTCTACCATTGTAAATCTGGACTATAATAGGAAGCCAAATTTTGAGAGGTTCTCTTGAGAAAATAAAATTAATAATAACCATGGAGAAAGAGAAATTGAGAGAGAAAGAATATGCTGAATAAATGTTATTTCACTGCTCAAAATGTTAACAATTTTTTAACAGAAATACAAATCTGCTTTTTAGTTACAGTGGTGATAGGATAACTCCACCATGCCTTCACCCCAGCAGCAGGTGAGAGACCCTCTCTGCATATTCCAATTGTCATTGCTCTGGTCTTTAAAGGAGAGAGCAATCTGCTGGACCTAATCCTCTGCCCTACTACCTTCACTTTTTCCTCATATGCCCTGTCTTATTGAGAATGAACGCCTAATGGCAGAGAACTGTGCAATTAGCAACTTGTAAGCAACTTTGTAGGGTGATTTTTGTCTTAAAAGGGGGGTATAAATACTCTAAATTGATTTAAAAATAATAAATAGAACACAAGTGGGTAAAGTACATCTGATCTATTGAGCACAGATCTGGAGAACAGCAGTAGACAAGCTTTTTTTTTTTTTTTCCCCTCAGCCAATTCTTTCTGAAGAATAGGGATCACATTTGGCTTGGCTTGGAAATTAAGTGAGTAGATGCCCTGCATTTAGGGAAATACATCATTTGAGATCCTGCGTCAGGCAGGCAGAGTATGTGCAATTCCATGCCTTCCCCAAAATGTGGAGTGTGGAGTGCTATCACATCTGTTACATGGCCAGAGGGAGAAAGACAGAGAGAGAGATGACTAAGCAGTGGGTGCTGTGGCTCATCCCAGCTGGAGAAGTGCTGCCACAGCCCTCATTGCTTGGTCACTTTCCTCCCTCCTCCATTCCCAGGCCATAAATTGGGTAGCAGTGCTAGGGTTTGACCGCTGCCTGGGCAGAGAGTTTGGAGGACTAGTGAATAATACCATGCACCAAATAGTAGTAATACATTTTTTGCATAACTCTTGCTATCTTTCCACCAGCAAAGATTTTTTTTTAATTTTGACTGGCATTTAGAACTGAAGATTTTTAAAAAAATATTTTCAAGAGGCTGACAGACTGTTTTAATTATTCCATTTTTAAATTGCTTTTTATTAGTTTTAATGTTGTATTAGTTTTAATGTTTAATGTTATATGCAATAATTTAATTCTATTTTAGTATGGATCTTTTCCATTTTTATATGCTATATTTTACTGATGTTTGAAAGCTGCTGCTGAATGCTAAGCAAAGGATTTCCTAATTTACAACTAATATTCTTAATCAAAATATTTCACTAATGCTGGACAAATCATGAGACTCCATGTTCAGTACTCAATACTGGGATGAATTTATTGGGATAGCTTCCTGGAGAGATTATGAGTGTTTGTACAAATGCAGAGAAAAGGTAACACTGTATGAAGTAATTATTCTTTCACATTGTACGTACTGTCAGAGGATGAAGACAGAGCAGTACATTGTGACCCTTTTCACTCCATCTTTTTTTAAACACACACACACACCATGAGACAATACATATTGTGCACTTTTGTTCTCATCTCAAATCTTTGCAGGCTAACAAGCCCCAGCAGTGACAAACAACACAATGCTTCATCCAGCATACCCCAGCAATGAAACTGGGGGTCCTCCAGAGAGCTATGGTCTGTCAGTGCCTTTGCTGATCTGCTCTGAGCAAAAACCGAGTTAAGGTCAGCCTCTCAATTAATGTTCTCTTTCTGGAGCAAATTGTTTTTAGTGTTGAACTGATATGTTGGAGATCATTATTTTTCAAGTTAATTATTTGGGAATCCCATCTTTAATTCTAATCCAGTAACACTGAAACATCATAGGAACAGTGCTTTGATTATTTTACTGATGCTTATACTTTGGATACTGTTGAAATGAGATTCACCATGAACCGTGATCCCTGGGTATTTTGTGATATTTGACTTGATTTGCAGTGCTTTACAAGCAAGACAAAGCATATTTCAACTTGATAAATGCCCTGACAGATTTTTTTTTCCAAAATGGCTTTTTGCCCTGTCAACAAGATAATACATTGAGGATTATTTTTAAAAAAATAATATATTGTCTGCAATGTGTATATGTAAAAGATGGAATTATTAATGTTCATTGTTCAGATTTTGAAGTCTCTTTTTTGGAGTTAATTTATCTGGAAATTCATTGAGAAATGTATTATTTCTTTGGAACTAACACATTTGCTTGTCTTATATGCATGCACCATTTTATGCACAGGCAACATAGGAAACAGATTTCAACAATATCATCTAGGTCAGGGGTAGGCAACTTTTCCCCTTTAAGGGCCGAGGGACTTCAGCTCCCAGAATCCCAGGAGCTATTGGCCAACATGGAACTATTGGCCAACATGGAACTATTGGCCAACATGGAACTATTGGCCAACATGGCTGAGGCTTCTGGGAGCTGAAGTCCCTCGGCCCTTAAAGGGGAAAGGTTGCCTACCCCTGATCTGATACCATTAGTGGATTTTAAAACCTGGTCTCCTTGCTCAGGTACACCATACTGGGACAGCACAACTTAGAATACTGGAATCATAGAGTTGGAAGAGACCACAACGGCCACCCAGTCTAACCCCCTGCCATGCAGAAACTCAAAATCAAAGCATTCCAACAGATAGCCATCCAGCCTCTGTTTAAAGTCCTCCGATGAAGGAGCCTCCACCATACTCTAAGGGAGTGTTTTCCACTGTTGAACAGCTCTCACTGGGGGATGCAGACAGGCTAAAATTGTTGTTTTGAGGTTGACCTGAAGGCATGGTCTTTAGATGACGCACACCGAAAAAGCGCCCCGTACTTGCCTCTTCCTGTGAAGGCAAGGAGCCGCTTTTTTCCACTCCTTCTGAAAAGATGCGCACATTCAATAGTATGGTGGGATGCCACAATGGAGGTACGGTAGAAATACGAGAGCAAAAGACACCAGTGTAAATGTGCGTGTACAGGTGTACCTCATTTAGAGCTGCCCCTGGGGAGCATGCGCCCATTGAAAAAAAGCTTCAAATTAAAGCTTTTTTAGGGTTCAGGTGTGGATGAACTGCCACAGGTGCATCTGCATCAGAACCCTAGCCCTAACCCTAATTTTCACAGTGTGCATGCGCCAGAGCGGGAAGGTGAAACTGTTGCTACTGGATGTTACATTGTGTTAAAGAGATAAAGGGAAAGTTTCACTTTTAAGCTGGACACACACATTCCAGTGCCATTTTCCCAGTGCAACTTTTGCCAGCTGCAGATCTCCACAGCTGTCCACTTCGGGACTCCTCTTGTCCACAGCAAGAACAATGGCAGAGCCATCCACAAGCAGAGAGCCAAAAACAGAGAGAGGGATGTCATGGTCCCATGCAGAGACGGCCGACTTCATAGCTCTGTGGTCGCAGCCACACATTTTGGAGAAATTGAGAAATTCCTTCTTGAATTCTGACACATTTAAGGAGTTGGCACAAGCCATGAAGGTGAAGGGCCCGCAACGTACTTGGGAGGGGTGTCGTCAGAAGACCAAAAACCTCAGGTCCGATTACAAGAAGTTTAGTGATCACAAGGCAAAAAGCGGATGGGATCCTTCCTCTATGCCCTTCTAATAATAATAATAATAATAATAATAATAATAATAATAAAATTTATTTATATCCCACCCTTTGGGGACCCAATCAGGATGGCTAACAACAATAAAACCATACAATATATCCCAAAACACAATCCCTCCCCCTCTTAAAAAAGTATTAAATCAAATGAAGATTAAAACTACAAATTTGAACAATTAAAAAAAATCTTTAAAACATTACAAAGCACAACATTGGCCCAAGGCAATGTTCTTCATCCATCAGTAGATGGGGCCACACAATGATCATTGGGGGTGGGAGTACCCGAGGCTGGGATAATTAATCTGGAAAGGCCTGCCGGAAGAGATCCGTCTTGATAGCCTTTTTAAAGCTGTCTAACGATGTTAACTGACGGATCTCATCCAGCAGGCCGTTCCAGAGTTTGGGGGTGAGAACTGAAAAAGCCCTCTGGGAAGTAGCCGCAAGCCTCGATATTTGAGGCTGCAGCAAATTCCTCGAAAAGGAGCGGAGAGCGTGGGGAGGATTGTATGGGAGGAGGCGGTCCATGAGATAGCCATTTAGGGCTTTAAAGGTGATAACCAACACCTTGTACTGGGCCCGGAAGCTGATAGGCAGCCAGTGGAGGGACCTCAAAACTGGAGTAATGTGGTCCCTCCTAGATGTTCCCAAGACAAGCCTGGCTGCCATATTTTGTACTAGCTGTAATTTCTGAACCAAGCACAAGGATAGCCCCATGTAGAGCGCATTACAGAAATCAAGGCTTGAGGTTACCAGCGTGTGCACAACAGTCTCGAGATTCCTTACTTCCAGAAAAGGGCGCAGCTGGCATATCAGCCGAAGCTGATAACAGGTGCTCCTGACTGTCGCATTTACCTGATTTGTCATCAGGAGCGATGAGTCAAGGAGCACCCCCAGACTGTGAACAGTCTGTGGCCCCATCCAGGACTGGAGGTTGCAACCCGATTCTTGGTTTCAGGGCCGCTACCATGAGCACCTCCATTTTGTCCGGATTCAGTTTCAATCTGTTTTTCCTCATCCAGCCCATTACCGCCCAAAGACATTCATTGAAAGAGGAGATGCCATTAGAATTTGAGGCCAATGAATGAGACACGGGGAAATAGATTTGGGTGTCATCAGCGTACTGATAACACCCAGCACCATAACTCCGTATAATCTCACCCAGCGGCTTCATATAGATGTTAAACAACATCGGGACAAGATATCCCCCTGAGGAACCTCACAAGTGAGCTCCCTCTTGCTAGAGTTACTGTCCCCAAGCAGCACCTTCTGGGACTTACCCAAGAGGAAGGACCGGAACCACTGCAATGCAGTGCTTCCGATACCTAACCCCCTTAGGCAGTCCAAGAGGATGCCGTGATCTATCGTGTCAAAAGCTACCCCTGTCAATGTTCAGATGCAGATCGTCCGTCAAGGCAACCATGGCAGTCTCAACCTCAAAGCCTGTCCTGAAGCTGGTTTGAAATGGGTCTAGATAATCAGTTTCATCCAAGAGAGCTTGGAGCTGAAGAGCAACCGCCCTCTCGATTACCTTGCCCAAAAATGGCAACAAAGAAACAGGCCTGTAGTTACTCATATCCAGGGGGTCCAGGGAAGGTTTTTTCAGAAGCGGCCTAACAGCCGCTTCCCTTAAACAAGATGGAACATGTCCTTCCCTGAAGGATGCATTGATGATATCTGTGAAGAATCTCTTCAATGCATCCCCCCTGGATGGCCAGCCATGATGGGCAAGGGTCGAGAGGGCAGGTTGTTTTCCTCACCTTACCAAGCAGCTTGTCCATGTCCTCGGTACTCACAGATTGCAGCTGTTTCAGGATAACTTCATTGATGGAGTCACTGGACACCTCGTCTATAGATTCTGCTACAATAGTGGCATCTAAGTCGGCTCTTATCTGCGAGATTTTATCTGCAAAGAAGTTGTTAAACGCGTCACAGCAGGCTGTTGTCAGGTTAAGTAAGGGATTTGGCACAGGGGACACCTGTGTCATTTCCCTCACCACCCTAAACAGCTCTGCTGGACGGGACTCTGCAGATGCAATACATGCAGAGGAGAAGGCTCTCTTCACTGCAAGTATTGCCTCCCAATAGGAACGAAGAAAGTTCTTATGGCGAGTTCTGTCAGATAAGAGTCGAGTCTTCTGCCACTTGTGCTCCAGTTGTTGACCAAACTGCTTCATCCTCCTAAGCTCTGGTGTATACCATGGCCTATGATTTGAAGCGGATTGACAAGGAAGCTTGGGAGCGATCGTACCGATAGCCCTGGTAAGATCGGTGTTCCAAGTATTGACCAGAACATTGACAGGGTCACCGGCATTCCCAATCATTGAACCCTCTAAGGCTTTCTGGAATCCTATTGGATCCATTAGCCTTCGAGGGCGGACCATTCTAATGGGTCCACCACCCCCGGTGGGGCGGATGTTGGCTCTAAGTTCCATCTTGACCAGGAAATGATCCGCCATGACAATGCGGAGGTACTTACAACCTCCGCCCACGGATATTCCTGTTCCGTACTGAGGACTACATCAAGTGTATGACCTGCACAATGTGTGGGCCCAAGGACCAATTGGGACAGGCCCATGTTTGTCATGGTCTCCATGAACTCCCGAGCCATGCCTGTTAAGCTGGTCTTGAGTGGGATGTTGAAGTCCCCCAAAACTAAAAGTCTGGGAGTCTCCAACAGCAGCTCAGAGACCAGCTGTGTCAGCTCGGTCAGGGAGTCTGCTAAACTATCCCTGGTCTTCAGGCTAAGGTACATACACTCGAAGTGGACTGTGTTCCTGGTCAAGGTCAGGCTGTTCTTATGAACTAGAGCCACTCCCTCCCGCCCACTTCCCCTCACCTGCTCACTGACAGAGTACCTGGCTCTGTGAAGCAGCCAGGTCGGCATCCTCATCCATGAGGAGATCATGGATGATATGTGTTTTGTTCTTGACCAACCTGGCATTGTAGAGGATCAGAGTGAGGTTTTGTGGAATTGTTGGTCTGCTCTCCAAACCATTCTGGGAAACAGAAGGAACTGAAGGCGGGATAGCTTTCAAACAACGATCCCGTCTTCTTTTGTAACATATGTTCCCTCTCTTGCGACCATACCTCCTATTCCCCTGCACAACTCTGATAGCCGCCCCCACCACATTCCCGGCCTCAGGGAGGGCAATAGAACTCAAGGCCACTGGAAAACTGAGGTGACTGGGGCATAGAATATTCTAGCCCCATAACCGAATTGTTATGATGACAGATAACAGATGGTAAAGCCCTGTGGCTAGTTAGATAGATGTTATACAACTTACCCCCTATCAGGTCTTAAACTAACGGGTAGGGCAAGCAGTCTTGTCTGAGTAATCCTCCGCCTCTCCACTGCCGAGGGCTAATGATAAAATGTTGGCCCCGTCCAGTCCACCTCCAGTTCCCTGTCGCTTGTGCCACGCTTCTGGCTGGTGTTCCTGGGGGCTACTTAAGTAGTCCTCCCTTGGGCCAGGAGCAAGGGCCACCACAGATACTGTGGAGCTGGGGGAGATGGTCACAGGAGGCAGTACAGCGAACATTCCTGGCTGGCATTGGCCTCCTCTTCTCTGCTGCCGCTACAGTAGCCTTAAGTAGCCTTGGGCCCAGAACGAAGCCGCTGCAGGTGCTGCTAAGCTGGGAGGAGATGACAGTCCTGGACATGCAGAGAAGGCAGCGCCCACCTTCCCAGCCTCTGCTCTCCTGCTGCTAGTGCTGCGTTCTGGGGCTGATGTTCCTGGGCCTCCTTAAGTAGCCTTGAGCCCAGAACGAAGCCGCTGCAGGTGTTGCTAAGCTGGGAGGAGATGGCAGTTCTGGGCATGCAGAGAAGGCAGCGCCCACATTCCCAGCCTTCGCTCTCCTGTTGCTAGTGCTGCATTCTGGAGCTGGTGTTCCTGCGCCTCCTTAAGTAGCCTTGGGCCCAGAACGAAGCCGCTGCAGGTGCTGCTAAGCTGGGAGGAGATGACAAGGAACTCCATGCCTTCCTCTCCAGGGATGGCAGCATAAGGCCCAGAAGAATATGCAGCAGCAGTGATGTCCTGAGGCTCCCAGTGGGCCAGCCAGCCAGAGCGGAAACTGTGGAGGACATCTCCAAGGGAGAATGTGCCCAGGAGCTTTTGCCCCCTCAAGGTAAGATGTGCCAGGGGCCCTGGGAAGGGGTGCAGGGGACAGCACTAGGGTGGCCAGAGGGCAGAAATGACCCCATCCCTTATCACTTTTAGATGACCAGGAGGAACACCCCGACTGAGATGAGACATCCTACAGTCAGAGGGCTATGGACATCTCTGCCATGAGACCACTGTCCCGTGCCTCTGCATCTTCCAACAGCAGGCCACCATCTTGTACTTCAGAGTGGAGCACTGTATCTTCCAGGATCAGTAACCACAGTGACCACTCACTTGTTCCATGGACAAGTACAGTGATCAGCGATGATGAGAGTGAGGGCAAGGAGAGGACAGGTCCTGCACAACTCACCCAGCTGATACAGAAGGTTCAGGCTGCACATGGTAAATTTCTTGTCATGACAAAATATGCATTCCGTCGCATGTATGCCTGCACCACAAAAAACAAAACAATTTGTATGGCTTTTGTGATGTTTTTTGTGTAGGTTTGCAGGTTTGCAGAATCCCCCTGGCACGCCGCTTTCGCACCCTAGCATGTTGGGGGGGGGGGGGCTGGAAGAACGTTTGTCTGTGTGCCCCATTCATCATGTCCCTTGCATGACCACCACCTGCATGTATCCAGTGTGCCTACACAAACCCCCTGGCATGTACCTCTCCCTTCCCCCCTGATCTGTGCGGGAGATGTGTTGTGTGCAAAAGGTGCCCTCTGCCATATATGTCCCTAGGACGAGAAGTAGCACGAGAGAGAGAGGAGGAGGAGGAAACAGTTAATGCCAGAGCTGCAATGCCACTGCAGCCCACCTGGCTGACATCAGAGGGAAGAGAACACATTGCTCAGCAGCCTCAGCAAATACGAGTGCTCAGCAGCAGTTCATGGAATGCAGGATAGAACAAATGGACACATCTCTAGAACAGGATGAACGTTCCTATCAACTCGCTGAATGTTCATATCAGCTTGCTGAACGTTCCTATCAGCTGAGGCAGAGTGAGGCAGAGGACTGGAGGGAGTTCCAGCACGAATGCATCCATCATCAACAACACATGGCCCATGAGCAGCAGCGTATTGGTGACTCCCCACAAGTGCAGACCAGTCTGCTGGCCTGCATTGTGGATGTCATAGAGGAGCCCCAGAGGGCCATTGGTGGCAGCAGGGAGGCTGTGCAGGAGGGCGGAAGAGGGAGGGCTATCCCTCAGGTCTAGCAGGAGGTGGCTGTGGTGCTCGGCAGTGGAAGGAGGGGTCACTCTCCACCCGTGGATGTTGAGGATGCTGTGGGCAGAGGGAGGAGGGAGACATGTCCACCCATGGAAGATGAAGCTGTGGGGGGGGGGGGGGCAGAGGGAGGAGGGAGAGGTGTCCACCCATGGAGCAGGAGGCTGCTATGGAGATGGAGATCATTGAGCAACATTCCATAGGCAAGTCTACCAGCCTTTTCAGCAGTGATGTGGCAGTGCCACTGCCCACTTGCCACCCACAAAGGCAGAGATCAAGTAGAGGGGGATGGAGATATTGCAATGATCACCACTGAGTACCGAGGCAGCCATCGCCAACTACCCCCACACACACTATGCCCACCTCACTGATTGTCACCGCCACCGCACACTATGCCCACCTCACTGATGCTGCTCACTGGTTTCCTGCAGGGATCCTGTGATGAACCTACAAACCTTCACATAAAACATTAGAAGCTGTTTAAAAATTGAAAGTTTATTCATAAAAACTGGCAATCACCAAACCTGCGTACATGCGCAGATTCCGTGATAAATTTTTCAAAAATAATTTTTTTTTGGATAAAAATAACAATCAAACAACTATTTACAACCTCCAACTCTCTCCCTCTGTTTCCCTGCCACTCTTACTGTGCTCAAGGTCCTGCTCCCAGGTGATCTGGCTGACCAACAGGTGGGCAACACCAAGGGGCCCCTGATGTCCTCTTCCTGGCAGCCGCCAGCTTACTCCTACTGCCTCCTACTCTGCAGGTCTGCCTGTGAAAGGAAAAAAAAATCATTTAGAAATGCAGCATGGAAAGTGGTGGGGGAGGGGAGGGACAGGGATGTCATGGAGGCCGCAGTTATGCATCCATTACCCCTCCCCTCAGGGACCTACCTTTGGCCATGGGAGGCTGGTGTGGCTGCAAAGGGATGGCACTGGGCCTCCCTATCTGGCCCAGCTTCCCTGTCAGAGGAGGAGGAGAAGTCCTTCGATCCTTTCCCATTTAAATTCCATTCTTAACTCAAGAAGAAGTTGGGTTAGGAATCTATATTTTTGTCGTTCCAACATTAGTTGTGGTGGAATGTCCTTAAATATTTTTACTTCTGTATTGTCTATCATTAATTTATTTTCGTAACTCTTCCTTATTATGCGATCACGCATTGATGATCTAATGAAGTTTATGACAATGTCGCGAGGTACTTTACTCTCTCTTGCTTGTACTGAATTTAATCTGAAAATTTTGTCTAAGTCCAACAACAGTTGTTCTACACTACATTCAACAAATAAAGCCAATGGTTTCATGATTCTGTCTATTAAATTCTCATTCTTTTGTTCTGTTAATCCTCTGATCTTAATACATCTTTCTCTATAACGGAGCTTATTTGCCCATTCTCTGTAGTTATATTGACTTAATTCTTGTTGTATCTCTTTTGTTGTTCTTTCTAATTGTTGAGTCTTATCTTTGATTTTTTTTCTACTTCTTTTTGTGTTTTATTCATATCCATTGTTATCTTTATTACTTTTTTCCCCAGATCGTCAAGGTCTTTTTTTAGTTCCAGTTTATAATAATAATAATAATAATAATAATAAATTTTATTTTTAACTCGCCCCTCTGCTAAGCAACCAGGGTGGCGTACAACAAGTTAAAATGATACAAAGTAAAACACATCAATCAAATTACTCCCCCAACCCACCCACCCCTTAAAAATAGATTAAACTAAGACAATATTAAAACAATCAAAGTAAAACCAACACATCATACAAAGGCTGTTAAACAGGCATAAAAACAGGTGGTGACAGCTAGGGGAGCGAGTTGACAGAACCATTATACTTAGAGTCTAATTCAGTCAATTACAATATGATCTATTATGTATAGAAACAATGTATTGTATATATAATTAATTAGAAAATCAAAATATTTACAAATTCTGCTCTTAGAACAGTTTACTGTCTTTAATTTCCTCTCTCAATTCTTGACAAGCTTCCTTCAGGTCTTCCTTCATTTCATTTCTCATTTCTTTCATTTCCAGTCTAATTCTGCATATTTCTTCTAGAATCAACATATTTGGATCCGTGACTTTAATTGTCTCCTCCAATGAATTCCGTCGTTGAGATGTAAATTGTATTTGAGATTGTGAGGAACTTTTCTTAGCTGTCGCCATTTTTTTCTAATTTTTCCTTTGTATGTATTAAACAGATATTGTTGCAAAGTTGTGAGATATTATAAGAATTATTATAAAATATAATAAACTGGCAATACAGTAATGATATGATAATGATATGAATCAAAAAGATGAAGATTATTGCTGTCAAATTAAATTTAAATTTAACCTGTTAATATTTGCAAACTTATGTTCTAATATTTCCTTTACAGATATAGTAATGTTGTTATGTATATATATAATTATATATCTATGTATTTATCATATTATCTCTACCAGTACTATAAAACAGTACAAAAAAGAAAATTATCCCCTTTTTAAAAAATATTTCACACCTTCATTTCAACTTTACACCATCCTGATCTATTATCTCAGTTTTTTATATATTTTTGAGCTAGACAATGATTATTATTTAATTTCTTATCTTATCTTATTTAATGTTAAACCTTTATTAACTTAATTTCCTAAACACATACACGTAATTACTCTTTAAGTTGCGAGTATTAATAGAAAACAATAAAAAGCAGGGGAAAAAACAATAATTACTATGAACTATGGCTATATAACCAATAATATAGTAAAGTAATTATAGGTTTAATTCTATACCAAGTTACCTTTCTTTATATTCAAAGACAATATTTAAATTATTTTAATCCTATTATTTACTACACAATTCATCAAATTATTTTAAACAGATACTATTTTTAAAATTCTGAATGTTATTAAACACAGAAATATTATGCATTTACACCATGTTTATACCATAGCAGATATATATATATATATATATATATATATATATATATATAATATTACATATCTGCATATCAACTATATTTTTTGAAATATAACTTGTTATCTTATTTTCTTACTCTGCTCTAATTTTTTCCTTTCTCCTTGTCGCTTCTCTTGTGTCCATGAACCAACAAATAATAATTTTTCCTTCTTCTTCTTGTTCACTCTCAAAAATTCCTCGCGTTCTGATAATTAACTTAAATCAAAATAGATTTCCACTTTTGAAACAAAGTCCCAGTTCTTTAATCCTATTAAAGTTCAATTTCTTTTAAAGTTCAAGGTAGAAGTTTAATTTCTTTTTTCTTTTTCTTTTGGGTTTCTTTCTCTCCAACTTACTTCGTAGTCAAAGTGTCTTATTTCTCCACCATAAATGTCTTTGTGTTAATTTATTATTTTTCCCTAATTTGATATTATCTTTGTATTGTCTTTTATCTTCATATTTGTTGTCTTTAAAAGTTCTTTTTTCTCCTCCATAGCTCTATCTTTTAACTCCGTGTTCTGCAGCTGGCTCTAATTTATCCCTTAGTTTCTGTGTTCTACAGTTGTCTGTGATTTTGTATGTACACACTCTATATTCTCTTATTTCCTCAATGTTGACTGGTCCTTCTTCTTATTTTGTCCTCTACTTCCAGTGCAATGTTCTAGCAATCGCCTCTATGGTTTGCGTCCTCTTTATTTCTGTCCCTTCTCAATAGCTTCAGCAGTTTATAGTTTGCGGTTTGGGTGTCTCCCTTCTCCTGGGAGGCAAGGCGTCTCCAGACCGCGGCTTAATTCAAAGTACAAAATGATGTAAGTGATTAATGATAGCTTTGTCTTATCTTGTTGAAATTGTAGATTGTAGACTTCTTTCTTCCAATTTTTATATTTAGATTTGTGCGGGGATGTTGCGTGCCTCCAAGCGCTTGAGAGCAGTTGGGTTCGGTCTTGTATTTAATCCTTCAACCCTATCCCACCAAGACGCCACAGCAGCTGGGATATGGATCACGTTGTTTCTCCAGAAAAAACCCTTTCTTTTGTTTCTTTTTAAGTACCAACGACCGATCTGATAGACCCCCTGCACAGGGGGGCTAGGGACGGGTTAAAGGAAGTCCCGTTCCCACCCAAAATTCTGCTAACTCGGAGTTGGGGCTGAGAACACCTCAAACCCACGTCCTCCTCACAATCCCTCTGCACCCTGGTATTTTAACATTGTATGATGTTTTTAAATTGTTGTGAGCCGCCTCGATTGCGTGACAGCAGGGCGGGATATTATTATTATTATTATTATTATTATTATTATTATTATTACTAGATGCAAGATGCTTATTAAGCATTTATTGCATACTTAAATGAGAAGAGCTGTATGCACACTAATTAGAGCTCAGTTTCAAAACAAACTTCCTACATATGAAAATAGTTTTCTTTCTCCCCCCACCCCACCATATCCTCCTCTTTTTTTAAAGTTATCTTCAGCCAAGTAACATATTAGTGCATCTTTGTAAATGCTAAAACAGATTCATTAATGAATCATTGCTGTATAGTAGTTAAGAACTACTGAACCCTGTCATTGAAACAGGGTTTAAGCAAGGAGCGAACAGGTTTTGTTTTCATTTAGCTCTTCTTTTTTTCCCATTTAGTGTAGAGTGGATGACAAATATGTGTAGTTGGAATATTTGTTTAAAAATGCCAAGACAGCAATTATTTTCTCTGGACCTAGACACAGAGAACTGTATTTCTGAAAACCCTTTACAGCTTAATCATACTCATAGCCTAACCCAATATCCCCCTCTTCCCTACCTATCCCAATATTTTGGGAGTTGTTAATTTCAAGTAAATTTATAAAGAACAAATGGGAAAGTTAATTCTTTGGTAGCAACATTTAAAAAATGTCTTGGAAAAAATGTAGAGATATTAAACCACTTGTTTCTCAACTATCCTAACACTTCTCTTACATTTAGGTTAATATTTGAGATAATTCTCTCTTAAAACAAACATGTTAAGAATACTATTCACTGAGGAGATGAAATCTGGTGAATACTGTTTGAATCCTGGGTCTAGAACAGGAACAAGGAAATGGCAGTCTCAAGCCAACTCTCAATATAGACTCTGCACTGAAAAACTCCTTCAAGGCTTGTCAAAGTTTTTCCTGAAGCAGAAAGAAAATTGTTAAAATTGCTTCTTGCTTCTTTCAAGAAAAAAAATCATCAAAGAATTACACAAATAATGGGATGATGGTGATGTTTGATTCTAAGTTGTTGTATTCAACATGTGAAAACACCCACATTTCTCATGTGATCTATAGCACCAGCATTGGAACTGTCCATATGCCCACAGAATGCATGTGATAGCATATACACCCAGCAGTATTTTTCCTACCTATCCTAGCAAATAGCAAAAGGAGGATAAAACAACCCTCTGAACCATCTGGGAACAAAAAGGTGTGGTCAATACCTGGAGTTTCTGAGAAATGGGCCAGGATGAGGGGAGCATTCTTTAGATCTCAAAAATAATCACAAAACCTACAACTTATAAGAAATGTGACATTCCAATATACATTCCCCATCTGGATCCATCTATATTTGAATGCAATATTGTTTGTATATTTTAAAATTATATTCAATAACACCTTCTCTTCCTTCCAAAGAGAAACAAAAATGCCCACAGCACACAAAACTACTGTTTTTTATTCTCATCACAAACAATGGAAACACTGAGCTTGTTCTCTGAATCTTCAATATACTCCCCCAAGCCAAGCATGTTATTCATTTACCTTCTTTTTTTTGTACTCATAAGCATCTTTCTTTGAATGCTTCTAAATATCTATTTAATGGGTAGAGAAAAGTCACTTTTAGAAGAGACTCTGGGTCACAGCTGAAATTGATGTGTATAATAAGCAATCTTGCAATTGTAAACTAGGCAAGAGAGAAAAGAGAAAGGAAGTAAAGAGAATGGTGATGAGGTCAAAGGTCAACACTGTGATCTCATTGTCAGCTCTTTTTCTCCTTAGCATTATGGAATTTGTCTTTCATTATGCTGTCTGAATACCCTGACAGTGCTTCCGGAAAAAAGTCTACCCCAAATAAGGTATTGTGGAGGTGCAAGCAGAAACTGTAGTATATCTTTTGTGCTATTGTATCTTTTCTGGTTAAGACATATAACTGTTCAGACATAGGAACCATGGGAACTACATTTCCCATAATTCTTGATATGGATGGGAAAATAATTCATTGGTTTCAACAGTCTGAATGAAAATAGCCTTTTCCTGGTTCCTTTAACACCTTGCTTTGAGAATTGCCATATTTGTAAGACTTATGAAGTGAAGGGAAAAATGTATTGCTAACCCAGGTAAAGCGAATAGTTTAAGTGATGTACAACTGAAAATATACACACAGTAAAAATGCATCAGTGAGGGGGAAATTGGAATATATCAGGTGAAATCAGTGGAGGAAATGAGAGAAAAATGAATATATTGGCTAAACTGTGGAAAATGAATATATTGGCTAAATTAACACAGATGATTTATTTATTTATTTATTTATTTATTTATTTATTTATTTATTATTGCATTTATACCTCACTCCTCAGAAATGATCTCAGAGCAGCTTGCAAATTGGAAACTCCCTGCTCTCAGGCTTACAATCTAAAGACATGGCACACAAGGAAAGTGGATGGTAGTGGATAGGAGATTAAATCCAGTACAAATTGCCTCTTATTGTCTCCCTTCAAGTCCAAGTCCAGGGTAATGGCAGTTGGAATGGAGGAAGGGCCCCTACACCACCCCTGGGCCAGGCATGGTGGAGACATGTTCAATTCCCACTCTCTCATTCTGAGGCTATGGTGATGGCAGTTGGCATTGAGGGATGGCCCCTACTCTGCCCCTGGGCTAGACACAGTATAGTCATGCTTGCCTTTCTCCCTGTGCCCCTGAGGTCATGGTGATGGCAGCTGGAATTGAGGGAGTACACTAAGAAAAAATGTTTACTTACTTAAGTTTATTTATAGATTTTTTTAAACATCACTCTTGAACCAAAAAATATGTCCCAAGAACAGATAACTAAAATCAAGACTAATCCCTTCTCACTCTACTTTGCATTCTGTTTTCCTTGTAAGGAAATCTTTCTTCTCTTCTCTTCTTTTGTTTGCTTGTTTTCTCATCAAGACTATTCTCTTCTCACAGCTAGAAAGATGATTTCCCATTATCCTTGCTGGTGGCAACTGGGGGAGGGAGAGGCCTCCAATGAGAACTGAATGGTAGTACTCAACAATTATGTCTGCTTCTTCTCCCATTCCATCAGGGCCAAAAACACATCTTAAAAACACAGAGCTTGGCAGAAATATATTAATTATTCATCCATTTTTATATGTTGTTAGTGTTCAGCCCAATGAGGGCTAAACATCACTACAATAAGTATCTAACTTAACATTGGCCAAAACATTTCAGGAATAGACAGAATTTTTATAGATGGCTGGAAATGTTGCTCTGTGTGATTTGAATTTGGTTACTTTAAGCCACTGGAAGGAAGGCAGAAGGACACAAATGGTTATATGACTTCTGGTTGCTGGGCTGTTTCCTTGTAGTTCACAATGACAAAGTCAAACAGAGCTGAGAGAAGAGGAGAAGTAAGGAAAAAGTTTTGCCACAAGGGAATTATTAGGCAACAAAGAGATTGAAAGAAAAGAGACTGGACAAGGTTAGCTGTGAAGCAACCTATGAAGGCCTGCCTGGGAAATAGGACATCATTTTATGTCTCCAGGTTAGTTAGTCCAGTGGATTAGCTACTTCTGAATGGGATAAAAGATCAACTTGGAGTGTGATAGGATTGCACCATAGGTCCAAACCTTTTGCCTCCTAGATCAGACACTTTTCAAGATGCATTTCATTGTTAGATTTTGATGGCTCTTTGGTTCAGCTCTGCCATTTCAGAAATCCATTTTACTTATGACAGACATTCTTCTGTTGACAGCAGGGTCAACAAACTGTATTTATACTTCCTTGTGGCTGGTATGTCAAAGTTTAGGCCAAAACAGGTACTCTCTACAAAACAAAGTATTTTCTGTAGAATAATTCCAAATCATTTCTTACAAAAATGCTTATATAATAATAGTAAATATCAGTTATTTGATCAAGGTAAGAAATGTTGGTTGAAATTGTTTCTCTGAAAGTGATTGAGTCCAAATGAACACAAGCTAGAGATCATTTTGAAGCCTATGCCATCAGCAGCCAAGTTTGCAAAGGCACTTTTCTTCTCTAGCTTTAAGGGGCCCTGGTGGCGCAGTAGTTAAATGCCTGTACTGCAGCCACTCACTCATAGACCACAAGGTTGCGAGTTCAGTACTAGCCAGGGCTCAGGCTTGACTCAGGCCTGCATCCTTCCGAGGTCGCTAAAATGAGTACCCCACTGTTGGGGGGCAATGAGCTTACAGTTGTAAACCACTTAGACATCCCATAGCGCGATATGAAGTAGTATATAAATGAAGCTGCTTTGCTAGTTCCATCACATTGGTAATTCTGCACATTATGGAGTTGTTGAAGGTTTCCTTGGAAGTAATTCCCCTTGTACATAGGCTCATATGGCATCCTGCTTTGACCTGTTGGAAAGAATTCCATACATAAAATCACTTGCATTGGTTTTGATGTGCACATCTATGATGTTTTTTCTGACTTGGTAACTTCAGAATCTATTTCCTTTTTTTTTTTTTTTTTACTGGATTTTTCCAACCTGTTTTGTAGTGATAAAAGGCTTTACTGGCTAATAAAGACTTCTAGCAAGTGACTGGCTCTTTGGGGCAATGTCCATACCTCTCTTCAGCTAAAGCATGGTATCATCAAGTCTCAAAAAGGTAATGGTAAAGACTTTAAAAAAAGAAAAGGAAAAAGAAAACTGCCATTGTCTCTACCTATGTGAAATCATTGTTGTCTTCAATATTCTGTTTGAGGGCAAGTTGTTTGAAAGCTAGTGGCATTTCATCTTTTCCCAAGATGAAATTAGTTTTCTAGGCACACATTAATCAATTTCCATCATGGACAGCACTGGAATGATCTCAGTTGCCATAGCAGATTATCTTAATTGAGAATTAGACAGGGGAAGTGTACCCCTATTGATTCTGCTGGATTTTTCAGTAATGTTGGACACAGTTGAGCATAGATTCTTACTGGATCATTCCTATGACTTCACTGGAGACATAACTTGATTGCCTTTTTATTTATTTATTCATGGAAGGATACTTCCAGAAAGTGATATTGTGGACATGTTCAATACCCAGGAAAAAGGGGGTTCTTTTTTTTTTTTTTTTTTTTTGTTGTTGTTGTTGTTGTTTTGTCCCCTTTGCTTTTTAGCTTCTATATTGCTGGAAAATGTCTTTTGCAACTTTGAGTACAGTGTCATACAAATACTAATGACACTTAGCCCTGTTGATTCCTATCAATACAATATCCCCAGTTCTTAGTTAGCAAGACTCCTGTATTGCTACAGTTAAAGATTACCACCCATCCAGCACTGTTAAGCTCTGTCATGTAGAGCTGTTGAGAAATTACACATTTTAAATCCTGCTAGTATAGATGCTAATTGCTAAGAGTAATTCTTAGTCACAGACACACATATCCCCTTCCTATAGGAAATAGATTTGGGATAGCACAATTCTACACTGGCATCTTCTTGATATACTACCTTTCTGTTTGAAAGCATTTCATTTGTTTGTTTGCTTGCTTATTTGTTTTTCTTTAAAGGAGAACACAGTCATATGTGCTCACCACATGTATGCAAAGTGGGATAATCCAGGAACAAATTTATCATTTTATTACCTTATTGTGAAAACTAGTTAAAGTTAAAGGGCACCATCAATTAAAAGAACCCTTTCCCATGTACAGCTGTGATAAACAATCACACAATTAGATTCAGGTTATTAACACTTGGTAGACTATATTATATGAATGTTGTATGCACACTTGTGCAAGTTTCATTGTTGCTCTGGTGTCTTTAATACTCTATTTTCACTCACACCTGGAATCTTTTCCATTTTTATTGCTCTTTTCTATGGGAAATGATTGGATAAGTGACACATTAGCATTTTAAAGGCAAATGATTCAGTGAAAATCTTT
The DNA here is from genome assembly GCA_026167975.1 of Phrynosoma blainvillii. NCBI lineage: Eukaryota > Metazoa > Chordata > Lepidosauria > Squamata > Phrynosomatidae > Phrynosoma > Phrynosoma blainvillii. The sequence goes on from JANUYF010000004.1 coordinate 138,984,192, forward strand.
TTGAATAAGATTTTGCAATAACTAAAAATGTAATATAGTAAATGTCATGACTTCTCAATTCCAGTTGTACCCAATCTAAAATACAGCCTTCCCAAAATTGGTTTCATTTGAATGAAAACATCATTTAGAAATGGCAGGCAGTGTTGTTTTAAGATTAAAACAAATATTATGTGTTACTCAGAGCACAGGTTATTCTTTGCTATTATTAGATGCATGGAGAATAATAAATCTGCAAATACTGAGGCCTTTGGAGGGCTATTTATATTTGATATACTTGGGTACCATTTTTATTAGTATCTTTAGTGATCAGCTTTGGGAACATTTAAAAATATCTGCCACTTACATAATGTGTTAATTTAAGAAGCCTTTTTAACATATTCATAAACCTGCTTCAATCCCAGTAGGATGTGGTGCGTCTCTTTGCTGATGCTATTGAAATTCTGGAATTATTAAAAATGTCCCTGGTGTGCTTGGGGTGTTCAAAGCTCATGTTTAAAATTGTTTTCCATAGCTTTGAGTTTTTGTTTTGTTTTCTTAACCACATATTGGTACCAAGCATTCCTTGGGGTTACAGAATTTTGAGGGTCTAGAAGCCATACTGGCCCATTGGTTATTTTCCACAAGGAAAAACTCTAGAGTAGTTTGAATATATCCCTTAGAAGGTATAAGAGACATGGACCAGGAATTTCAGACATTTGTCCACTCCTTCCTTTCAGTCAAATAGGAATGGCAGAGACCATTGTAAATAGAAGGAAAGAGATGAGTCATATGGGGTGGTAATAGATTTAGAAGAACAATCTTGATTATTCAGACCTGTAATTCTAAATGATATAGACTAGTGGGCCCCAAACTTTCTCAGGCTGCTGCTTTTCTATTGGGCAATAACCCTAGTACCCCACATGCCTATTTCTTGATATCATGTCTACATGTCTATTGGTTTAGCATTTTATACTGTGTATTTTTTATTGTTGTTAGCCACCCAGATTGTGCTCAGAGGGACAGGATATAAATAAAATTTTATTATTATTATTATAGTTTGCATGCATTGTTCTGTGTTCTGGTCTCTGAAGTAACAGAAAACACGCTTGCTCCATATTCCATATGACATCATTATTTAAACATGGCTATCATGTCACTTCTTAACCTTCTCTTTCCCAGACTAAACATATCCAGCTTCCTATGCTACTCCTCAGAGGGAATTGTTTCCAGATCTTTGGCCATTTTGGCTGCCCTCCTATGGGCATGCTCCAGTTGTCTATGTCCTTCTTGATACTCTGGTTTTTCTTCAGATCGTATGTCCTTCTTGAACTGTGGAGCCCAGAACTTTTCTTTGCCATTGAAGAGTCACCGTAAGAATGACCACAGTTGGAAGGAAAGGGCCACAACTTTATTTACAACAGCTGTAATGTAGGGTTGGCCTGCAAAGCATGAGGCCTGGATTTGTCATCAATCAATTCCTGATTGATCAATGAACCCATTTGCTTAGTCACAGCCAAGCTTCAGGATGACAAAAGGGTGACTGGTCAAATGCCCATCCACATCTCAGGTAACCGGTTGATCACATATTCACATCTCTGCCTCTTGCCACCAGGGGATGCTGAACTGGTGTCCCCTCCCCCAAAGGCTCCTAGCACCCTAGGATCCCCAATGGATTCCCGATCCAGTGCTACACAGCCCTGGAAACTACACCCACTAGATCCAAGACCTATGCTATTGTGCCTGAAAAGTTGTGACACCCTAACCCCTTTCCCCAGCAGAGCGAGGGGTGGTGGGAAGAGCCGAGCTAGAATGATGTTGGCCTGGAGTGCTACATGGCCTTTTGTAGGCCCACAGACCAATCAGGGGATGGGAGGGGCAGAAGTTCCACGCCTCTGGCCCCTCCACCAATCACAGGTGCCACCTGCCCCCAGAGCCCTCTGGGAATTGTAGTCCCAGCACCAGGGGAGGATGTACCACCCTCCTTTATCCACACTGGCCAATCCCAGCATGGCTAGCACGGCACAGGGCATACTGGGGCTTTGCTGAGACTGGACTGTCACCCCAGTTGGCCGATTCTTCCCCCACAATGGCAACAAGGCCAGCCCAGTGAGTGGACAGCCCTATTTGCCATGGAGGGGAGTTGCCACAAGAATGACCACAACATATCTCAATTGGAAGGAAAAGAACATAACGTTATTGACAACAGCTGCAATGTAGGGTTGGCCCTCAAAGCATGAGGTCTGGATCTGTCATCAATCAATCCCTGATTGATTGATGAACCCATTTGCTTGGTCATGGCCAAGCTTTGGGATGACAAAAGAGTGACTGGTTAAATGCCCATCTACATCTCAGTTAACCAGTTCATTGCATATTCACATCTCCGCTCCATGCCACCAGGGGAAGCTGAATCGGTGTTGCCCCCACAATTGCAGCACTACAACACTCCCAGCACCCCTGGGTTCCCAAAGGACTCCTGATCCAATGCTACATAGCCCTGGAAACCACACCCACCAGATCGAAGACCTATGTTATTGCCACTGAAGGCTGTTTCCCCACCCCCACCCCATGGGAGATGTCTTCCGCCAACCCTATGCAGTTGTGATCCCACCCCCAAGAGAGTCCTGAACAAGAGTCCATTCCTGGGCAGATGTAGCCTGCATAAGCCCCGGGTCTCCACCTGTCCAGTCTTCTTATAGAGTCCACCAGCAAGCCACATCCCACAGCTGTAGTAGCAGCCCAATGCAGAATGAATGACTCCCAAAGTCCTCAGGTGGCAGCTTCACATGCTGCAAGGCCAAGCAAAGCACTAACACCACCTGGAACCTTGTCAGTGGCAAACCATTGATGTGGATGAAAAGAGGGTCTTCATTCTGGGGTGGGAGACCACATATTTGTATAAAGTCTGTACTGGGCACATGTGGGAACCATCGAGCCTTCACAGTACAATGGAAGATCTCCTTCTACACTAGTCACACTTGGACCTGTGAAGAACTAAACAAACAGTCTTTCCAGCAAAAGAAACATCCTTCCTCTGCAGTTCCCACTTGGAGCTGTCTGACTTGCACGAAGGCTCAAGCTCTCCCACCCTCAATGTCCTAAAGCAGGGGTAGGCAACCTTTTCCCTTTAATGGCCGAGGGACTTCAGCTCCCAGAAGCCTCAGCCATGTTGGCCAATAGTCCCATGTTGGCCAATAGCTCCTGGGGTTCTGGGAGCTGAAGTCCTTCAGCCCTTAAAGGGGAAAGGTTGCCTACCCCTGCCCTAAAGAAAGCAGTTATGAAGGCAGCTCTGAACAGGCTGGCCTTAGCCTTGGAGGTGCAAGTCAGGTCCAGCTGTTCAGAGAGCCTGGAGAGTAACCTGAGACAAATAGGTCTCATGCTATCCCCACCTCTGCTCCAGCCCTCCAATGTTCTCCTAACAAGGAACGATGCACAAGGGTCCCAGAACTCCCCCCCCCAACCTTGGAGAAGAAGGAGATCCTGGCCAAGTGGACCAACATGGTCTGGGGTGTGATCCCATCCTCCCTCAACCAAACCAGGAATTGAAGCATGGTGCTGGAACATACCGACCAGTGGGCCTGAAGGCCTAATGGCCCCCAAAAGTTGAACAGCTTGGAGTTAGCTCTTTTGTAGGCTTTAAGAATGGCTGGAGCCAGCAAAGACAGGACACCATGCATCACAGCAGATTTCCAACCTCACACAGTTCCTCTGGGAAGGACATGAGCACCAGCTGGCCTCCTGTAAATGAAAGAGAGAGAGTCTGCAATGTTATTTTGGAGGCCCGGCATAAAATGGGCCTTGAATGTGATATTATTATGCAAACAGTGGAGCACAAAATGGTAGAGCAGAAGCATGACTCTCTCATACCTGGAATTTTGGTGGTTGAAGATCTTGACAACCATCTGGTTGTCACACCAAAAAGATACCACCTTGTTAGGTGGTGCCCCAAATGTGAACCATTACACAATAGGAAACAGCTCGAGGAAAGTGAGGTCATGAAGGATCCCACAAAGAGGGCCAATGTTCGCCGCACCAGTGTCCCTGAAAGAAGACTCCGAATGTACTTGAAGGCCATGACCCAAGTCCCATGGTTGTTGCCATAGGGATACCCCATTGTAATCCCTGAAGAACTCCTTTCACAAGCTGAAGAACCCCTCTCCTGTTTGATGCCCTTGGTGAGGCAGAGGTGATGGTGAACTGCTTTGACCTCTGTCATGATCCTGGCTAGTTGAGTGCAAAAGGCTCTGCTTGGTGAAATCACCCAGCATGCAAAATTGAGGTGGACTGGACTAGATCACTTTTGGAGTGGCCTTGTGGGCCATGAGAATGGCCTGCATTTTGAGCAGAGGGGCCAGAGCTTGTCCTCAGGCCGGTGAGAAACACCAGCCACCAAGTCTAGCTGTATCCTGAGATAAGTCAGGAACATGGCCAGGCCCTCATTGTTTTTTTCTGCCGCTAAGGGGAGACCCAGCTTAGTGGCCAGGATTTGGAATATGGCCAAAAGCTTGACACATCTATCACTTCCAGCCTCACTCATGAACAGGAAGTCACCAAGGTAGTGGGTGACCAAGTGCTTGACCTCCCATTGAAGGTCTCAAAGGCAGCAAAGCTGATGGAGAAACCCATATGCATGGCCTTGTCAAAATACCTCTGGCCCTCAAACTTGAAACCCAGAAGACAAAAATCATCAAAGTGGACAGAGAGCAGTCAGAAACCTGACTGAATGTCACACTTTGCCAGAAGGGCCCCCCACCCACAAGACCTAACCAGTCTGACTGCATAGTTGAAGGATGCATGGTGAACAGAGCAAAGTTCTGGGGGAATGGTATGATTGACAGATAACCCCAGGGGATAGGACAGGTGGTGAATGAAGCAAAATTAACCAGAGCTTTTTCAGACACTGCCCCCAGTAGGGACACCCTCAGGTTGGGAATGGGTGGTGAAGGGAAGGGGCAAGCCATCCTGCCAGCTTCGCACTCTTTTTGTATCTTGGCCTTGGGGACCTGGGGCATCTCTCAAACCAGTTTGAGGTTCTGGGTATCAGAGGCTAAACAAAGGCCAATACTGGGATTCTGAAACCCCTCATGAAGGCCTCTGCAAGAAGAATGGCTGCTTCTTTGAAGGAGTAGCTGTGTAGCAGGGGAGGCCAAGGCCTCAGAGCACACAGGTGTTGGGGTGAGGACAAAAGACAGCCAGGAAGGCTCAGCACACTCATTTCGGACCTCCAACTTTCCAGCCTCAGAGGTGGAGGCTCCATCCTTTGTGCCAGAGGCTGCTGGGGTGGGTCATCCTTATCAAAAAATCTTCTGGGAGCTCACCAGATAGGAACATGCCAGTTTTGTGTGCGGGCCCATGAAATGCTCACAGCAATGTTTGAACTTACATTGGGACCATACACACTTGCCTGTGTTGAATTCCCAACAAATGAGCCTGTGAGGGTCCTTTTTGCCTGCCCACATAGAAGATCCCCTTGGCCTGGTATGTGGGCCAACCTCAAACAACCAGATGTTGGTTTTAATGAGATCCCACCTTTCTGAGTGACTCTGGGATGCGTGCTGGCAGAAGGCCATGTTGTAAGCAATGAGCGTCGCCTCCCCCCCCCCCCCCGGACCTGGCCCTCAGGACAGTGAGCATGTGATTTATCAGGTGCTAGGCCCATTGGGGATAGGACATGGCAACAACACCCATGAAAACCCCAACGTCCTCCATCCAATTGACAAAAGAGTGCTTCCCCGGCTGGACCTTGGTCTCTTTTTTTGCCTTTCTTTGTGGTGGTGATAGCCTCCAGCTCCTCCCCCTTGGGCCTTAATAACATGAACACATCTACGTAACATCTCCTGAGGATCTGCGTCCTGACCTTTTTGGACAGGTGAAGGCCTGCGGGGGGGGGGGGAGTTCCCCATGGGAAAACTTGGGAAAATCAGTGGCCTGTTGATCCACCCCTGTAAACCCAGTATTCCTGGGACCAAAGCAACCCCTAACCAGTGGCCATCCCTTCCCAAGGATGAACCAGAATACTCACGATCCCCATTCTTTGAGTCCTTGGACCCTTTGGTGCAAGCCTTTTTGTTCTTTTTCTTGGCTGTGTGTTTCTGCTTTCTACCCTTGTGCTTGTCACCCACAGATGACACACTGGGAGTCATACTGGTCTCAGAGCTGGCAGTGGAGGAACTGGCAGTGGAACAAGAGGCACTGCTTGTGGAGGAGTCTCACTGCACCTGCGCTCTCTTCTTGGCCCAACCGTGCTCCCATACAGGTGGTGAACTGACCTTATCCACCTGTGCAATGAGGGCCTTAATAGTTGCCTTAATAATGAATCATGACATTTAAATTCTATAGAGCATGATTCCACAACATGACCAGGTAAACCAGAAGTGGTGAAACTCTTGTCCTTCTGACAGTATTGAAATGAAAATATCATAATCCCTAAATATTGTACATTTGGCTGGTGGTGATGGAACTTGAAGATTGATACTATTCAGCCTTCTGCATCACCATGTTATATACAGTAGAGAGAGAGAGAACAGTGTCAAATTGTGCATTGCTTAGATACCTATAATTTAGCTCTCACTTTGTTTTGGCTACTGTAAAGCAACTTCAGGTGTCCTCTGAGGATTGTGGGTATAGACAGTGGAGATGTCATCCATTCTTCCTCAGTTGCAACCACTCTCCCTTTCCCATATGTGGTCATTCATGCAAAGGACCCATTAGAAGAAATATATTATCCTTCAAAACATGGGGGTATAATTTCAGGAACTGCAGCAGTAGAGAGATAGGTTACTCTTACACAAGACCCAATGTGAATATTGCCCTCTGTGCTTAACTCTAGAGAAAAAGGGAAACATCTGAAAAAGTCATTGTGGCTATACGGCAAACTCAAGGTGGAAGTGAAAAAAAGTATGTATGTTTTTTTTTAAGTGTACATATAATGAATGGAAGGAAAAACAAATCATTAAAGAAGAGTACCAATTTGTAGCGCAAGTTTGCAGGAATAGTACAAGGAAAGCTAAAGCTCAGAATGAGCTGAGACTTGCTTAGCAAGCAAAGAGCAAGAAAAAGATCCCCCCTCCAGTACATTCAAGGCAAGAGAATGATCAAGGAGCCAGTGGGACCACCAAGGATGTTCATCAAGGATGGTAAACTGCTAAAATATCATAACAAAAATGCAGAACTACCCAATACCTATTTTGCTTCAATTTTCTCCCAAAAAGAGAACTGTGTACTTCCATGTAGAAGCAGAGACTTTGGCAAGGGATCTGGATTGTAAATCAAGATTGATAGGATAATCAGGAATCACCTAGTTAGCCTAAACAAGTTCAGATCTGCAGGTCCAGATGAATCTCAGAGTACTGAAGGAACTCACTGATGTACTCTCTGAATCACTTGCCTTCAGTTTTGAGAAATATTGGAAAACAGGTGAGGTGCCAGAGGACTGGAGAAGGGCATTGTCCCTCTATTCAAAAAAGAAGATCTAAGAAACTACAGACCTGTCAGCCTGACCTCAATACCAGGAAAAATATTAGAACAGATTATACAGGAGTCTGTCTGCAAGTATCTTGATAACAACCCAGTGATCAATAGGCACTAGTACAAATTTGTAAAGAAAATCCTGCCAAGCTAATTTTGCATCATTTTAAAAATCTGTTCACTAGTTTAGTAGATGGTGGGAATGCTAGAGATATCATTCATCTGGATTTCAGTAAAACGCTTGATAAGGTCCCCCATAGTATTTTGATTAGTTAACTGATTAAATATGGAATGCTGTTAGATGAATATTTAACTGCTTGGATAATCCTGCTCATCATCAGTTATTGTGCCTCAAATTGGAAAGAGGTCTTGAGTGGAGTGCCTCAGAGGTCTGTTACTTGTCAACATACCGTATTTTCTGGCGTATTACACGACTTTTTAACCTGGAAAAGCTGGGGCTAAATTGGGGGGGGTGGTGGTCTTATACGCCGGATATAAGGAGCGCCGGGTATGAGGAGGAGGAGGAGGAAGATAGAGGTGCGAGGCAGGAAGGAGCTGGGGAGAGAAGGACGAAGGCCAGAAGGAAGAGGAGGTCCTCCTTCTTCTCTCCACGCCTTTCCCCCCCTCCTCCCAGCTTTCCTCCTGTCCTCGGGGGCTTTCTTCTTTTCCCCATTGCTATCTCCCTCCCGTTCCCAGCTATCCTCTTTTCCCCATCACTCCTATCCCCATCGCTCCCCTCACCGCCTTCCCAGCTTTCCCCAGGCTTCCCTTCCTGCCCCAATCGCCCCCCAAGCCCCTTGCCAGGCTTCTCCTCCTGCCCCAATTGCCCCCCCCCAAGCCCCTTCCCAGGCTTCCCCTCCTGCTCCAATCGCCCCCCAGTCCCTTCCCAGGCTTCCCCTCCTGCCCCAATCGCCCCCCAGTCCCTTCCCAGGCTTCCCCTCCTGCCCCAATCGCCCCCCCAAGCCCCTTCCCAGGCTTTCCCTCCTGCCCCAATCGCCCCCCAAGCCCCTTCCCAGGCTTCCCCTCCTGCCCCAATTGCCCCTTTTCTGACAGAAAAGGCTAAATATCTCACAAAATTTCAAATCCCAGAATTCCATAGTCTTGAGTCAGGGCAGTTAAAGCAGTGTCAAATTGCTTTAATAAATTTATGCAATGCAGACACAGCCAAATTTGATGTGTTGCTTGGGCATGGCTTCTTTAACAAATAATTCTGCACAATGACAGAGAAAGAAAGTGTACCCTTGAAGATTTATCTAAAGAAGAACCAAGTTCCTTACTTGGAGGTTATATGTGTATTTTGTGTGCCTTCAAATTGTTCCTGACTTAATGGTGATGATGGGGTTTTCTTGGCAAGATTCTCTCAAGAAGAGCTTTGCCATTGCCATCTTCCTCTGAGGCTGAGAGTGTGTGACTTGTCCAAGTTCAGCCAGTGGGTTTCATGGCAGAGTGGGGAATCAAACCCAGGTCTCCAGAGTGGTAGTCCAACACTCAAACCATTACACCATGCTGGCTCCTATTCCCATGTACTACCAATGAAACAACTGCAGACTTTTTGTTGTTCTTGTGTGTCTTCAAGTCCTTTCTGACATGGTGACCCTAAGGCAACCTCATCATTAAAGAATGATATGTTTCTTCAAATGGGAGTTGCCATTACCATCCTCTGAGGCTGAGAGTGTGTGACATGCCCAGGGTCACTTACTTGGGTGCAAATTGTACATACCCCAGAATGCATCACCTAGTATATTGGCAGTCCTTCCCCCCAACACTTTCTCATTTTCCCCCAAACATCTCATAGTTGGGAAATGGAAATAATTTTTACAGCAGCATTTAAATCTGGACTATTTTTTTAAAGTAAGGTCCAAAACACACTGCAGAAAGAAATGCTAGGGATCTGTAGTTTGTTGTGTTTATAAGTGACAGTTTTTCTGCATGTCATAAGCATTGGAATTAACCTTACCATATTGAAATCAAATCTAATTTTTTTAAATTTTTATTTGGTGTGTGTTGGAAAGGGGGGTCGTCTTATACGGCGAGTATATCCCAAATTCTATATTTTGGCTGGAAAATGGGGGAGTCGTCTTATAAGTCCAGTCGTCTTATAGCCGGAAAATACGGTATTTATCAATGACTTATATGACAGTGTGGAGAGGATACTTATCAGGTTTGCTGATGACACAAAACTGGGAGGAAGACACCTCCCAATGAGTCAGGAGGGGTTTCTTGTTCCGCCGGCCATATAAGGACATGAGAGGCCTGATTGGTCAAGCGTGCAGGGGCTTCAGGGTAACTGCGCGCTTGGCCCAATCATGTTGCTTGTTTGAGTTAAGGAAGTCTCGCGGTGATTGTATTCTCACAAGACTTCCCACAAGAGTTTGTTCTTTATAGCTCTGTGCTGCCACGTGGCGGCAGCCATTTTAGAGCTTGAAATGAGCGAGTCACATCGCTCTTCTCTGTGCTCTGGCTGCTTTGCATGGCTTTGGGCCTAGTGAACTTCTGGCTTGCTGCATCTGGTTTTTTGGCTAACAATTACTCATTCCTCTTCACAAAGGGAGTTCTTAATTTAAAGTCTCCCTGCGTACTTTGAGGAATACGCTGAGTGAGGCCTTTGGGCTGGTCCCCTCAGGCCTGGAAGGGGTCTCTGCATCTCCAACACTTGGAGGGCTGCACACTTGTCCGAGGCGGGTGCTTCAGCAGGCATCCTTTCCACTGGGTGTGTGGACCCAGCGCTTGATTTCAGGCCCAGCGGTGCCTGGCTACCTCGGTCTGGTAAGGTCGGGCCCCCATTGCTGGTTTGAGAGGGTTTCTTACACCTCTCCCCAGCGGTGAGTGGGTGAAGGCAATACTAGTCTTCAGCAGGGTGCCTAATAGGACCCTTGGTGGACACCTCCCCCCCCCCCCGGTTGGTTGTTGCCAGTGACGCTTCCTGGCTATTTGCGTCTCTTCTTGAGACTTGGGGAAGGGTGGCCTTTGGCCCGGTGGTGGTCATCCAAGGTTGGGTGACTGTGCTTTGGACCTGTGTTTACATTTACTGAGGGGAGTGATGCCTCACAGTAAGGCCCAATCTAAGAGGTGTGCAGTTCCGGCTGTGCCTGGCTCTAGTCACTCTGCTTCGAAGAGGCCTTCCCAGTCTAGTAGCAGAGATGACGAGATTGCTGCTCAGCTAGCACAACTGGGCAAGACAGTACAGGCCTGTGTGGCGGTCTGTAATCAGCTTGCCCAGAAGGGGCTACAGGCTACAGCCACCGGCTCTATTGCCAGCACTTCTGGCAACCTGGACACAGAAGTGCTGCTACCTCCTTCTGTATCTGACTCTCAGGTAATTGCTGCTACATCAGGTCCTTCGGTGGTTTCGGCTATAGAGGCAGAGCAACCCACTATAGCCGATGTGTGGGAACTCCTGAAAAGGGTTCCAGGTGTGGAGATTCAGGGTGCTGCTGCCCCTGTTTCTGAGCAGCCCACTGTGGCAGATTTATATAACCTCTTGCAAAGAGTGGTTCTTTCAGGTGCTGGTGCAGTGGAGCAAACCCGTGATGAACAGAGGAGAGATCAGGCAGCTGCTGCTTTGTCTCTGCCCGACACTTGAGCTGTCGTGGGGCCACACTTCGGGGGACCTGTGCAGTTGGTTGGTACTGCTTCCCAGCAAGCTTCAATATCACGTTTGACTGATTTATTTTCTCTTACTTTTAAGGATCCTGAACCAAAGATCATGGTAAAGGATGGGATTGTGTTCAGCCTTCCAAAAGAGTTTCAGGCGCCCTAAACTGGAGCGTAATTTTGTGAATTGGATTATGGGTTTTACTATTTACAGGGGAGTTATAGAAGAAAAAGAGCCCCTTAGGTCTCCTGACTTTTCTAAACACCAGGAGATCATGATAAAAGCTTACACTAACTGCGATCATAACTCCAGGGGTGCAGCCTGGCTGCAATACGATGAGCAGTTTAGAATTAGAACTGCATAAGATCGCTCCCTGTCTTGGAGACATGTACAGTCTGAATTATGGGCAGATGTAATGGTGGGGGCCTCCCCTTCGAGCAGATGTGACAATGGGTTTATCCCTATGGTTACTCAGCCAAAAGGGCAAAATGCAAGGCCTGGCACAGGAGAAAGAAAGCAATTTGGTATATGCGCGGAATTCAACACAGGCAAGTGCAATAGGCAGCCCTGAAGGTTTGATCACAAGTGTAACACCTGCGGGGGTGGTCACCCCGGTGCTTCCTGTAGTAGAGGTAAGTGGTCAGGACTGGGAGGTGCCCCCCAGCCAGTATCACCAGAAGGTAAAGGCTCCATCACCAATGCAATGGTGGAGTGGCTGAGGTCGTACCCAAACAAGGAGGCTGCATCTTATTTATTTCATGGATTTTCCCTGGGTTTTCACATCCTTTACACAGGTTCCAGGGTACATCGCTATGAGCCCAATGCTCATTCTGTGAGGGAATTACCAACTATCATGAGGGACAAGCTAGCAAAAGAGATAGCTGCTGGAAGGATTTCAGGGCCTTATGATCAGCTGCCAATTCCCACCCATCGTTTATCCCCTTTGGGTGTGGTTCCCAAGAAAGCTCCTGGGGAATTTAGGTTGATTCACAATATATCCTACCTGAAGGGTGACTCTGTGAATGATGCCATTGATCCTGAGCTTACGTCTGTTAAGTATGCATCATTCGACTCAGCGTTGAAGATGGTCAGGAATTTAGGCAAGGGAACCCTCTTAGCGAAGTGTGACATAAAATCCGCCTTCAGGCTACTCCTTGTGCACCCTGATGATTTTGACTTTGGGTTTTCAGTATAAAGGAAAATATTACTTTGATAAAGCCATGCCAATGGGGTGCTCAATTTCTTGTTCAGCCTTCGAGACTTTCAGCACCTTTCTTCATTGGTGTGCAGTAAAGTGCTCAGGTAACAGGGCTATAACCCACTATTTAGATGACTTCTTGATTGCTGGAAATCCCAATTCCTCACAATGTAGGGACACTTTAGTTGATTTTCAGGATTTGATGTCGCTGTTGCGAGTTCCTCTAGCTGAAGAAAAAACTGAAGGGCCTGACACACGGCTTACCTTTTTGGGCATCGAGATAGACACCGTAGCTGGTATTTCTCGATTACTGAATGACAAACTGGTGGCTATGAGGCAGCAGGTTAGGGTGATGCTGGGGAAGCATAAATTCATGAATTTCAATCCCTTACAGGATTATTAAACTTTGCCTGCAAGGTAATAGTTCCAGGACGAGCATTCTGTGCAAGATTATATAGGGCTACTGTAGAGGTGTTTGCACTTCACCATCATATTAGGATCACAAGGGGGATCCACGAGGACTTGAAGGTTTGGGCATCCTTCTTTGAGCAATTCAATGGGACTTCATTTTGGAGATCTGAGATGTTGCTGAGGGCAGACTTTTAGGTACACTCTGATGCTGCTGGCGCCCATGGCTTTGGTGCTTATTGGAATGGCCAGTGGGCTGCAGAGCCATGGCCTTCTGCTTGGATTGAATGTGGTCTGACTAGAGACCTGACGATTTTGGAACTTTTTCCTATTGTGGTGGCTGTGAACCTCTGGGCAAGCCGATTTGCTAATAAGACCATCTGGTTTTGGTGGGACAACCAGGCGGTCGTTCAGGTGGTGAAGTATCAGACATCCAAGTCCCCCAGAGTCATGTGTTTGGTAAGGGCAATGGTCTTGCAGTGTTTAAAATCTAATGTTTTATTCCATGCGCAGCATGTCCCTGGTATGCTTAACCCTTTGGCGGATGCCCTTTCTCATTTTCAGTTCTCCAGGTTTCGGCAGATGACTCCCAAGGCATTGCCACACCCAATGGAGGTACAAGCTTTGCTATGGAGCCTTGGAACTAGAAATTGAAAGGGCAATCCTACATTCCATTGCCCCATCTACACGCAAGTCCTACCAGATAGTTTTGAATGCATTTAACCAATTAGCCCTCCAAAAACCCAACATTGGTGGCACGGATGCGGCGGAGGTGGGCGGGACCAACTGGGCCTTTAAAACAGCCCCCACTGAGCCTTCCTTCCCAGTGGCAGTGCAGCGGGAGAGGACTGTCTCCACCAGCCCTGCAAGGGCCCAAAAGTCCTCTAAAAACCTGGCATTGGTGGCGCAGAAGCGGCGGAGGTGGGCGGGACCAACTGGGCCTTTAAAACGGCCCCCACTGAGCCTTCCTTCCCGGCGGCAGTGCAGCGGGAGAGGACTGTCTCCAACGGCCCTGCAAGGGCCCAAAAGCCCTCCAAAAACCCGGCATTGGCAGCGCGGACGCGGCAGAGGTGGGCGGGACCAACTAGACCTTTAAAATGGCCCCCACTGAGCCTTCCTTCCCGGCGGCAGCGCAGCGGGAGAGGACTGTCTCCACCGGCCCTGCAAGGGCCCAAAAGTCGTCCAAAACCCGGCATCTGGCCACTGAACTAGAAACTCTTCTTGGCCTAATGCTGTGGATGGGGGGGAGGGGAACTTTTTTGACTTATAACTATCTGGAGCCGGGAAATGTGGGAGGGGTGGCAATTGGAGTGGTGCAGGGAAAAGGGAGGTATGGCTGGAACAGGGGAAATTTATGTTACAAAAGAAGGCGGGACCGCTGCTTAATAGCTGTCCCGTCATCAGTTCCTTCTGTTCCCCAGGATGGTTTGGAGAGCAGACCAACCATTCCACAGAACCTCATCCTGCTCCTCTGCAATGCCAGGTCGGTGAAGAATAAGACGCATATCATCCAGGATCTTCTCCTGGATGAGGACGCCGACCTGGCTTGCTTTACAGAAACCTGGCTGGGGGAGGATAGCACTGCTATATGGGCACAGGCTCTCCCAGCTGGGTATTCTGTTAGTGAGCAGGTGAGGGGAAGTGGGCGGGGGAGGCGGAGTGGCTCTGATTAATAAAAACACCTTGACCTTGACCAGGATACCTATTCAACACACAACCCACATTGAGTGTGTGTACCTCAGCCTGAAGGCCAGGGATAGTTTAGGGATTCTGCTAGTCTACCGGCCACCCCGTTGTCTAGCAGACTCCCTGTCCGAGCTGATGCAGCTGGTCTCCGAGTTGTTGTTGGAGACTCCCAGGCTTCTTGTCCTGGGGGACTTCAACATTCCGCTCGAGAAAGGTTTAACAGGTGTGGCTCGGGAGTTCATGGATACCATGACAAACATGGGCCTATCCCAGCTGGTCACCAGGCCAACGCATTGCGCAGGTCATACACTTGATGCAGTGTTCTGTACCGAACAGGCATATCCGTGGGCGGAGGATATAAATACCTCCGCACTGTCATGGACGGATCATTTCCTGGTCAAGATGAAAATCAAAGCCAATATGTGGTCCCGCGGGGGTGGCGGACCTATTCGAATCGTCCGCCCTCGAAGGCTAATGGAGCCCGTAGGATTCCAGAAAGCCTTGGAGGGTTTAATGGTTGGGAATGCCGGTGATCCTGTCGAAGCCCTGGTTAATACATGGAATAGTGATCTTACCAGGGCCATAGACATGATCGCTCCCAAGCGTCCTTGTCATTTCACTTCAAACCATAAGCCATGGTATACCTCTGAGCTTAGGAAAATGAAGCGATTTGGACAACGACTAGAGCGCACGTGGTGGAAAACTCGACTCCGATCTGACAGAACTCACCATAGGAACTTTCTTTGGTCCTATCGGGAGGCAATACGCGCAGAGAGCTTTCTCCTCTGCACGTATTGCGTCTGCAGAGTCCTGTCCTTCAGAGCTGTTTAAGGTGGTGAGGGAGATGACACAGGTACCCCCTGCGCCAAATCCCTTGCTTAACCCAACAACAGCCTGTTGTGACGCATTTACCAACTTCTTTGCAGATAAAATCTCTCAAATCAGAGCCGACTTAGACGCCACCATTATCCCAGAGTCTATAGGCGAGGTGTCCAATGACTCCGTCGATGTAGTTATACTGGATCAGTGGCAATCTGTGAGTACCGAGGACATGGACAAGCTGCTTGGTAAGGTGAGGAAGACAACTTGCCCTCTCTACCCTTGCCCATCATGGCTGGCTGTCCAGGGGGGGGATGCATTGGTGAGATTCCTCACGGATATCATCAATGCATCCTTCAGGGAAGGACATGTTCCATCATGTTTAAAGGAAGCAGCAGTTAGGCCGCTTCTAAAAAAGCCTTCCTTGGACCCCCTGGATATGAAGAACTATAGGCCTGTTTCACTGTTGCCATTTTTGAGCAAGGTAATCGAGAGGGCGGTTGCTCTTCAACTCCAAGCTGTCTTGGATGAAACCGATTATCTAGACGCATTTCAAACCGGCTTTAGGACAGGATTTGGGGTTGAGACGGCCATGGTTGCCTTGACCGACGATCTGCATCTGAGCATCGACAGGGGTAGCGTGACCCTGTTGGTGCTCTTAGACCTCTCAGCGGCTTTTGATACAATAGACCACGGCATCCTCTTGGACCGCCTGAGGGGGTTAGGTATCGGAGGCACTGCTTTGCAGTGGTTCTGGTCCTTCCTCTCGGGCCGGTCCCAGAGGGTGCTGCTCGGGGACTGTAGCTCCTGTAAGAGGGACCTCACTTGTGGGGTCCCTCAGGGAGCCATCTTGTCCCCGATGTTGTTTAACATCTATATGAAGCCGCTGGGTGAGATTATATGGAGTTATGGTGCTGGGTGCTATCAGTATGCTGATGACACCCAAATCTATTTCTCCATATCTCGTTTGTCGGCCTCAAATTCCAATGGCATCTCTTCTCTCAATGAATGTCTTGGGGAGGTAATGGGCTGGATGAGGAAAAACAGATTGAAGCTGAATCCAGACAAGATGGAGGTGCTCACGGTAGCGGCCCCGAAACCAGGAATTGGGTTGCAACCTCCAGT
The DNA here is from genome assembly GCA_026167975.1 of Phrynosoma blainvillii. NCBI lineage: Eukaryota > Metazoa > Chordata > Lepidosauria > Squamata > Phrynosomatidae > Phrynosoma > Phrynosoma blainvillii. Next base: position 139,000,466 of record JANUYF010000004.1, read on the forward strand.
CCTGGATGGGGTCACGCTCTCCTCCAGGGACTGTGTTCGCAGCTTGGGGGTGCTCCTTGACTCGTCGCTCCTGATGACAAATCAGGTTAATGCGACGGTCAGGAGCGCCTGTTATCAGCTTTGGCTGATACACCAGCTGCGCCCATTTCTGGAAGTAAGGGATCTCGAGACTGTGGTGCACGCGTTGGTAACCTCACGCCTCGACTTCTGCAACGCACTCTACATGGGGCTACCCTTGTCCTTGGTTCGGAAATTACAACTGGTACAGAACATGGCAGCCAGACTTGTTTCAGGAACATCTCGGAGGGACCATATTACTCCGGTTTTTAAGTCCCTCCACTGGCTGCCTATCAGCTTCCGAACCCAGTACAAGGTTTTGGTTATTACCTTTAAAGCCCTAAATGGCTTGGGCCCAGACTATCTCAAGGACCACCTCCTCCCATATAATCCTTCCCGCACCCTCCGGTCCTCTGGGAGGAACCTGTTGCAACCTCAAAAAACGAGGCTGGTGACGACCTCCCAGAGGGCATTTTCGATAGTTGCCCCCAAACTGTGGAATGGCCTGCCGGAGGAGATCTGTCAACTGTCATCACTTGACAGCTTCAAGAAAGCTGTCAAGACGGATCTCTTCCGGCAGGCCTTCACGGATTAATTAAGTTTACCAGCTCCGGCTCCAGAATCTCCCCCGAGCCTCTCCCATTTCTGTGACCAGGTTCTCACAGGAGCCAGTGCTTAGACACCGCCAGTACTTATTTCTTGTATGTACTGTTGTTCGTGTTTGTATGGAGGAATTTACCTCTTATATTTCATTTTAATTTGAATTTGGTTTAATAACTTTTAAGGGGGGGAGGGGGAGGAAATTGTTCTTAATTATTGTTGTGATTTTATGATGTAAGCCGCCCCGATTGCGCTCAGAGGGGCGGGGTATTAAATAAAAATTATTATTATTATTATTATTATTGAAAATTGCAGATGGAGCAGACTGGCCTATTAGGGTTGATCTGGTCCTGCATTTCATAGTAAACCTCAGGCATGAATGTCTGTCACCTGTTACTATTAGGGGCAGGCTGGCTGCCTTGGCTTTTCACTCCAGGGTAAGGGGTTGTTTTGATCCTACCACAGACTTTAGGGCGAAGAGAGCTGTGGAAGGTTGGTCTAGAGAATCTCCTGTAGTAAAGGATTCACAGTAGCCTATAACAGGCTCAGTCCTGGCTAAGTTGTGGGAATAACTAGCTGATGCATGTTATTCACCTGAGGAAGTGGCTTTATTTAAGGCAGTATTTGCCATTGCTTTCTTTGCAGCTTTAAGAATTAACGAGATTGTGCCAGGATCTCGCAATGATCCGTCTGATAGGGCACTTTTAATTTCGGATGTTATCTTAACAGAACAGGGGATGCAGATTTGCATTAGACGCTCAAAACTGATCAGTTGGTGAAAGGCCAGTTTATTTCCTTAGTCAAAGCGCCTAGTGGGCAAATTTGCCTGGTTTTAGCAATGACCAATTACCTCAAGGTTAGGCCAAAAGTGGCTGGTTATCTGTTTCTTCACATATCTGGCATGCCCTTAACTCAATTTAGGGCGGTGTTGAAGGAGACACTAAGGCGAGCTAAGTTGCCTCAGGCTTATTTTTCTTCTCTCTCCTTCCGCATTGACGCAGCAACAGTGGCGGCCACACACGGCTTAAGTGATGCCGATATTTGTAGAATTGGCCGGTGGCGTTCCAGGGCATTTAAGTCCTATGTTAGGCCTTCTGGAAACAAGAATCCCAATCAACTATACTAATTTCCTTTACTTGGATTTCAGCTGGCTTTTTCCATGGCAAGATTTCAATTGTGGGCCACAGTCTAATCTTCTGGGCAGAATGCCACTTTCTTGAGCACCAGTACGAAACTCATTTGGGCCTGGTGAACATCAGCGCTATTCAATTGTTTGGCTGCAGGGGTATGATGTGGGGAGCGCTGCTTCCTTGGATCATTCAGCTGTCAAGGTTTTAACCACAACCCTGCGTTTTAGTCATACACTTGGGGGAGAATGACTTAGTGAAAGTTCCTTGCCTTCAGCTGGCAAAGCAGATGGTGAAAGACCTGCAGGAAATTAGGAAAACTGCACCTGGAACTATACTGATATGGACTAAGCTGCTCCCAAGGCATAGCTGGCCTGGAGCTCGCAAAGATGCCACCATTAACAGTGCTCGACAGTGGCTAAATCGTTCTGTGGCTAAGCTGTTATCAAGACTTGGCATTTTCATAATTGAACATTTGGGAATTAAATTGGATAGGCCTCAGCTGTACAGGGGGGATGGAGTGTACCTCTCCGCTGAAGGTTCGGAGATTTATGTTCAGGCACTCTCCGAACGTATCAGAAAAGCGGTTTGTGGGGGGGGGGGGCGAGGGGATGCCTACCCAGGCTGGCCCCCTCTTGTGGCAGGTAATGACCCCGAACCCACAGAAAAATTAATCTGGCTAATTAAATTTAATTGGGGTAAATTTGGCAAAGGTCAAATTAAAGGAAGTGACGTATGCAATTAAATGCATGATGTCATTAAATAATGACATCATATGATGTAATATGATGTCATTTCTGGTGGGGAGGGGTTTGTAAATTTGTTGTTGTTTGTTTACATACTTTGTCACTTGTGGCGAAGGACCACCCATCTGGGTGGGTTACACCTTCACACACACATGTGACCAAGTGTTGGGAGTTTAATTGTAAATTTGTAATTTAGACCCTGTACAGCAGAAAATAAAAGTTGTGGCCTGTTTAAACCCAAAAAGAGGCGTCTCGTGTCCTTTTTGCCAGTACAAAGACACTCCCCAATGAGTCGGGGGGGGGGGGGGGTCCTGTTGCGCCAGCCATATTAGGACATGAGAGGCCTGATTGGCCAAGTGCGCAGTTTCCTCTGGGTAACTGAGCACTTGGCCCAATCATGTTGCTTGTTTGAGTTAAGGAAGTCTTGCAGTGATTGCATTCTCGCGAGACTTCCCATGAGAGTTTGTTCTTTATAGCTCTGCGCTGCCATGTGGTGGCAGACATTTTAGAGCTTGAACTGAGCGACCCAACCCACCCACCCTCAATTAAAGAATTATGTTAAGTTACTCTCAGGCTTAGGCTGGTCACCTTCTGTGGCCAGGAGGGAATTTTTTCCCCAGGGTTATTATTCTGGGTTTTTCACCCTCCCTGAGATCAATGTATGATCAGATTGTTGGGTATGACAATAATAACTCATGTGTTACTTTATATTATAAATAGCTTTGTCGCAACTTAGGGGTTAGTGTCTTTATATTTGGAAATTTGTTTGTATTCACAATGGGGTGGGTAATGACCCCCACCCCACAGAAAAAATTAATCTGGCTAATTAAATTTAATTGGGGTAAATTTGGCAAAGGTTAAATTAAAGGAAGTGACATGCAATTAAATGCATGACATCATTAAATAATGATGTCATATGATGTAATATGACATCATTTCCAGTGGGGAGGGGTTTGTAAATTTGTTGTTGTTATTTGTTTACATACTTTGTCAGATGTGGCGAAGGACCACCCATCTGGGAGGGTTACACCTTCACATGCACATGTGACCAAGTGTTGGGAGTTTAATTGTAAATTTTGTAATTTAGACCCTGTACAGCAGAAAATAAAAGTTGTGGCCTGTTTAAACCCAAAAAGAGGCGTCTTGTGTCCTTTGTGCCAGTGCAAATGGCTAACACATTGGCAAAAAGGAATATAATTCAAAAGGACCTAGTTAAACTGGAAGACTGGGCAGAAATTAATACAGTCAGCCTTCCATATCCATGGCTATTTTCTCCATGGATTGAAGTATCCATGGCTTAAAATATTTTAAAATATATATAAATTCCAACTCCTAATTTTGCTATTTTATATAAGGGACACCATTTTACTATGCCATTGAATATAATGGGATTTCAGCATCTGCAGAATTTGATATCCACAGGAGGTCCTGGAACTAAACCTCAGTGGATACTAAGGGCCGATGTGGACAACCCGTAAGGGATGGCTCTGTGACACCCCTGGGAGCCCCAGATTGGGGCTGCAGCCACCACACGCCACAGCTCCGATCCTCCTTTTTGCCACTCCAAAAAGAGCTGCTTCACTTTGGGGCAACAAAAAGCTGCCCTTAGAGCTGCCACCATGGCTTTTTTGTGCCCTCTTGGCGCAGCGTATGTGCATGCTGCATCAATGGAGTGCCCTGACATTGTGTGCCATGTGGTCGAACATGTGGCATGATGGCGGCGTCGGGGCAGCCAGTGTGTGGTTGCCCTGCCCCAACTCTACCCCCAGGCTGGTCTGCATTGGCCCTAAGTGCCCATTGTAAAATGAAAGGCAATAGAGACAAATGCAAAATTTTACAATTAGGCCACAAAAACCAAATACACAGATATAGGATATGGCTACATGGTTGAGGAGTATTATATGCCAAGAGGCTCTTGGGGTTGTTGTTGATCAAAAGTTGAAAATGAGTTAGCAGTTTAATACTGCAACTAAGAAAGTGAATGGTAATTTAGCCAGAATAGTTTCCATGACTGGGAGTAACAGTCTCACTACATTCTACAATGGTCAAGCCTCATTTGGAGTAATGTGTTCACTTCTAGCCACCTCATTTTCAGAAGGAATAGATAAGTTGGAGTGGGTTCAGAAAATGGCAACAAGGCTGATAAGAGGTATGGGGAATAAAACCTAGGAGGAAAGGCTAAAGGAGCTGAGCATGTCTAGCTTAGTGAAGAGAAGACTGAGAGTGACATAATTGTACTCCTTAAATATTTCAAGGCCTGTTCTACACTGCCCCAGAGAGCAGAACCAGGTTTAGTAGTTTACAGCTACAAGAAAGTAGATTTCAATGAAAATTTAGAAAGAGCTTTGTGACAATAGGAGGGGTTCAGCAATGGAACCAATTGACTAGGGAGGCAATGGGATGTCCATCTCTGGACATCTTCAAAAAGAGGCTAGACAGCTAGCTTTGGAGTTGCTTTAATTAGCAATCATGAGCAGGGGTTGGACTTGATGACCCATAAGGAACTTTCCATCTCTATGATCCTATGAAAAGAAAAACAACAAACAGGTTACATGTTATGTATGCAACAATATGTATAGTCTGACCTATAGTTCTAGTCCATATGTTTATGGATTATTTAGAATTCTGCTGTGGGTTCTTGAATTTGATACCCATCACTTGGCTTTTGTATTTGTTGGATGCAAAGTTGCATAGAGTTCAAGCCCTTTCCGCCCTTAGTCTTTTGGGCTCACATCTTTCTGTGCTTCAGCAGGGATTCCAAGTTGTCCCATTTAACAAGTCAGTTCCCCTATAGTCTCCCAGACAAACCCTTGGGGTATGATTCCTATCCCTTCCTTGTAATGGAAACATAAACAAGGAATAGACTTTTGTTCTGCTAATTGGATTAACAGCAGATGATGTGTCAGGAAGACAGGTTTATTTCATAAAAGATGAGTGAGAGCTGACTAAAGGGAAGTCTCATCTACTGAAGAGTACACATTCTAACCAATAACTGGCTAGAGAGGCTCTAATTCTATGCCTTCTGTGCATTCTATAAACCACAAAGTGCGATAGGAGTAAAAATATGCAAAAGAAAAGGAAGTGAACTTGTATTTACCATGTGCAAAAAAAAGATAAATAATTGAAGCTCATTTCCAACGTAACACACTCCCAAGGCAACGTCTATTCATTGTGAAGCAAAAATGAAGGTGGATTATTAAATACAGTAAAGGTGGAAGAGATATATAGGTTTTAAAGCTAACCATCAGCACTAACATTCAAAGGTGCTGAACTTGCAATATTTTTCCATTTTTCCCCACCAGCCCTTCATCACAGATACAGAATCCCCCAGTGAATGACAAGTTGGGACCTGGACAAAGATTTGTTTAGAAGGATGATGTGACATTAGTACTGCATGAAAAGTTCAGTGGATGATGGATGTGCCAAGGAGGGTAAAGGTCACTCTGTCAAGGGTACACTTGAGGGGATTATAGGTGTAGAAGTTTCAAAAAAAGATTTAGATACATTGTTCACAAAATATCTTAAGAATCTGTTGTTTCCTGCTGTTTATCCTTGTTGGTTACATGACACTGATATTACTTTTTATATGTTGCATATGTCATAATACAGGAAAGACCACTTGGCATCTTTCTCTGTGGATCTGATTCCTGAAGCAAAGTTATGTGATCTTTTTTGGATTTTTGTTCGGAAGACAACTCCCAGAATTCCTCATCCAATGGCCTAACTGGTTGGGGGATTCAGTAAACTAACATTGAGAGGGAAAAACCAGTTTTTTTCAGGCTTTACTACAAATCCTACAAGATTTGTTTCAGTCGAGATATAGTACAGAGTTTGCCCACAGTTTCATTTATTCCCCCTAGCTTGATTAGGAATGAGTTAATCAAAATGATATGATTCAGACTTCAATAAATTCAAGATCTAATTAAACTCATTTAACTTTGCATGCATTAAAAGCTTAAAATTCTGAACTTTATCTCATTCCTGATGTTGCTATTGGGAGCACAAAACAGTTGCAAGCCTTTATCTGAATGGGAAAATTTGAGAGTTTAAAAGTTTGTTTGTCACTTGAGGAAGAATAGAATGCACTACAATGGGCCCTCTGTATCAATGGTCTAGTCATCTATGGTTTAAAGCATCTATGGCTGGCCTCATCCCATATATGTTAACGGTGGTGCATTCACACAGCCATATCAATGTGGACACAAACACATCACCATCTATGGACCTATACAGACTTCAGATCCTGCAGTATTTCATATCTATGTTGGGAAGCCAACTCTCATCCCCAGATACAGAGGGCCCACAGTAATTTAAGAAACTGAAAGAGTATTCAAGAATATTTTAATGGTTGAAAAATGAGTGTCAAGTGCTGGAAAATTGTAACAAAGATAATGCTGGATTGACATAAGTCTTTGTAGTTTGCGACTTCTTCAGAACAAAATACAGATTTATTTATTTATTTACTTTTATGCAGAAACTAGCATTTTCTATACAGGAAACAGCATTTAAGCACAGAAAATACTATTTTCTGAAATCACATTCAAATTATAGCGTAAGTCCCAAACTATGACTAGTTTTCAAAAAGTGCAGTTTCTAATGATATCTCACAGCTGGAGGAAAATGCCTAAAATAACTCTTTTTTCCTTCAGATACAAAATGAGTGAAAAGAAAAATTGTTGGCAACTCTAGTATTGGACAATCACTGCAACTGTTTTTTCAGAGTTTTGGGATATTCATAAATTTCATCTGAGATTTTCAACATTGACTTCCAGATTTCAAAACAAAAGAGCCACATGACTTCTTAAGGATTCTGTTATGACATAAACATCTGATCAAGTTGGCTCACCTCTCTCCTGTGGAAGCTTATCTCATTCATGGTAAATGTCAGGCTTTGAAAAGTGCTAGCAGGCTTTTCATAGTTGTGTGTGTGTGTGTGAGAGAGAGAGAGAGACAAACTAAAATGGCTAGCCCTCTGAACCATGTGAATATCTGTACACAATGAATATTAGAAACAAATGCAATATATACAATGCAAAGAAAGCAACGGGGGGGGGGGGGGATAGACACCCCCTTAACCACTAACCCAAGCTTTGATACTGAGTAAAGGATTGAGAAATATCATGTAATATACAAAGATATAGCCATGTTAATCTGTAGAATCAGTATGTAGAGAGATCTTTTAGCACCTTTGGGACTAACTGAAATAAATAAATTGGCAGCATGAGTTTCATGTAATATAGTTATAGATGCCTTCACAATTAAATTGATGTGTTTTTCTGTGAGGTGGGGTTGAAGAAAACTGTGTGCACAAAGGGGGAAAAAAACTGATCCAGATCTGTGCACTGAATAATCCCCAATAAAGTTGTCAAACTGCCTTTGCCCTTATATGGGATAGAGCTTTGATGTGACTTTAGAGTGAGTGTACTGCATTTTACGTTACTTTATTTTTAATTTTTTTACATCTAGCTCTCAGATTATGCCTTCATCTGCATCTCACTCCCCATGCTGCTTATAATAATGTGTGCACATGTACAGAACTGGAGCAGCTCCTTTGGAAGCATCAATACAAATCTAATGTTATTTCTCATTGTTCTTAATACTTTGAAGATATCTCTAAAGGCTAGAAGGACCTTTTAAAGTCTTCTAGACCAGTCCCCTGGTAATGTTGAATTGTTCTCTAATACACATCTACTAGTGCCTTGTCCAATCTTGTTTTAAATATGTTAATTGATTGGGATTTCAGCATTACCTTTGGGAAGATTATTCCAGAGGCTAATATATCTTATTGTCAGTATGTGGTCTTCATCCCTTCTAACAGTCTGTTCTGATTCATTTCTTTCTTCTCTTTTATATGAAATTATATAAAAGTTATCAGAACATGGTGTAAAATAAAGATTCAAACCCTTCTTTTTTAATATATATATATATATATATATATTTAAAATTCTTTTGCTTTCTTATGAATAGAATTTTGTAAAGTTAAATTCACATGTTGCACTTAGCTGTAATAACTGGTTAGTTAGTTTAAGATGCAATTACTATTAGAAGAGATACTTTTTTGTCACATCAAGCAATTAATAATTTCTGATATTAACTTTTCTATCCTTGCTACATTACTCTTGTTGAAACTGCAATGCTTCTAATTTCTTTTCACATCCAGTTCAAGGTCCTGGCTATTGCCCTGGGCATCCCGTAGCAGCAATAGAGGAACTGCCCTTTCCTTTGGCCCAACAGTCGTATTTGTCTTTGGAGTCCCTTCAACGCAGTCTACCAAACCAAAAGATGTGATAGGTGGGGATTTTGTAACAGGGTCTTTCAATGACGGCAACCTAATTATGAAATTCCCATCCAAGGAAGGGTAGTAATATTTCACATGAAATGGTAATAGAGGAAAGGAATACTTACCTAGCAACCAGACCAGCCAAGCCAACTCTAACAATAGGGAGACATATGTTGCAGCCACATTGTTTTCACATGCTATATAGAAAATTGTCTGCTAATGGGTATGTAAATTTGTATATACACACAGAGACAAACATAAATAAAGTGGTCTAAACAGCTCCAAACAACTCAGGGGCACAAAAGCATTACAAGCTCAAATATTGCTTTAGCAGTGGTCAGAACAAGCTCTCTGAGGCTTAAATAGGGCTGCAGTTCAGTCTGGGTGGTTAGTTCCACCCCTGCTGGCAAAAGTCTCCTGTCATTAAAGAGCTCTTCCCCCACTGCAACTTTGTTGTGCCCTCTGGCCCAATGGTGTTGGAACCCAAAGTAGTTTAGCCTCCCTAGGCCAAAGGCATGATAAAAGGAATGTCTGGGGCTGAGGAGTCTGCACACTCCAGGGTTCCTGAGGCAGAAAAGATACTCAGTCTTGGAGCTAAGGGCAATTTCTTTTCCTATTCCTCCTCCTCCTCCTTGAAATTCTGGACTTATCTCCTAAATGGAAGGAGTCTGGCCTAAGATTTATGGCATTAAGGAACATGACCATGGGATCTTCTTTGACAAAGTTGGCTCCCTCAGCTTAATAACAGACATGAGCACTGCTCCCTACAGTCAGACATGACAAGACAATCTTGTCAAGGAAAAATCTTTACCTTTACTGTGGTTTTGTACAAAATTCCCAACATGTTTATGCAAATGGTGTTTGGCATGAAAAAAAAATGTTTTTCATTCAAAAATCACTGGAGAAACATGATTTTTTGTGTGTAAAAATCATTTTCCTGTGCAAAACCCACAGTTTTCTGTGCTTCTGCACCACATAATTCCTGAAAAACTTTGGGATGTGTAAATACCATGTAAAGATTGCACAAAATTATCACCTCTGTGTTGTTCTTCACCATCATATTTCCTGAATGTCAGGAGACCCATTCCTTAGCTGGGAATGGAATGATATCAAATATTATTCCTACAAATAGTTCTGAAGCAGAAGTGAGAAATAGCTTTCTCCCCTTCTCCCGTCACTTTTTAAAAAAATCTTTCCCTGTATAAAATGAGACAGAAATAGCATCAGACTGTTGGTGTGTGGATGATGAGCATTGTAGTGATGCCCTTTGGCACCCAGCAGAGTCTGCAGGACAAGCTGGCCACTGTGATCCATAGCCACTCTGTAATTCTTATCAACAACTGGCTCAGCTTCCTGTCTTCCTCAGTCAAGAAGACACATTGTAAAGTCCAAAACCATAGTTTATTAATGCATATAAAAAGTAAAAAAATAAGATAACTAAGTAAAATCCATTGTGATGAACTTGTCCAGTTCAGCCATACAAGATTACATCTTTTATAATCCCAAAAGCATTAGGATCCAACTTGTTGCAGTTAAAACCACTGCATTCAGCCACACACGCTCACATTTTGAACAATAAACAATTTTAGACAAAGGATTTTCTAGGCCCTTCCCATACTCCACCTTCTAGGCGTTAACCTCATGTTAATTGGATAATGTCTGTATGATGTCTATTAACCCAGCCTCTTGCTGTCCATCATCCACCACGTGACTATCTTTCCCAAGCTAACAATGTTTACCTTTTTGGATATCTCTTGTTAACCATAACAAAGTCTGTGTCCATTAGTTCTACCTCTGGGAAAGTACATGTTGACGTCTGTGTTGGCCACCTGGTGTTGATTCACTCTGTTTCTCTAAATATTGTTTTGTGCTTTGTCCAAAAGCTGTTCTCAAGTGGAAAATTACAGACACACACACATCTTTACATTTCACCTTTGACTGTATATCCCATCCATATACTAACACAGACATGCCAAATCAGCCATTAATCCATAGCAAAGGCTGGCAACTTGGGCAGTGGAAAGGAAGCTAGTTTTCTGCACTTTGGACCTTCTAGAGTCCACATGGACTGCCAAAAAGGCGAACAACAACAACAACAACAACAAACAAATACAGAGAGAGAGAGAGAGAATGAGAGAGACAGAATAGAAGTGGCAGTAAGTCAACTTCTGGCTTTGAAAAAAACGAATGCTAAATGGTACAGGAACTTGCAACCTATTTAAAAGTTGAGTTGCTACTTCAGGAGACTTCCAAGTGAGGCAATTCACCATTTAGTTTTGGCCAAAAAAGAGAGAATAATTTAGGGAAAAGGGAGATCTGGAAGTGTCATGGGCTACAAAAGCAAAGTTGTGGAGGTTGCACATACCCTGAAGGCCACACTTTGCACACTGAATGTATAAAATATAATCATTCTGTGCTCAAATAGTTTTATCCTATGTATTTTAAAAGGAAATAAACTAAAGTAAAGCCTATACAGGGAACTCATTTCCAAATCTGATGAAACTAAAAAACTCTTGGCCCAGTCAACAACAACAAGAAGAAGAAGCTTTGCACAGTTTTCACCCAGTATTTGCACATTTTGATATGTTGCAGGAAATAATTATGTACAAAAATATGTTGCAGGAAATAATTATGTGCAGAATTAAAAGTGGTTTGAAGAACATTTTTATGCCAAAATTGTGAGCTTTTACAGACAAATAATAAGCCAATAGGCTATGAAAGAACTAGAAAAGATTCTAAAATGCAAAGATATACAACTCAGCACAAAAGTTAGAATCATACAAGCCATCATATTCCCTCTTACCATGTATGGATGTGAGAGCTGGACAGTTAAGAAAGATAATAGGATGAAAATCAATTCATTTGAGATGTGGTGCTGGAGAAGAGTGCTGAGGATCCCATGGGTAGTCAAAAGGACAAACAAATGGGTCTTACAGCAGATCAATCCAAAAACCTCCCTGGAAGCCAAGATGACCAAACTGAGGCTGTCATACTTCGGACATATCATGAGAAGGGAGGAGTCTTTAGAAAAAAACAATAATGCTGGGGAAGGTGGAGGGAGGCAGGAAGAGAGGAAGACCACCTGCCAGATGGATGGACTCTATTAAGGAGGTCACAGGTATGGGTTTGCAGGAATTAAGCAGAGCCATGGAGGACAGAGGGTCTTGGAGATGTGTCATCCATAGGGTTGCCATGAGTCAAGATTGACTTGAGGGCAACTTACAAAAAAAAAAAGCTATGTCGCAAAATGCTATGAAACCCTCTTAGTGAATTCCAAAAATGTGCATCCAGACAGTGTTCTGATGCACTTCTGATGAGCAGAAGGCACTTCTGATACACATTGGACTTTTCTGATGTGCATTAGACATTGTTCATGCTCTTTAGGCACTTATGATGCTTATTGGGCACCTGTGGTGTATACTGTATGCCTTTCATGCTCATTCATTCATTCATTCAAAATGTCTGATGCATATTGGACACTTAATGTGCATTAGACACTTCCCATGTGTATTGAACACTGCAGCACTTCCTAGCTGGTGTCTGGATACACAACAGGAATACCATCATGTGTATCAATGCTCATTGCATATCAGGGCCATGGTGTACCAGTAATTCCACTGGCTAACATTACACAATGGACACCCGTATGTTATAACATTATAGGATATGAATGTTGCAAAACTCCTCAATTCTATTTCCCACATAGGTCAATACACTTACAAAGATGCAAGTCCCAAGCTGAATTCCTACCAATCTTTTTTGCATAAAATCCTCATGAACCCCTGGCAACAGTGGTTTTTGTGTGTAAAAGATGGTGGTATTTGTAGGGGGGGGGGGAGGAAGTATTTTTTGTAAGAAAACACTTTTGCTTTTGGGTTTTTGTGCAAAAATACCCACACCCACAAATTTAGTACAAACATGTGTGTTACTGGAAAGGATTTGTATGTGTAAAATTCCACTCCTACATTCTGTTCTGAAAGTTGGGGAATAGATTAAGAGAGCAGGGAGCTGCCAATCACTTACTTCCTAGTGATTTGTTGTTGCAATCTATCCTGTATTTATATATATATATAAAATCAGTCACAAAAATTAGAGCAAGAAATAAAGAATAAAGAAAAATCAATTGAAAATAAATCCAAAAGACAAGGAAAATTTAAAAGAAATCAAAAGTCTTCAAAAACAGATATCAATGTTAATGGTGGATGAAATGGAAAAAAAACTGAAATGTATCAGACAAAGGAATTTTCAACATGCAAATAAACCTGTGAAATATCTCGCATATAAATTAAGAAAACAAACCAGGAAAAAATATATTACACAAATAAGAGAGAATTATAAAATTATTTCAGACCAAGAAGGGATAAAAAACACTTTTTTAAAATTATTTCTCTAAATTATCACAAGAGAAGGGAATGAAACCTAAATTAATTAAAAAATATTTGGAAAACCAAACAATAAACAAGATAACGGAACAAGATAGAGTGACTCTCAATCAGTTAATCACAACGGAGGAAATAAGGATTGCAATTAACAAAAGTAAGTCAAGAAAGACCCCTGGCCCTGCTGGGATCCTGGCAGAATTTTATAAAACCTTCCAGGACCAATTACTTAATCCGCTACAAAGTGTATTTAACGCGATCTTAACTGATCAATACCCCGAATCTTGGATGAAATCGATAACTGTATTAATTCCAAAAGAAAATAAAGATCATTTGGACCCAAAAAACTTCAGACCAATACCATTGTTAAATAATGACTACAAACTATTTGCAGGTATTATGGCAGACCGATTAAAAAGTGTACTAAACAAATGGATCCATGAAGATCAAACTGGGTTTCTCCCCAATCGTCACATGAAAGAAAACTTAAGAAATTTACTAAATCTTATTGAGTATCATTATAAAAAAATAGACAAAAAATCAGCATTGTTATTTATCGATGTAGAAAAGAGTTTGATAAAGTTAATTGGAAATTCATGTGTAAAACGCTAGAATTTATGAATCTGGGGGAAAAATTTCTAAAGTGGATTAAAAATATAATTCACAAGAGGCAGCGTTGGTCATTAACGGGGAATTAACAAAAAATTATAAGATATTTAGAGGAGTTAGACAAGGTTGCCCCTTGTCGCTGCTTTTATTTATAATTACATTGGAGGTGTTGAATAACGCTATAAGAAATAATTCAAAAATTCAAGGGATAAAAGTGAAAGATAAGGAATTTAAATTACGGGCATTCGCAGATGATCTTATGATTTCTTTAGCTAATCCAATAGACAATACAGATGAATTATTGACAACACTAATTCATCTGTATTGTCTATTGGATTAGCTAAAGAAATCATAAGATCATAGTAATGTTTCTGGTTTAACTATTAAACCAGATTATAGTAAAATTATAGTAATGTTTCTGGTTTAACTATAAATGATGAAAAGACAAACATGTTAACTTTGAACCTGACTGAACAAGAAAAACAGATATTGGAAGCCAAAACAAATTTTAAATGTGCAAAAAAAGTAAAATATTTAGGGATCTATATAACAAACAAATATTCGGACTTATTTAAAAATAATTATGAAAGTACATGGGATAAAATTAAAAAAGATTTGGATAACTGGAATAAATTAGAACTTTCATGGTTAGGAAAAATATCAATGATTAAAATGAATATACTACCTAAAATGATATTCTTATTTCAAAATATCCCCATTATAACAAATGATAAACCATTCAAGAATTGGCATAAAGATATTTCTAAATTTCTATAGTCTGGGAAGAAGCCCAGGGTGAAATTTAAGCTATTACATGATCAAATAGATAGAGGGGGATTGGCATTGCCCAACTTGAAAATCTATTACTACGCATGTGCAATTGAATGGGTCCTGGATTGGCTGAAACTTGAAAATGAAAGATAATTAGAATTGGAATGAATAGATTTACAGTATGGTTGGCATGGATATCTGTTTTATGATAAGATAAAAATAAATAGAGATTTTAACGACCATTATATAAGGAAATCCCTGTTACGAGTCTGGTTAAATATTAAACCTAGAATTTGCCCAGAAATTCCGAAATGGGACTCAATTAATTAAGCTTTTTATAGAATAACCCCGTTGAAAAATTCAAATTGGGTAACATATGAAGACTTAATAAAAAAAGAAGAGATGAATCTTAAACCACTTAATCAACTATTAGAAGAAGGTATGAATTGTACATGGTTTACTTATCGCCAGTTGAAGGAAAGATTCTTTATGGATTTAAGATCAAACAATATTAAGGACCCAGATTCTAGGTTTGTTAAAGTAATTAAATCAAATAAAGAACATACGATTAAGAAAATATATAAATTATTATTGGAACTAGAAATGGAAGAAGAGTATGTGAAACCATTCATGATTAAATGGGCCAGGAATTTTGGAAACCCAATTTCCCTGTCGCAATGGGAAAAATTATGGACAAAAAATTTGAAATACACGGTTAGTTATGATTTAAAAGAAAATATTTATAAAATGTCATATAGATCGCATTTGACCCCCTTCAAATTGGCAAAGATTTACAAATTAAAGAATAACAAATGTTGGAAATGCGGGAAAGAAGTGGGGACATACTTCCATATTTGGTGGGAATGTGCCCACGCCAAAAAAAATTGGAATAAGATTCATATAGAATTAGAGCTAATTCTAGGACAATTGATTAAGAAAGATCCGGCAATGTATCTACTTAATGCAGGGGTAGGCAACCTTTCCCCTTTAAGGGCCGAGGGACTTCAGTTCCCAGAAGCCTCAGCCATGTTGGCCAATAGTCCCATATTGGCCAATAGCTCCTGCTATTCTGGGAGCTGAAGTCCCTCGGCCCTTAAAGGAGAAAGGTTGCCTACCCCTGACTTAATGTAAATGAAGAGGAAAGGCTAGAAAAAGAATATGGAAGACTTATATTCTATATGACAACTGCAGCTAGATTAATATATGTTAAAAATTGGAAGCAAAAGGTAATTCCGGATATTGAAGACTGGGTCTGGAAAGTTTATGATCTAATGAAAAAATGATAAACTTACACAACTGTTACAAAAAACCCCGCTAAAAATGTTTAATAAGGTATGGAATCTGTTTATCAGATATATTGAACAGAAATGGAGTGAACTTTGGGTAAAAGGATTGGAAAATATATAAATTATATAGCAGTTATTGGAAAAAAGAAGCTAATTGAATATATAATTTATCACTAAGAAAGTTTGTACTTTGTTCCTTTTTTATTGTTTATTTTTTTCACAATGAAGTCATTTAGAAATAGAAAATCTGTGGTATGTATAAAGCAACGTTTATATACATTTTTGATAAGAGAATGTAATAGATATAGTAGAACTATTGGCGACATTTTATAGTAATGTTAATTAGTATTGCTGGAGGAAACTGATAGTATTAGTAAGCGCAATCAGTTGGTAGCATGAGGAAGTCTTTTAAAATCTGTGTAGTAATAATTATTGTTTTCTTTTTTTTCTTTTTTTCTTTTTTTTGTTCTTTTTTGACTGTCTAAGATGTGTGTTCTTACTAAGTCTGGTGTCTATGTATTATTGTATTATGTATTATTGTTGTTTTGTTTTGTCTGATATCTGGTTTTAAAATATATAATAAAAATTTAAAATTTTTTAAAAAAATCAGTCATAGTGATGATGCTTTAAGGTCCATAAATGGGTTAGGGAGTGAATACTTGTTTCAAAGGAAACTTTATTCTCAAGTAATTCCAAGATCCACATGTACAATAAGACCTAGGCCTTTTTGTTACCTGCTTATTATGGGGGGTTGCAGACTGCCAGAAATAGTGCAAATTGAGTCCACTTTTAGGGTTAGGGTTAGTGCTAGGGAATCATGGGAATTGTTTTTTTTCTGAGACATTGAGCCTTCTCTGTCAGAGAGCTCTGGTGCCACAATAAAATACAGTTCCCATGATTCCCTAACCCTAACCCTAAAAGTAGACTCAATTTGCACTATTTCTGGCAGTCTGCAACCCCCCTAAGTCTTTAGGACAAGTCTTAAATCCTATGGATCTGTCGCCAAATTATGAACTTTTTCATTACAATGCTAACTCCACCTTCCTTCCTATATTTGTGGCTCTACTTTACTTATATAAGAAATCTTTTCACATCAAATAGAAGAGATGATTTCTTAAGAGCATTGTTTTGGCATCATCCAATAAAACCAAAGAACAACTCATTCTTACATGGCTGCTGTCAATTTTTAAAAAATGCAAAAACTCTAAATGTTCAACCTTGGAATGCAGCTGCATTTTCTCCTGCAAAGAACCCCATTATTCCTATGAGGGAGCAACTGGTAAAGAAGACTGCATGTTAACTTTTTTCAATCTGTATGGATAAATGTTAACCATTCTTGGTCAAAAGATCCTCTTTTTAGCTCCAGTCAAGTGAGAAAACATCTCAACCAGCCTGCACATTGACAAATCATCCAGAAGATTAATGTACTCAGGACCTCTACAAAGAGTTGGTGATGTGTATTAGCATTATAGATTTTAATGTGAAATGATGTCAGTCTTTTCTCAGCTGCTTTGTAGTGCAAGGGCTGCCATCTGCTTATAATAATGAGCCTGACAATCCAGCTAAATGTGATTTGCTGCTTCTTTTGCCAACATAATGGCCTGGATATTGATCCTAATGGCAGAGCAGTTGTTCTGATTTCATTCAATAGATGGGGAAGGCAGGGTGCAAAAGGGAGATTTCCTAAGGTCTTTGGTGGAATGTCAGGCAAAAAAGGGAGGAAAAAAACTCACAAAACACTCAAGAAAAGTGTATTCTCTCAGGTAATGATTTCACAGCTGTTATTATAGGCTGACATCAGCTTGGGAAAAACTGTGGAATTAAACGACAGTTACTTGAAAGTATTCTTCTTGAAACAGATATTGTTTTTATTTCCTATATTCAAATTCCTATTGACCTCCAAAGAGTTCAAGGGTCTCCTCCTTCCTACTTTTTCCTCACAACACATCTGTGAAGTGGATCAGAAGAAAGAGTATCATTGGCTTCTCAAGATTCCCAGTGAGTTCCATGACTATTCGTGGGGATTAGAACTTGGATTTCTCAACCTAATACTCTAAATAATATTTCATTGGGAACTAGATGTGACCTCTAATATTTGAACTATGTCCCCACCACATCCCTGAGAGAGTTATCAAGTCATAAGAAAACTCTTGTGAGTTTTTATCCAGTTAGTCACACTTTTTTTTCTTGAGGAAGAAGTGGAATTACATTTGCAATTTGTATGTTTTTATGCCTGATCTACTTTTGTACCTTTAAGAGCAACATGGTATGCAAAAATAGGTGAAACTTCTCAAAACCTCGAGATGAATGTTATTACAGGCTAATGTGTCAAACTCCTCTTATAACTACCATATTATCAAGTAGAAATCCATCAGCCTCTCTAAAATGAACTCTTCTAGAGACTTTAGAACCTGAGATTTTAAGAAGAGCTGTTGGGCGCTTTGTAAATAATAAAGTCAACCATGGAATCTATGTAAGGAAGGCTCACAAGAAAAACCGTGAAAGGCTGAAACTGTTGGCCACAATGAAATGTTGGGGCATAATTAACAGTGATTGAATTATTTTTCATTTATTTGCCCAGCTACAGATTTCACTGTTCTGAAAATGAGTTATACCACAGCCCATCACTCAAACTTCAAGGATTCAGACCTTGGAAAAGGAGTTTCTTTTAATATATATATATATATATATATATATATATATTGGGAGCTAGAGTTGTTGTTGTTGTTGTTGTTGTTGTTGTTTTTTAAAGATACTTCTAAAGTCTGGAAGAATTAATTAACCTCCTGAAGCATTCTGTGAAAGAATGATTGAGAAAACCAAACACACAAGAGGTCAAGATGGTAAAGGACCCAATTCCCTTATACTGTCTCAATCTTGCTTTTTGAGATCTATAATGTATCATGAAGAAACAACAAAATACAGAAGACACACTCACCAGGATACTCTAAGAAATATGTCATTTCCTTAGTCATACACAATAGAAAGCAGTCTTGACTTGTTTTGGCTTAGACATATAGTACCAAGAGTTCCCTGTAGGACCACAACAGAATAAACTTCATTTGTCTGATGAGAAGAGACTGAGGGGGGTTGCAGACTGTCAGAAATAGTGTGAATTCAGTCCACTTTTAGGGTTAGGGTTAAGGTTAGGGAATCATGGGGACTGTATTTTATTGTGGCAATAGAGTTCTCTGACAAAGAAGGTTCAATGTCTCAGAAAAATAACAATTCCCATGATTCCCTAGCACTAACCCTAACCCTAAAAGTGGACTGAATTCACACTATTTTTGACAGTCTGCAACCCCCCTGAGTTTTGAATAGACCTTTCAAGGTTTCTGTCCAATGGAGTTATAGGAAGAAAAATTGGATATTTTACAGCTGTCAGTAGCATTGCTCATGAAACATCAATAAATACATGATTTATGATTACGCCCACATAACACATCATCCAAACTCTTCCTCTTTTCTTTCATTTAATAAACCTTTCTTTCAGCATTAAAAAAAATGAGCTGGTGGGATCTTCCCACTCTTTTTGAGATAACATTTGTATGCAAGAAGAAAATCCTCTTGCAGACATTAGAAGGATTAAAAAAATGTTTGTCAGAGTTTCTTAATCAGCAGAAAGGAGCCAGCTGTCAGCCTTCTAGAATTCAGAATTTAGATGAGCTGTGAGGCCACACTTCTGTTAAGTCTACATCTGGTAAGGAAACAAAGAGCAACCTGCCTTTGGTTGCTCTCAAGTTGCACATACATACAATAACACCATAGGTTATTAACACTCTTTATGGCTCTTATTCCAAATCTTTCCCAACTCCCAGTCTGAATACAGGGTTGTAATAGTTTCACACTTAAAAGACAATAAGAGAAATGTGTTGTTTTCTTGCTTGCAATGTTTATCAGACACTTTCCCCATCAAATGTTCAAAATGATATGGCAACCAAAAATCATAGTGTCATATAAAAATATTTTTAAAATGTAAGTGATAAATGTATTTCCTTATCCACAACTTTAATCCTATATAGGGTGTCAGGGGAGGTTGTGAAAGCATATGAAAGTAAATAAAGATGTCATGATAGCTGGAAACCTCAACTATCACAAGATTTGGGGCCACAAATTTCATGAGACATGTGTCTTATAGGATGAAGCTTCAAGTAGTCCATTGTAAGACATGCTCACAGTGGCCAGATCTGTGCTCATTTGGGCACACAGCTCATCCTACTTTCTCTCCCTTAACTGAGAGTTGTTCCACACATATTTTGGTCATCCTATTAGAAGCTGGGGGTGGGGGTGGATTTTCTTTCATACTAACCAGAGTGCAACGGGGTTGATTTTTTTTAACTTCTCCCATCCCTGGGATGATGTCACCTTCACTAAAGGTTTTATATTTGCATCTTTTCATCATGGTAACTGCTAATGCTCTTTGTCACAACATGGGCATGCAGGGAAGTGAACAGGGAAGAGAAACAGATGCACAAATTAATATAAGTAAGTGACATGGTTGGACATGGGTTGAGGAAACCATCTGGCAGGTTTGGAGCAACTACTAGATTAGTTTAATCATACTGAGTCTTAGAAATGTGACAACCATATCCTTTGCTTCTGCTTTTTTCACTGCCACTGTGAATTGACTGCTGATGAATGAAAGACATATCAGAAGTTAGCAGTATAGTCAGGATTGGTGATTGGCTTACAGCTCAGCCAGTCAGAAGCTACATGCTTTCATGGTGTTGACTGAATTCCACTTCCTACACTATGCCCCTGACTGTGCCCAGAAAGTATGAGATTTCCTTTTCTCAGTTACCTGACAATACCAGATTATTCCCACCAATGAATTGCCTCACCAACCACTGTTGTCTTCTCCTTAAGAGCCATGCAAAACTTTTATTTTGTAGAATAAAGAGATGAGGAAGAAGGGCTTTTCATCAGTGGCATTTGTCTTATGGAATTCTCTCCCCATAGAGGCAAATGTATTAATCCTCTTGTTATTTTCTAAAGAATTCATTAAAATGTTGTTCCACTATATTTCTGTAGAACAAATTGCCACAACTGAAAGTTATTGGAAGTACTATTGAAATTTTACTGCATTTGAAATTTGACTTTATCATCAGCTTGTTCTTCATGTCATGTTTTATCATGGCTCTGCTAACTTCATATGGTACATTCTGCTCTGAACAGTACATAGAGTCATGTTATAAATACAAATTAATAATAACAATAATAATAACAATAATGATATTGAAATAAACATGGTGATGGAGACTGACATGCTTCTGTTGTGAGTTTCTTTCATGATTTGGATCATTCTTCTATAGACTGTGTTACAACTCTGATTTATGGCAACCTAACCCAGGTATCAACCTGGGAAGACTATAGGAATGGGATTGCTTCCCCTAGCCATATATCCCATGTAATGTGATGCACAGAAGTGGGAAATAGTAGTTTCTTATTAGGTTAAGCCACAAGTTCAATGAAATTTCTTTTTCCATTGACTTCAACTTGATAGTATATATCAGAGTCAACATATCAATGAGTGTAAGTCTTAAAATAGCAATAATGATACCCTCCTGTGTATATACTGCTTGGAGAATGATGGATGATGTTTCCTACATAAGAGCTAAATAGCAATTAGCAGTATTCATATTTTTAGGTTCTAGAAATAGAGTGCCTCAGATTAGTACACAAACCAAAGAAGGATTGTGTTTGTACAGCATAAAGTATCATTGCTTTGATCCTTTATAGAGAGAGGGCATTGTAGAGCTGTCCCAGCACAATGGAATGGAGAAAATATATAGAGCATTGTATGTGCTTTGCCTTGTCTCTTGTTGTTTGCCCCACTCCCTTTGCGGTAATGCTCTTTTTCTAGCCAGCATATATCAATGTCTATATTTATATACTTTAGCATTACTGTTAGGAATTTGGGGCTATGAATGGCTACCACAGTCCATGACTAAGGAGGTGTTATGCTGGGATGAAAAAAGTTCTTTACCACATCATAAGATCCTCATTTCCATAAGATAGTTTCTCAGATTTTCAGTTTTGTCTTAACACTTTACAGGAGTCCATGGGACACTTTGAATATGGATGTGTCTTTAGCAAGCATCTATAACACTACATTCCTGTACCCCTGTACCTAGGAATGAATCTTATTCAGTGGTAGTAAGAAGGCAAATGGTTGCATTGTATTGGAGAAAGATACCAGTTTGCACAGAAGAGTCTTCCCTATCCTGTTACTTCCAAGATGTATTAGACTACTTTCCCCTTCATCCAGATATAGTTGAAGAAATGTGAGAACAGTAGGTCAATAAATCTAGAGGGTGTTATTTGAGGAAAGCTGCTACAAAGGAAAGGGAAACTTTTGTAAAAATAGACCTGTTGTTGTTGTTGTTGTTGTTGTTGTTGTTGTTGTTCTTACTGTGTGCTTTCAAGTCATTTCTGACTTGTGATTACCCTAAGGTGCAACCTATCACAGGGTTTCTGGAGTTGAGAGTGTGTGACTCTCCCAAAATCCCTCAGTGGGTTTCCATGGCCAAGTGGAGACTCAAACCCTTATCTCCAGAGTTATAGTCCAGTGCTCAAACCACTGCAAGACATTTAAATTCCACCTAAATCAAGATTACAGTCAGCCCTTGGTGTCAGCAGACTTGCCATCCATGGATTCAAGTATTCATGGACAGCAAGCTCCTGTTGTCCCCGGGGTGATGCGTGCATGCAGCTGCACTGACATTAGGGACTCCAATACAATGTCCCATTGTTCCTAATGGCAGCAGGGTGATGTACACACACTGCCACTGAGGACAACGAGAACTGTCCCTAATGCATGGCCACATGCACACACCACCACTGAAGACTCATTGTTCCTAATGGTGGTGCAGCTGAATTTTGGTATCTGCAGAGGAGAGGTTCCAAAACAGATCCCCTACGAGTATCAAGGGCCAAGAGTATATTTTCAGAAAGGGACTCAGCTATGCATGTTTAAGACTTCGATTCTGTGAGCATTTTCTTTAAACTATTCCACAAAAAGGTGGAGAAATGAAAGAGCTAGAGCTGCAGTGTTTAGTCAAATCATTTGTTAGATTAATCAATTAAAAGTCTTTCATCCAATGAAAAATGCCCCTGATTAATTATGCAGCATGTTTGTTTGTTTTTAAAACACACCTTGTTTTAAATTTATGGCCTGACAAAAGTGAGGGGTACTAGAAGTCGCCTCAGAAGAGGCAGTCTTTTTTTCCCTCTCACACAGGAGCAAATACTGCTTCTCAAGTGGCCACTTCCTATCAGGCAAAGTATGGTCTTACCAGAAATATTGCTCTGTTACTCATGTAAAAATTTAATTTGTTGAAGCTATATGTTGTCTATGAAAATCATTTGGGATGTATCTCTATCTAGACATTCATAAGATTATGCTAGAAGTGATTTATGAATTAACAGTCATTTTTCATCAATTAAGTGCTATTTTTATTTGTTTATTTATTCATTTCATTTGTATGCTGCCTTTCTCCCAGAAAAGGACCCAAGACAGCTCACAAATAAGATTCTACTTACTAGGGGGTGTTTTATTATTTTAAAGTGTATGGTATGCTTTTATCTTTTTAAATTGCATTCTATTTTTAAAAAATAATTAATCTCTTTTAATATTGTAATAGTTTAATTCCATTTTAATTGTCACTTTTGTAGGTTTTTATTTGTACTGTATTTTTAGCCACTTTGGGTCCCAATTCTGGGGGGGGGGGCGGAAAGCAAGGTACAAATAAATGTATCATCATCATCATCATCATCATCATCATCATCATCATCTATTACTACTACTACTTCTAATTTGTGTTTGGGACATCCAATGTGACAATGCAATATCACCATGTGGCACCAAGGGCAGAGTCAGGATGCTATTTAAGCTGTCTTCGTTAAGATGCAGGCCTCTTTCCCCATTTACTGGGCAATTCACTCTCCCCAGTGTTTTAGTGTAGGTGTATGTAAGTCATGTTGGATCCAGATAGGAATTCTGAATACCTGATTAGAACATTGCACAATAAGTGGCTGGAAATTTTTTGCCTTTCCTACACTGATACCCTTTGGACATTAGGGACACATCAGGATGGTCACAGCAAGGCAATGTAGCAATAGCAATAGCAAGTACATTTCTATAGTGCTTATGAGTGAACTTAAGCACTCCCTAAGCAGTTTACAATGTGTAAGCCAATTGCCACCAACAAGCTGGATACTCATTTTAGCAACCTCGGAAGGATACAGGGATAAGTTGACCCTGAGTCCCTGGTGGGTATTGAACTCACAACCTTGTGGTTTGTGAGTAAGTGGCTGCAGTACAGGCATTTAACCACTGCACCACCAGGGCAAGAAGTGTGAAATGAGAAAACCTCAAACTGATGAACACTTGGGGGTTGATAGGGAGGAGCACTTTTGGAGCAAGCATCACACTCATTCCTTTATGTTTCAAGAATTGAGGGATGTGGTGGGGTAAGTCTTCCTCCTCAGGTATTCTCCAACTGCTGTCTGCTGTAGGAACATGAACTGCCAATGGGGTAGGGTGTTTTCATCAATTATAGTTGTAAGACACTGTCTACAAATGACCCTGGCTTCTGCAAATTTTCCTCATTAGTTAAACCACTTTCCTAGCATTTGTTGGTTAATTATAAATAAAATTGTGGCCCAAGTTAAATCCATCATTCATGTCTTGTTATTCTTTCCTAGTGCTTGCAAGAGGGGTAACAGTGCAAGTTATAAAAAAGTATCAACTGTTTGTTTATTGTTGTTTGTTGTAGAAATGAACATCCATTTGAGGCAATATTCCAGCTACCTCACTATTACAAATAATTACTAATATGAAGGATCAGATTGTCTGTGCACATATTATCTGTCATGCTCAGTTTGAGATGAGCAGGAGTATCACTTACAAGCCATTGCTTCACAGTCCCTGGCCTAATTCCTTTTAGTACTACCAACTAGTGTATACTCATCAGTAAATCAAGAAGAGCTTGGTCAGTCAATGTAAATTCCATTGATATATTAGGTCTACTCATTAAACAATGTTTCCATTACTTGGTTGCTACTACTTCCCATATCATGACACCAGATCTCCTTGTACCATGCCTAATAGACAAAATGGAGATCTTCCCAGGTTCTAAGCCCTAGTGATTTTCTTCCCACCCATCCCTTCCACAACTTCAGCTGTGCTTCACTTTAGTATCTGCTTTTCTTTTTCAATGGGCTGTGTTCAGGTTCAGTTGCTCCAATGTTTCACTGAAACAATAGCAAGAATTAACATTGCCTATTCACTGTGGAAGATGGGCTGTCAAGTAAAGGAAAACAAATGTGGCGTCTTGATTGATTATTTCCTTAGATACTAAATCAATGAGCTGATTATCACAGTAATTATGTTACTAAAGTAAACAGAAGCTGTGTGTAGACAATTGGTTATTACACTAAGCA
Source organism: Phrynosoma blainvillii (assembly GCA_026167975.1). NCBI lineage: Eukaryota > Metazoa > Chordata > Lepidosauria > Squamata > Phrynosomatidae > Phrynosoma > Phrynosoma blainvillii. The sequence continues at coordinate 139,025,765 of JANUYF010000004.1, forward strand.
CACAGTACTTCTTTTTTGCTTCTTTTCATCCCCAAATGTGTGAATGTTTTGATTTTTAATCCATAGCTAGCACGCCCTCTATTTGTCTCTTCTACTTGATCTTCTGTAAACTTCACTTCTGTTTTATGACACAGAAGCAGACTATGTTAGTGATAGCAAGAGTGCTGGAAAGCAGGACGTGTGAAGAGTTTATTGCATCCCTGCAGTGGCACAGCTTGATTCATATAGTTCCTGTTTTCAGGCATTACCAAAGTGAGATGGCATTGGATACCTTGACATGGCTCCTGCACTGCTAATATTAGAGGCAGTGTGATGTTGTGGATAGTACTGGACAGTGACTGGGGAGTCCTAAACCTAACCCAAATGACCACTGAGTGTGATTTTTCTTTTTTACTCATCCTGTCTTCTCTCACAGGAATGTTGCATGGGTTAAAAAGAAAGGATGAGATGTATATTATTACTACCTTGAGTAACTTTGAAACAAAATAAATTTAGTTAAGCAACAGGGAGAGGTGGGAAAGACTCCATATAATCCCCTCCCCTCATCCTGAAGGAGCCTCAGGGGGGTTGCAGACTGCCAGAAATAGTGTGAATTCAGTCCACTTTTAGGGTTAGGGTTAGAGTTAGGGAACCATGGGAACTGTATTTTATTGTGGCATCAGAGTTGTCTGACAAAGAAGGCTCAATGTCTCAGAAAAATAACAGTTCCCATGATTCCCTAGCACTAACCCTAACCCTAAAAGTGGACTCAATTTGCACTATTTCTGGCAGTCTGCAACCCCCCTCAGTGAAGCAACAGAGAGAGATGAAAAAGACTCCATCTAGTCCCCTCCTGTCATCCTGAAGGAGCCTCAATGAAGCAACAGAGAGAGGTGAGAAAGACTCCATCTAGTCCCCTCCCCTCTTCTTGAAGGAGACTCAGTGAAGCAACAGGGGGAGGTGGGGAAAACTCCATCTAGTCCTTCTAGTCCCAAAGAACAGAGCACTGCAGGAGAACCAGGCAGGTGAGTGGAGGAAGAAAGAGGGAGCCATCTCTGCCCTCCCCCAACTGTGGAGAAAGAAGTGAAGAAACTAGAGGAGGGAAGGAGTGGGGATGGGGATGGACTAAAGGTGAGAGGGCACAAGGAAGGGAAGGAGGGAAACCTAGGAAAGAATAAGGGAGATGGGTAGGAAAGCAAACAACCTGTATATCAAAGGATTGTTACAGGGAGACAAACAGCTACTAGGCTGCAGCAGTAGTGGTGTGTGTCACTGACAGGAGAGAACTGTAGTTACACCATAGCTAATATTGGTTGGCACTGTGTATAGTGAGGTATAGGTGGCTCTCTTTGCATAACCCATCACCTATTAAACCTTATGATGAGACACCCCAAGTCAGACACAGGCAGGATCAGAGCATTAACAGAAAGGGAAGGAGGGAGAAATAAAGGGATATCACATTTGTAAGATTAGCCAAGGGCATAAGAAACATGGCAAGACAAATAACAGACACCCTTAGAAAGGCAAATGGCATCCAAAGCAGCATTACACATAAAATAGGGACATGGAATGTGAGAAGCATGAGTCAAGGGAAGCTAGACATAGTAAAAATGGAAATGGAACACATGAACATAGCAGTATTGGGGGTGAGTGAGTTAAAATGGACAGGAATGGGCCACTTTGAATCAAACAACCACGCAAAGTTCTACTCAGACAATGAAAGAAGAAAATGAAAATGAAAGAAGAAAATGAAAAAGAAATAGGGTGGCTTTCATACTAAGAAAAGATGTGGCAATAGTAGTCAGAGGATACAATGCACAATCAGGCTGAATCATTTCAGTAAGGCTCCATGATAAACCTATGAACATCACCATAATTCGAATATATACACCAGCTACAGAAGCAGAAGTGGAAGAAATTGATAGATTTTATGAAGGAGTACAGGAAGAAATTGACAGCACACCAACACAGGATGTCAAGCTGATCATTGGAGACTAGAATGCAAAAGTTAGAAGCAAAGAAGAGTCAAAAACAGTAGGTAGATTTAGATTAGGTAAAAGAAATGAAGCAGGTGAGCATCTGATAGATTTTTGTGATGCCAACAACCTATTCATTGCAAACACATTTTTCATAGAACCAGAGAGAAGGCTATACACATGGATATCACCAGATGGTCAGCACAAAAATCAAATAGATTATATAATTCTGATTAAAAGAATTCTATACTGGTGGAACTCTATACTGGCAGGCACCAATTGTGGTACAGATCACAAATTACTCATATCAAAAATAAGAGTAAGACTCAAGAAGAAAACAAAACCAGTGATCATTCCAAAATATTATCTAAATAATATCTTAACAGAATTTATTGACAATGTAAAAAACAGATTAGCACTACTAAGCATAATAGACCAAGAACCAGAGGAACTAAGGTCTGAAGGGACATAATAAAAGAAGAATGCAGACAGACACTTTCAATAAACAAAAAGAAAGAGAAAAAACATGGATGGCAGAAAAAACACTACAATCAATAAAGAAAAGAAGAGAAGGAAAACAAAAGGGAGATAGGTGTAAGAAGAATGTGACCCTGGGGAATTGCTAAAAGTTCAAGTCTCTAATGGGATATTTTATCCTATGTTTACAAAGGTGGCTAGGGAATAGACTGATAGAGACAAAGCTTTCTCAGTGTGTCTGTGATTTATTTGGGGATTCAAACATACAAAGACACTCTAACATACACTCAAGCACACAAGAACTCAGGAATAAAGTAGTTAGCTTGGATAGGAAAGAGAAGGCTTTATAACGGTGATAATTATCTGATGGAGGTTGCTCCAATGATGAATGAAGATGGATAAACTCAATGATTTATGAAAGGGAAAGGACAATGGGAAGAACCAGAACCCAAGTCAGAGTTCACAGTAGTGCAGTGTCACCATGAAATCTAAACAGACCCAATGTGCTTGAGATTTGTGGGATCTTTTATACCCTTAAACCTAGCCTGAGACAAAGATTTGTTATTGTATATCAAAGGATTCTAAATTGATACTCTTTTAAGTAAATAATTTTCAAAGAGGGGAGATGGGGTGTTGATATTATCTCATCCTCAGCCAGACACATCCTGGCTGGTACTCATAAATCTCCTAGGTGTGAATGTCCTGCTTTGCAGCTCCTAACCCTGGTCTTTTGATCTACTAATTCATTGTAGAGGCAGACGTGACCACTCAAGTGCCTATGTGAGGTCCTTGCTTTATATCCATGATGATTGGGCTTTTACAGTTTAGGGCCATGACAGGAGACCCACAAAAGGGAATTTTATATTAAAGCATAGGAACAAACTATAACATAGAAACAAACTAAGAATTATGAATGCAACAGAACAACAGCTTGTGCAGAAAGATAAAGAAAATTACTACAATAACCAATGCAGAGAAATAGAAGACAACAACAAAAAGGGAAGAACAACAAATCTATTTCACAAGATCTGGGAAATCAAAAGGAAATTCAAGCCATGGACTGAGACACTCCAAATACCATAATTCAAGACCAAGCAAGAATAAAAAGACACTGGATGCAACACACAGAAGAATTATACCAAAGAGATGACAAAATGAAGGACATATGGAATTAAGAGCCATATGAAGATGAACCCCAAATTCAAAAAGTAAAGTGGAAGCTGCAATAAGAGAAATAGTGAAAAACAAATCACTAGGAACAGACAATATTCCAATTGAACTGCTGCAATCCACATTGTCAGAGTCAACCCTAGTTATGCCAATAGATATGGAAAACAAACTGATGGCCAACAGATTGGAAGCAGCAATATATATTGCAAAAGACTGCAGCAACTACAGGACCATAGCACTGATCTTCCGTGCAAGCAAAATTCTGCTCAAAATTCTGCAACATAGACTCCAACCATACAGGAAAAGAAGAGGTACTAGGGACCACATTGCAAACATACAATGAGTAATATAAAGTACCAGGGAATTCCAAAAGGAAATCACCATGTGCTTTATAGAGTATAGCAAAGCCTTTGACTGCATAGATCATGAAATGGAATGCCCTTAAAGACATGGGAGTGGCAACATATCTGATAGTCCTGATGAGGAATCTGTACTCAGGACAAGAGTCTACTGTCAGAACAGAACACGGAGAAACAGAATGGTTCCCAATTGGCAAAGGGGTCAGACAAGGCTGTATCCTTTCACTCTGTCTGTTCAACTTGTACACAGAATGTATTATATGAAAAGCAGGCTTGAACACAGAAGAAGGAGGAGTGAAAATAGGAAAAAGAAATACCAACAATCTAAGATATGCAGATGACACCATAATACTAGCAGAAAACCTCAAAGACCTGGAACACATATTAAGAAAGATCAAAGAAGAAATTACAAAGGCAGGCTTAATGTTGAACATAAAGAAAACAAAAATAATGACCACTGAAGACATTCACAAGTTCAACCTATATGATGAAGAAATAGAAATAGTAAAAGAATTCTCATACCTGGGTTCAAACATTGATAGAAATGGGGACTGCAGTCAGGAAATCAGAAGAAGATTAAGAATGGGGAAGACCGACATATAGAACTAGAAAAGATTCTAAAATGCAAAGATATACAACTCAGCACAAAAGTTAGAACCATACAAGACATCGTATTCCCTATTACCATGTATGGATGTGAGAGTTGGACAGTTAAGAAAGATGATAAGAAGAAAATCAATTCATTTGAAATGTGGTTGTTGGAGAAGATTGTTGAGGATCCCGAGAATAGCAAAAAGACAAACAAATGGATCTTAGAGCAGATCAAACTGGAAACCTCCCTGGAAGCCAAGATGACCAAACTGAGGCTGTTGTTCTTTGGACACATCATGAGAAGGGAGGACTCTTTGGAAAAGACAATAATTCTGGGAAAGGTGGAGGGAAATAGGAAGAGAGAAAGGCCACATGCCAAATGGCTGGACTCTATTAAGGAGGTCATGGGTATGGGTTTGCAGGATTTAAGCAGAGCAGTGGAGGATAGGGGGTCTTGGAGATGTCTCATCCATAGGGTTGCCATGCGTCAAGATCGACTTGAGGGCAGTTAACAACAACACAAAATTAGGTGTGATTGATAATCAGTGATAAAATAACAGTTGTATTGGACCTAAGATGTATCCAACAGCACACAAATTTGGGCTTCCAGTAGGGGAGGGGTAGGAATATGTAAGCTTGCAGAGGCTTCTCTGAAGATGCCAACTATAAATGCAGGTGAAATGTCAGGAAGAAATTCTTTTAGAACATGGCCTCACAGCTTGAACCCCCCCCCCAAAAAAAAACCTTCCAGAGGCTGTTGGATAACAGCACCAGCATTCCTCACCACTGTCTCTGCTGGATAGGGCTGCTGTAAGATGTACTGTAAGAACGTATGGAAGACCATATGATTCCCACTCCCACAGCAGGAAGTGGAAAATGGATGCTGGCCAGGGCAAGTGATTATTATTTTTTTCTTTATATTGTAGTGTAATGTTCAAATATAACTGTATACACTCCCATGGAGCCAGTGATGTGTTCAAGTCTTTTAATTCAAGTCTCAAGTCAAATCTCAAGTGTCTACCTTCAAGTCTTGAGTCAAGTCTCATGTCCTTGCAAGATACTTTCAAGTCAAGTCTCAAGTTGAGTCTTAAATCTGGGAGCCAACGTTAACAGAAAAAAACAAAAAGAGGTGGTGCATGTTTATTTTGAGGGGAACAGCAAACATGTTCAGTAGTGGGTTTGATGTTGGGTTAAGGTTCAATAGCTTTAGTAGGATCCTTCCACCTCAATCTCTTTGTCTAATGCATATGTTGTTCCCCTCTGAGAAATGTGCCCTGTGCTCTGGGGGGAGGTCTTTTCTCCTGCTTGAAGTCATTGATACCAGAACGTTAGTCACTAAGAATATACATGTTGTGAGTCAAGACAAGTCAGTGTGTCATTTATTGTCAAGTCAAGTTGATGTTGAGTCATTTAAGTGACTTGAATCCAAGTCAATCAACTCAAGTCTACATCACTGGTAGGATCCCTTGGGTTTCTCTAGAGCAGGGGTAGGCAACCTTTTTGAGCTGGGGGCTGGGTTGCTGTCCCTCAGACAATGGGGGGGGGTGAAGCACCAAAAATAAATAAATAAATAAATAAAATTAAAAAATATTTTTTTTAAAAAAAATATGCATGCACACTCTCTCAGCCCCAGAAAAGCCACAGCAAAACCCCTGTGGAGATTTTGCCAAGAAAACCCCAGGAACAAGTAATAACAACAATAAGCAATATCATCATGGCAGGAGACGGCGGCGGTGGGGGGGCAGCGGCAGTGGCAGGACCGGCTTGGGGCCGGTCCAAAGGCTTCAGGGGGGCTCATCCAGCCCCCGGGGCATAGGTTGCCTACCCCTGCTCTAGAGAGATTCTGTGAAAAAAGTCTTAAAAACTTTCCAATGATAAGCTTTGTGTGTACGTTCTTGGTATCTTCTCAGTAGGCGTTGCATTCACTGTCACTTGGCTACATGTTATGTTCATCATGTGTAAGGTGGCCACATGTGAATCAGGTGCTAACTGTTGACAGTTCTGAACTATCCTCTCCAAAACTGTCAGGGAAAGTTAGATGAGGTTGACAGTAATGTTAGCTGCTTTTTTTCTGTTCTTTATGTATACTGGTGTATATCTCTCAAGCAGCTTATTTGCCTGGCTCTTCCTCATCCTAAGGCAGGGATGGAAAATATGTGGTCCTCCAGACCTTCTTGTACTGCTATTCCCATTAACTCTAGGCAGCCTAGACAAGGGTGGATGATGCTGTGAGTTTTAATCCAACAACTTCCAGAGTGCCATACATTCTCCATCCTTAAGAAAAGGTAGTTGAAACAGGAGAGAGAAAATAAAATACAATAAACATAAATAAGGAACAGGCAGAGGAAAAAGACTAATGGCTTCCTCTTCCAATACCTAGGAGAGTTTTCAGTATTCTCAACAGACTCAAGTGTTTGCTTTACTTTTCATGTGATGAGCGTTAAAAGAGCCAGGTCCTTTAAAAAATTGTAGGATTGGAAAGCTGGAGCACTGAAGGTGGAGTGAAACATGTCACTCATCAGGTCTTGCATACATGCACTTTTCTGCCACCTTTATTCACAGGGTTGATCAGTTTTGGTATTGTTTCAAAAACCTACAAAGCCAGTGTGACCAGAGAAGAGAATGGAACTAAAGAAATACATGTGTATTGTGAAGAAAATGACACTGCTACCCTACCACTTTCACATCTCTTTAAAAATTACCATCTGTCACTACACTAAGCCTGACATACCTGCTAGTTTCATCACAACAGTCTCAGTGCAGCCAATTGAGATTGCAGTTTTACTTTTTGTTTTCTTTTTAAACTGATTTGTGAAATTGTTGAGCTGACTTGTTTCACAATTTAAAGACCAGCTAGTGTACAACACAATAGATGGGCAGAAATGTGATTATGCAGATGAGTTTGTTAACAAAATTTACACATAAATGAGCACATTTTCTTCATCTTAGCTCCCGTCACACAGAAATATTGGGAAATAAATTATCTGCAGAAGAGTACAAGATAAAAAATGTATTAGACGCTGTAAGAACTAAATTGAAATGTCAAACATAGTTACTTATATATAAAAAAGCAGGTGATAGCCTTCTCGTAAACTATCTATTAAAAAAGAGTAGTCAAAATGAGCTAGACTGACTTCACTTTTACTACCAAGAGTTCTGGCTCATGTTCATATGATTTTACCACCTAGTTACAGACATTTTTCCAATGCTATGTATTTCATTTAAAAAGAGATTACACAACCAAATTACTTTATTTCTTAGAAGTAAACTACGTGAGTGAGAGTCTTTTACGATTTCTCTATCCCTGAACTACATGACTGATACTTGTTTGGGAAGGACAAGTGCTATATTGCTCAGTTGTGTTTTAAAATGCTTGTGTAGTGCTTATTCATGTAGCAAAAATATTGCACATTAAAGCTAATAGGAATGCAATCCCCATTAATGTGTACAACATGTATGCACAGCAATTTTATTTCATAGGGCAGCTTTCAAAGATTCATTCCCACTCACCCTGTAGTCAGCAGTGGTACAGTCATTAGCTTTGCAAGATAGAATTTTTTCTCCTACCTCAGAGTCCTCCTCGACAACATCTACCCATTGTTAGAGGACATACCTCTGTATGCCCCACAGCTTGTTCACTAGATCAGTCAGTTTCTAAATTAACATGGGGAAGGGAATAGTAACTGCTACAAGCTACCAAATAGCTTGGGCCATACCTGCTGGCAGTAGCTGTTGTCTACCTCTCTCTCATTTGACAAAGGTAATGTCAAAAGTACTGTGGGAGATGAGACAGTTTCCCCAAGGCAACTCCTTTACACTCTGGCATTGTACCATACTGAGGGATATGAAAGAGCCAGTGCCAGTCCACAATGGTTTACTGCAGAACTTAAGGGACACTTCCCCATCCAGGGCCAACACTTTTTTTTTTTTTTTTTAAGAATAATCTCATGGCACTATTGAGACACCAGTTCCTATCTTCACCTTCTATGTGGCAGGACCAGGAGGACATGGATGTAGCCATAGGGTGAGAGACTGAGATGATAGAAAAGACTATGTTCTTTATGTTGCAAAAATATTAATGCTTTCCATTGTCAGAAACCCATATTATATGGGACTGCCTTTAAAAAGTACTCAGAAACTTCAATTGGCCCAAAGAGCATCAGCCAGGTTATTAACTGGTGCTGGCTATAGGGAGCACACAACTCCATTGTTACAACAGCTCCATTGGCTGCTGGTCATTTCCAGGCACAATTCAAATTGCTGGGTTTGACCTATAAAGCCCTATACAGCATGGGTTCAGGTTATTTGAAGCACTGTGCCTTCCTTTACAAGCCCCCTAGAGCACAATCATCAGAAGATGCCCTTCTCTGTATCCCACCACCCTCTCAGGCTCATTTGGTGGGAACTGGAGAGAGAGCCTTCTCAGGCTCTGGAACTTTTGGGGACTTTTCTTTCATATCATCTTGCCTACTCACTTTTCTCTGAAGGCCCTGCCTCATATTACCCCATACCTTTCCTAGTGGTAGCTGCTATATCATAAAGCTCTCTTCCAGTACAGACTTTTACAATTTCTAATGACTTCATGGGGCAAATCAAGACTTTACTATTATGGTGGATATTTGAGAGATACAGTGCCAGAGAATAAAACTGATATTCATCCATTCCTTTTGGAAGATGCATAGCCATTTTATCGATGAACTGGTATCAACAATCAATGCCAAATTTCTTTTAAAGGGATTTCCTGATATATTTGGCCACATCAATTAAAACCAGTGTACCAGTGAATGTCTAGGAACCGTGCATATATTTGGCAAAGCTGGTAAAGCCTTCTGTAAGTAGAACAAATTTTTAAAGTGCTTTTGGCTCTGAAGGTTTAAGTAAAAAAGGAGGGGAGGAGTGAAAGAAGAATGTGAAGAGTAATGACATTTCTCATAAAATTCCAGCACATCCCAAGAGGAAAATTATTCAACAAGTTAATAATTACATTATTTCTAAAAGATTTTTATTACTAAAAGAAATATGCAGCAAATTATTATTATTATTATTATTATTTGCATATGCAATTCCTTATTCTGCATAACTCAATAAAGGAATAATGCCAATTCAGTCAATTGAATGATAAGTCCACATTTTTACAAATCCCATTGATTCAGTGGATCTACTCTAATTGATACTAACAACTAATTTAGACTGAGTCCAAATGACTAGTTTAAACTTTATGTTTCTGTTTAAAATGTGAATTTTATGCAGTTTGGACATGATTTTAAAAAATCATAAATGATGAGAAAAACCTAAAGAAGGCTATAGCAGGATATTATCCAATTTTCAGCTTGCTTTCAAACCATCTTTTATGAGTCTGTCTTAGTCATCCCTTTCCCCCTTGCTATTATTGTTCTATTCTTTTGGTTTCGTGGACACGCCTCCTGCCTAGCCACTTGAATGCAAAGACAATGAGATCTGAAAGCATAAAGCATATCTCTTTGACAGAGGCCTACTAGCCGTCAGGCCTATTCAAGTTGATGGGAAGTTGTGCCACTTGAGCAGGACATGGCTGGCTTGTTAGTTCCTGACAACAAACTGTGTTTGCTACATGGTGCATTCATGGGCAGTGTCAGCTATTGTCCAGAGCTGTGCAAGTCTTCCTTTGCCTGAATTCTGTCTTCTGTGGCTGGGCAACTGTATTGAGAAAAGAAACCAAGCAGAAAGAGCCCCCTTTCCCTGTTATGTGATTTCTCACATTTAATTACTTGATTTTCCCTTTCCTGCAGTCAGAGAGAAAATGGAATTACATCATGCACCATGTAGCTTTGGAAAAGCATTGATTGTTTCTAATAGAGCCACTGGTGACAACCACAATAGAAGCATTCCTTGTTTCACATCAGATATTAGTTCCTCCAAACAAGCTTGAGTGTTCTTGGTCTGAAGATCTTCAATGGTGAACAAAGAGGGCCAAGTTTCTGTTGTGTCATCCCCAACACCTCCCAAAGGGAAAAAATCTTTATTTAGCCTCTTTGTAAAGTATTCCTTGCTTCTGAGATTTTATTGATGGATGGATGGACAGAGGGTTAGACTGAATGAGGTCTACTGAAGTCTCACTTTCCATTCTGAAATGATAGATGCTTCCTCTCTTTTCCCATTAAAATTGTTTTAATTGATTTTACCACTTTGATTCAATAATCTTTTTGTGGCTGGATGCAGCTATTGATTTTAATACATTTATACTTTTGATTTCCCCCCCTTTTAGATCCCACCCCTTTGTCCAAGGGGCACAAGGTAGCAGGCAGTTCTTGCTTCCCCTGCCCATTTTTATCAACACAATAAACCTGTGAGGTAGAAGTGTAACACATGACAATAACTGGGTGTGTGGTTGTGCAATACATAGCTTCAGTAAGCAACAGTGATGTGCTATGTGCAGTGCCTAAATATAGTGTGCAAACTTGTTGTATGTGCAACTCCACTTCTGCTGCTGTCGGGAGAATGAATCTTTTGTGCTATGGTGAATAATTTTCACTAACAGGGTGCCAGCCATAATATGCATATCTGCCTGTACGTATAATAGAGTGGGAGCTATGTTCATAAACATCAGATGTTGCATTCATTGTTCCAATCATAAAAGTTGCCAAAGCATAAATATTAGATTTATAAGAGTTTAAGCCCAAGATATATTTAACTGAAACCCTTTTTATTACATGAAAAGGAGCTTCCAAATTCACCACAAATTTCACTACCTAAAGTGTAGATGTGGAAAGTATATATATATATATGACATGTTTCCTGAGTTTCAAGAAACCATGATGAAGTGTATGAATTCCACATAACCCCAGATGTACACTGCAATGGACCTCAAGTGCCACCTGGGTAATGATAGGCAGGTCATATGAAGGTCACTTGGAAGTCTAGAAAAAAAACCATCCCAAAAACCAGGCAGATAGTGTGGGACCATCATCACCTCCATAATCAGAAGAATGGGTGATATTTGCCTCGATGTCCCACCTGATGGGCCAGCTAACAACTTAATCCTTTCCCATTCACCTTGAATATTGCCAGACCAGATTACCTCAGCCATGCAATCTCACACCTTTGCCCTGTAGCTAGTTTTATCCTTTAAAAACCCCTGGATTTCTCCCCTCAGTGTCGTTAGTTGGAGTTCATGGGGACACTGTGTCACTGTGCTCTTTAATCTAGTTACCTGTACTTCCGTTCAAACCCACACTCTCAGAACAGTTGTGTTTCATGCCACATCACCCAATTGGATCCTAGAAAAAGCCTCATCTGTAATAAGTATCACCCGTAGTTTTGCCTCAACATCTTTTCCAAGCTAACCCCTGACTTCCTGAGCCTTGAATGAGTGAGTGAATGTGTGTGAATTGCTGTGTGATTTCCCATTTAATAAATAATACTTTAATTGGAGAATTCTGTCTTTGCATCAATTCTTAGATCCCTCAGCCTCTTGGTATACACATGGAGATGGTCTTGCAGGGGTTTTGTAGCCGACCCCCTCTCAATTTGAGCTGAATAAAATTCCCTATAATAGACTTTTGGCTACACAGGAGAGAAGATGTCACTGATGATCATTTTAACACAGTGGACAGAGAGCTGGGACAGTATATCCATTACAGTTTGTGGAATCTGTGACCTGTCACAGCAAAGGCAGCCACACAATCATAGGAGTTTACCACATGGGGAAAATTCGAAATTAAAATGGTAAGAACCAGTGATTAACTCACAACTGAACAAATGGTTTTCACATGCAAAGTGCTGTTATCCCATGCAGAATCCAAGATTAACCTGCACTTGCACACAAATGCAGTAATGGTTTTCACATGGCAGGACCAAAAGTGCTTCTATCATGATAATGATTAAAGTGTGTGCATCCCAGAAAAGCAAGCAAATACGCAAATGATTTTCACATAGACCATGACAAGGGCAGAGAGAGGAGAGTTAATGAATGGTAACTGCTCTTGCCACTCACTCTCCCTTCCTTCCTACTCCCCCCTCCCGTATGCTTGGAGTGCACCTTCTTTTGCTTTTTGCATTTGGCTGCTCATACAACTCTATCTTTTTCTTCCAGAGTGGGAGCCAATGCTTGCCTCCCAGTCTGAGCCAGCAGAAGTGAAGGCTGTCCCTTTTAAGGGATTTTGGACTTCAGCTCCCAGAAGCCTCAGCCATGTTGTCCAATAGTCTGGGTTTCTGGAGCTGAAGTGCAAAATCCCTTAAAGGGGACAGTTTGGGGATCACTGCTGGCTCAGACTGGGAGCCATTCATTCATTCATTCATTCATTCATTCTCTCTCTCTCTCTCTGCCCTTGCATCAGCTGCTATTTTAAAAGCCCTGGCTAGAGGAGGTGAGACATTCATACACAGAGAGAGGCATGGGAAGCAAGCATTTTCTCTTGTGTGTCTGTGTCTATGCCTTTGCTTGAAAAGATGTCCCTTTAAGAGCCGTCGCTATTATCCCTAAGGAACAAGGGGAAAATCTGGCAACAAGCACAAAAACTGGGAGAATCCCACAAATGGCTTTTACACTACAGCAATTTCACAAAGAAAGTGAATTAGTGAATGAAATGGAAATGAAAACATGATATTTTCCCAAAAATGAATATTCCCTGATTCATGTCACTTTCTTTTCAGATTCTAAGCAGTTTGCACACAACATTGTGTCAAAACAATTGCCACAATTGTGCCTAATACACTGGATAACCACTGTTTCTGACCTGTTTAAACTTCCAATTTCCCTATGTGATAAACTCCATAAACAACAAGGAAATAGAGCAGGGTGTCCAAATGAGCAAGACACCAAAAGAACAACAGAGAAAAAGAAGACTCCAAATGGATTTTCAAAAAGTGTTAACAGGACAATAAGTAATACTGGGAGAAACATGGGGAATACAAAACAGAAACCTACAAACAATATAAGATCACAAATGACAACTATGTAATTGTTTCAGCAGCTAAGAGCCTTATTGTATTACAAAAGAATGATGAGAGGCAGTGAGATAGAAGCGACTTTATGCTTACTTTCCCACATGATGTCTTACTTCTGTTCTCCCTCAAGAAGGACCATGGATTTTGTCAAACATATTTTTTCCAGCAGGACAAAAGGCACAGGTTTACAATCATCTCCACTGGGAATAAAACACTGGGCATGCAGGAAGGTAAGCAGAAAGCTGTTTCTATCTTGCTACCTCTTGTCCTTCTTTTGTAATGTAATAAGGCCCTAAACTTCAATATGCCAGTATGTGATGCAGCCAAATAACACTAGAGTCAGCCCTTAATTTTTACAGGGGTTGGGCCACAGCCCTCACCCCACAAAAGTGGAAAAAACTGCAAATTATCTATAGGCCCAGCAAACAGTATCTAACACACACAAAAAGTACTTGTAGGCAGCATCTGCATGGCAGAATTAATACAATTTGATACCACATTAACTGCCCTAGCTCAATGCTATAGAATTCTGGGATTTGTAGTTTTGTAAGATATTTAGGGCCTTTGCAGACTGCTAGAAATAGTGCAAATTGAGTCCACTTTAAGGGTTAGGGTTAGGGAATCATGGGAACTGTATTTTATTGTGGCACCAGAGCTCTCTGACAGAGGGCTCAATGTCTCAGAAAAACAACAACAATTCCCATGATTCCCTAGCACTAACTGTAACCCTTAAAGTGGACTCAATTTGCACTATTTCTGGCAGTCTGCAAAGGCCATCTTTTCTCTGTCAGAGAGCTCTGGTGCCACAATAAAATACAAATCAGAGGATTCCATAGCATTGAGCCATGACAGTTAAAGTGGTGTCAAACTGGATTATTTCTGCAATGCAGATGTAGCTGTACTTACAGAGTGGCTAGGTCCAGCTGTACATACATTCCCTTGCTTGCTCAGTCACTTGTGAAGGGGATGGGATGGAGATGTGGGAGGAGGGAGAAAGGGTTCTTCTCCCTTAAACCAAGTATTTAATTATACACATGCAGATTATTGAATTTGCTGCCACTGTTGCTGTCCTGTACCATTTTTAACAGAGACTTTGATAATACTGATATCATTGGTGGGACATGGGTGGAAGGAAGGAGATGAGATGGGAAAAGCAAGGACAGAGGGCATCCATGCTTACTTGCCCGCTTGTGCAGCCCCCCTCTGCTCTCCCAGCTGCACAAGTGAGTGTGCATGCCCTTTCTCCTCACTTCCCCCATCTCATCCCTTTCCTCCCACCTCTCTCTGTGTGTGAAAGAATCCAGTATATTTATATTAATATATATATAAAACATATTTATACAGGGAGTGGAATAGAATGTACCAGGATTTAGACAGGTGCAAATCATGATCCTTGCACTAACTTTTTAAAGGGCTAGGAGAGGTGGTATAGGTCTTTTAGATCTTTACAGTGGTCAGTTAGTGTTGATGTGTTAAAGCAATAAATCTGACCAAATTATCCTTGTGAGTTGATATTTATGTGACTTTGGCTTTATTTGGCTTACACTATTACTTACCATTTATCCAAACCTTTGGTTTTTTGATAATCTATTTGAAGCCTCCTGGTCATGCCAGGTGCTACAGATCCCCGCCTCTATTTTTGCACTTCCAAGTGAGAGCAAAAATACGATGTTTTTAATTAAGATACTGGTGGGCTGCCTGCATTTGATTTGGTAGATTGCAAGATGTTAATAACATAGACACGGGTTATGATAATGGTAGTATTTATGTCTCAATGATACCATAATCTAAAGTGAAAGTGCAAAGCTGAAACAGATGCTTTGGGGCCCAAAATGGACTGGAACAGAAGCTGAAATCCAGTGGTACACCTGGATTTCCACTTGCACCACTGCACTGGGTTTCTCAGTTCCTTCTTCAAATATGGTGACCTTAGACTTCTACCTGTTCTAGTAGCATAGATCAGAAAATGGAAAAGTTACTTTTGGGGACTATGACTCCCCAAAATCTCTAGCTGGCCAGATGAACTGCAGTCTACTATTGCTCAAAGTAATGTGTGAAAGGGAAAATAAGGGGAAGTGTTAAAGTTCAACAACCTTGGTATGCCTCTCGTATTCAATAATTGCTGGTTTGCATTATAGTGACATCATGGTAGATTGTTTTGCCACACTCACTGTACAATCATTTTCTCTTTGGGCCTCAGCAGACGGGAGGCCATGGGCCGCCCTGGGAAGGTGCACCGTGGGACCGAGGCATCCTCATGTCTCGATTCCATGGTGCACCATTGGCGGCCCAAGAAAGGAGCGCTAAAATAGTGCTTCTTTCATATGTCGCCGAAAGTGTGCCACAAAAGCTTGCGGCGCACTTTCGGCACCCCTTCCGCCGCAGTGTGTCCGGACGCTGCAGCGGGAGGTTGTCTTCGGAGTGCCGGCTGTGCAGAGGGCCGGCGGCTCCGAGGATGACCTCAGGAGGAGGAAGGGGCACTGAGCGTGTGGCTGCCCCTCCCCTTCCTTGCGCTGAGGACGGCTCTATTAGCCATCTGCCGGGGCCCTTACTTGCTTTCTTTTCTCCCTTAAACCAAGTATTTGATTATTTATGAATTTAATACATGAAATTGCTTTAACTATGTCTGCATGGGCCAGAGTGCTGCAGGAAAAGCCTGGAGTATTTTGGCCCTGAAGCTGCTTAACGACCTCCTTCCATTACCTGGACACTTTGGAGTGACATTGGGTGGTTATTCACACATGTGTCTCATTGTGCTGCCCACTACTGACAATGGGAGGGCAAGTCACTCCCTCTGAGGCTGAAAATGAGGTGGCCAGTGTCAATCACATGGCTGGACACTTCATCATGACCTCAGAAGGAACTACTTGCACCAGCAGTGATGATGAGCCACACAGTGTGACATGTTGCAAACAGTCTCCCACTGTCACTGTGTAGGGCTCATTGTGTGGGATTTTCTGGGAAGCTCCAGAGCAAAAGATGCATTTTAAAAATCCATTGTAAGGGTGGTATATCACAAGTTTGGTGCTGAACTACCTGTATGCCATCAGGACTTGGCTTTTCTTCTGAGTCCTACCCTTTCGATAGAGGCCACACTTTGGGGCCTCTACCTCTGCTCATTTACTTTCTGTGTTCCCATTCTGGCTGGTGAGATCAACCACATCAGTTTCATCAGAGAGTACAGTTGCCCCTCTGTTTTTGCAGGGGATCTGACCCCATAGACTTGAATGGAGGCATAGGGGTACGTGGGCATGCCCCATTGTATGCCCCTCCATTGTTCCTCACACATAAGCTGCGAAGTGCGTGAAAACAGAGGGGCTACTGTATTAATAAGGAATTTGCCCTTTTATAAAAATCCTGATTATTAGCAAAGCTGAAACTGTAATGCTGCCTTGCTGTCTATCAGATAAGTACAGAAGAAACATAAGTTCCAGGAGTTGTTTGGCATACTTTACTACAAGAAAATAATAATAATACATGACAGAAGCTGCCAAGGTTTAAATAACGCCAAAAAGAAAGGGGGGGGGGGGGGAAGGGAAAAAAAGCTTTTAAGATTGGAATGGAAGCAACATCCCAACACTTGGATTTTTCTTTTCAAAAGGTTCTTTTCATTGTTAATTTCCAGGATCCTGAATTAGGGAGACCAGGGGAGGCAGAGGCTACACCCAAAGCCTTTTGCCAGTTGACTTCGTAAGGTATCTAATTAGGCATTTAAAGACATGTGTGCAAATGAAAAGCCCCATGTCAGGTTCTGAAATCAGAGGAGATAAAGACGAGATTCTTGCATTTTCCCCTCTTCTCAAGCTGCAATGGTAATTAGCCCATTTAGCTCTGTGGAGTGCTGCCATTCTGTGAGTGAAAGGAGACTGAAATAAGATAACATTTCAGAAACACTCTTTGAAACACACCACAATGAAAAACTCCCCTTTCTCTTGTTTGCCACATAAAGAAGGCCATCTGATCCCATACTGGTCAAGGGATCCCTGGCAACATGATCAATGATGACTTTGGAATTTTGGCCAAAGCTACTAGCTAATTTGGCTTTTCTTGTGATCTAGGATGGCTTTGCTTTCCTTTCTTCTTTTGCTGCTTTTGTGACCATTAATGCAATTTTCTTTTCTGGCTGCAGTTACCATCTCAAGCCCAACTCATTTTGTGTGTGTGAATGTGTACTCCTTTAGAAATGACACACAGATTTAATGTAATGTCCAGGCTTATAGTATTAGTGGTGCTTTTCCAATGGCAAATGAAGGCATACATCACCTATAATTAAGGAAGTGTATGCATCAAAGATTTGGACATTCCTATGCTTCCAGAAGTTTCAGAGAAACAGAAATCTCCAAGGGAATAATTGTGGCTTTTCTACTGTGCCTTTAAAAAGATTACATATCTGAAAAACACAAACATCATGAACAAGACTGAGAACACTGAAAAGGCAGAGAAAGAGTCTCCTCTTCAATTTTATGGAAAATGGAACCTTTCTAATAAACATATTCTAAGGGGAAGAACCATATTTTAAAATCTAAACTATTATCACTATTTTTTAAAAACAAAACAAATCAATTACAGCAATTTGTTACTTTTCATGGAACTCATTATTAATGTGTTATTAGCTGTTTTGATTATTTTAAAATTGTTTTTACATCATTAAAATCAAAATATTTGCCCCAAAGATTTTGGAAGTTGATCGTAAAAAAGACATACCAAGATGTAAGCTAGACATATCCCTGTGTAAGTCACCAACATGGATGCCATATCCAAGAGGGAGAGAGAAAAAGTGTTGTGTGGTAGTGTGGAGAGGGATATGCAGAATCTGAAAGCAGCATAATGAAAGTAATTATGTTCCCTGTAATACTGGACTCTACTGTTTCCTGTTCACCCCTGAGCCATTTAGTAGCTAGGGTGTGGCAGGAAACAGCTTCCAAACATGCTATGCTATTCACAGCTATGTTCCCGTATGTTCATATAGCTGGATGCATGCTGATGATGCCATTTTCTGCAACCTTCCGGTGCAATCAGCACTTATCATAGCAGGAATACCTACACAGAGAAATAGGTTACATGTGCACTATGTAACCCCATGCAGAATAGCATTATTATGCAACATATGTCAATGATGTGCCATTTTACAATGCACAACAGAACAAGGCACAGTCACATTGCACAATGTGAAATTGCAATGCAAAATATAGGCTGCACAACTACAATGCAAAGTATAGGATGCACAACCACAATGCTAAGTATAGGATGCAGAAGTGTAATGCAAAGTATAGGATATGCAACCACACAATGCAATACACAATGCACAACGTACAAAGACATGTCACAGATGAATATGCTGTCTGTGTCACTCTGCTTCTGCTGCTGTGGTGATTTTTGGCCTTGCATGCATAGTGTGACTTACATGTGTATATGACCCCAGATGTGCTAACACCATGTATCAGTATAGGGCAGTATGGTATTGGCAGGTTTCAATTCTATTTCTAATTATGGCCAACATGGTATTTGCCTTGTTTTATGTACTCCATATTTACATTGAGCAATCTACCACACAATAAAGATCCATTTTTTGGTTAGTCACTACCAGTACATGTGGAGGTGGATTCCCCCCCCCCCCCCCCCCCAGTATTATCCAGTTTACACTATTTTCTCAATAGTGCTGACTTGTGATGCTACCTCAATAATGATGACTTTGTGTCAGTAAATGAAGGGTGTGACCAACAGGTGTATTGTATGGGCCTTTGCAGACTGCTAGAAATAGTGCAAATTGAGTCCGCTTTAACTGCCCTGGCTGAGTGCTAGGGAATCATGGGAATTGTGTTTTTTCTGAGACATTGAGCCTTCTCTGTCAGAGAGCTCTGGTGCCACAATAAACTACAGTTCCCATGATTCCCTAGCAATGAATCAGGGCAGTTAAATGGACTCAATTTGCACTATTTCTGGCAGTCTGCAAAGGCCCATTGTTCAAGGGGACAGTGATTTAATACAGCCAGGAAAAAATGTGTCTGGCCCTAGCAAGTAGGGACTGTTGGATCTTATTATCAAGAAAAGACAGAGATATTCCAGACAAGACAGAGGTCAGTTGAAAATCTTATGTGCTGGATGGAGTTACACTCCCCCTGAAATCTCATGTTCATAACCTGTATTCTTGGAATCATCCTTGAGTATGGAGGTCCAAGTCTCAGCAGTGGCTGAGAGTGTGTTTTCACAGTTAAAGCTTGGGTGCCAACAGTGCACATTTAGATCTGGGTGGCACAAGACTTGATTACATTCCATTTGGATTACTGTAACACACTTCATGTGGGGCTGCCTTTGGAAACCACAGTGCTGTATCCTGGCTGCTGACAAAGTCCTGGTTATGACCTATAAAGACTTATACAGCTTCAGTCCAAATTACCTATAAGACTCATATCTCTTAATATAAGCCTGACCAATTTTTTTAAAATGCTGGCAGGAGGGCTTTCTCTCAATCCCACCACCATCAAGCATGTTTGGTGAGGACATAGGAGAGAACCTTCTCAGACTGTGGAATCCTCTCTCATAGTAAGCTATGTTGGTCCTCACTTTGTTCTCTTTGTGGTCACTCAAGCCTTTCAGTGTTGACTGACTATTACAAAAAGTTTTACAATTGTATTGCATTTGTATTAATAAATAATAATAGTAATAACATTTTATTTATACCCCGCCCCTCTGTGCACAATCAGGGCAGCTAACAACAATTAAAAATACATAAAATACAAATCTGAAAGGACCAATACCCACCCACCCCTTAAAAAGTATTAAACTAAGCACTAATTAAAACATCTTAGATTAAAGCATAAAATTAAATAAAACCAATAACTAATAAAGAAATAACAAACAGAGGAGATAACAAAACAAAAACAGCAGAGTAGCAGAATGGTGGCAGCAATCAAATTGGGAGAGGGCAGAATAAGGGGGTTCCTGAGGCCGGGAAGTCTATTCTGGAAAGGCCTGCTGGAAGAGTTCCATCTTAACAGCCTCCTTGAAACTGTTTAGCATTGTAATCTGACGGATCTCGTCCGGCAGGCCGTTCCACAATCTGGGGGCGATTACCGAGAATGCCCTCTGGGAGATTGCAGACAGCCTAGATTTTAATGGCTTTAGCAAATTCCTCCCAGAGGAGCAGAGTGCGTGGGGAGGATTGTATGGGAGGAGGCGGTCCCGGAGATAGGTTGGACCCAAGCCATTTAGGGATTTAAAGGTAATGACCAACACCTTATACTGGGCCCAGAAACTAATAGGCAGCCAGTGGAGGGACTTTAACACCGGAATTATGTGGTCCCTCCTAGATGTTCCAGAGACCACTCTGGCTGCCATGTTTTGTACTTACTGAAGTTTCCAGACCAAGCACGAGGGTAGCCCCATGTAAAGCGCATTACAGAAATCCAGACGGGAGGTTACCAGCACAAGCACAACAGTCTCGAGGTACCTTACTTCCAGAAAAGGGCGCAGCTGGCATATCAGCTGAAGCTGATAGCAGGTGCTCCTGACCATTGCATTTACTTGTTTTGTCATCAGGAGTGACGAGTCAAGGAGCGCCCCCAGACTGTGAACACAGTCTTTTACGGAGAGTGTGACCGCATACAGGACTGTAGGTTGCAACCCAATTTCTGGTTTCGGGGCCGCTACTGTTAACACCTCCGTTTTGTCTGGATTCACTCTCAATCTGTTTTTCCTCATCCAACCCATTACTGTCTTAAGACATTCATTGAGGGAAGAGACGCCATTGGAATTGGAGGCCGACGATCGGGACATGGAGAAATAGATCTGGGTGTCATCAGCATACTGATAACACCCAGCTCCATGACTCCAAATGATCTGTTGTATTTGTATTTGCATCATCATCAGTATATTTTAACTGCCTTATAATTGTTTTAAATTAATATTCCAATAAGATTGTTTGATTTTATTTATGTATGTATTTATTTATTTTAAAAAACATTCTTACTATCCATTGTTTTAATTGCATTTGGTTTAACTCAAAATGTGAGCCAGCTTGGGTCCCTTGCTGGGAAACAGGCAGGATATAAAATGAATAAATATTGTATTATATTATATTATATTATATTATATTATATTATATTATTTATTGTATTATATTCTGCAATTGTTATTTTGATACACTTCTGAATAACCAGTTTTGTTTTGAACTTTCTGGCACTGATTTGTGGACCTGAGACACATATTTTCATGCTCTGGGCACATACAGGATATCAGCCAGGTGGCTATAACCTCAATATTTTCCTGTTGTCCTTTTCCTGGAGGACCATACATGTTTTCTGCTCTTCCAACCATCTATCTGTTCCTTCAAGTAACAGTTTGCAACCTGTGACCTTCCACTTGTTTGAGTGCATGTCCCATTAGCATCACCCGTGCTAAGGGTCCATGAAAATTGCTGTCCAGTAACATCTAAAGGACCAGATGTTCCCCAGTCTTAGCACTGACCTGCAGGCCAGAGGAGAAAGTATTTACTCACCCCTGTTCTCCTTCTTTCCCTAATGGAATATTTGTGTTGTTATGGATAATCTGGTCCATGTACATTCCTGACTAGTGAGTGGGACTTTTCAATAGTGGGAACTAAATATCCAAACCTACTTCTGAATGTGAAAGCACTGGAACTGAGCATGAAATGATTGTGGATTGCAAAAACCTATTATTTAGCCAATTAATTAATTAATTCCCTACCTTTCTCCCAGTTCAGGACCAAAGGTGGCATACAATCCTTAAAAAGTACAATACAATTTTTAAAATGTCAATACAAAAGTTAAAATACAATTAAATTGATTTTTTATTTAAAACACTAGTTAAAAACACTAAATAACAGCAGAATAATTCAACAGACTAAAATGCTCTGAGAACACTTCACAAATTTGCATACCATACATACATACCCTGATGCATTTATATTGATATTAGCAATTTGAGCTGCATTCCTTTTTTTTTTATTTTCATTTAATTTGAGAAAAGTACACTTCAAAGGGCTATAATGAAAATCAAAGGAGAAGAGAATGCATCTTGTCTCCATGATAGGATTCACCCTACTTTGACCACTTGCATTCAAAACAGTTATCATAAGAAGAGGCTCTGAAGGAAGAAAAACCTTCTATTGTGAATAAAACCTCTAGCTTTAAAAGATTTCCCCATGAAACATAGCACGCCGCCATTCTGTATTCCTCCTTGTATTCAGCAGGAGGCCGACAGTATGACAGCTGATCCCCCAGACTTCCCACTGTACCAGCCAGACTAGTATACCGTATAAGACACCATAAAGGTAGCAGTGAGAAGCCTGCCATCCCTGAGCTGCATGCGGATGAAAGTGAATAATGCAACATGCAACATGCAGCCATGTCCTATCCATACTGATTGCATCAACACAACAAATACGTGTACTGGGCACCCAGATATCAACTGAATCAGTTAGACTCTTCCGAGAAGCAGCAAACAATGGCTTGCATCTGGAAAGCTGAAAATCACCAAACTGGTGAAAAGGAGGCAGAAGTCAGATGGTTTGAAAATTTTAATAGGATATAGAGTTCGACTAGATGCTCAAAGGTGGTCCCCACCCTCTTGAGAAATGAGCACTAGCTGGATGGGTCTTTCTTTCCCTCTCTTTATTTCTCTTTTGCTAGCTGCTGCCACACTGCAGAATTAATGCAGTTTGACACCACTTTAACTGTCATTGCTCCATCCTATGGAATCCTGGGATTTGTTGAATCACCAGACTCCCTGAGAGAGAAGACTAAATACAAGGGGGTATTGTAAAGTTTTAATTATCATCTTTTTAAAAAATTGACAGAAAGTTTGTTTGATTTGTAGTTGTTAACATATCTCTACATAGACACCATCCAGATTTACACATTTTTCACAGTGTTTCTTGACCCTCCGAATATCGTTATTGTAGAAGTCTGCAGTTTGCGCCTTATGAGGATTTTACACTTTAGTTATTTCTGGCACAACCTGTCACAAAATTAAAGGACACAATTAGCTGATTTTCTCAACAAAATGCACTTATGGAACAATAATGACACTGACAAAATTTCATCAATATACCATAATAACTTCCAGGTGATAATTATTACTTTATGATACCCCCTCGTACGGCACAATCTGCAGACTTACAATATCAGGTATTCAGAGGATTAAGAAACACTGGGAAAAATGTGTAAATCTGGATGATGACAATGGGCCAATGGAGACGGCCCATTTGGAGTGGCAGAGAGCTGCCCCAGGGAGAGGCGGATCGGGCCTGTGGCAACCACACACCACAGCCCTGATCCTTCCTTTTACTGCTGCTCCTTTTAGGAGCGGCAAAAGGCTGCCCTAAGAGCCGGCGCCGTGGCTCTTCCATGCTTTTTCAGCACAGCGTTTTTGCATGCTGCACTGGAAGGGCGTCCCGACACCACATGCCATGTGTACAGCGGCATCAGGACGGCATCAGGGTGGGGTTGGGCTGGCTGGCATGCAGCTGCCCTGCCCCAACTCTACGCCATGCCAGCCCTTTGGGCTGGTCTGCAATGGCCCTGTGTAGATATAAGTTAACAACTACAAGTCAAACAAACTTTGTAAAAAAAAATTAAAGGTGATAATTAAAATGTTGCAATACCCCCTCATATCTCACAAAACTACAAATCCCAGAATTCCATAGCATTGAGCCATGACAGTTAAAGGGGTATCAAACTGAATGAATTTATGCACTGTGAAAAGGGAGAGTCTTAAAAGGCCCTGAACAACAAGCTGAACAGGTAGACACAACTGCTCAGGGAACAGTTTCATGTCCCTCCCCTCCCCCCCAACACACACACAGGGTAATTTACCATATTTCTATTCCAATTATAAGATGTCATATTTTGCCTGCATATGTAAATTGTAAAATATATGTAAAATGCATGTCATTATTTTTATTTTTATTATTTTATTGTTTATATTTTGTACATTGTATTCATTTTATTGTGTAATCCCGCCTTGATCCGTAGGGAGAGGCGGGAAATATAAATAAAACTTATTATTATTATTATTATTATTATTATTATTATTTAGTACACTTTATTTTCAGAAAACTGCTCTCTTTTGTTTTCTTTACTGGCCATGTGTACTTGGCCACCCCACTGTACACTCATAATGGCAACTAATTATATTTTAGAATAATTTTCCAAGGCCAGGGAAGAAAGAGGGGTGAAGAGCTATGGGTTAAGGGCAAAAAACAGCTGGGGTACAGGATGTCTTTCTTTGGCAATGTGATTTGATCTGTATGCAGGCAGCTTGCCACTATTTAAATTGTTCTTCTATATTGATCATTTAACTCTATTTTTGTAGGTATGTGTGTGTGCAGATAAAGATTGAGGTTACCAGGATGAAAATTGGAGTGGTATCATCTACTCTTAATATTTGTGTTAAAGAGGCAATTGTTGTTTGTTACCTGGTTGTACAACAAGCAAAACCTAATGAATTTCCCTCTTCTATATAAGCATTAAAGGTACAGTTTTCAGTTTGGATCACTATACCTCAGTGTTTTGTCCTCCTGAGGAAATCAAATTCAGATGTGTTATTTCTGGAACTTTGGACTTCTCCTAGAAACAAGTTGTATAATAATATGGACTTCTTGATTCATACCTCAGCTTCCTTGTTCACTTAGAGGCATGTTGAAGACATAGAATGCATTTGATACACCTTGAGGATGTACTATGTCACTTGTACTATACATGTCCATGGTGCTTGTATTTCTCCAATTCTCTTTAAACAACGGTAACATTATTTAACCATAGTAATCATTATTTTGTGGTTGTGACCTTTTTTTTAAAAAAAAAAACTTGTTCATTCTATTGACTCTTATTTCAGATCTGGGAAAACCCAAAAGTTTGATCTCAGGCACAGGCCAAAACATGCAACAAGATGTGGGTCACAGCATAGAAGGAAAGAGATAAAATTCTGTGGCAAGGATTTCATTACATTCTATCTCCTTTGCATGATTTGCCTGTGGCTAAATTGAACAATGTAAATCTGCAATGAAACATACATTTTCTGATACAGAAGTCAAGGAATAGGAGCATCTACTATATACACCTCCAAAAATGGCCCCTTGCGCCCCCCCCCCCCGCGCCCTTCGGTCCTCTGGGAGGAATCTGTTACAGCCAATAAAAACCAGGCTGACTCAGACCTCCCAGAGGGCCTTTTCTGCGACCGCTCCCAGGCTATGGAATGGCCTGCCGGACGAGATAAGTCTTATTACTACTCTTACCGCTTTTAAAAAAGCAGTGAAGACGGATCTCTTCCAGCAGGCCTTCCCGGAATAACTTCTGCTCTAGGGAGATGAGTTATTATTTTGTCCCTATTGCTGCTCATTCTCTTTTTATTGTTTTATTGCTTTTATAGCATTGTTGTATTTTAATCTTTCTTAAGTTTAATTCTGTTTTAAGGGGATGGGAGGGTTGGATTGCAGGATGAGGCAATGTTTTAACTTTGTCTGTTTTAAATGCTGTAACCCACCCCAATTGCCACGCAGAGGGGCGGGCTATAAATAAAAATGTATTATTATTATTATTATTATTATTATTATTATTATTATTATTATTATGTTTTTGAGTGGAAAAATGCTGTTGCCAGTTTTCCACTTGCCTTAAATGGTATGTTGGAAAATATTCTTAGATGGAATTTCTCATTGTGGCTATTGTTCTAAAATAACCTATATTGATGTTTCAGGGTGTGTGTGTGTGTTTTTAAAATAACGATTATGTTAAGGAGAGTTCATCTACTGGCATGTGCCATTCTAAAACTTGGTGGAGAGAGTAGGGTGTTAATATAGGATTTAATGACTATACAGTAATGATCGGTATGAATTACTAACTAAATCAATCTGCACAGTTTAAAAGAATCATTTGTAGTTGCCAAAGGCTGCTTCTTTTCTCCAAGGCAATGTACACTCCCTTTCCAACGGAAAATTATATGGTTTGCTAATTGCTCGAGTGTAAAGAAGGGTCACTGTGCAATTTCCTTTTACTATAATTTGAAATCCCACAAATATAACTCGTCATCATCCCAGAGGAATTTGTGGTTTTGGCAAAGCCAAAGAGTAGGTAAAGTTGTCAAAAAGTAAACCCTGGTAGAATAGTTACAGCTTTCTGCTTCCATAATCTAGGCACAGTTAATTGTTGTTCTCAAGAATGGAATAGTACTTTAAAAAATTGATCATTCTCCAAACTCCATCTCTAAACATATTTCCTCCACAAAGCCTGTTGCTTAACCCCTTAGTTTTCATCCCTAGATGAAATAAATCTCAGTGCATAAAACTGTATTTGTGCATAGCTGATTCATTACCCTTTCCTTCCCCAGCACCATAATTTATATATTTATAAGCTCATTGGTGCAGAGAGATCTGACTTTCTTGCTTACTCTTTTTCTTTCTCTTATTCCTCTTTCTATTGGTCCCCCCAACAACAAAAATAATCAATATTATTATTTCCATTTTTGAAATATCAGATCATTGGCACCTGATGCTCCTTCTCCAGACTTGTGAAGAGTTGTGGTTCCAACAGCTGGACTCTTTCCTCCTCATCTCCTCTGACTACTGAGTGACACAGGGCTGCTAGGCTGAAAATGAAAGAGCTCCTGCACCTTTAATGTTTGTGTAGGAGAGGGTATTTCAGCAGGTGTTGCTTGTTGCACAATAAGCAACATTTTAAAAATGGGATCTTCTGGGAGGGGATCATGTTTCCTGAAAAGAATATTTTTTCTTAAAAAAAAAAATTCTTTGTGGAAAATTCCATGTTTGATTTTAAAAAAACACACCAAAAGTTAAAAAAAAACAAATAAAAACCAACATATGACTTTGTACAGAAGATTTCCTAACAACAAAGAATCTTGCTACGCCAAGATTTGCTTTATTGGAGTTTTCCAATGGTCAAAAAGTACCCTGTTCATTGAGAATTTGACTATGGGCCAATGCAGATGGCTCGTTTGGGGTGGCAGAGAGTTGCCCTGATGAGCGGCAGATTGGGGCTGTGGCAGCCCCATGCCATGGCCCTGATCCTTCCTTTTGCCACCCCTAAAAGAGCAGCAAAATGCCACTCCTTTTAGGGATGGCAAAAGGCCGCCTTCAGAGCCAGTGCCACGACTCTTCTGCACCCTTTCGGTGCAGCATGTCCTGATGCCGTGTGCCGTGCTGACAGCAACATGGTGTCAGGATGGCATCGGGGTGGTGTTGGGGTGGCTGTCTGGTGGCTGCCCTGCCCCAACTCCACCCTCAGGCCAGCCCTTTGGGTCAGTTTGCAATGGCCCTATATGCCTTTTTTTCTTCCTGTGTACATGTGCCTTTGTGTTGTTTGTGAACTTATGGGGCCTCTACAGATGGGTGGCTGTGGGCCACCCTGAGAAGCCGAGGATTGGGGCCGAAGCTGCCCCATGCCTCAGCCCCAATCCACCCTTTGGGCGACCTTGGAAGAAGTGCTAAAATAGCGCTCCTTCCATAGTGGGCAGAAGGGATGCCCGAAGAGACGCTGCGTGTCTCTTCCACATCTCTTTTGGACCAGCATTTCCAGACGCTGAGCCAGAAGGACATCATCAGAGCACTCGCCATGTGCAATGGCATGCGCTCCGATGACATCCTCGAGAAGGGGTTGAGGCCTCCGGCTGCCCCTCCCCTTCCCTGTCTCCAAGATAGTGCTTTGCACCATCTGTAGAGCCCCATGGTAACCCTGTGAATTTTATAGGGTTTCCTTGGGGGGGGGGGAATTCCTCAGAGGTGGGTTTGCCAATTCTTTCCTCTGAAATTGCAATAGCAATAGCAAGTACATTTCTATACCACTTATCAGTGCAGTTAATTACTCCCTAAGTGGTCTGTAATGTGTAAGCTAATTACCCTCAACAAGCTGGGTACTCATTTTAGTGACTTTGGAAGGATGTAAGGCTGAGTCAACCCTCAGCTGTTGGTGGGTGTTGAATTCACAACCTTGTGGTTTGTGAGTGAGTGGCTGGAGTACAGGCATTTAACCACTGCACCACCAGGGCTCTGAAATAGAGTCTGTTGCACCTGGCATTTGTTGGTGGTCTCCCATCCAAGTACTAAACAGGGCTACCTTTGCTTAGCTTCCAAGTTCAGTTGGGATCTGGTGTTTTTAGATACTTAGATCTATATTTCTACTGCTGTTCTGCAATCGGGGTAAGCACATGAAACACTGTGAGAACAGGGCTACTGAAAGCATGCAAGGGTTCCCCCAATTTTATCTGTGCAGTGCAGGAGGAGATGAATTTGCAAGTATCTGAATTTTTTACTTTCCTGAATCCAATGGGTGAAAGGACCATCCTGTTCTATCTGTGCTGAATCTAGCAGTGGTGCTGTAAAAGAAGACTAGATGATACTCTTTCTATAATAGTAGGCTTAATAAGTAGAATCTTGCTGCAGTACTTTGTTTGACTTGTTTTTCTAGTTATTTACATATGGTCATTTATTTTATGGATATATTAGTCTTCTAAAGTTCTCTTATAGCTCTGTTTATTGTGAAATAAAAAGCTAATGGCAGTAATTAATAACAAATTTTACTTTACATTCAAAAATTAGAGGGCCCTTTATGGTTATAGCTGTCTCAGCAATGCTGGATCTAAACAATACTTTCAAAATATGCTCTTTGAAAACAATCAATAACCACAAAATAGAAAAGCATTGTAATTAAAATTAATAAGAAAGGTTAAAAGTAGCATTAGATATTCAATAGTAACTGCAAAGGCTAGTTCAACTCCTAATTCATGAGTGCAAACACTGAGACACCTGTGTATATTTGCAGGGAATAACAACAAGGGTGAATTCCAAAAGAATGTTTTGCAAATGCATATATAACTAGGGGACCATTGACACTACACAATTATAATATTATATTCTGCTTTCTGCCATGGCAATGTCTGATGGAATCCTTAGATTAACAGTGTAGGGAAAGCCATTTAGAATTCTCAGCCAGAGCGCTCTAATGTTTAAAGTTGCCAGAGTGAAAACTGGAGACAGCTTCCATGTCTTCAATGATTGTGCAGAATGGGGAATTTCAGCAGGTAATGATTGTTGTGCAACCAGGTAACAAGCAACACTTGCTGGAATTCCCCTTCTACTCAACCAATAAAGGCACAGAAGTCATCTCTTTCTTCACTCTATAGTTTGCCTTACCAAACTACAAATCCCAGGATTCCATAGAATGTTGCCAGAACAATTGAAGTGGATTATAACACTACATTTGGTCCTCATGAACAGAAGATGAATTGGTAGAACTGTTACTGAATGACATCAGTTCAATTTTCAAGTGAGTTGAATGTACAAATTCACCTCTCATGTTGGGTAAAAGAACCATTATCACTAGCACCAATTTCTTGACAGGAAGTTTTTAATATAGGTGTGCATTTCTCCATGTGACCTTCCTCCCCATATTATGTTTGAAGAGATACATTTTTGGAAGAGTTGTTCACATATCAAATATACTTTTAGCAAATTTTGCTCATATTGGCCAGACTCCTATAAGGGAGTTACAAATGCATTATCATAGGGAATAACAATCAGTTGCTTCTCTGGTGGCAGCAGAAAGGACCCCTGTTGAAGAGTTTCCCCCCACATGAAACAAGATGGAAAGAGTTTTTGCACATTATTTGGTGATTTTTCATATTGTGAGGCACTTTTGCAGAAAATTTATTTGTTATTAATTGTATTTTTTTTCTGAAATATTGAGCCTTCTCTGTCAGAGAGCTCTGGTGCCACAATAAACTACAGTTCCCATGATTCCCTAGCACTGAGTCAGGGCAGTTAAAGTGGACTCAATTTACACTATTTCTGGCAGTCTGCAAAGGCTCTCAATCTCTCTCAGCTTTGCGCACCAGGGTTTTCTGTGCAAGAGCAAGCAATACCTGGTGGATGGGGAGGTGGAGTAGAAGTGGTCTATGGGGATAATATCCCCCTGACCTGGTATCCTATCACTCAGTCTGCAGAGTTTGTGTTTATTTAAAGGTGGGTAGCCAGGGCAGATTAGGGATTCTGTTGGTGTATGCCCATCTGCTGCTCAGGGTGGTTTCGGAGGTGGTGCTCTGCAGTTTATACTGTTGGAAGATTTCAGCCTCCATGCCAAAGCTTCTCTGTTGAGAGTGGCTCAGAACTTTATTTCCCCATTACAACTGGTCGCAACTGGTATCTGGACCCATTCATGCTGCTGGACACACTCTAGACCTTGTGTTCTGTATGGGGGGGGGGCTATGATGGTGATCTGGGAATGGAATAGAGGAGCTTTCTACTGTTCTGTTGTCATGGACAGATCAGTTCCTAGTCAGGTTTAGATTTGCTAGAACTCAGAACCTCTGCAGGGTTCTGTAGCATGCAGGGGTGGGGGGTCCATTAAGATGGTCTTCCCCAGGAAGCCTATGGATCTGGATGGATTCCAAATGGATCTTGAGGAGTTTCTTGCTGTCAGGGATGATGGGAGTTGTAGCTCTTCACCTCTGGCTCTAACTCACCACCTTGTTATGCAGCAGAGCTGATCAGCTTTGATCAGTGGTTGATGCTTCTTTCCCAAGCAGCAGAGTTTCAGAGAATAGGCTGAAGACCCTGACAAACTCTCCAAGCCTTCTCACCCTTCTTCCTGAGATGTCTCCAAACTTCTCCAGGATTATTCTGGCTCTTGTATCTTCCCTCAAGACACCAGACAACTCAGTAGTCTTATATAAAAGATCTACTTTATTCTACTATATATAAATACTATATGCCCTACAAATCACAATCACTACTCCACAATATGCATTGGCAAACATTGCACTTATAGCCATTGTTAGTCACCACCCACTAGTCAGTTTCCACCCAGTGGGCGTGTACATTCATTTTGATTAGTTTACATAGATCATCCCATACTTAAGACCAACCCAAGTATTTCATCATTTTACCTTGACTACTTAATGAATCTCAGGTGTTTGCAATCTATAACAGGTGTTTGCAATATACACTCTATAACTTTGTCCTTGGCTCTCAAGGCTTCCACATTACATTATCCTTTTCACCTGTGTAGCTTCATGATTGTTCCTGCTTAGTCACTGTGACTATCACATACATATTTTATTTCTATTACTGTATGTCCCATGTTGCATTTTCCTTAACAATCCCCTCCGAAATAAAATATTGTGTTTCTTATAATGTCATTCCAACCATTTGTGTCAGTCTTTCATGTTTTTCCGCTGTCAATGCTTTTGTGAACAAATCTGCTATGTTGTGTTGTGTTTCTATATATCTCAATTCTATTTTACCCTTTTGAACCATATCTCGCACATTTTGATATCTTACTCCAACATATTTTGTTCTGTTCTTCAAACTTTCAGTTTCAACCATTGCTATGCATGACTGTGAATCTTCCAGAATTTCTACTGGTATCCTGTAACTTTCATTTAAATCATTCAAAATTGCTCAACCCACTGTACCTCATTCACTATCTCATTTAAAGCTGCGAATTCTGCTTCAGTCGTACTTAACGCTACATTAGTTTGATTTCTACTTCTCCAGACTATTGAACTTTCACTGTACTTAATTATCATTCCTGTAACTGACTTCTTGTCTCCTAATTCTGATGCAAAAGAACTGTCCACATAACAATCTAAATCTGAACTACTGTTTCTAATTATCAATTTCTTATCTAAAGTTCCTTTCAAATATCTTAATAAGTGTTTTACTGCTGTCCAGTCTTTAGTTTTTGGATCATTAACCCTTCTGGACAATACATTTACAGCATATGAAATGTCTGGTCTGGTGTGGCAAGATATGAATTGTAAAGATCCTATTATACTCCTGAATAAAGTCTTGTCTTCAAAATCTCTAGTTGTTTCTTCAGATACAAAACCAGTTGTCATTGGAGCTCTTACTATTTTAGCATTTTGTAATCCACACTTTTCAATCAAATTTTCAATTTTCTTTCTCTGACTTAACAAACAATGTCCTTTTTCTGTCCATTCAACACTAATACCTAAATAAGACTTTAGTAAACCTAAATCCTTCAAAGCAAACTTTTTAGACAATTCTCTTTTTACTGATTCAATTTCCTGTTTTGACTTTGCTGCCACGCACAAATCATCTACATAAATTACTAACACTATGTCTCCTTTTGTATAGACACAAGCATCTGCAATGCTCCTTTTGTATCCTAGTTTAACTAACTCGTCATTAATGCACAAATTCCATGCTCTGGCACTTTGTTTTAATCCATACAATGCTTTTTTTCAATTTATAAACTTTCTGACTACCATTTTCTTCAAAACCTTGTGGCTGCTCCATAAATATCTCTTCATCTAAACTAGCATTCAAGTAGGCTGTTTCAAAATCAAAATGTTCTACAACTAAATTTCTTTTTGCTGCTACAGATAGAACCATTCTCAGACTTTCTGGCTTTGCAGTTGGAGAATATGTCTTATCATAGTTCTCTTACTGCTGTTGTGCAAAACCCTTAGCTACTAACCTAGCTTTATACTTAATACTTCCATCTGGCATTTCTTTCTTTTTGTACACCCACTTACAACCAATTACTTTCTTGTCCTTGGGTCTGTCAACAACTTCAAAAACATCTTTATTTACCAGACAACCAAACTCATTATCCATTGCATCAATCCATCTTTCCTGTTCTTCTCTAGACAAACTTTCCAACTCTTCAAAACTTTCAGGCTCTTCCACTGCTAAACAAGCTCTTGCATTTGTCACAACAAACCTATCTGGAGGCTTTCTAACTCTGTGACTACGTCTAGGAATAAACTCTGCTGATCTGTCTCTTTCATCCTCACTTTCTGTACTGGAAGTTGTAGTTCTATGACTAAATCTCTTGTCTTCAGTCATTCTAGTAGTAATAGGTCTAGATTGTGTCTCATTATAAGAAGAACTATCACTGCTGCTAGTGGATGCTTCTGGCTTAACTGAAACCCCTCTGTTTCCTGAAGTTGGTTCAGTTTGTGTTTCTGGCTCATTTAAACTTCCTAACCTCAAGAAAACTTCTTTATTGGCATGCAGTTTATCCCAACCGGCATGTCTCTCAAAATTTGCAGACCTGGAGTACTGCACTTCTTTTCCACCCAAATGAAACTTGTAGCTATTTCCTGAATAACCCAAAAACCTAAGCCTTTTACTTTTGGGTTCTCCTTTCTTCCTGAAACAAGCTGGTATGTTAACATGAGCAAATTGTCCAAAAACTCTCAAATACTTGTAATTTGGCACTCTCCCATACAATACCCTGTAGGGAATTTCTTCAATTTCTGAATGATACAGTCTGTTACTAATATGTACTGCTGTCAAAGTTGCTTCTGCCCAGAAACTATCTTTCACCCCTGCATCTGCCATCAAACAAGCAGTTATCCTTTTTATATCTTGTATTCTTTTCTCTGCTAAACCATCTTCGTTAGGACAAGCGGGATTAGTATTTTCATGCCTTATTCCCACCTTTTGAAACCAATAGGCAACCTTTCCCCTTTAAGGGCCAAGGGACTTCAGCTCCCAGAATACCAGGAGCTATTGGCCAACAAGGGACTATTGGCCAACATGGCTGAGGCTTCTGGGAGCTGAAGTCCCTCGGCCCTTAAAGGGGAAAGGTTGCCTACCCCTGAATTAAACAATTGATTACTTAAAAATTCTCCTCCTCGGTCAGTAACAATGGTGCCTACTCTAATATCAAATTGTCTTTCCACCATTCTCACCCATGCTTTTAAACTTTGCCCAGCATCAGATTTGTTTTTCAATATTCTTACAAAAGCAAACCTTGTAAACCTATCAACAATTACTAGGTAATATTTGCTTCCCCCTAAAGATAAACAATTAGCTTGGGCCACGTCTGCATGTACAAACTGAAATGGTCTTTGAGCAATTCTTTTGGTTTTCTTGGCTACTGGAAAAGCTCTGACCTTTACCTGGTTACATACAGTACAATCTAAGTGATTTTTGCATTTAGCAACTTTTAAATCTGGACACATACTGATTAACTTCTTTAAACATTTGAAACTAGCATGGCCAAATTTTTTGTGGAGTTCATGTATGCAGTCTTTGTGAATTGGACTATTGTCTATGTTATTAGCATTTTCAACCCTGTAACTATCAATATTGTCCTCCAAATAATAAAGTTTATCCTTTTTCAAGCCTATGCCACACAATTCCCCATTCAGTTTTCTCTTACACATGTTCTTTTCAAATATAACTGTGTAGTCTCTGTCTGTTAATCTCCTTACTGATAACAAATTATTTTCTAACTCCTTTACATGTAAAACATCATTAAAGTTTTCTTTTAGCCCTGGAATGAAAACTGTACCCATTTGATTTACAGTACTGAGCTCTTTCCCATCAGCTAAAACTACAGCATTTACATTAGCTGATTTTCTATTACTTATCAAATTAATATTGTTACACATTGAAGATGATGCTCCTGAGTCAATCAACCATTTACAATTAGTATTTTGTTTTTTCCTTAATCATGGTTGCAACCCCCTTCTTATTACTGCTGTCCTTCAAAAATGGAGGTTTGGACTGTTTTTGATACTGCCGTGGCTGCCATCTGCTCTCTCTTTGCTTGCTTCTCTCAGCAGCGAATTGTTTACATTGTCTCTGCAGATGACCAATCTTTTTACAATAAAAACACCTCTGTTGCTCCCTTGTAGAAGCTGCTTCTTCCAGCTTTTGTAGATCAGGCGTTGTTTGTTGTTTTGGCACAGTCCTTAAACTTGCTGAGTCACCCTGCTCAGACTTTCTTCTCAAGTTTTCTTCCAATATTCTGGCAACAATTAAGTCTCTGTTCAGCTCAGCTTCTGGCAAATTTTGCAAGCTATTTGTAATGTTGTCCCAAGAAGAATCTAGCGATTCCAGTAAAATATAACACTGCTGCTCTTTGCTAATTTCCACTCCTCTCAGTTCAGCTTGCACAAATAAATCTTGCATTGTTTTTAAATGTTCTATCACACACTGTCCTTTAGTCATCTTTTGTCTGTAAATTCTTTTAGACCATAGCATTTTTGCAAACGCAGTTGAAGGAGTGTGTAATCTCTGCAAGGTATCCCACACATCCTTGGCGGACACTTTATCTCTTACGTCGTTACTCAAGTCTTCTTCTAGCATGAGATAAAGACATGCTTTTGCTTTAGCGTCTCTTTCTCGAGTGGCTGCATTAGCATCAGCTGCCAGCCCTGTTTCAACTGTCGACCACAGAGACTCCTTTATTAGTAGAGATTGGGCATATATCTTCCAGGTAGAGTAGTTGTTTCTATTTAATTTACTAAACTTTAGTATCTCCATCTTAATTTGTGCAGTGACTCAATTTGACACAGTCCTTCTGAGTATGCACAGCAGACAAAACACAAAATGATTTACTCACAAAGCTCCACAAAACTTTCTTCCACTCTCTGGAACTTTCAGCTTCTGTGGATGCTGGTTGCTCTAGTATCTGGGCCCATAACCCATGTCAGGGATGATGGGAGTTGTAGCTCTTCACCTCTGACTCTAACTCACCACCTTGTTATGCAGCAGAGCTGACCAGCTTTGATCAGTGGTTGATGCTTCTTTCCCAAGCAGCAGAGTTTCAGAGAATAGGCTGAAGACCCTGACAAACTCTCCAAGCCTTCTCACCCTTCTTCCTGAGATGTCTCCAAACTTCTCAAGGATTCTTCTGGCTCTTGTATCTTCCCTCAAGACACCAAACAACTCAGTAGTCTTATGTAAAAGATCTACTTTATTCTACTATATATAAATACTATATGCCCTACAAATCACAATCTCTACTCCACAATATGCATTGGCAAACATTGCACTTATAGCCATTGTTAGTCACCACCCACTAGTCAGTTTCCACCCAGTGGGCGTGTACATTCATTTTGATTGGTTTACATAGATCATCCCATACTTAAGACTAACCCAAGTATTTCATCATTTTACCTTGACTACTTAATGAATCTCAGGTGTTTACAATGTATAACAGGTGTTTTCAATATACACTCTATAACTTTGTCCTTGGCTCTCAAGGCTTCCAAATTACATTATCCTTTTCACCTGTTTAGCTTCATGATTGTTCCTGCTTAGTCACTGTGACTATCACATACATATTTTATTTCTATTACTGTATGTCCTATGTTGCATTTTCCTTAACACTTGCTGCCTAAGCAGGTCATCCTGTTGAAGCCCTGATAGATCTCTGGAATGGAGGAATGACCAGGGCAGTTGGCACTATCACTTATAAGTATCCCATCTCATGGAGTGGAGATAACCAGCCACCCAGTTTTCTAAAGAGCTAGCAGAAATGAAACAAACACAATGGAGACTAGAGTGACAGTGGCAAAAAACTCAGAGTGGATCCAACCAAAAACAGGCTAAAATCTACCTGAAACCATATGCTGGTGCAATAAAGGCAGCAAAACAGGCTTGTCTGGCTAAAAGTATTGCCACTGCACAGAATCATTCAGCTGAGTTGTTTGACCAGTCAGGGATCTGTTACGATCTGGTCTAGAGGAGAATGTAAGCCACCCAACAATTCACTGTGCAGAATTTGTTCACCATTTGACTCCATTCGTTCTTGGAGTTGCACTTTCATAAGAGATTCCTAGGGGATTCCTATTTGACTCTTTGGCCATTGGCCTGTGAATCCTTCAGGGTTCAGTTTTGTCCCCCATGTTTTTAAACATCTATATCAAACTGCTGGGAGAGGCTACCCAGAGTTTTGGAGTAAGGCATCACTTGTATGCTGATCTTTGCTTTCCACCTAATTACAAGGAAGCTGCCCCTGTCCTAAGCCGGTGGTCATTTGAAAGACAGATTTGGGAATAGAGACTCAGCCTGTGTTAGATGTGGCTGCATTCCCCCTAAAAACTCAGGTTCATAGTTTGGGGATAATTCTGGATTCAGCTCTGAGACTGCGGCGCACTTTTGGCAATTTGTGGAAGGAGCGCTATTTTAGCACTCCTTCCTGGGGCGGCGAAGCTGCACCGCGGGGCCGAGGAATGCGGATGTCTCAGCCCCGATCCGCAGCTTCCCGGGGCGGCCCCGTGCCGCCCGTCTGCTTAGGCCCAAAGTGTTCTGGAGTGTCTTGAATGAGCAATTGAGGCCCTAAGCAGACGGGTGGCCATGGGCCGCCCCAAGAAACTGCGGATTGGGGCCGAGGTAGTCGAACTCCTCAGCCCCAATCCACTTCTTTTTGGGCCCTGGAAGGGGCACTAAAATATCGCTCCTTCTGCAAGGCACCGAAGGTGCACCGCAAGAGGCATTGGGTGCACCTTCGGCATCTCTTCCACCGCAGCGTGTCTGGATGCTGCGGTGGAAGTACGTCATTGGAGCACCCGTAGTGTGGAGCGACGGGCGCTCCGATGACATGTTCGGGAAGGGGTTGGGGCACCCAGCGTGAGGCTGCCCCTCCCCTTTCTTGCCTCCAAGATGGCGCAAAGCGCTGTCTGCTTCCCCCCCAAGACTCATTAACTCTAGAAAACTTGAGCTTGGTTGTTCTGAACCTGAACTTGATTGAAAGACAGCAATAGAAAAGTAGGATATTAAATGCATAAACATACAAACAGACAAATATTCACAGAAGTCAATTGTACACTAACTCATCTCTCTGTCAACAAATACACAAATACTATTAAGCATTTAAATACTGTATACATCATGGCACAAGCAATTAGGGATGGAAACAATATTTGAAACTATCTGAAAAATGGTTAAAACAACATGTTTTTCAAGTGTTGAGAAACTGGTAGCAAGAATCCAGGACTGATAAAAAAAATGCAGTTTGGGACTTACTCTACACAAAATTCACACATGGTTGTTTTGCACAAAAATCAACATTTTCTTCACAGGAAACAGGCTTTTTAGCATGGAAAATAATATTTCAATGCATAAATATTCATTCTTGCACAAAGACTGTTTTTTACACAGAAAATTCAGTTTTCTATTAAAATCAACCATCTGTGGATTTCAGGCAGAATAATATACACTTACAGCATTTTCTGTGCAGGAAACAGTATTTTCTGCAAATGAATTAATATTTCTGCATTGAACAATATTTTCTACACAGAAAAGGCTGTTTCCCATGCAGAAAATGCTGATTTCTTAAAAATGAAAAATATTCAAATTTTTTTTAATAGAAAAAGTGCCAACTTATGTATAGCCTTCTGAGCCCCATCTGATGTGAATTTATACACAGGCCAGGAAATTCTATCAAGTAGTTGATTTATTTTTGTGTGTGTGATGTGTCTTTTTAAAATAATAATAATAATAATAATAATAATAATAATAATAATAATAATGTGTAGTTAAATGTTGTATGAGCAATATGGTATTTGCTGAACATGAATCAGCTTAAAGCACTGAATGACCAATTTCCCTTCAATGTAACTAAGGGCCTTTGCAGACTGCCAGAAATAGTGAAAATTGAGTCCACTTTAAGGGTCAGGGTTAGAGCTAGGGAATCATGATGAGATCCGTCAACTAACATCTTTGGATAGCTTTAAAAAAGCTATTAAGACGGATCTCTTCCGGCAGGCCTTTCCAGAGTAGTATACCCCCACCCCGGATATAGGTAGCCATGCTAAATGATGTTCCTGCGTGGCCCCATCGGCAGATGGAAGGGATCATCCAGCTTGCTTACCGATTCTGTGTGGATTTTAATATAATTAATCATGTTGATTTTATATATTGCCTGATTTAATAATTTTTTAAGGGGGGGTGGGGGGGTTTCTGTATTATGTTTTATGTATATTGTGTTTTAAATGATGTAAGCCGCCCTGATTGGGTATCCATTGGGTGGGGTATAAATAAAATTTTATTATATTATTATTATTATTATTATGAGAATTGGGTTTTTTTCTGAGACATTGAGCCTTCTCTGTCAGAAAGATCTGGTGCCACAATAAAATACAGTTCCCATGATTCCCTAACCCTTAAAGTGGAATCAATTTGCACTATTTTTAGCAGTCTGCTAAGGCCCTAAACCAGAATCATATTGCCAACAAATTTATACTTTAATCCTTGCTTTTATCTTGTATTTTAATTTATTATAGTTTAATATATTTTTAAGGGGCAAGTGGGTTAGGGAAGGGACTCTTGGATTGTTTTAACTTGTGATGTTGTTTTAATTTGTTGTACGCTGCCCTGATTGTGCTGCAGAGGGGTGGGATAAAAATAAAAATTATTATTATTAATAATTATTGCTGGCCAGAAGTCTGCTATTTAACACAGACTTATGTGGAAGGTGTTTTTTGTTTTGTTTTGGTTTGGTTTTTTTTGGGGGGGGGGTTGTTGTTTTTTTGAGGGGGGCAGTACCTTCCTGAATAAAACATAAATATGAAAAGGAAAACCAAAGGCTTCAAAATTTTAAAAATTTCAACAATGTGCTATAATACCTCTTTTAAGCATTATGGGTAAAGTATGATTCTAGATTGATAAATGAGACATTTATACATTTACCATTAATCTGAACATATTCCAAAGGACAGTCTGTAGAAATTGTGCTCACTCACAAGGACACTCACCAGTAGAGTATGATGGAAATAAACTCTTCCATGCTATTTGTTCACAGGATCTGGCAAAGAGAGTTTTACTAATTTTAAACATGCTTGTTCCATTTTCAGCTTAGTAATAGATAGGTAGACATTCAACTGGCAGCTTTCCTCTCATAATAAGTACAGGCAATAATAATTGGTGTTACATTTTGTTCTGGCACAAAGGACAGTGCAAATTAACTGGTTATATACAAACTAGATGACAGATCCAAGATAAGCTCCCCTGTCTGACAAATATGTATGGAAAATTCATTCACAGTAATTCATGAGGTATGGGGGGGGGGGACCCAATGAATTACTGTGTGAAGAAAAACAAAAACATTAATTCAGTGTAGTTGCTGTAAAAATTCATTCATTAAGCAAGAAGAGTTACATTGGAATATATACATGTGTTGGGGGGGAACACAGTATAAACAGTAGCTAAAGACAGATAACTACAAATTTCTAAATGAATAAATTCTAAGTTCTTCATGCATTGTTCCATAAAGATAAAGGTAAAGGCTTCCCCTTGACTTGAAGTCATAACCCATTGTATTGGATAGTGCACATCTCTGTTACTAAGCTGAAGAGCCAGCATTGTCCAAAAATGCCTCCAATGGTCATTTGGCCAGCATGGCTCCATGGAACATTGTTACCTTCCCACCAAAGTAGTACCTATTTATCTACTTGTACTTTTACATACTTTTGAACTGCTAGGTTGGCAGAAGCTGGGACTATTGACAGGAGTGCACTCTGCCACATGGCCCTTGGCCCCCAAATTGCCAACCTTATGATCTTAGGAACATCAGAATTGGCATCTTAACCACTAAGCAACTTGCAATGCTTGCACTGTGTGCAGCAGACCAATAAGATGATAGCTACCATAAAGCCATCATGAAGTTTTTTTGGCAATGGTTGTTGGGGTTTGCTCTTCCTTAATAATAATAATAATAATAATTTTTATTTATATCCCACCCCTCTGCCAAGCAACCGGGACGGCGTACAGTATTCACAACAAAACAAATAACATCAAAACAAATAAATAACATTAATCAAATCCCATCCCTCCTTCCCACCCCGCCCACTCTCATTACCACTCACGTCTTCTGCAGTTCTTTCATAGTAAATAACCGTGTTGGTGAATCTATGGGACGCATACCATCTGTGGCATGCAAAGCCATTTTTGAGGGCACGTGGAAAACAGGAGGGTGGGGGAAGAGGAGGAACAAGCATGTGCCTGCTCCTCCTCTTCCCCTGCCCTCCCATCACTTTAACTGCCTCTCCAGAGACAGGTAAAAGCATGGGAGGGTGGCCCCCATGGAGAAGCAGCTGAAGTCCTGCCCCCTGCACCAGGTAACACCTGGTGCCAGAAGGCCTTTTAGTTTGGGCACTCTGCCTCTAAAAGGTTTGCCATCACTGGTATATAATCTTCAATGAAGAAGCTTTTCCAGTTCATCTACAACTATAGAGCAGTAACCCTTGTGGTTTTCCTACCTCTAAAACACAGCTGTTTGGCTGTCCCAGCTTCACAAACATCAGCCAAGAAAACTGCACCATACCTCTTTAGACAAGAGGAATCATTTTCCTGTTTTACTTTGTAAACCTTTGCCCAAGAGGTCAAAGGTGAAATTTCAGGTGAGTGCAACCTTGTTTGCCTACTAAGGGGCTATGCAGATGGGCAGGAAAAGGTGACCTGAAGTTGCTTTTTCCCTAAGCTGCAGCAACCACATTGCCTGCCCTGAGGTTGCCCTAAATGGGGATGGAGCAACCGCACTGGGGTCCAGTCAATGCACCTTTTCCAAGGCTGTATTGAAGCCCCAGCAACTGCACTGCCAGCCCCAAGGATGCCGCAAAGGGAGACGGAGCAACCGCATGGGCTGGTAGCGGCTGCTTTTTTTTTTTGTTTTTTGTTTTTTGTTTGTTTGTTTGTTTTGTTCTCAAATGCATGCACACATGCTCAGGAACAACTCTTCACACCTGTACATCTGTGCAGGAAAACATCTCTGCACACCTGCACAGGACCTGTCATAGGCTAATATACAGTCTGTCACTCTCTATGTACAAAGATGACTAAAAGTTCGGCATACCTCTGCACCTGTACAGGACCTGTTATAGGGTGGTATACAGTGTTTCATTTTGTCTGTACAAAGATGACTGAAGTTTGGCATCCCTGTTCACCTGCAAAAGACCTGTCATACACCCACATATCATGCAAGGATTTGCTGACCTCCACTTCTTCCCAAGGAGTGGGTGCAGTAGACAGGTGAAAGAAAGAGTTTGTCAACTGAAAAGAAACCTACTCCATTGTCCTCCACAAAACATGTCCCACACAGATCGGGGGGAGGGGAGAGGAACATGCAAGGGAAGTTTGTGTGGACAGATTTGATACATGCAGCTGGTAGTCATGCAAGGGACAAGGTCAACAGGACACACAGACAAATGTTACTCCAGGAGCCCCACCCCCCAATCATGCCAGGAAATGTCTTATGCTGTATTAATGGATTTATGCTGTTTTAATGGATTTCTGTTTTAATACTTTGTTAATGGGTGTGTGGGTTCTGGGATTTTAGCGTGTATTGTGAGATATGTATGCAATTTTAATTGTTGTAAGCTGCCCTGATTGTTTGACAGAGGGGCAGGGTAGAAATAAATTTTATTATTATTATTATTTATTAAGGTGAGCATCTTCACCGAAGGAGCAGAAAAAAGGGTCTCCTTTTTGGAGTGGGTTTTTTCAGCATAGGATGGGTAGAGGGCACTTTCCTGGTGACTTTTAGGCATGCGTCATCTAAAGGCCATGCCTACAAGTCACCCTCAAAGCACCCCTTTTTGCCTGTCTGCATAGCCCCTAAATTTAGGTACTATGGAGCAATACATTGCAGAGACAGGCAATGTATTAGTCTCTATTACCCAAAGAATTATTCAGTCCCAATAAGATTTAGAGAAGCATGTTTAAAAATAAAAAATAAAATAAAAATGTCTTGTAGTTGGAACTATATTTATGCACAGGAATTCAATAAGGGTTTTTTTTCCCTCCCTCTTTTCTTTCCTTTTTGACATCTTCACAAAGTCAGTGGTAGCTACCCACCTTCAAGCTCTAAGAATGATTACATGGTTTCTTGGCAAGCCGAGATGACAGCATGTGGCTGTTAAGCCATTTCTACCTGTCATAATATGTAGTGTTTGAAAAGCAGAAAACAAAGACTTGCTTTAATGAGGCCTACAGCAATAGCAAAGTCAAACTATAAACACTTTTGCTGCTATTTTGAAATGTTGGGCAAACTTTTTATCTTGGCTTTCATAGGTATTTTTATTCTCATCTTGCCACATGCCATGATCATATTGACCTGCATTTATATGCCATTCTGTGCCAAAGATAGAGGGAAATTCTTTCTTTCTTTCTTCTTTCTTTCTTTCTTTCTCTCTCTCTTTCTGTCTGTCTCGCTTTCCTTTGGCTATTTTGGCTATTTCATCTGAGAAAGAGAAACTCTTTCCTTGAACTGCCACTATTTAGCAGGAGCTTAAAAATGTTAATTGGAGCAATTATGTTCTTGGCAGAATGAAATGACACTGTTTCCACACAGGGCCTCAACAAGTACAGTATATGTGTATATTTTCTTTTGAAAGCCTATGCAGGTGGTGTCAGTACTGGATATTCTGTTTACAAATCATTAATGAACTGATTGTGCCTTTTTTTCATTTACTCACACTTTTGAACTGCTCAGAGTGACACATTGCTAAATAGGGAAACACAAGAAGTGGAGGGGTACACACAATAGCTCTATTATGGGGGGCACACAAGCACTGGTAGTGCTGAGGGGTTTATATTAACCCAATCAATTAAGATGGACAGAAAGGTTTCAGTTAGGAGTGGACTGGGAAAAAAATGAGAGATGGCAAGGAGTTGCTAGGCACTCAAGTCTGGATTCTCAAATTTTCCCTCAGTGC
This sequence comes from Phrynosoma blainvillii, assembly GCA_026167975.1. Classification (NCBI taxonomy): domain Eukaryota; kingdom Metazoa; phylum Chordata; class Lepidosauria; order Squamata; family Phrynosomatidae; genus Phrynosoma; species Phrynosoma blainvillii. The sequence goes on from JANUYF010000004.1 coordinate 139,069,692, forward strand.
TGTATTTGCGCTTTCTTCCTTCATAATAAAAGGTCCCATTCAAAGCTGAGAGTCCTTACCACCACAACCATTGGAAGTCAGCACATTCTCTGAAATAAATGCCTCTCTTTAATTCCTATAAGGATGGAGTAAATTTCCCTCAGCTCAGAGCCATTAGAATTCTGCAGGAAGAGTGCATAGATTATATTATACTGTACAGCTATTGTGCTTTAGACTTTCACTTTCTTGCCACTGATATTGACTTTGAAAGCTTTACGAAAGAAAGAAAGAAAGAAAGAAAGAAAGAAAGAAAGAAAAAGAGAGAGAGAGAGAGAGAGAAAGAAGGAAAGAAAGACTAAAGGAAGAGACCCTGCTAGGCAAGCAAACTGTAAAGGCCCGAAAGAAGTAACTATTTGGTTTGTGTGTTTCTCTAATGCTCATGTGAATGAACAGCATGGTCTAAACCAATAAATGCAGATGATGGAGATGAATTTTGAGTTTCATTAGATAAGCAAAAGTTTTTAGATAATTAGACAATTGGAGTAAATATATAAAGCACCAGCCCTCCTGAATGATGAGCAAGTACCATAGCGCAGCCCTATGTATATTCACTGGGAAGGAAGTCCCAAGATGTTAATGATGCAGTCTGTGTAAAATGAATTGCTGTCTAAGAAGGAATTGTTAATTACCTTAGCTTGTTGTTGTTCATCTGCCACAAAGGGATATTTTGGAAAAGTCTAATTTTAGCATCATTGTTGTTGGAAAACTTTACAGTGCCACCCAACCAAGTGCTACACACATGAAGGCATGTGTGTGTTGTGGGTCTTCAAGTTGTTTCCAATTTATGGAGGCCCTAAGGCAAACCTATCATGGAGTTTTCTTGGCAAGATTTGTACAGAGAAGGTTTTGCTTTTGTCTTTCCCTGAGGCTGAGAGCATGCCCAATGTCACCCAGTAGGTTTCATGGCCAAGCTGAAAATTGAACCCTATTCTCCATGGTCCAGTACTCAAATCACTAGACCACACTTAGCTGCTATGTTTTAAATTGGAGAAATATATGCTGTCTCTCTCTCACTCTCATTCTCTCACACTCATATACATTATCATTAATTTATTATGTTAATGATGAATTTAGTTTAATGCAGTATATGGTGCCACAGAGAAATTTAAAATCACTATGCAAAATAATCAGGAAGTAAATAAAATCTCGATATTATTGTATGTTATACTTTGGGAGCAGGGGAAGTGATATTATAGTGAAAATACAGTTGGCTCACATCCTAGTGGATCTTTTTATGATCTATATGGCATAGGATGAAATTCACAATAAAATTGAAAGAGGTAAATCTGGGGTTACAAAGGAGCAGGGGACAAGTTTAGGTCCCACCTTTGCTGTACATATTTCCCACAGAAATGAATGATGGTCATCAGTTCAAATTCATTCATTCATTCATTCATTCATCCATTCAAGGAATTCTATTTGCTAATCTAACTAGTGGATCACTTCTTCCAATTACTTCTTTTCAGCCATGTATGATGCCTTGAGAGTGGAGGAATTCAGGGCTATAAATGTAACCAATGAAATGAACAACATTAAAATCTCTCATAGTAAATATTACCTACCTCTCTCTCCCTCTCTCTCTCCCCCCCTCTCTCTCTGTGAATTTACATAGAAAATGTTCACATAGATTGGCATATATAGATTTTCTCATCACCATGTTGATTCCAAATGTTTCCATATGTTTTCTGCTGGCAATTTCACATAATGGACATTTCTACTAGTCTCATGCAAGACATATCACTGTGAAATAGTTTCTTCAGTAATGTGACTACAGAAAAGAAAGCAAAGGCTGGCTTTTTGGAACAACCTATTACATAAAACTTTCCTTTGCTAATTCAGCCCCAGTATCTGCCCAATCGTTTTTTTTAATCCAATGACAGTACTACCATGTGTGTTAGAATTTAGAAAAGAGAGCAGAGTGAAATAAAGGACAGAAGATTGAAAGTCACAGGATACTATGAAATCATAATATCCAGACTTGTCATTTTATACATGAGGAAACCTAAACAATCTTGTAGAATTTCCATGATCTACCAAAGAATTTAATTCACAAAACAAGAGTGCCTTCTCATGATTTATTATTATTGTTGATTATATAGTGGCATCAATGTGAGTGTTTTTGTACCAAGCATAAGGTGACACATTCCTGCTTTCAGTGAGCTTCCAATCTAAAATTTGTCAAAGGACAAACCACAAAAAAAGTAACACCATCCCTACAGTGTTTCCCAACAACTGATGTGTGACACACACACTGTCCCTATACTTGTAGAAATATATATCATTTGGGGGCAAATTATCCTGTTCTTAGGTAGTCTGAACTATTGATTGATCCAATTTCTGTTGTTGCTATGTGCCTTCATGTCAACTCCAACTTATGGCAACCCTATCCTAGGATTTTCTTGGCAAGATTTATTTGGAAGAAGTTTGCCCTTGCCTTCCTCTGAGGCTGAGAAGGTTTGACTTGTCCAAGGACATCCAATGGCTTTTCATTAATGAGCAGGGATTTGAACCTATTTTCCAAGAGTCCTCATCCAATATTCAAACTGTACAACATGCTGGCTCTCTCATCCAACTTTACTGAACCCAGACCAACAGAGAAATATAGGGGGTATGCAGATGGGTGGCTCTGGGCCGCCCTGGGAAGCAGCAGATCGGGGCCGTGGCTACCCCATGCCATGGCTCTGATCCTCCCTTTTGCTCTCCCAAAAAAAGCAGCAAAATGCCACTCCTTTTAGGGGTGGCAAAAGGCCACCCTAAGAGCCGGCATGTGACTCTTCCTCACCCTTTCTGGTGCAGCACATCAGAACGCTGTGCTGGAAGGGCGTCCTGATGCTGCACACCATGTGTAATGGTGTGATGCATCAGGATGGCATTGGCGTGGGGTTGGGGTGGCCAGCGTGTGGCTGCCCCACCCCAACTGTGCCTCCAGGCTGACCCTTTGGGCTGGTCTGCAGAGGCCCATACTCTTTTCACGTTATGCACAAGTTTGTTTTTTCACATGATGCATCCGTATTGAAGAAATAATGCAGGTTGACATCACTTTAAGTGTTGTAGCTCCATCTTATGGAATCCTGGGAGTTTTAGTTTTGCAAGGTCTTTAGCCCCTCTCTGCCAAAGATTGCTGGTGCTTTAAAATTCCCAGGATTCTGTAGGATGAAGCCATGGCAGTTAAAGTGGTCCCAAACTGTATCATTTCTACAATATAGATGCACCCAAAGAGCCCCAACCAATAACTTTAGCTTTCTTGCATATTCAGCTGGCAGCTATTTTCCCTTAAGTCTACATATAGACAATACATATATTTGTTTAATTATTTATTTTGGTCCTCAGCAGATCAAAGTTGCAAACTGGAAAAGGAACTGGTAAAAAACACAGACAGAATTAGAACAGGTTGGAAATGAAAAGGAGCCAGAGTTTTAAGTTCCCAGATCAGAGTCAAACTTGAAGGGAAATGTAATCATCTGATACAGACACAAGTGTGTGGACACATGCACATGCACATGCAGAGTGGGAGAGGAAGGAATGGGGGAAAGGAAGTATTGGTAATCTGTCCAATTGGTTTCTTCTCTTAAAATTAGTCCCATTCTGTAAGAGGAGCAAAGGAGGAATGAATGAAGGAGTGAAAAGATGAGACCAAGAGTAACACAAAAAGAGAAGAAGAGAGAGAGAGAACAGGAGAAGGTTAGTAGAGGGCAGGGATTACTCCCAGGGCAGTTGTTGTGATATGGGGATAGAGGGTGAGTAAATAGGCCTGGAACCTAGTAGAACCTACTTAACCAAATAATATGGCAACTATAGTCCAGACCTCAAGGGGGGGGGGGTGAGTAGAAAATCAGGACTAGCAGCTGTAACATTTGTGCTATTCTCACTAGGGTTTGAATCCTAAGGGGCCTCACTTAGAACCACACATAACACATGGATAATCTTCCCTGGCCTTGTACTGCTGATGAAGCCTGTGGAAAATAGGGATGTAAATGTTTTTTTTTAATTTTTATTGTTTAAAAAAACCCTCTTACAAACATAAAAGACTTCCGGTGTGGGTGTTCTGGAGGAGGACACAGGTACAAGTCACTCATAACCTTTACCTCCAAGGTAGTGGATTTGGGGGGGGGGGGGGACAGGACCAATTTTTACCTGTCCCTAGTCTCCTCTGGGTAGAGGGACTATATAGCAGCTCTTCGGATCTCTTCCCAGATGAAAATTTTAAAATAAAACTAAACAAAAGATCACTGGAATTGAGGCATTTATAGGGAAATTGAAAACTGAGCTGAAGAATTACTTTAGAGAAAATACCATGATAGACATCAAAATAAAATTGATATGGGAAGCTAGTAAAGCAGTGGCAAGGGGCTTACTAATACAGAGAGCTATACAAAATAAAAGAAAAAAAACAAGACAGCATAAGACAGATTTCAGAAGAGATGAAAATGAAAGAGGAAGAACTTAGGAAGAAACCGACAGACGGAAAGATAAAAATAGAAATACAAATTTTACGAAAGGAATTACAAGCCCAAATTATGGATGAAATAGCAAAAAAGTTAAAAATAGCCAGACAATCCCACTTTGAACAGGCAAACAAAGTTGGAAGATGGTAAACTTACAAAATAAAGAAAGAAAAAGAAAAGAAGATTATAGCTAAAATAAAACACAAGAACCAACAGTTAACTACCCAGGAAGAGATACAAATTTTTTTTACAGAATATTTTGCCATTTTATTTCATGAACCAGAAAAGGACACTGTTGAAAAAGTGCAGACTTATTTAAAAGACAAAAACATATTTAAAATCTCGCAACAACAAAATGAATTATTAAACGAACCAATTAAGACACAAGAAATAAGAGATGCTATAAAACAATTAAAAGAAAATAAGTCACCGGGTCCAGATGGCTTCACGGTTAAATATTACAAGCTTTTTGTAGAAGAGATAATACAGCCACTTCAAATATTGTTCAATCAGATCCCAAAAGAAGGTATACCAGACTCATGGAAAAAAATCCAATATAGTACTAATCCAATATAGTACTAATACCCAAGGAAGTGAAGGACCCAGAGAGTACAGCAAACTATAGACCTATTGCTTTACTCAACATTGATTACAAGATTTATACAAATATTCTGTCCAAAAGACTTAAAGATATCTTAAAAGAAAAAATTCAGTTGGACCAAAATGGATTTCTTCCTGTAAGATATATTAAAAATAACATGAGGGAAATATTGAAGCTGATTGAGTACTGTCATATACAAAATGAGAAACAAATGGCCATGATATTTGTCGACACAGAAAAAGTGTTCAATAATCTGAGATGGACCTTTTTGTTTGAGTGTATTAGAGCGACAGGGATGGAAGGATACTTCGTAGATAGTCCCAATCTGCTCGCTTAATCATCAACGGAAATTTATCACAAGAATTTCAACAGGAAAAAGGAACAAGGCAAGGTTGTCCCATCTCGCCTTTATTGTTTATTATATCATTGGAAATTCTAATTAACAGGATAAAAGAAAATAGTAAAATAAGAGGAACAAAAATCAAAGGGAATGAAATTAAGGTTAAAGCCTTCGCTGACGACCTTGTAATAATATTAGCAGATTCAATTAATAATATCAAAGAGGTCCTAACAGAAATTCATGAATTTGGCGAACAATCAGGTTTCAGATTAAACAAACATAAAACTCAAATTATGACAAAGAACATGAGAAAGGAAGAAGAAGAAAAACTTAAGGAAATATCCGGCTGCTGTGTGGCAAAGAAGGTAAAATACCTCGGAATATCACTCACAAATAAAAATGTAGACCTGTATGAAAATAACTATAAGAAAGTGTGGGAAAACATTCAATTAGATCTTCAAAGATGGGGAAAAAAAGAATATTTCCTTTTTCGGATGCATTGCCATTATTAAAATGATGATTCTTCCTAGAATGCTCTACCTGTTTATGAACATACCAATTATATCAAAAAAATATAGCATTTTCAAGCTGGAACAAAGATTTAAGGAATTTCATCTGGCAAGGTCGAAAACCAAGAATAAAATGGCATGTATTACACGGCAACATTTTAAGAGGAGGTTGTGCTCTTCCTAATTTAAAGTTATACTAACAAGCTGCATCTATGTTATGGATCCAAGATTGGATCAAATTAGAAAATCGTAAATTATTAAACTTAGAAGGAACACTATTAAGGTTCAGCTAGCACGCCTACTTATGGTATAATAAAGAAGCAATTAATAAAGACTTTAACAACCATTGTGTAAGGGGTGCTCTAATTAAAACCTGGAAAGAAATCAAAATGAAATTTTATATATATTAAAAAAAAAATACCAGCTTGGATTTCGACCCAAGAAACATTTTATGGAAGATGGAGAGACAACAAATGGATTAAATATAGAGATCTTATTATAAGAGACCCATATGATAATTTGAATTTAAAATCTGGGCTTTTCTGAAGGAATTATTGAAAAGAATGAATATGGGAAGTAAATTTGAATCTTGGATAGGTACAATCTATAAAGATCAAAGAGCGCATATAATAATTAATGAGGATAAAACAAAACAAATGATTGAATGAGGAACCCGACAAGGATGCCCTATGTCACCATTATTATTCATACTAATATTGGAGATACTTAATATAAAAATAAGAGAAGATGAAAAGATAAGGGGCATAAGAATAAAGAATACACACATTAAATTAAAAGCATACACAGATGACCTGATTTGCTTCTTGGAAGAACCACAAGACAGTATTTTACAACTGATTTTGATGATAAAAGAATTGGAACAATATTCTGGCTTCAAAATCAATGAAGACAAAACTGTCAGAGTATAGATGGCTATGCAGTCAAAGGTGAAATGTAGAGATGTGTGTGTCTGTAATTTTCCACTTGAGAACAGCTTCTAGGCAAAGCACAAACAACTCAGTCCAGATGGCCAGAAAGACATAACAATAGAAAACTCTAGGTGGGAAATCATCCATGTTTACATAAGGAAACAATAATAAAAGGCTGGTATGGGAAAGTACATCACATGGTGGAGGATGAACAACAAGAGGCTGAGTTAGCATACATCACATACAGATCATCCAATCAACCTGAAGGTTAACACCCAAAAAGGTGGAGTGGGGCTGGACTGAGAAACTCTGTGTTTGGCATTGATATTATTATTATTTGATTCCTTTGGATTGCACTTTTTCTTCTCTTTACTTCTCGCAATGGATCTATAATATGTTTATACTGTTTCACAATGTAGCCTTAAGATCTGGAAACGTGGATCTGTAGTTTTGTTCTTGTTTAGCCACATCTGCAAGATGTGATCCTATAGTGGACTGTATTTTACTTTGCATGTTGTTATTATTATTTTTCAACAATGACAATAAAATTCAACTTTTAGAAGCTTGGATTTTTTGCTCTCTGGTTCTGCTGGATTTACAAGCACACTACTCCACCAAAACCGAACAAAAACTATTATCTTAACAAAAAACATGTCAACCTCAGAAGAAAATGAACTAAGTGGTAGTTCTGGTTTTAAAATACAAAATAAAGTGAAATATCTGGGGATAACACTAACTAAAAAGAATATAGAACTATATCAAAATAATTATGGAAAGATATGGAAAGAGATAAGCAACGATTTAGTAAGGTGGATGAAATTAAAACTCTCCTTTTCGGGTTGGATAGCGACAATTAAGATGAACATATTATCTAGGTTTATGTTCTTATTTCAAAACCTCCCTATATTAACTAACGAAAAATGCTTTAATATTTGGCAGAAAGAATTATCCAAATTTGTATGAGAAGGAAAGAAACTGAGGGTGAGATGGAAAATATTAACAGAGGAGAAATTAAAAGGGGGAATGGGGGCACCAAATCTGAAATTGTATTATCAGGCTTCATGCCTTGAGTGGCTTGAAGAGTGGTTTAAAATAGAAAATGAAAGATTACTGGATATTGAATGTAGCAACTTAAGATTTGAAATACATGCATACTTATGGTATAATAAGGCAACTGTAAATAAAGACTTCAATCATCATGTATTCAGAAGAGCATTACTATATGTCTGGAATAAAGTAAAAAACAAAACAGTTTTACACAAAATTACCCCTTTGGACATCTATACAAGAGGCCTTATACAAAATAACCAAAAACAAGACAGAGAAATGGATGAAATACAAAGATATAATAGAAAGTGGGATCGGAAATTCTTATCAATTTGTCTATTGAAACTTTACAACAAGAAAACATAAATATTAATTGGTTTTTATACAATAAACTAAAGGTGAAATTCAAACAAGATGAAAAATCAATTGGATTTGAGAGAGAAGATAATGAAATAGATAAAATTATATTTCAAGAAAATGGCGGACACCTATCTAATTATTATGAAATATTAAAAAAGAGAGATCTGGAAAATGAGACGATTAAATTATGATGATAAAATGGTCAAGAGACATTGGAGAATCTATCCTTTTGGAAGAATGGGAAAATTCTTGGAAAATAACAAAAAACTTTACATTATGCCAAAATTACAAAGAAAATTATTTTAAGATGTTCCACCAGTGGCATTTAACTCCAACTAAATTAAATAAGATATACAAGATTGGCAATTCAAAATATTGGAAATGCCAGAAACCGGAAGCAAATTTTATGCATATGTGGTGGAAATGCCCAATGGCAAAAAAATATTGGGATATAATAATATTAACTATTAATGTTACTATATTATATACTATATTAATTACTATATATATAGTAATTACTATATTATTATATCTATTAATATTACTATTAATAGATATAATAACTATTAATTATTAACTATTAAATAAAACTTATTATTATTCTTTTTAGCAGGTGATCCTCAAACATCACTATCCAACTAGCTACCTGGCTGGATAGATTTAATTGTTTGTATTTTATCTCGGCTTTATTTTTAACTTGTTAATGGTTTAATTTTGTTTTTAGGGGTGGGTGGGTGGGTGGGTGGGAGGTGGGGGGGCAGGAATTGTTTTACCTATTGTATTTTTAAATTGATGTACGCCGCCCCGATTGCCGAGCAGAGGGGCGGGTTATAAATAAAACTTATTATTATTATTATTATTATTATTATTATTATTATTATTAATGACATGATGAAAATCAGATTAGAATTGAATCCTAAAATATTGTTGTTGAATATGGTCAATAAAGAGGACAAGAATCTAACGAAAATACAAATAAAAAATATATGATAACCACAGCGAGAATGTCCTATGCTCAGTATTGCAAAAATACGATACCAACGGAAGAAGAATGGCTAATTAAATTATAAGAAGCAGTAAATATGGATAGACTCATGACTTTATTAAGAGGAGGAGAAATAAAAGTTAACTGGATCTGTTTACAGAATATGGGAGAGCAAAAAGGCTGGAAATTCATTTAAGAAAAGATTGCAAAATAATGATAGACAAATGAAGTTAAAGAATAATTGTAAAAATCAAGTTATTAATGGAAAAAAACAAACAAAAAAAGTAGGATAGGTATGTTGAAAGGAAGTTCCTGGTAGAAAATTCAGAGTTTAATAGATTAAATATTGCTAAAACTCAATAGATAGAAAGAAGTAATTATAAAATGAAATCTAGGGTATGGTTGTTGGAATATGATTGAATGTATTTGGGGGGGGGTTTAGGGAGGATATGTATGTGTAATATTGTAAATATGTAGTCAAATGTTGGATATATGAGTGATTTTTATGTTTGTAAGAGGTTTTTTAAACAATAAAAATAAAATAAAAATGTTTGAATATTTTATCATTTAGTGCAAGGACAAATAATTGTCACAGTTCTTTCCTGCTGTCAGAGAAAATGAATCTTTTGCCACAGTTTTCACTCAGTATTTATACAATGTGTAGTGTTTTAGCAAAGTATTGCAATACAGAAATACAGGTGGCCTTTTTGGATAAAGATTATTAGATTTTCATAGGAAAAAAAAAATCTCCAGAAACACACATGGAGCTTTTCTGCAGAACTGGTGGTTTTTGCACAAAACCTCCAACAATTTTACACAAAACATCTCTGTGTGTGTGTGTGAGTGAGAGAGAGAAAAGGTAGTTATTTTAGGCTCAAAAATGGGCACTGAGCAGAGTAAGCTCTGACACCAGGGTGAGCTTTAAACCCATCTCACACATTTCAGACTTCATCTTCTTCCATTGCTACTCACCCTAAAAGTTGTCTCCCCAGTGAAGGCTCTGGGCCTCTGTAGGCAGGCCCTTTGCAGTGTCCTTGAGGCAGGGATGGGGAGGGGCAGCTGCATGCCAGCTGCCGCAACCCCTCCCCAAGGATGTCCTGATGCCATGTGCCATTACACATGGGGTGCAGAGTCAGAACATTCTCCCAACACAGCGTCTTGATGCGCTGCACTGGAAGGGGCACAGAAGAGCTGCATGGCAGCTCTTGGGGTGTCCTTTTTGCCGGCTCTGAAAGGAGCTGCATTTTGCTGCTCTTTCCCAGGCTGGCAAAAAGGACAATTCGGGCCGAGGTGTGGAGCAGCCTCGGCCCCAATCCTCTGCTTCCCAGGGTGGCCCAGGGCTGCCCATCTGCATCCCCCCCAAAGTGAAGTATAGCAATTCCCAGGGACTTCAGCTGAAGCTTGAGACTTCACAACCCTAGATATGACTAATTTTAGTTTGAATGATATTTAATCTGATTGCAATTAGCACTCTGTGAATTTAACTGATTATTGAGTAATTCTAACAACAACCCTGTAAAGCAGTTCAGATAATTCAGATATGTCCATGAAGCTCAGAAAGAGCAACTTGTTTAAGGCTATGCAGAAAGCTCATGGGAGAGATGATTAAAGTTTCAAAATGTTTTTAGGGTCAATCCAGTTTATGGAAAGAGATTGTTCTGCCAACTTCAGAAATTTCTGCTGTTGATGTATTGCATGCTTCTGAAGAAAGCCAGACAATTTAATATACAAGCCAAGACATGTTGAGCTATTTACAAACAGAATATTTATCAAGATTTTTAAAGAATGAAAAACAGTCCACCATTAAGCATTTGAAGACTTGTTTTTTCTTTTGCCTTTGGAATACAATAAGTGCTTTTCAGATCCTGTTTATAGCTTTTGGGATTACAACTCCCAGAATGCCCCAGGCAGGCAACTCCTGGGATTTGTAGGCCAAAAATAAAAACCGTTCTAAGCTCTTATAATGACATTTGAACCAGAAGATCTTTCAGTCCCTTTGCCACTCTACCAGGTCAGGTTTTTTACGTATACTATAGTAAAGGTTCAATTAAATATACTCAGACTGTTAAACTAAAATAAAACATATGCAGGGACACAAAACATTGAATGATCAAACTCATCTGTCCAATAGATTGGACTACAATGAGCAAAGTTTGACATCAATTTAGAAACAAGAAATCTTGAAACATGAACAACAAGTTTATCATCACAACAGTTCTGTGTAGAGACAGGGGTGTAGCTACTGTGAGGGCACAATGGGGACATCACCCTCTCACATAGGAATTCTGACCCTCAATTACATTTTCTTTCAATACCTAAATTTCTAGCCTTGCAATTACATAAAACTTCAGCTGAGCATTTAGAAATACATTTTAAGCATCCAAAGAAAAGAGGCAAGCAAAGTGAACAAGGAAATCTAAACACATTAAAGAGAAGTTTTAGCTGTGAACAATTTTCAGTGCTTCACTTTCTAATGCTAGAAACTTGAGAATTAAAGGAAATGTTAATGGGGAACATAAATTTTTGTTGCTGGTAATTTCCTTATTTTGCCCTCTCCAGTACCTATTCCTCTGACAGTAGGTCAGGTTGAAAAACACTGAGGTAGCATCACTCAAGTATAGTTAGATTAGCAAATAGTATTGCATGATGCAGTGGCTTGCTTTTTTTTTTTTTTTTTACATATGCTAGACGAAAGTGCACATTTCCCTTTTCTAGGACCAAACATCCAAGTGTACAATGTTATCTCTCTTCATTTAACAAAGAGACAGCTGAATGTGGCCATTCATTCTGAAACATTTTGTGATGTGACATGGTATAAACCCCCCATTCATGGTGTCACGGTTCTGATGGATCATTCACACATGCAACTGAAAGTCAACATCAGATGATGCATCTATCTAGAGCCAAAAATGCATGTGTGGATTTTCGGCACTGGACAGATGCTCCATCACACATTGACTTGCAGTTGCATTTGCAAAAGAGCCATCACAGCTTGTCCTGAGTAATTACAAATCTTTAACGATGTGTCCAGGAGAGTGCAGAAAGTTAAAGATCACTGAAGCTGAGGAAGAGGACAGGCCACAAAGAATTATATACCTCATTTAAGTCCTACTGAGAAGGAGGAAGGAAAAGCTCAAGGGATGAACCATTTTGTACCTATGCAGAAATATAAGAGGAAAGAAGAAAATACATTAGCTGATCTATTGTTGAGGAGAAGTTATCATTTGGTTAATACTGGCAGGTGAGCTATGGTGAAGACTCTATGTGCAGTTAAAGAAGAAGTAATTTGTAGGAGTGACATAAAATTCAAATATTTTGAAGACTGCATTTTAGAATCTCAACATTTTTTAGTGGTTCCAATGCTAGACACACACACCCAAAAAAGAGTAACCAAGATAATATATTTATTAGTTTTAATCCAAACATGCAGTGTTGTCTATGAGCTATTTATTTTATTTATCTATCCTTTCTTTTATCCCACCTTTCTCCTGACATGGGATGCATGCAGCTAAAACAATATACTCTATATGTATATTAAAACATGATTTAAAAAGATATTAAAAAGATGCATTGAAATGTCATTAGTTTGTGTAACATTTAAAAAATAAAATCAAAGATAAAAATACAATGCAGAAATAGACAGGCCTTAAGAAAACACCCTACAAGCAATTAATCATTAAAGGCCTGTTTGAATAAAGGATCATTACTTTAAAAGAGAACAGAGAAGAGGCCACTGAAGGGAATTCCACAGCTTGGGAGCAACCACTGCGAAGGACCTCTCCCATATTTTCACCAAATAGGCCTATGACAATGGTGAGATCAAGAAAATCCCCAACCCTGAGGATATTAAGACTTGGGTGGGTTTATGTAGAGAGATACAGTCTTTTAGATAGCTTGGATCTGAGCCATATAAGGCTTTATAGGTCATGACCAGCACTTTGAATTATATCCAGAAATGAACCAGCATACAGTGAAGCTGTTTCAACAAGGGAATTATATGATCCCTGTAATTAGCCATAGTCAGCAATGTGGCTGCAGCATTGTGGACCCACTATAGTTTCCAAAGACAGCCTCTATAGACTGTGGTACAATAATTCATATGAGAAGAAACCAAATGTCACCATAGTTCAAGCTGATTTCTCCAGGAATGGGTGTTACTGGTGCACTAGTCTTAGCTCTGCAAATGCACTCTTCTCCAGTTCCAAAACCTGGGCATCCAGCTCAGGACTGAGTCCAGGACCACACATAAGGCATATGCCTGAGATTTCTGTGAGTTTATAACACCATCTAGCACAGGCTGAATCCCAAATCCCTGGTCTGCCTTTCAAGTTAACTGGATATTCAACAAAGGAAAGTGGAGATATTACAAGAATGTTTAGTAAAATAGAAGACGGTAGGAAAATAGAAAGACCACTTTACAGGTGGTTAGACTCAAGGTAGACATGATCCTTAGTTTGGAAGATCTGAGCAGTGTTATGGACAACAAGGTGGCTTGAGGTCTCTCATTTATAGGGTCACCATAAGTCAAAGTTGACTTGAAGGCAATTAACAACAATTACCGTATTTTCCAGCATGTAAGATGACTTTTTAACCAGGAAAATCTGGGGTTAAAGTTGGGGGTCATCTGATACGCCAGGTATAAGGAACAGGAGGATATGGAAGATAGAGGTGCGAGGCAGGAAGGAGTGGGGAGAGGAGGAGGAGGACTAGGAGGTCCTCCTTCTTCTCTCCACTGCTTTCCCTCCCTTCTCCCACCTTTCCTCCTGTCCTCCTGGTCCTCCTTCTTCTCTCCCCCACTTTCCCCCCTCCTCCCACCTTTCCTCCTGTTCTCCTGGTCCTCCTTCTTCTTTCCACCGCTTTCCCCCCTCCTCCCACCTTTCCTCCTGTCCTCCTCTTCCTCCTTCTTCTTTCCCCCTTCCCCCTTCCCCCTTCCTCCCCCCTTTCCTCCTCATCCTCCTCATCCTTCTTCTTCTTTTCCCACTTTCCCCCCCCTCCCACCTTTCCTCCTGTCCTCCTGGTCCTCCTTCTTCTCTCCCTTGCTTTCCCCCCCTCCTCCCACCTTTCCTCCTGTCCTCTTGGTCCTCCTTCTTCTCTTCCCTGCTTTCCCCCCTCCTCGCACCTTTCCTCTTTGTTCTCCTGGTCCTCCTTCTTCTCTCCCCACCTTTCCCCCCCTCCTCCCACCTTTCCTTTTTGTCCTCCTGGTCCTCCTCCTTCTCTCCCTGGCTTCCCCCCCCCCTTTTCCCACCTTTCCTCTTTGTCCTCCTGGTCTTCCTTCTTCTCTCCCCCGCCTTTCCCCCTCCTCCCACCTTTCCTCCTGTCCTCCTCACCCTCCTTCTTCTCTTCTCACCTTTCCCCCCTCCTCCCACCTTTCCTCAAGTCCTCCTGGTCCTCCTTCTCTCCACTGCTTTCCCCCCCACACCTTTCCTCTTCATCCTCCTTGTCCTCCTTCTTCTCTCCCCCACATTTCCCCCCCTCCTTCCACCTTTCCTCCTTGTCCTCCTGGTCCTCCTTCTTATCTCTACCACTTCCCCCCCCACCTCCCACCTTTCCTCTTCGCCCTCCTGGTCCTCTGACCTTTCCTCTTTGTCCTTCTATTCCTCCTTCTTCTCTCCCTGGTTTTCCCCCCTCCTCCCACCTTTCCTCTTTGTCCTCCTCATCCTCCTGGTCCAGGAGGACATGTGTGAGGCAGGGAAAAAAGCTGGGGAGAGAAAGAGGGTTTCCTTGGCAAGGTTTGTTCAGAAAGGTTTCTGCTTTCCCCTGAGGCTGAGAGAGTGTGACTTCCAAGACTGTTGTTGTTGTTGTTGTTGTTGTTGTTGTGTGCCTACAAGTTGTTTCTGATGTTTGACAACTCAAAGATGAACCTATCCTGGGGTTTCCCTTGGCAAGGTTTGTTCAGAAAGGGTTTGCCATTGCTTTCCCCTGAGTCTGAGAGAGTGTGATTTCCAAGATTACTGTTGTTGTTGTTGTTGTGCACCTTCAAGTCATTTCCAACTGATGATGACACTAAGGCAAACGTATCATGAACCTATCATTTCTTGCCTATGTATTTTTTCAGACAGGGTTTGCCTTTGCCAACCTCTGAGGCTAAAAGAGTGTGACTTCTAAGATTGTTGTTGTTGTTGTTGTTGTTGTTGTTGTATGCCTTTGAGTCATTTCCAACTTACAGCAACCCTAAAGCAGCCCTATCATGGTGTTTGCTTGGCAAGGTTTCTTCAGAGGGGAGTTTGCCATTGCCTTCTCCTGAGGCTGAGAGAGTCTGACTTGCCCAAGGTCACCCAGGGGGATTCCATGGCAGAGCCAGGATTTGAACCCTGGTTTCCAAAGTCATACTCCGATACTCAGATAGGGTGACCAAATGTCTTCAATGCAAAGGAGGACAGGTCACTACAAAAATGTAGGACATACAAGAAAAAAATGTAGAGAAACTAAAAACACTAATATAAATGTAAATCCATGCTTCTTAGCTGTGCTCAATATGGAAGACATTTTAATGGTCAAAATTGTGACTTTTAACCTTATCATGGGGTTTTCTTGGCATGTTTCTTCAAATGGGGGTTGCCATTACCATCCTCTGAGGTTGAGAGTGTGTGACATGCCCAGGGTCACTTACTTGGCCACAAATTGTACACACCCCAGAATGCATCACCTAGTATATTGGCAGTCCTTCCCTCCAACATTTTCTCATTTCTCCCCAACCATCTCATAGGTGGGAGATGGAAATAATTTTTAAAGCAGCATTTAAATTTGGACTATTTTTAAAAAACTAAGGTCCAAAACACACTACAGAAATAAATGCTAGGGAACATGGGAGCTGTAGTTTTTTATGTTTATAAGTGACCGTTTTTCTGCTAAGTACCTGCATGTCATAAGCATTTAATTTAAAATTACTATATTGAAATCAAATCTGATGTTTTTTTTTTATTTTTTATTTGGTGTGCATTGGAAGAGGGGTAGTCTTATATGGTGAGTATATCCCAAACTCTATATTTTAACTGGAAAGGTTTCGGGTCATCTTATATGCACAGTCATCTTATATGCCTCAAAATACGGTACCTGTGTTGGACATGGGGTCCAGCCCACACCACGTATTGTTTATATATGGCAATGAGAAACAATAAGCTCATTAGTAGATTGAATATGCTAGGAGTGCTAGGGTAAAACACACAGAACCCATTTGGCATTGGATTTTTGATATGTCAACAATGCAGAAATGTAAGGTTGGACAGAAGAGTGGCCATGGAATAATCAATCAGCCAACAACATTTTTGCAGAAAACCAACATAAAAAGGTATGGAAAGATGTCCGTTCAGAATCCAGCACATTTGTGGATGAGTGTTCTCATATGCATGGTCTACAATCTGGAGAAATTGGGTGGATGTGACAAATGAAAGTCCTGTGTTTTGTGTTCACTGTCAGCTCAGTGGCTGTGCTATATGGACTTGCCTGGACATTTTCTTTTTCTTTTCCTAACCTCAAACAGGTGATAGCCATTTGTAATATCTATAACCTAGACTCTAGGATATAGATTTTTCTATTACCTCTATTTTCTAGAGAGGCATTGCATACATATGTGAATCAACTTTCATCTGTCCCACACCTGTTCTGGCTGGATACATACATGTCATACAAAAGTATGTATCAAGCCAAAACTCATATGAGAGATATATAACATGATTCACACTTCATCTAAAACTATGACAGACACAAAAGACCTGAGAATAAATGGATACATAATGGCAATGTTAGAATATGCTCACAATCTAAGCAGAGAGATGGACAGCTGGCAGGGTTCAAGGAAAAACCTTTGAATCTGGGAAATCTGTGGGCTGCCAAAACTGTCTTGTGGGGCTACATGCACCCCAGGGCCATATTTGGCCCATTCCTGGTTTAGGGACTCTAGTATAGGGTCTCAAATGCTAGGGGAACAGTGCTTACCTAAAAAGGGTATCTTTTATTTTTATTGATACATTCTTTTTTAGTCTGGCTGTGCTAAGAATGCATATCAGTTGCTCATACAAAGCTAGTAGATACATATCACAGACACTGGAGCACAGAAGCAGGACAGAGTATTGAAGACATTTAAACATTCATAAGCCATCCATAGGACAAATTTAAAGGTGGCTGGAACAATAACAACAGCAACAAAACTGTATAGCTACATGTTCACAATTTAGCAGGACTGATTTGCTGTGGATGGGCTACCACATCCGCAAATTTCATGAACCTGTGTAACAATTTGTAGCTGTTTGATCTCTTGGAGCAGGTCAATAGGAGCCAAAGATTTTGATTTCTGATCTTTGCCTTGGCTTCAGAATTCAAAGTAGGTCAGACTGGACCTACATTGAAACTGGGGTCCAATCCATTTTTTTTTTAAAAAAATGGATCTGAACCATATGGTCAATGTGTGCACAGCCTTATTGCAACCTCAACTTTAAAGCCTTCTCCTGCACCATTAGATGTTTTTTTCATGCTGTCCAATTGTCTGGCAGTATGTTTGGGACAAACAAATGAACTGCATTTCACAGTTCTTAGCTAAGAATGATCTAACCTCTTTTTAAACCATCTTTTTACCTACATTAGGGGCTTTAAAAGTTTCTTCCTAGGGAAAATATGTTCTAATAGCCCCTGTTCAACTTGGCACATCTCGCTGACTATCAAATTAAGAAGTTTGTTGGCCACAATCTCTCTGGTCTTCCTTTTTTTTTTTTTTTTTTTTTACCAAGAATCTCATAACTGTTGTTTCTAACAATGATTACACTGATATTTCTGTTCGGTTACATGTCCTGCAGGGCTGTTTTGTGGTCTTCTGATCAGCCAAAATGTAATAACATTTTCACATAGTCAATATTTAATTCTGTGAATGCAACTGGTAGTTGTAATCTAGGTTATTAACCACACAGTGATTTATGATGGAGGTCAGAAAGCAGAGGTGAGCAGAGCACCAGGAAGGTCCTCTGGTGACAATAAAAATGTTATAAATTTCATAGCTCTGCCTGAGAAATATATTTATACCTTATATTAAAAATAACTTTTTTATAAATTTTAATGCTTTCTGGTACAAATGATGCTGTCATCATTACCCCCTCTACAAAACTGTATTCTTTTCATCCTTTAAAAAAACTTTTCCATCAGATTTTTTTTATTTATTTTATAAAAATTCTTATTACCCATTTCCAGAAAAAAACTTTAAGAGTCATATAAGTCTAGCTTTGTTTCATTAGGCTGCAAAGAGGGATTGGCATAAAGTTTATGGCCAAAGCAAAAGCTGGACTAATTGGGAGATTCAAACAATCACTTCTCTATCACATTTGCCAGAAACAAGGCTGCATGTGGGAAGCAAACAAAACACTGGAAAAGAACAACGAATTCTGAAGGAAAAAATTATCCTGCACCTCTTTCATTCCCAGTGCTGACCAGTTGATGCAATAGAATGATCAGAGTTTTTTCCTGACAGATCTATAAAGAAATCTAAACATTTTGGTAAGCTCTCTTTCAAAATAAACCACACAAAATTCTCACCATCCACACTGGTCAAGTTCAGTCTAGATACACCTATCCGCAGCACTGTGAGGATAAACAAATAATTTCCATAAAATTTCTTGCTAGAGGTACCACAGTGGTAGAAGTTCCTTGCTAGGGGGAACCACCTTGCTAGGGAGGATAAACTTGTCAGATAACTTTGCATTATTCCCATGGGCATTTTACAACTGAATCTACACGAGATGTTTGTTTTAGGAGGTAGGGGACAAAAATTATTCAAAAGACCAAAAGGGTGATATGGATGTTCTTGTGAGGCAACAGATTTGCAGGGGAGGGAAATTAGTAAATTTACAATGAAGTATCTAGTTGGTTTATTAAATAACATTGTAAAATATAGGAGTAGCTTCCTGTAAAGGAAATTCTTCCCTGCCACAAACTTTCATTTACAGAGCCAGAAATGTTCCTGGAAATAGCACATGATTATATTTCAGAAGGAATAATAGAATGGCTCTGTTGGCTAAGATCTTCTGGATGAAGACCCCCCCGCCCCCAAATAGGAGCAGAGAATGGGAGAGAAAAGAAAAGAGTCAAGTGCTGCTAGATCAAAATCTTCTCTAGCCCAAGGACCAATGCTAGTACAGAGATATCCAGGATGAAGGCAGTCTTAAGGAATTTATAGCACCCTCAGGCTGGGGACCAGGTAGGATTCAGAACAGCATCTGACTATGATTGCATCTGTAGAAATAATGCACTTTGATACCATTTTAATTGTTGTGGATCCATCCTACAGAATGCTGGGATTTGTAGGTTTTCAAGGTACCAGCATTCTTTGGCAGAGAAGGATAAATAATCCCAGCAATGAAAGTTACCAAGAGAATGGTGGTGCTGTCTTATTCATTAATATCATAGCCACAGAGATGCAGTAGAGTACCAGAGGTGGTTGACTGATGGCATGTGATTCATCTGGAATGACTTGCTGGATCCAAACAGACGTTGTATAGATTTGTGTCACAAATTGATCAATGCATTGTCAATGCTGCCCTTTATCATCCAGTTCAAGCAGTGGGAGCAAAACTGGCAAATTTCTATAGTTGTCTCTGGGGAGGGTGGTAAGAAAGTCCTAATTTGAATGTTCTAAAAATGCAAAGAAAACATATGTCAGTAGCAAGCACAGAAATGTGAGCTCTGGCATAATATGATACATCATTTCCTTTGAAATCATGGAAGATATTTGCACCTGGCAGCTCTCTTGTAGAGGAGAAGAAGAGATTGAAGTTGCCCTTTGACCTGCCTCCAGGAGAAATTCTCAGAATGCATCTGAGGAAGTAGGCCCAAGTCTATTAAAGCACATGCTACCAACATCTGTCTTTCAGTTAGTCTGAAAGGTGCTGCAAGATTCCTTTGCATACGTAGCTGTTCTCACTGTGTATACTAAAAATGAATATTCAGCACTATTTTTCTTTTGACGATCCATTCTAGATTGATGCTGTCTTTTCACAGGATTATTGGTCTTTAGATAAAATGCAGAATATACTTCAGGAGAACTGGGAGGATGATTTTGTGGCTTTTCTAATTAGATGTCTGGAAATGAATGAAGTCTAAGCACATAAGAAGCTCCTTTCAGCTCCCATTGCCTAAAATGCCAGCAAAAGATAAAGCTTATATTGCCTGCATTGGCTAAGGAGAAAAGAATTCCAGAAGTACATAATTATACATGGGGGAACAAGAATAGCATCTGGATTTTTTTAAAAAATGGAGAGAGTTCTTAAAAAAAAAAAAAAAGACCAGTTATGGGCCTTTCACTGCAGTGATTACAAAAGACTGTACCTTTTGCACTATCCTTTTCTGTTTAGAAGGACAGGAGATCCCCACATGTAGACTCAGATTACATTTAAAACCAACTGATCGGAAATAAAACAAAACATTACAATAAATAACATAAAGGAATGAATGAATGCCAACATCCAAAAAGCAAAGCATATCAACAACCTATCAGCCCTTCCCATCTTCAATAATTTGTCAGGTAAAACTTGCTGGGAGAAAAAGTCTTACAGTCCAACCTAAAAGCCAGAAGGGACTCCAGGCTCCATTACACCCACCTAACATGAACAATGGCCACATAAGGTGCAAGCGGGGATTATACAACACCTGGAGAGATGTAAAGAAAGACAGATTTATTGAGTAGCCCAAAGGCCATTTCAAATTATCCAATACATATAAATAAAAGCAATATCATAATCATAACGATAACAATAACAATAACAATGACGAAAAAAAACGCATCCTAAAGGAATAAAGAGAATAGAACAGAAAAAACTAAAATATATACTAATAAGCATGGAAAATAAGACAATTACATAATTGTGTAGAAATATAATAGAATAATCATCAATTAAGATTAGTATTAAAGTTATAAATTGAAATTAATATAAAGTCAACATTAAATATTGTTTAAAGGTTAAAAATTAAAATTAAAGTTAAAATTAAAATGGGAGGTAGAAGTCACAGATACATCCTTCAACAATTTTCATATCAGTTCGTCACCATTACAATTAACCCCGATCGTCCCCACGTACCTAGATCTTAACAATAGAGCTTTATGAAGGAACCGGGCTGTAGCAATAGACATTTTTGAGTTTTGACCACTCATAAAGTATGACAATCTGATGTGGGTGTCCCAGAATGCTGTTCTTTTGATATATTGGTGTAAATATTGTTCCCTTTCTGCATGGTACAAATTACATCTAAACAGGATATGTGAAAGATCCTCAATTTCATGATCTCCACAAATACAAATTCGTTCTTCATAAGGAATTCCATGAAATCTTCCATATCTTACCATGATATCTAGTTGATCAAACCTAGCCCGAGTGAATACCTCTCTAAGATGTCTGGGGATCTGTAGTTTTAGATAAGCTGGCCTTTGAAAGGACCGTTTATGTTGACTCAACCATTTCAAATTACCCACCCTGCCAAGTGTAGCTATATCTTCTTGGGCCGCGATGTCCAAAATTCTCTGCTTAGCACCCTTCCTTGCTTTATCAGACATAAAACAATCAGCAGGTAGGCCACAACTCTTAACAAAATTTAACAGCTGAATTGCCCATGAGGACTGCATTTGGAAATCCAACTGTTCTAAGAGGCATAATCTGGGTAATCTATTTAACTCCATTTCATTAATTTTACACCAGTAATTAAACATTCTAATTTTAACTACAGAGTGAATAGAATAAATTTCTAATTCCGCTCTTACAGCAGCAGCTGAGGTTCTTTTGTTCACTCCCAAAATAGCTCTCAGATGTTGTGACTGTGCTAATTCTACAGCTACAGTAGAATTTAGACCCCATATTTCCGCCACATATAACAACATAGGAGTAATCTTAGCTTTTTACACGTTAAGTATTGGGTCCAAGGAACCTGGATACTTATTGACTTTTAATTTAAGAATGAGATTCATCCGTACCTTTGCTCTCAATGAACTTTTGTGATGATGGCATGTCCAAGATCCATTCTCACTGAATGTTACACCGAGATAGGGGAAGGACTTTACTTTTTTCAATTAGATCACCCTCGAGTTGCCATCTGTGTCTCTGCTGACTTTTGCCAAAAACCATTATTTTTGACTTAGTTTTATTAATAGTCAAAGAATTGTTCTGACAGTAACAGCTGAGTTTTCTTAGCATCCTTCTGATGCCAACTTGTGAAACTGATAACATTATCATATCATCTGCATAAAGCAAAATATTACATGGAGTGTTTAGAACACGAGGCATATGGAAAGATAGGTCCCTGAATTGTTCTGGAAGATCATTTAAGTACAGGTTAAATAACAAGGGAGCTAATAAGCACCCTTGCCGAACCCCTCTATATGTGTCAATTCTATTTGACAGGGCTCCATTTAAGCCAATTCTCACCCTCAAACAGGTATCAGTGTACAAAGCTTTGATAAGTAGCAAGAGTCTTCGTTCTATTTTAAGATCAATTAGCTTACTCCAAAGAATCACTCTATTCACAGTATCAAAGGCAGCTGACAAGTCAATAAAGGCCGCAAATAGATGTTTTCCTTTGCTAATATATTTGGCAATCAAGTGATTTAAAATGAAGCAATTATCTATAGTGGATCGTTTTTGTCTAAATCCCGCTTGTTCTTCAGCTAGAATTTCCTTTTCATTAACCCAACTTTCAAGTTTATTCAAGAGGAGTCTAGAGTAAATTTTGGCCACGATATCTATCAAACTGATGGGCCTATAATTACAGGGGTCTTTATTGTTCCCCTTTTTATAAATGGGGACCACTATAGCCATTTTCCACCCGATTGGAACCTGACAAGTATTATTTATGTATGTGAAAAGACCTGCCAAAATAGGCGCCCACCAGTTGTTAAATTGTTTAAATAATTCTGCCGGAAGAAAATCCTCCCCTGGGGCTTTATTATTTTTTAGCCCGTTGATAATAGACGTGATCTCATCAGCAGAGACTGGTGGCCAGCTGGGTAAAGGCTCAGAGGCTAGGGAGTCATCACTGACTTGCTGGTGTTCAATGGAGCTATTTGAGGAGAATAACCCTTTGAAATAAGTTTCCCATTCCTTGGGTGGTATAGGGATATCATATGGGAATCTCCTTTCCCTTAGAATTCCTGTCACTGAGTGCCAAAATATAGCTAAGTTGTGATTCTTTGCTGCTAACTCTAAGCCTGCCCAAATTGTTGAGACATGATTTTGTTTCTTCAGTTTAATTAATTTTTTATATTCCTTTCTAAGGGAGAGCATCTTAGTATGTGCTTCACGAGAGGTACTCCTCTGTACTGCCCTCATTGCTACCCGCAGTTTCTTTTTCAGTAAGCTACATTCTGTGTCAAACCAAGAGGAAAAATCTTGCCGGTAATTTTTGACAACAGAATTAGTTGTCAAATGACACTTTAGTGTTTGACATATATTATTGAATACATTGGAGACAGATGTCCATTCTACAGAAGATGACCGGATTATATTAGCCCAATTATTCATCTCTTCTATTCTAAGACTCCCTGCAATTGCAGTAGTATCAACTTTGGCCCATCTAAGTCTGCTGTTTTGCCTCACTTCTTGATTATTTGCCATCCATCTGTCTGCCCTACAACTTGGTCTTCGATCTGATGACCCCCGGAGTTTTACACTCACGGGTTGATGGTTGCTTTCCCCTCTTGGGTGAACATTTATCTCAGAAAACAAGTCAATTTTACTTCTGGACACACAAATAAGATCTAGAACGCTACTAGAGTTGATTGCATGATATGTGTAAGGATATATATAACTATCATCTCCATTTCTTCCTCCCAGAATTTGAAGATTAGTTTTAAAAATTAAAGAAACTAATGACAATCCAGCACTATTACATTTATTATCCCTGGAATACCATTGGGGGTGGTTATCAAAAAATTAATTTGGTATATTATTATTATTATTATTATTATTATTATTATTATTATTATTTTGCAAAATCATACAGCGACGGCCCGATTTTGGCATTGAAATCCCGTAAAAGAATTAATATAGATCTAGGGTATCTAACTGTTAATTCATCCAATAATATTTCTAAACTTATCCATAGATTGGTGTTAAAGAAAGGGGAAGATATAGGTGGAATATATACATTTATAAGTATCACCTCTAAGCCCTTATATTTAAATTTCATAGCTAAGAAATCAGATTGTTTGGCCCCAATACTCAAAATTTCAGCTTGCCAGTACAAATCTTGTCTAATAAGAGTGCACAGACCACCTGAAGCTCTCCCTTTATTTTTTGCTTTTTGGGCAGGAATGTCCCAGCTTTGAAATCCCGGTAATTTTATAGGTCCGTCATCTATGGATAACCAGGTTTCCTGAATAGCAACAAGATCGAACTTAGAAAGAAAACCCACTAAATCAGAATTCACACCCTCTTTCCAACCTGCCACATTCCATGTTATAATTTGAATATCATCCCCCTTACCAGACTGCTCTAGGTCAGAAGAGGAGCGGTGATGCACTGACACCCCCAGTCAATTGGGGTTTATATCTGCCACCAAGTTGTCTACCACAATGTTGTCAATATTGCCCAAAAAAACACAGTTATTGTTCAGATGTTCTCCTATTGACATTATGGAGGGACAAGGTTGGTGTTGTAATAGTTGGCCTTCCCACTCGGTGTCCATCAAATTTTGAGACCCTGAGATCCCTTCCTGTTGGCTGACCCAATGTATTACTGCCCTTTCTTCTATTACTGGGCACTGTTTAGCAGGGGATTGACTTTGTGCTTGGGTTCTCATCAGAGGAGATATATCTAATCTCATCATTTCCTCACACTGCGTCTTTTGTGCACACACATCAGACCTAGTCTCAGTAGGAGCCATCAAAGTGGAATCAGGCATCCTTAGATGATCAAGATGGTCACTTACTCTCGACATTGGGTATAGGAGATTTAAGGGTTCATTCATATTTATGAGTGAGTCACAGCCAGCCAGCTTTGGGGAACCCAGATCAATCAGCGGCTCTGAAGGTATTACTGTATTCTTTAAGAATTGTTTTAGAGTTTCCAGCTTGAGCAAAATAATATCTTGGTCTTCTCTTGGAAGTAAGCCAAATGCGTCTATGAAGCTGTCCTCCAACTGACCCCTGCTGAGTTGATTCTCAGCTTCAGAGTCCTTCTGTAACAGTGCCGGTGAAATAACCCCTTTTACAACTCTAGAGTCCGCAAATAACGGCTTGATTTTTTGATCGTGAAAGACTCGAATAGGAAAATTTTGGTATCGGGCTAAATAGACCTTCATCCTAAGTAACATCAAGGGGATGGTAGAGTACCTAAAGGACAGTAGAATTCTGGTTAGATTTAATGTCCCAGGTAGCCATTCAACCAAGTCTAAATCAATCTGCTCTAGTTGGCAGTGCAGAAGTTTTCCCAAAGAGGATTTAATTGCTCTCTTAGAGAACCACCTACCATCATTGGTTCTGTTCTTATGAACATTCAGTACAATCCTTTTCAGTTGGAGTATGCAGTTATCTATTACAGGTTTTTTGCAATTTTTTGTGATGTCTTTAGGATATACCTGGTTCTCTAGTGGTAGGATCCCCAACGCTGTATTATTTGTTTTTGAGGACAACCTTCTTCGGTCCAGATTTTCATCATTTCCTTTAGACCTGACTGCTTGAGCAGATGCTTGGACATGTTTGTTCAACTTGGTTACCTTAGATCCACAGTTGATTATACAAGAAGGGCTGGAAGAAGATCTTACAGGTACCTTTTGCTCCGGCAACTCTATTTCTCCAGTTAACATGTTCAGTTTGTGCTTTAACTCGGCTAACTGTTCAGATATAAAAATAACAGTTTGTGTGGTAATTTGACAGTATTTTGTCATAAGTTGCATTGGGCTCTCCCCAAGATGTTGTTCCTCAATCTGGTTTTTCACATTTCTAACAAGCGTCTGGTTGTTTCTTTGGTTTATTTCATGGACCCTGCAACTATCACCACTACTACTTGGTTGAACTGACAGGCTAAGAAGGGGACCCCGTTCTCCACCAATGCTTTCAGACAAATTAACAATTGAAGGAGGAGAAGGCTCCAAAAATTGCTCCTCCCCTAGCTCTAGTTGAGAGCTGGTTGCCAGGGATTCAAATCTGTTAGTAATATGGATTGGATCAGATTTCAATACATTCCCCTTTCTTACCAAACACTCATCAATTCTTGGCTGTTTGGGTAATTTCATTTGGGGAATTGAGTTTGGGCTCCCACCTAACTGTTTTCTTCATTTTCTTTTCCCCATTATTTATTTAATTAAGAAGCTATCAGATGGACCTGGCTTCTTAACTTAAAATACTTCACCCAGGTACCAAATCACAAAATATATGAACAACCCCAGAAGCTACGAGGTGGTGGCTCCTTAGGGCCTTCTATAAACCCAGATCTTCCTGCCACCGCCTCCCCACATCCCTTTCCCAAAGGGAGGAGGAGCAGGTGTGGCCCAGGAGTGCGGCCTCTCTCTCTCTCCCTTAGCGCCACCGCCACCGCAAAAGCAGGCTGTTGGGGCCTTTTTTATAGGCCCGGTCTTCCCCGGCGCACCTTGCGCCTCTTACTGGAGGGGAGGAGGAGCAGGTGTGGCCCAGGAGCGCAGCCTCTCTCTCTCTCTCTCTTAGCGCCACCGCCGCCGCGAAAGCAGGCTGTTGGGGCCTTTTTTATAGGCCCAGTCTTCCCCGGCGCGCCTTGCGCCTCTTACTGGAGGGGAAGAGGAGCAGGTGTGGCCCAGGAGCACAGCCTCTCTCTCTCTCTCTCTCTTAGCACCACCGCTGCCGTGAAAGCAGGCTGTTGGGGCCTTTTTTATAGGCCCGGTCTTCCCCGGCGCGCCTTGTGCCTCTTACTGGAGGGGAGGAGGAGCAGGTGTGGCCCAGGAGCGCAGCCTCTCTCTCTCTCTCTTAGCGCCACCGCTGCCGCCCTGGAGAGATGTATATTTTCAATTTCTATCCAAGGTGATTATCTTAACAGTATTAGGGATTTATACAGAAACAACCCCTCCCCTAATGTTTGGCAGTCTCAAGCTTTGATCAGTTGTAAACTTTTTTGGGGGGAAAACACCACTGCCAGTTGGTCTTTGGCTGGAAGCAAACACAAAATTAGTTGAATGTGCTTCCATCCCAAGTTCCATTAAGTGGAGACTCTTGGTTAAGGTTGTAATGGGACAGCTCATCTTATTTTTCTGAAGAGATACATCTGGATAGGCTGCAGCGTTTTGTGTAATCTGAGTTGTCCTGTGCAGGTTGATGAAGCAGATAATCCTCTCTAGGTTTTAAACGAGCTATCCATGGTATGAACATACATTGTAGACAGGTTGAACACCTTGCCTATCTCCTTTCAAATTTGGGCTAAAATATAAAGTGTGTGCATACACACACACCACTGACACCAGAGCCACAAACCCCTCATTGGGGTTGGAAGGGTAGTGATACATAAAATCAGAAATGACTTGAATACACATAACATTTTTTAAAGGTATACAATTGGCAAATCAGATGGACATGATAAAACATGCTCCAAGGTGCCACTGAGTGACACTGAACATCCTTTAAAAATGTATGTAATAACTGTTTGCAGTGATTTCCAGGGGCAGCAGCAATGCTAGATCTGCTCACTGACTTTCACCCCCAGAGCACAGGATGATCACAGAAAAGACTAGAAGTGATTACAACAAAGCTCTTCCTTCTTCCTAGTCTTGGCAAGTAAGTAGCCAGATCTCAACAACCTTTTTATATTTCTGCACAAATGCAAAATAAGTTAAATGAGAAATGTGCCAAGCAGAGATGTAAATTCTTGTAAATTTTGTTCTTCAAGGTATGAACACATAATTGTACCATGTTTCTCCTTGCTGCAAGAAAGTCGTGAAAACTTCATCATTTTTTTGAAGATTATTTGTAGTTCAGGGTTTATTCAGTGCAATACACACAGAGAGAGAAAAGGCGAGAGAGAACTTTTGCCCTGAAAATAGCATTTTTAGTACACAAAACAAATATCCAAATGACATTTCTGACAGAGGAAAATAATAATAATAATAATAATAATAATAATAATAATGTATATCCTGCCCCTCTGCAGAGCAATTGGGGCGACTTACAACATTAAAATTTCCATACATATATGTTAATACAATTTAAATAGAACATAAAAATCCCAATTCCCAGGCGTCCTTTAAGAAGTAAGGGTTTGTATTCCAGGCCCGATGGTGCTGGGCGTAGTGTCTCTCTCCCAGATGGCATCGGATGGAATGGAGGGAGGGCTCTTCTTCTTATTCCAGGCCCGATGGTGCTGGGCCTAGTGTCTCTCTCCCAGATGGCATCGGATGGAATGGAGGGAGGGCTCTTCTTATTATTCCAGGCCCGATGGTGCTGGGCCTAGGGTCTCTCTCCCAGATGGCATCGGATGGGATGGAGGGAGGGCTCTTCTTCTTATTCCAAGCCCGATGGTGCTGGGCCTAGGGTCTCTCTCCCAGATGGCATTTGTTGTGTTGTTGTTGTTGTTGTTGTTGTTGTTGAATTAATACCCTGTCTTCCTCCCAGGATGGGATTCAAGGTGACCCTATGAAGTTTAAAGCAAAATTAAGCCAAAATATTATTTTACAAAAGTGAAAAAAAGAATAACAATACATTTTTTTTAAAAAAAATGGTTAAAACCAGTTATAAACACAATTAAACATAATTACTAAAAATATTTAAAAAGCAGTGCACCACTTCACCTACACACTACTTCTGTATAATTAAAGTTCAAAGGGCTGTCTGAATAAAAAGTTCTTCACTTGCTGGAAAAAAGAGAGCAGAGAGCAGCCAGCCAGACTTCCCACACCTAGGAGCCTCCACAGAGGAGGCTCTCTCCCATGTCCTCAACAAACATGCATGCAAAGGTGGTGGAACCCTCCTTGCAGATCTGAAAGCTCACAGTGACTGAGGGGGAAGCAGACAGGTGGCACGGGGCCGATCTGGGAAGCTGCGGATCGAGGCCAAGGTATCTGCACTCCTCGGCCCCGAGGCACAGCATCCCAGTCCTCGGAAGGAGTGCTAAAATAGCGCTCCTTGTGCAAGACGCTGAAGGTGCACTGCAAAAGGCCTCCGGCGCACCTTCAGCACCTCCTCTGCTGCAGCTTGTGCGGACGCTGAAGTGGAAGTGCGTCATCGGAGCGCCGGCTGTGCGGAGGGCCAGGCGCTCCGTCGACGTTTTCAGGAAGGGGTTGGGCCACCCAGCGTGAGGCTGCCCCTCCCCTTCCTAGCCTCGGAAACGGCACTTTGTGCCATCTGCTAAGGCCCTTATATAGGGAGACATGGTCTTTCACATTTCTGTGAAGAAAACACATTTTTTGCATAGAAAACAGTATTTGTACTGGCACAAAGGACACAAGACTCCTTTTATTTAAAACAGGCCACAACTTTTATTAAATTGTACAAGGTCAAGCCAAATAATTAAATTATTATTATAACATCTTTGCCATGGGTGTAAGTGAAGGTGTATCCACCTAAGGGTGGTTCTTCACATCCCGTGGCAAAACAATAATTATCAACAATTTTAGCTGTAAATAAATAAACAAATATGTAAACAAATAACCAAAAACCCCTTCCCGGAAATGACATCATATTACGTCATATGTCACAATTTGCCATGACGTAAACCTTTTATTAATTATGTCATTTCCTGTAAATTTGTTTAGAGCCAAATTATTTCTCTTCCCAATTTAACTAGCCGAATTAATTTTATCTGTGGGATGGGGTCATTCCCTGCCACAAGAGTGGGGCCAGCCCAGCTAGGTATCCACTCTCCCCCCCCCCCCCCCACACACAGATGGCTTCATATATTTGATCTGAAAGAGCTCCAACATATAACAACAGCCCTTCCTTGGACAGGTGTATCTCATCATCCCTGTACAATTGTGGCTTGTGCAGCCTAATAGCATGATGAATAACAAACATGTCCTTCTTCAACAATTGTTTAGACACAAAACAATTAAGCCACTGCCGTGCATTGTTGATGGCAGAATCCTTTTGCGCTCCAGACCAGGATCGTCTGGGCACCAGCTTAGTCCAGATTATCTTTGCTAGAGGAAGCATTGTTTGTAATTCCTCTAAATCCTTAACAATTTCTTTGGCCAGCTGTAAACATGGCATGCACGCTAGATCATTCTCCCCCAGGTGAACCACCACTGCCCGGGATTGAGGACACGAGGGAATCAGCTGCCTCATATAAGGCACGAGAGACAGCTACTTCATGCCTCTCTCACTGAACCAAATCGTGCATCCAAGGTTGGACAAGCCCAAAGAAGTGTTGTAACGATGCTCCTTCAGGAAATGCTCCACCCAAGCCACCAAGCTATGCCCAATGATCCAAATATCACCCGGGCTAAAGAAAGCTGGAATAAAGAAAAAGAGTCAGTAAGGTTAATCGAGATTCCCACTACCCGATTGTCTAACATAGGATTTAAAAGTGCGTGAATGCCACCTGCCAATCCTGCAAATATCCGTTTCACTCATGCCACACGTGGCAGCAACCGTCACAGCTCCTATACGAAAGGAGTGAGAAGAAAAGGAATCCATGAGCAGCCCAGCTTTCCTAACTGCTTCTTTTAATACTGCCTTGAATTGAAATCGTGTTAGGGGCAGACCAGACAAATGAAGAAACAGATATCCAGGCACCTTAGGCCTGATTCTTAAATAGCTATCCATTGCCACTACTGGGCAGATTTGACCCTGTTGGGCCTTAACCAAGGATAAAGACTGCCCCTTACCAAACTGGTCAGCCTTGGACCGTCTAATGTGCATCTGCATGCCATGGTCAGTTAAATTAATGTCAGAAATCAGTAATGCCCTGCCTGATGTATCATTCCTGGAACCAGGGACAATCTCACTGATTCTGAGGGCAGCTAAAATGCAATAGCAAATACTGCCCTAAATAAAGCCAATTCCTCGGGTGAACAGCATATTTGGGTCAGTTGTTCCCATAACATGGCTAGGATAGGGCCATTTATTGGCCTTCTGATGTCCTTTGACATAGTAGACTTTCTGGACCATCCTTCCAGTGCCCTCTTGACTCTAAAATCAACAGTAGGGTCAAAGTAACCATTAGCCCTGGAGAAAAAGGCCAGGGCGGCCAACCTGCTCCTAATGGTGACAGGTGATAAACCCGATTGTTTGAGAGTTACTATAAAACGAAGTACCAAATCCACATTAATAGGCCATGATATTTCTTCCCCAATCTCACACATGAATTGGCTAAACGAATTTAGGGCAGTTTGATAAGACTTGCGTGTTGACGGGGCAATGGAATTCAACATCGCCCTGCGAACTTCTAATCTCCAGGGTTCCAGAGAAACGTCGGAACCTCCAGCGGGTGTAAAGTAGCCTGGGGTGCTAACTGCCAGAACCTGGTAAGCTGAAAACAAGAAAGGGCATTAATTCACTAGTGATACTATAATCTATGGTGAATATCACAACAATTTATTTAAGCTTTAAATAAGTTCTTATCATTTTTAAAATCCTATAAATATATGATCGTTTCTTACTTTTTCTTTATTTTTCTGTGTATTCCTTGTTTCTATCAATTTTATTATGAAATCTTCTCATGTCTCTTTTCCTCTTCTAAGCCACAATGGGATAAAGTAATGGAATGAAATAAGTGTTCCTTTTGAAAATCTGTAGTGAGTCTTCACTTCTAATAATTTAAATAAGTTCTATTATGGGTAGAATAATAAATCTTCACTCAAAAATAAACAGTGTATCTCAGCTAAATCCAGCTCATTTTCAGGCCATTTTCTTTTTCAAAAAGAAAAAAAAAGGCTCTGCTCTGCTCCGTTTTACTCTCCGCCTCCTTCTCTCTCCTCTCAGCTTGTCTCTTTTAACAAGTCTTATATCCACTTCTTTCTTTATCCTATACTTTTTATTTTTCCCTGTCTCTTCCTTTTTTATTTTCTGATCAACAGTCTTTTTAATGCTTTGAGCTGTTTTCAACTTCTCTCCATCCAATTATCCTTATCCCTAAGAGGGCAAGCAAAAACAGCTGCATTCTCTATGTTCTCGCTGATTGCTGGCCCTGCACCTGGCCTCACGATCCAGCGATCCCCCAGGCTCTTCGTTCTGGGTTCAGTGCTCAAAATTTAAAGGTTCCGATGTTGAGGTAAGGTCTCCTCAGGAATTTTAGCTTTCCCCCTTCCAATTTTAATAATAGTATGGGCGACATTGACTCACCTCCTGGTGATAATAACAGTTGGGAGGCAGAGGCTATATCGGATCTTTCTTCTCCTCTCCAGGCTTGCCACTGAGGGGTGCCTCATTCAGCCTTGGATCTTCAGGAGGGACCCCCCCCCTTTTTAGCCCTGCATCTTATATCTCATCACAGAGATGTAAGGGATGGGTAGATTGTGTCCCCACTCCAATAAGCACCACTGTTATTGAAGGAGCAGTCGGCGCTAACACAAAACCGCTCCTTCCCTGGTTGCCATCATACCGGAAGTACCCAAATGTACATTGCTTATATTTATCCTTCTAAAACAATTTATCTTTTCAAATCAGATTATTAAAAATGTCAAACATTAAAAATGTTTAAGTATACTAATAATTGGAATATAGATAATGCACTGTATGTTTAATTGAGAATTAATCAAGAAAGATTGTGGGTTTGGATATCTATAGGATAAAAAGAAACAATTGTGGAATTGTGGAATTATTGTAAGAACTGTAAGAATATTGGAAGACAGTTAAAGGAAATGATTTATGATATATAATGAGTTATATGAGAAGAGTTCTAGAGCTATACTCTTATTAATATTCTGGGGAATCTTTTTTTCTGTTTGAATCTGTGATATTTAAGAGTTAAAAAAGAAGAACTTATAGATAATATAATTGACAATCAGATAGATAATATCTTGTGAGATTATTATGAGAGGATAAAAGATTTAAAGCATATCTTAAAGATTTAGTATATAATTTAGAATTTACAAAACCTGTTGTATTATTTCTATTTGAACCTGTGATATTTAAGAGTTTAAAAAGTTATAGATAATATAATTGACAATCAGATAAATAATTATTTGTGAGATTATTATGAGAGGATAAAAGATTTAAAGCACATCTTAAAGATTTAGTATATAATTTTGAATTTACAAAACCTGTTGTATTATTTTATAAATGTGATTTTGCTGATTAGTGGCACTTTTGGAATTATAATATATTGTGCAGGATTATTACATGTCACTGAAACTCATTGAATAGGGGGTAAAAGAAGACAAATTATGGCTACAATCAAAAAGAGCTTGGCACAAAGCCAAATGTCTCTTCAATGAAGAGCATCAATAGAGGACTCAATGAAAGTAACTGACCCCATAGTAATGTTGTTAGATGAGGTACAGAGATTGAGACAAGAAATTAAAGAGAACAGATTGGAATTGAAAGAAGATATAAGAGAATCAAATCAAGAGATAAGGAAGGAGATTAAGGAAGCAAGAGTGGAGATTAAAAGACATCTTAAAAAAGAATTAGATATCCTGAATAAAAAGATGGAAAAAATGTCACAAGACATCGACAAGACTCAAAAAGAAATGGAGAAAATAAAGACAAAAACGGACATACTAGAACAATCGGTTAAGGAGAATGCGACAAAACAAGAACAACAACAGATACAGGAATGGAGTAGTGAGCTTAGATACAGAGAAAATGTATTAAAATCAGAGGCTTAAGAGAAAAAAAATGAATGAAGACTTGATAGAAAGAATTGTACCAGACTTGGCAAGATATATTGATCAAACAGAGGAGAAATTACAAAACGATGTGGACAAGATTTTTAAAGTCAACTCCCTACAAGCTAAAGAGAAAAAATTTCTGTGAGATGTGGTCGTATGCTTTATAAGATCAAGGACTAGAGATGCAATTATAAAGAGAAACTGTGATACAAGGCTTATAATAGAAGATATGGAAGTAAAAATATTTAAAGACATGCCACCACAAATTATGTTGGAGAGGAACAAATACAAGAGCTTGACACAATTGTTAAAAAACTTAAACATTAACTTTAAATGGGACAGAATTGAAGGATTGTCTTTCCTATATAACCAAAAAAGGATCAGGATAGATAATATAGTCAAGGCTAAGGAGATGGAATAAAAACTGAAAGATGATTACAGAAGAAAAGAAAAAGACAAAGGGAATGGATTGGGAAGTATTAAAGTAAGAGAATGGAGATCAAAGCGAAATAAAGAAGACTGGAGGAATACAGATAAAACTAATAAACAAGGAGAAGAAGAAATTAAAAAAACAGAAGAAGAGGAGGAAGAGGACTTGATTGAAGAAACAGAACAGAGAAGAAGGAAAAGAGATTCTAAAGAAAGTAGCGAAGAAGAACAGTAAATAAATAAATATAAAAAGGAAAAGAAAAGAAAAGAAAAGAAAAGGAACGGGAGAAGAAAAGGGAAGACAAAAAGAAGAAAGTAAGTAAGAAAGAAAAAAGAATATAAATCCAGATTATAAAAAAGTCACTAAATTAAATTCACTTAAATATATTAAATAAAAGAGAAAAAACAAAAAGAAAAGAAAAGAAAAAAGATAAAAAAGGGGAGGAAGGGGTGGCACAACAACAACAATAAAAATTGTTTTTCATCATTTTTGAGATAACTTTGGAAAAGAAAAGATGGGAATTAAGATTATGTCATGGAATGTTAAAGGTATCAATTCCAAATTCAAAAGAAGCATAGTATTTCAGATTGGAGAAAATAAATAGTGACATTACATGTATACAAGCAACGAAGATAAAAAAAGATGTTCAATACATAAGGAACTATAAGTTAGGTAATTCTTATATTGTGGCAAATGAAAGAAAAAAGAAAGAATTAGCAATATATGTAAAAAGGAAATATCAATCAAAATAACTTTTTGGTGATGAAGAGGGTACTTACCTTGGGGTGGAAGTGAAACTAGAAAATTTAACCATTTTGGTAATAGGAATATGGTCCACAAGATAACAGGAAAAAATACTTTGACAGAATTCATAAGGAATTAAAGAAATGGGAATATGAAAATATTGTACTGTTAGGTGATTTCAAAGCAGTATTGGAACCAAAAAGAGCTAGAGCTTCATTAGATGGGGGGGAAAAAAATAAAGATCTGTCAAGGTAAATTACCAAATTCATTTTTTGAATTGATATAAGAGTTTGGATTACAAGATGTCTGGAATAGTAAATATAAGCAAATAAATGGATTTACCTTTTTTTCACAACCACATAATTCTCTGTCAAGAATTGACTTATTCTTAGTTACTAAAACATAGATGTTAAAAATTTTAAAAATGGAAATCTTATCAAAATGCATATCAGAACACAATCCCATTATGTTGGAGATTCGAGAGGAGAAAAAGGAATTTACTTGGAGAGGATTGCAAGAGGAGATTCTAGAGGAGATTCTAAATGATAAAAAAGATATAAATAAAATAAAGGAAAATTTGAAATATTATTTCAAAGAAAATAAAACAGAAGGAATGGCACCAAAAATAATATGGGATGTGAGCAAAGCTGTTATAAGGGGAGTTATTACTAAATTACAATATGAATTAAGAAAAAAGGAAAAGGAAAAAAGAAGAAAAGATAAGGAAAGAATTAAAAAAGAAAGAAGAACAATGGAAGATAAATGGAGACAAAAGATTAAAGTGCGAAATTTACAATTTACAATACCAGTTAAAAATATTGATGATTAAAGAAATAGAAAAAAAATTAAAAGCAGTGAAACAAAGGCACTTTGAAGCAGGAAATAAAGAAGGTAAAATATTAGCTAACAGACTAAGGAAGAGGAAAGAGAAAAAGATAATTATAGAAATAAAACACAATGGAGAAATAATGGTAGATCAAAGAAATATTAAGAGGATTTTTAGAGACTATTATCGAGACTTATATAGTAAAGGACTAGAAGAGGAAATTGACAAATAGCAAATAAACAATTATTTGAATACACAGAAGATACAGTCATTAAATGAGGACTAGAGAGAAAATTTAAACAAACCAATATCGGAAAAAGAAATAAGAGAAGAAATTGGGAAACTGAAATTAGGGAAAACACCAGGGCCAGATGGACTTACATCATTATATTATAAAAAAAATGATAAATAGTAATTCCATTAAAAGATACAATTAATAGTATACATATCCAAGGAATACCTGATTCCTGGAAGGAAGCTAACATCTGTCTGATACCTAAAGAAAATAAGGATTTGACTAATATAAAGAACTTTAGACCCATATCGCTTTAGACCAAATATAGACTATAAAATATTTGCTGCCATTTTGGCATCAAGAATGAAAAAGATAATAACAACCTTGATTCATGAAGATCAAAATGGATTTGTTCCAGACAGACAAATAAAGAATAATATAAGGATAGTTCTAAATGTTATTGAATTCTTTGAGCACTACACTGATAGAAAATTGACTATGATCCTGATTGATGCAGAGAAAGCATTTGATAGGGTCAATTGGTCCTTTCTGCAAGAAGTGATTCATAGAATGGGAATGGGAAATGTTTTCGAAGTGGATTAAAGTGATCTATAAAGAACAGAATGCTCAAATTATCGTAAATAACGAGATAACAGATAAAATCCAAATAGAAAAAGGAACCAGGCAAGGGTGTCCCTTGTCACCACTTTTGTTTATTATAACATTGGAAATACTAAATAATAAAATCAGAGAGGACAAAGAGATAAGAGGGGTTAATATTAAAGGATTTAATGTTAAGTTGCAGGCTTTTGCAGACAATATCATCTGTTTTGTTGAAGATCCAAAGGATAATATAAGAAAACTTCAGGAAGTAATCGAAGAGTATGGAAGCTTAGTGGGATTTAAAATAAATAAGGACAAAACCTCAATTTTCACTAAAAATATGGACATAAAAGAAGAAGAAGAATTAAAAATAATAACGGGATTCAAAATAGAAAAGAAAGTTAAATACCTAGGTATTCAACTAACAAAAAGAAATATCGAATTATTTAATAATAATTACTTAAAAACTTGGGATGAGATAAAGAAAGATATAGAAAAATGGAAAAGGTTACAATTATCATTTTTGGGAAGGATTGCTGTAATTAAAATGAACATATTACCCAAACTTATTTACTTATTTCAAAACTTACCTATAATAACAAAAGATAAATATTTTGAGAACTGGCAGAAAGAATTGTCAAAGTTTATATGGAAGGGGAAAAAAAACAAGAATAAAATGGAAATTATTGATGGAAGATAAAATTAAAGGTGGATGTGGACTCCCAAATTTAAAACTATATCATCGGTCACCGTCTGGAGAAGGGGTAAGGAACAGCCCCTCCCACCCTTCCAGAAGTTGCAAAAAGTCCTCTACAAGCCTTGAGAGGGTCTCAGCGTCTGGAGAAGGAGCAAGGAACTGCCCCTCCCACCCTTCCTGAAGCTACAAAAAGTCCTCCTTTAGCCTTGAGAGGGTGTCACCGTCTGGAGAAGGGGTAAGGAACAGCCCCTCCCACCCTTCCAGAAGTTGCAAAAAGTCCTCTACAAGCCTTGAGAGGGTCTCAGCGTCTGGAGAAGGAGCAAGGAACTGCCCCTCCCACCCTTCCTGAAGCTACAAAAAGTCCTCCTTTAGCCTTGAGAGGGTGTCACCGTCTGGAGAAGGGGTAAGGAACAGCCCCTCCCACCCTTCCAGAAGTTGCAAAAAGTCCTCTACAAGCCTTGAGAGGGTCTCAGCGTCTGGAGAAGGAGCAAGGAACTGCCCCTCCCACCCTTCCTGAAGCTACAAAAAGTCCTCCTTTAGCCTTGAGAGGGTGTCACCGTCTGGAGAAGGGGTAAGGAACAGCCCCTCCCACCCTTCCAGAAGTTGCAAAAAGTCCTCTACAAGCCTTGAGAGGGTCTCAGCGTCTGGAGAAGGAGCAAGGAACTGCCCCTCCCACCCTTCCTGAAGCTACAAAAAGTCCTCCTTTAGCCTTGAGAGGGTGTCACCGTCTGGAGAAGGGGTAAGGAACAGCCCCTCCCACCCTTCCAGAAGTTGCAAAAAGTCCTCTACAAGCCTTGAGAGGGTCTCAGCGTCTGGAGAAGGAGCAAGGAACTGCCCCTCCCACCCTTCCTGAAGCTACAAAAAGTCCTCCTTTAGCCTTGAGAGGGTGTCACCGTCTGGAGAAGGGGTAAGGAACAGCCCCTCCCACCCTTCCAGAAGTTGCAAAAAGTCCTCTACAAGCCTTGAGAGGGTCTCAGCGTCTGGAGAAGGAGCAAGGAACTGCCCCTCCCACCCTTCCTGAAGCTACAAAAGGCCTTGTTGGGGCCTGGACTCACAGGATTGTAAAAGGCCATTTATTTTTATTATTATTATCATTATTATTATTATTATTTTTAGTTAACATTTTTAAATATTATTTTAATATTTCTAATTATTACTTAATTATATTTAAATACTTTTTATTATTTTTAATTGATATTCATAATTGTTATTTTAATTGACACCTATAGTTGGTTCCAAGTATTTACTAATTTTTACTAATTCTTACTTTGATCAGTGGTAAACTAGAATCCTTGCCTGCTCTTGTGTTAAAATTACCAACTTTGTTAAGATAGTCAAGCTGTGTTAAGGTGTCAGACATCCCAATAATAATTGAAAATATGGGAATTAAGAATGGGACTAAGCGGAAAAGGAGATTAGCAAAAAAAGAAGGTTGCCCAAATGTTAAAAGGCTTAAGAAACCTGCTAAAAATATAGCAGTGAGCCCAATGAATTTAGAACTATTGGAAGCTGCCTCTACCATGAAACAACTTAAGATGGAAGAGTTATTTCTTCCAAAAGACAATGAGAAATCTAGTTCTGACACATCCCTACTTTCCTTACAGGAAGAACCTGCCCCAAACTCTGAAAAAGATCTCGACATCAATCATATGAATGATCTAGATACTGTTGCCAGAAATTGCTTACTCACTGCCAGGACAGTAATTGCTATTTTCGAAAAACTATCAAGTATAGACCAGAAACTTGATAGTTTAAAAGACCTTATGACCAAATCTAAATATCCATTAAACTCAGGAGTGCCACTCAATAACAAAAATCCTAAACAAATCCAAAATAATACTAAAGATAGGAATAGCGATAAGCCAGTGCTACTACAAAATAGCATAGCACTATTAGTGTTCAATAACCACCAAAATTACGCTAGATGGCATAATAAATCGGCCATACTAAATTCACTTTCATCGCTTCTCCGTCAACATCTGCAGTATAAGGACCTACTTGGAATTGATTGGCTCCCTTCGTATAA
This sequence comes from Phrynosoma blainvillii, assembly GCA_026167975.1. NCBI lineage: Eukaryota > Metazoa > Chordata > Lepidosauria > Squamata > Phrynosomatidae > Phrynosoma > Phrynosoma blainvillii. The sequence continues at coordinate 139,109,201 of JANUYF010000004.1, forward strand.
TAACTATAAGAGAATTGTCTTGCGGTTCAAAAATTCCAGAATCCCTTCTCTGATACTAGAAAATAGGAAGACATTTAAGGAATTTCTCATTACACCAACCTGTGTTTATTCTAATCCCAATATACAACCGCTGTTTAAGATCAGGTTAAGAAACAAAGCCCCCTACCAGGAAGTCAACCCAAATGAGGATGCTAGGAGGACAATTCCATTTCCCGAGATTATTCCCGAGGAAGATGGAAAACTAGTTGAATTATTTGGCTCTCTTTCTGATGAGGAACAAAACCGAATATTAAACAGACTTGATGTTGTTAAAAACATGCTCATGTCTGTAACCAAGGCAACCAAGACAATTGAAGTCTTACTATCTCCTGACTGTACCATACCGGACCCCATGTCTCAATCCAAAAATAGCTGTAAACGGCGTTTGGATGAGGTTGAGGATGATGACGATTTAATTCCTTTAATGTACATGTCACCTAAATGTGCATCGGACCGCTTGGCAGATCCTCTAATTCCCCTAACTCAAACTTCTTTTAATCATATGATAGGGAACCAAAATGAGTCCTTGCAAACAACAACACTGAATTCCCTTAGATCTGTCAAAAATGCTCAATCCCCAATGAATAAGAAAAGAAGAGGTCCCAAACTAAGTCCCCACATAGCAAAAATATCTAAACATAATGTATCAGATGATTTAACCAATGTATGCAATGGAAATATAATAACCAATGAATTCCAAACCCCCATACAGCAGAAACAACCTGTAAGAATCCTAGATAATTGACACTTAAATGACCTGTCCCTTCTATCCATCATCTCATGGAATGTAGCAGGTTGGAAGCCCAGATGTAAGAACCCTACCTTTATTCCATTTATAAATAAACATACCATAATTCTTCTCCAGGAAACGTGGTTATCTGAAGACATAGATTTAGAGGGTTACAAATTCACGGGTCTAAATGCTACCCCTGGCAAAGGTATCGGGAGACTATGTGGCGGTCTAGGGATATTAATTTCCCTGACACTTAAGGCCCAAATAGTTAAGTCATCTGCATGGGAGCAGTACGCCCAAGCAGCTCTTTTGAGGCTTAAGAACAACTTGATATACTTGATTAACATCTATATTCCCCCATTCCAAGGTCAGGCTAAGATAGAAGGTGTATGGAATAGACTTAATACCTATATTAAAGACCTGATGCTTGAGGAGCCATCAGCAAGCTTTATTGTTGCAGGGGACTTTAATGCCAGAATAGGCTACGATGATGACACCCTGTATATCAAATACAATTGCCAACCTCCCTCCCCTAAAATTATCTCACCGATACTGAGTCGCAAATCCAAAGATCCGTTCTGCGATTTTAAGGGCTTTTGCTTAGCCCGCACTTTTGACGAATTAAATTTAACCATTCTAAACGGGAGTTTTAAGGATGATCACCCTGCCGAATACACACATTGGGCAGGCACTAGACCTTCAGTAATTGATTACATAGGGGTTTCTTCAAATTTAATTCCTCTCATTGTCAAGTTCACTATTGTTAGCAGACCAGAGAGTGATCACTTCCCTGTTTTTTTAAGTTTAAAATTTCATGACAGCTTTATTTTGCCTCTTGATAAGATTTCAATTCTTACCAATGAGGTTAGTTTAACTCGCACTAAATGGTCCCTTCAATTGTCCGATACTCTTACTAATTTCCTCTCCAGTGATTCAATTAAGCTACTTTCCTCCAAAATAGTGGATTCTAATTCAGATTCTGAAATATTGATCACCTATAATTCATTAATTAGTCATCTACAACCATTATTAACTATTACAAGGAATAATTCTGTTAGATACAACTCGCTACGACATCAAACCTGGTTTGATCAAGAATGTAAAGAACAATGGGCACACCTCAAATATCTCTTCAAACAGTATAAAACTAACCCGATACAAGTTTCTGTATCCGAACTTCTGTCTCAGAAGAAAAGATACAAACTTCTAGTAAGACACAAGAAAAAGGGTGCCATGATAGACTCTTGGAATAGATTAATAATGACAGCTAGTGCAAACAATTCCAACCTATTTTGGAGAGAGGTTGCTCCCTCATTTAACATAAATTTGAACAACACTACTGCACCGATCCCAGCTCAAGTATGGGAAAACTATTTTGCTAATCTTTATGATACTACTGAAAACAATTCTGACTCGTTAGCCTCCGATCTTACAAAGGAGGTTTTGTCTAAACCTCATTGGCCCCCAGTTTCGCATTCAGAGATCAAAAGTCTCATTACTCAACTTAAACCTGCTCGTGCCCCCGGTGCCGATTTCATAACTGGAGAAGTACTCAAAAACAATCTTGATTGGTGGGTTCCGGTCCTTTCTAAATTGTTTACGGCTATTGATAGATCTGCTATTATTCCAAAAGATTGGGGCCTGGCCATTATCATTCCAATATATAAAAAAGGCAATAGAACTGATCCCTCCAATTTTCGTCCGATTAGTCTTCTGAGTCTTGTGAGTAAACTTTACGCAAAACATCTTCTAAATAAGTTTCTAGATTGGATGGAGTCTGAGGATATTTTGTCGCTAGAGCAGGCAGGTTTTCGGCCTGGACGATCTACTATCAACCATGCTCTGATATTACAATACCTTGTTGAAAAATATCAACATCAGGGACAACCATTATATGCGGCATTTATAGACTTTAAGTCCGCTTTTGATACAGTCAGTAGATCTAGATTATGGGAGAAATTGGGGAGCACTAATATAGACAAACGACTTCTATTACTCCTTATAAAGATTCATGAGAATTCCAATATCAAGGTTAGATGCAGTCCCCAAGGACATGTTTCTTAAACAATTTCTGTTAAGATGGGAGTAAGACAAGGTTGTGTTTTGGCCCCCACTTTATTTAATTTTTACATCAATTCTCTTGTCTCTACTATGGGTAATCTTTCTTTTCATCCTCCCAAACTGGCCAACAAACATATTAATTCATTGCTTTATGCTGATGATGTCGTTATTTTCTCGCTATCCCCTATTGGACTTAAAAGAGCTTTAAATTCGTTAGTACAGTTCTGTAAAGAGGAGAAATTGATAATTAACCCATTGAAAACGAAGATCCTTATTTTTGCCCATCGTCCTAAACGAATGAAATGGACACTCGATAGATACCAAATAGAACAGGTAAGGACATACAAATATTTAGGAATCGTCTTTCAAAATTCAGGTAGGAGAACAGCACATTCAGAACTTGTTATCAGCAATGCCCAAAGAACCACAATGGCTATCCTGAGATTCTTTTTTAATAAAGGAGCTCAGCATATTCCATCAGCTATCAAACTATTCAATGCCAAGGTTCGCCCTCAACTTCTATACGGAGCTCAACTGGGTCCATACAGTAACATCAATGCAATTGAATCCGTACAAACTAAATTCCTTAGGAAGATCTTTCAGGTTGCCTCCTGTGTACCGAATGCTGTTCTCAGAAGGGAGGCTGGGGCTATCAAATTAGAAGCTAGTCTGTGGATAAATATACTCATGTACTGGCAAAAATTGCATAAAACCCCCCGAGGTTTAACCAATCTAATTTTCTCAGATCCGTTTAATTCTCCATGGGAAATCTCAATTTGTAAGAAAATAGATGAGTTGGGGCTTAATAAAAATGAAATCTTAAAGCTCAATATTGACAGAGCAAAGTCTGTTATTAAGCAAAAAATTTTAGAAGTAGAAAGACACAAGGATTCCGCTTCTCTATCTAAATACGCTCTGTTTAGCAATCAAACTGTGGTCCCTTCCCTAGCACCATATCTTACTTATGTTACTCTTCCGAAGTTTAGAAGGGCTTTAACCTTGGCACGGTTCAACATGCTGCCCACGGCCATGCTGGAAGGTAGATTTAAAAAAATCCCCTTAGAATCTCGCTTATGTCCATGCGGTTCGGGCGCTGTGGAGACTAACGAACATGTTTTGTTATATTGTCAATTCTACAGGGATATTCGACATCAATTAATCAGCCCGATATTGTGTATTTCCCCCAACAAATCCGATACCTCCCATTTACTATCCTTATTAAACAGCACTGATCCAACAACAATTCACAAGGTGGCTAAATTCTATTATATTGTCTGTAAATTGCGTCCCCATATGGTAAATGGATGCCCCAATACTGTAAATGGAAATTAAGTGGAATTAGTATATCTACATTTGAATGTATTGTATTTCTCTGTTATTATTTTGATACGATATTGTATTGTATTAATCTGTTTATACTTTTATACTGGTCAATGACCGAATAAAATTATTACAATATTACAATATTACAAAACTATATCATCAAGCGGCCTGTTTAACGTGGATAGAGGAATGGAGCACACTTAAAAATGAAAGGTTATTAACACTAGAAAAAACTAATATGAGATATGGATACCATGCCTTTCTTTGGTATAATAAAGTAAAAGTTAATAAAGATTTTTCACATCACATTATTAGAAACTCCCTTCTTAAAGTGTGGCTGAAAATCAAACACCAATTTTATACCCGAATCCCAAGCTGGGTATCGGTTCAGGAGGCTTTTTTAGGAACATCTAGGAGGGATGGGAATCAATGGTTAATTTATAAAGACCTACTGGAATGGAAAGGTGAAAATGAAGTTGAAATAAAAACAGAGGAAGAATTAGTCAATAAAATAGGCAAGAATTGGTTTCTTTATAGACAATTGAAGGAACGATATAAAGCTGACATTAAAAATAATGGGATTACAAAAGATGAATCAATAATAGATAAGGTAATGTTTGGGGGAAAAGATAAACATATTTCAAAATATTAAAAAATACTTAAAGAGAGAGATTTAGAGACAGAACAAGTGAAACAAGTAATGATTCAATGGGCTCAAGATATTGGGAAGAAACATCAACCTAGAAGAATGGGAAAACTCATGGAAGAACACCAACAAATATACTTTATGTCAAGATTATAAAGAAAATTATTTAAAGATCTTTTATTGCTGGTACATGACACCAACTGTACTAAATCAAATTTATAGTATGGAGAGTGAAAAATGCTGGAAATGTAACCCAGCAAGAGGAACACTATTTCATCAATGGTGGGAATGTAAGATGGCAAAATAATTTTGGAAAAGAATCCAAAAGGAGACAACTAGGATGTTGAAGGCACCAATACCATTGGACCCAACATTTTTCTTATTGAATATGACAAACATGATTGAACCAGAAGTGGAAAAAAAAGTATAGAAGAATATTACTATATATAGCAACTACTGCAAGAACAGCATACGCAAGATACTGGAAACAAAGTAATATACCAACAATAAAAGAATGGGAGAATAAAATGAAAGAAGCAATGATGCTAGATATGTTAACAGCATTAATGAAAGATAAACCGAAAGAAGAAGTAGAGTAAGAATGGTTAACAGTTAAGGAATATTGGAAAATGGGAGATTATTAATCTTTTATAGAAAGATAGAAAATTGGAAAACGGGCAAGTCAAATAAATTAAAGGGATGAATAAGAAAAAAGAAGAACATAGAAAGGGGGGAAGAAACATAATGAGAATGTATAAATTAGTTACATTTCAATTGAAGATTGTAAGAGGTAAAATGAGGAAGTTATCATTAACTATAAGATTAGAACAGAAGATAGAATTAATAAGAAGAATGAAAGATAAAGTGTGAAAGGAATGTAAGTAATAACAAACTTGTATGTAAGTATGAATAATTGTGAGAATGCTTTATTTTATATGTCTGAAGTTATGTATATATGTATGTTTATTTATGTCTGTATGTATGCTTGTATTTTCAATAAATAAATAAAATTAAAAAAAAAAGAAAGAAAACGAGAAAGGGCATCCGCCAAAGGGTTAAGCAAACCAGGAACATGGTGAGCTCTACACAAAACATTAAATTTTAAACCTTGTAAAACTATTGCCCTCACCAAACTCATCACCTTAGGAGATTTGGAGGACTGCGAATTTACCACATGTACGACCACTTGGTTGTCACACCAAACCCAAATGGTCTTATTAGCAAAGTGGCTACCCCATAAGTGTACAGTAACAATGATTAGAAACAATTCCAAAAAAGTAAGGTCCCTGGTAAGACCAGATTCCATTCATGCAAGAGGCCAGGTCTCAGCAGCCCACTGGCCATTCCAGAAAACTCCAAAGCCATGGGCACCAGCAGCATCAGAATGCAACTGAAAGTCTGCACAAAGCAGCATTTCAGTTCTCCAAAATGATTTACCATTATAGTACTCCAAAAAGGAGTGTCAAACCTTAAGATCCTCATGGATGCCCCTTGTGATTCTAATGTGGTGATGCTGAACCATTATACCTGCAGTAGCCTTGTAAAGTCTAGCACAAAATGCTTGTCCTGGGACTACCACCCTACAGGCGAAATTTAATAAGCCTGTGAGTGATTGAAATCCAAGCAGGGTAGCTTTCCATTTATTTAACATAATTTGGACTTGCTGCCTCATGGCCACCAGTTTCTCAGAGGGCAAACAAGAAACTCCAGCAATAGTGTCAATCTCAATGCCCAAAAAGGTTAATTGCGTGTGAGGACCCTCTGTCTTCTCCTCGGCCAGAGGCACACCCAATTCCTGCTTCAATTCTTGAAATTGCACTAGAGTATTACGGCATTGAGAGGAATCAGGAGAACCTGCCAATAAAAAATCATCAAGGTAATGAGCAATAGCCTTATTACCGATTCTTTTAACAGCACACCAATGGAGGAAAGTGCTGAATGTCTCAAATGCAGCACAAGAAATTGAACACTCCATTGGCATTACTTTGTCAAAATAGAATTTCCCGTCAAACTGGAAACCCAGCAGATCAAAATCATCTGGGTGTACAGGGAAAAGTCTGAAAGTGGACTTAATATCGCATTTAGCCAACCTGAACCCAAATTCCTGATCATCGTAACTGCTGTGTCAAACGATGTATACTTAACTGAGGTAAGCCCTGGGTAAATGGCGTCATTCACCAATTCTGCTTTGGGGTATAACAAGTTATGAATTAGCCCTAATTCCCCAGGAGCTTTTTAAGGAACTACTCCTAGCGGTGATAAATGAAGCGTAGGAATAGGCAAATTATCATGAGGTCCAGAAATTCTCCCTGCTACAATTTCTTTAGCTAATTTTGCCCTAACAACATCTGGTAGTTCTCTCACAGAACGAGCATTAGGCATAGAACGATAAACCCTAGGACCAGTATACGGAATGTGAAAACCTGAAGCAAACCCTTGAAATAAATATAAAGCAGCCTCCTTGTTGGGATATTTCTTTAACTAAGGCTCTATATTAGCCAGATTAATTGGCGATGGGGCCTTTTGCTCCAGGAGACACTGGCTGGGAAACAGCTCCACCTCCTGTTCTCTTTCCTTTAATGCAAGAATTCCCTGGGTGTCCACCCTCACAGGTGTTACAATTGTGTTCAAACCTCCAGGGTTGTATTTTGCATTTTCCAGTGTTAAAGTCCCAACACAAACCAAATTGTCTTTTATCACCTGGGTTAGGCCTCGCATTTGGCCCTCTCAGCAAGGTGACCATTGGTACAAAACCATTGTAACACCTGCTTGAGGGGGAGGCCTCTACCATGACATCAGCTCATAGCTCAGACTGCACATGCCTCCATGATAGAGAGGGATCCTGAGCTGCTTGCATTCTAAACTGCTCATCATATTGGAGCCAAACAGCACCCCTAAAATTATATAGGCAATTGGTGTAAGCTTTTATCATGATCTCCTGATATTTAGAAAAATCCAGAGATCTAAGAGGCTATTTTTCCTCCATCACACCTCTGTAAATAGTGAATCCCATGATCCAGTTCACAAAATTATGCTCAAGCTTAGGTTTGAGCATTTGAAACTCCTTTGGCAGGCTGAAAATGACACCATTCTTAACCATGATCCTTGGCTCAGGATCCCTAAAAGTTAGAGTAAAGAAATCAATGTATTTACCCTTCCAAATCCTTTCTTTAGTGGCAAGAGGAAGGTGAGAATCAAGGGGTGTAGACATCCCAGCATAAGGAGTAGGCTCCACACTGCCAACCGCTCCAGATAATTGTGTACCAGCAATGTGCACAACAGGTGCAGAGTTAACAAGAGCAGAGGGCTGAACACCCTGTGCCCTCGAGTCAGGCACCTGTGTAACAGCGAGAGCCTGAATGGGCACATTTAAAGCTTCAGGGTTAGGCTGCTCCAAAGCCGCCCCCTGCCCCACCAGGCTACCTGAAGCCCATACCGAGGTAAGCCAATTAGATTGCACAGTACCAGGAGACACACCTGAACTTGAAGCTTGAGCCGTATCATCAGTTGACCTTGAAGGTCTTCCAAGATGTGGCCCCACAACAGCTCGAGTGTCCAAGGTAACGGAGGCAGCAGCCACTTGATCACCTCCTTGCACACCACCAACTTGCTCCATTGCACCACTCGGAACAACCACCATATGTAAGAGGTTATACAAAACAGCCATGGTAGGCTGCCTGGACGCAGGGGGATCCACACCCTGTGTCCCCAAACCGGGGACCCTTTCCAACAGATCCTAAACATTGGCAACAGTGGGGTGCCCGATCTCCACTGCCGAAGCCACCTGTGGGCCCGGTGTGGCGGTGGCCAACTGAGACTCAGGTGTAGCCATGGAAGACGATGCTTCAGTGTTGGCAAGACCCGAAGGGTTGACACTTGCGGAAGAGGCAGTAGCCTGAAGTTCCTTTTGCGCTAGTTGATTACACAGCGCCATGCAAACCTGTACCATTTTGCCAAATTGAGTAACTTGGGCAAGTAAATCCTCATCCCTGCCAGCAGGCTTAAAAGGTCTTTTAGAAGCCAAGGGACCTACAGAAGGTGCAGCAGAAGCCGCCCGATGTTTTGATTGGGCCTTACTGCATGACATCCTGAACTCGATGACAATGGACACGGGCCCTGCCAGTCACCCCCGTGGGGGATTCCACCCTGGCCTTAAGGCTGCCCCTTCCCTAAGTCTCACTGAGACACCACATCCAGGGCAGCAAAACTGGCAGCCACCGTGGGAAAGGTGTCCACCGAAAGTCCAGCTGAAACCTACACTGAAGACTAGCGTCTTCACCCACTCACCACTGGGGGAAGTGCTGCTAACCCCCCACCACCAGCGGAGGGTCCCAACCTTACCAGATCGAGTGGCCAGGGCATCTCGGGGCCTGAAGGGAGCGGATTGACGCACCTGGTGCAAGCGAGCCCGCAAGACTTTTCTCAGGTGAAAGCCCCAAGAATAGGCATGCGGAGGCTAGAAGGCCCCAAAGTCCGGCCCGAAGGCTACTCGCTCACTCCCGCAGGTTACTCTAGCGAAACCAGAGCCCGCGGAGCAAACAAAAATGCAGAAAATTAAGCAAAACCCACAAAAGCACCAGCCAAAACGCCAGGCTAAAGCCAAGCTCGCTAAAAACCGAGAACGGTTCGAAGTAACTCTCACCGTCTTGACTATAAAAATGGCTGCCTCCACGTGGTTGCCTCGAGTTATAAGCAACAAACTCTCGTACAAATCTCACATAACAATAGCTTTGCGAGAATTGTTAACCCCATCCTGTTGGCCCAGGCGCGGTGGTGTGACCTTCCCCCCCGTGCCTTGACCAATAAGGAGTCTTTGTCCTTATTTGGCCAGTCCAACAAGAAACCCCTCCCGACAGGTCATGGGGTGTCTTTCTGTATGGAGATATCGTTTTCTCTCCAGAAAACAATGGTTGTGTGTGCATGTGCGTGTGTGCAGGAAATTATTGATTTTTTTTTTTAAAGCAGAATAAGTCCCGAATTTCACCTGGCCCAAAGAGCTGTAGCCAGGCTGTTAACTGGAACTGGCTACAGGGAGCATACAACTCCCTTGTTGCAACAGCTCCATTGGCTGCCAGTCCACTTCTGGGCACAATTCAAAGTGCTGGTTTTGACCTATAAAGCCCTATACAACTACTAAGGAAGATCAAAGAAGAAAGTGCAAAGGCAGGCTTACTGTTCAGACTTACTGAACATAAATAATAATAATAATAATAATAATAATAATAATAATAACCACAGAGAACTTACACACATTAAAACTATACAATGAGGAAATAGAAATAGTAAAAGAATTCTCATATCTGGGATCAAACATTGATTGGAATGGGGACTGCAGCCAGGAAATCAAGAGATTAAGAATGGGGAGAACAGCTATGAAAGAATTAGAAAAGATCCTAAATTGCAAAGACATACAACACAGCACAAAAGTTAGAATCATACAAGCCATCGTATTCCGTATTACCATGTATGGATGTGAGATCTAGACAGTCAAGAAAGAAGATAGGGGGAAAATCAACACATTTGAGATGTGGTGCTGGAGAAGAATGCTGAGGATTCCATGGACAGCTAAAAGGAGAAACAAATGGAATCAAGCCAGAGATATTCCTAGAAGCCAAGATGACAAGACAATAGACTGTCATCTTTTTTATTTTTTTATTTTGAAAATTTTATTGATTAAAACTTAAAATACACACTCATTCTATACATTGTCAATACTTATTATACATAATTAACGCTTGTTACTAATTATATTGTATCCACCATCATAAGTTATATTCCAGATATATCAAAGCATTTCAGGATGAGGAGGAATGTCTTAATTGTCTCAGTATATCAATTACTTATTGTTCTATTAGACTCAATTCCATTCCATTCCCTTCCTTTCCCTCCCTACCTTTTCCCTCTTTTCCTTCTCTTTCATCCTTTAATTCCAATCTTAATCTTTCTTACACCTTCTCCACTCTCACCTTTCTCCAAACCACTACCATCCTCCTTCCTTACTAAACATCCCCTTATTCACTTTTATTCTTCTCCTTTCTACTCCTTATACTTTACTACATTCTCTCACCCTCTTCTACTTCCTTCATCCTTCATCTACACCTTACTCTCTTCCCTCCTTAATAACATTCATTCCTACTTCCTTGTTGTTTTAGCTGGATTATCTGGTATTATTGGTGACCTTCTTTTCCTTCTCAGTTAGTTACTTTGATGCATTATTAGTAACATTGTTTATTATATTTGTTAGCTATTTTAATACATTCTTTCTGCTTTTTGAGCCATTTGTGTTTATAATCCTTCTTCCTATTCTTCCTATTCTTTAATCTTATTTACTATATACTATCCTATTTCTTAATTTTTGTTTCTTTATACCATTCCTTTTATGATGTTTTTGTATCACTTCCTTAAGTTTTTTTCATTCTGCTATTCCTTATATCTTAATTTAATGCTTATTATTTCCTTTTATTTAAATTTTTACTTTTTTTGACTTTCAATTGTTTTCATTTCCTTTTGTTTCTCTTGGTATATCATGAATAACTAATTGTAGCTAAATTTCCCCACTGCTCCTTAAAATATTTCAATATTGGTGTCTATTCACTATTTCCATTTTCAATAGTATTATCTCTTAAGAATTGTGTAAGTAAATCCATTTTGATTGCATCATAAAGTTTAAGTATCCAATCCTTTAAATACTTTCCATTTTTGTACTAATGTAATCCTTGCAGTGGTGATTAAATAAAAGAGAATACTACCAACTTCCTTGTCTAAATCTTTATCCCACATATTTAACAAATATATCTCCGGGTATACCTGTATTTTTCTCTGTAACATAGAATTAATAATCTCATTTACTTTGTACTTTGGACACATCATGAAAAAGCATGAATTGTTGGAAAAGACAATAATGTTAGAAAAGGTGGAGGAAAGCAGAAAGAGAGGAAGGCCAAATGCTAGATGGACAGACTTTAGTAAAGAGACCACGAATATGAGTTTGCAGGAGCTGGGTGGAACAGTAGAGGACAGGGGCCCCTGGAGATGTCTCATCCATAGGGTCACCATAGGTTGAGAAGGCAGTTAACAACAACAACAAAAACGGCTTGGGTCCAGGCTATTTGAAGCACTGTATCCCCTGTATGAGCCCCCCAGAGTATTGAAATCAGTGGGAGAGGCCCTGCACTCTTTCCCAACACCCTCTGAGGTGTGTTTGGTGGGAACAAGAGAGAGGGCCTTCTTAGTGGCTGCTCCTAAGCTTTGGAACTCCCTCCCTAGGAGGCAAGGATGGCTTCATCCCTGCTGTCCTTCCAGTGGCAGATAAAGACATTCTGTTTTGTTTTATTTCTGATCAGTCGATTCCTTAGGTAAGATGGGCCCAAGCCATGTAGGGCTTTAAAGGTCAATATCAACACCTTATACTGTGCCCGGAAACTAATTGGCAGCAGAGATTTTAAAACTGAAGAAATGTGATCACTTCTTGATGTTCCTGTGATCATTCTGGCTGTCATATTTTGTATTAGTTGCAGTTTCCGAGTTAGGTATAAGGGTAGCCCCATGTAGAGTGCATGACAGAAGTCAAGTCTTGAGGTTACCAGAGCATGTACTACAGCCACTCCTTTTGGAGCACAAGGTACTAGTACATAGTATCTTGGTAGTTCCCAAAGACAAACAGCACCCCTGCAGAAAGAGGGAGAAAGAGAGAGAATCTGTGAGTGAAGGAGAGGAAGCTTGTGAACTGCTGCTTGCTTTGTTTGCACTCTCTTCCTTTACTCTGGGACTTGTTTGCATGAGTATGAGTGAGTGCCTCTTGGATGGACTGGAGCCCAGGTCAAGAGTCACCACCAGTTTCCCAGCTGGATTGGATTAGCTACTTGGACTGGGGGATATAGGTGATACTACTGAAAAGCCTGGTCTTCTACTCACAGGTGTATTACTAAAGGGGATGACCCCTTTGGGGGAAGTATTTTTGGGATGTGTGAAAGTGAGAGACCATTGTGGTGCTGCTCTATGGAAAATACTAGGCTTCCTGCTTATGGATACTTCCCTGACAAAGTAAACCACTAGCATTTCTGTGTGGTGGGAAGATGTGTCGTCATCAAAGTGGGGAGAGGAAATGGTGCTCAAGAAGCAGCTCTCAAAGATATAGTGGGTACAAAGAGATACAAAAATGGCAAACAGTTGTACTGCCTTGGTGGTGGAATGCACAAAAGGGTATTAGTCATCCATAAACTGTTTCCTAATAGAAATAGCCTGGATAGCTATGGTGATATTTATTTATTTATTTATTTATTTATTTATTTAATACCCCATCTTCCTCCCAGGATGGGATCCAAGGTGACCCTACCAATAACTTGTATAATATTGTATAATAATGCTGTCAGACCTTTAGCTGATGGACTGCCTCCTTCACATATTGATTTTTTTAAAGACAATGCTCTTGGTATTGCACCAGCCGTATATAGTAAGGTGGCAAAATTTGTAGGATTTGAGCATGTATTTGAATATTTAAATGTGCATAGCTGAGACAGATTAGGGATCCTTTTTAGTGTATCATCCACCCTGATGCTCAACACTCTCCCGTCTTGAATTAGCTAATGTGGCCTCAGAAGTGGTGTTGATCTTGTGATCCTGAAGGACTTAAACATCCATACTGAGAGTGAGACTCTCTTTCAGGAGTGGCTCAGGACTTCATGTCAACTATGATAACCATGGGTCTGTCCCAAGTCATGTCTGGCCCCACTCATGCTGATGGGCACACTGTAGACCTTGTTTTCTATACTGAGTAGGGAGGTGGTGATCTGAGAACACTGGATCTTTCTCTTGTTCTATTACCATGGGCAGATCACTTCTTGATCAATTTTAGACTTGTTGGGGCGCAGAGGCTCTGTAGAGTGAGGGACCCATAAGATGGTCCACTCCAGAAAGCATATGGATCCTGATGGCTCTTGAGTTTCTTGCTGCCTTAGCAGGCAGTTCTGTCAAGGCTCAAGTTGAACTCTGGCATCAGACAATGATTGGGACACTTAACACAATCACTGCTAGGCATCCCTACTCATGGAATAGAACTAAATCAGCCCCCTGGTTCTCTAAGGAGCTGGCAGCAATGGAATAAGTGAGGTGTTAATTAGAGCAACACTGGCAGAAAACTTGGAGTGAGTCCAACCAAAAGTGTGCTAAACCATACCTGAAGGCCTATCCCAAGGAGTTCATATCAGCCAAAGCACTTCTCTAGAATAATGTGCTAATGCAGTCAGACTAGGACTATGTGAGACCATGAGCCAGAAGGATTTGGTTTCCTCTATTTGATTTAGGATATTTTATCAAGAACTTACACATCCCAGGGTGTCTTCTGCATAGGCAGAAGGGACAGGCCCTAGTAGGAAGCATAATACAGTGGGAGTAAGGGCTGCTTCTCAGAGTTGCCTATGGGGCTAAGCAGACGGCACAAAGCGCCGTCTTCAGGACAAGGAAGGGGAGGGGCAGCCACACACTGGGCACCCCAACCCCTTCCTGAAAATGTCCTTGGAGCAGCCGGCCCTCCACACGACTGGTGCTCTGAGGATGCCTTTCCGCTGCAGCGTCCACACACGCTACAGTGGAAAAGCCACCGAAGGTGCACCAGCAGCCTTTTGTGGCACACCTTTGGTGATTTGTGGAAGGAGCACTATTTTAGCGCTCCTTCCTGGGGCTGCGAATCTGTGCCGCAGGGCCAAGAAATGCGGATGCCTCAGCCCCGATCTGCAGCTTCCTGGGGCTGCCCCGTGCCACCTGTCTGCTTCCCCCTTACTCCCCCCATCTTATCTTTAACAGCTACATGGCAGACAGTTGCATCATTGTTCTCTCCAAACTAAGCATAGCTTATTGAATCTACCTTGCACTGTTGAGTATTTTGTTCTGTTCATTTTTAAATGAAGTGAAATATCTTTATAAACAGGATGAAAAGATCTTGAGATATAAAAAATACAAATATAGAAAAAGTGAAACTGACAGATTCATCTATCCTTACTTACTACGCTTAATGTGGAAGCATATTTTCTTTATTGTCTTCCACATTTAGGGATAGATTAGGCTACATTAATTCAGCTTAAAGTCTGAGCCACAATGACATATCACTGTCCTTAATCTTTATTAATGTCTTTTCCTGTATGCACTGTGAAGAAGAAGAAAGGGGAGAAACATTTTCTTCTAATCAATGCAAAGTGTGTTTGAAAAGAGCATTTTCTTCATCCTTAAAGCAAAGCAGCTTCATTTTAAAAGGCATCCTTAGCAATCAATGGCTTTCTGAAGCAGGTGCTGATCAAGCACAGAGAACTCTGGTGCAAGGTACTAAGTTGATCTTAGCTGAGAAGAGGAAATAACCTTGTTGTTGTCATGTCTTATGCAGTACTGTTATAAATGAACCAGGATGATAGAAGCACCATTTACCAAGAACGTTTCTTGTGTAATCTGGATTGTGCAACTCATATTAATGGCAATGAGTCCAGCAAACCTATCTTGTGGATTGAACCCTTGATTGACAGGCTACCAAGTGTACTGAGGAAGGTGTATGAAATTTTATTTATTTATTTATATCCCAACTTTCTCCTGATACAGGGACTCATTCTCCTTTTTTATTTTTATTTTTATTGTTATTTTTTGCATGTGAGATCTTTTTAGGTTAAGCATATTTGACCTCTCCCGAAAGATTAGTTTCTGCTCAGTGTCTCAGTGGGAGATATGCTTTGCAATCTTACACATACATTCTACCCTGAATTCCATAATGGACCAATGGTAGGATTTAATGATGAAAAAACAAAACAAAACATAAAGCCTGCTAGTTTAGGAATGGCATTAAGGCTATGTAATGTTACTTCAAACTCTAGAAAACAAAGAAACTGGAACTTTAAACTGGTAGCAAGATTGATTTGAAATTTGGCACAATTGTAGAATTCTTCATGTAGATCATTGATTCACAGCTTCAGTATATTTGCTCTACAGATGTCATTATTAAAGCAATAGGATTTGGAGGCCTACAATGACAGAAGCTATTTTTTGTGACCCACCTTAACATCACTTTGTTTGGGGGCAAAGGTTTGGGAAGGTGTGGCAGTAACATTCAAAGGAAATGGAAAAGCTGAAAGAGTGTTCTCTAGTCCCATTTCTATTATGTATGAGCAGTTGCTTCAAAATGTCACACATTTCTATGTGCATCTGAATGTACACAATGAATTAAACAAATTAAACCAGAGCACCCCAGTATTTGAATGAATACTCTGATACCCCTCCTCTTGTGTTTCACTGAATGACACTACTGCATAGCAGAGTAAAGTGTTTTCCTCTTTCTGAGGCAGCATAGGTGCTTCAGCATCAAGAATGTTCCCTCTCAATCTCTCACTATTGTTTCACTATCAGTGCTAGGGAATCATGGGAACTGTAGTTTATTGTGGCACCAGAGTTCTCTGACAGAGAAGGGTCAATGTTTCAGAAAAAAATACAATTCCCATGATTCCCTAGCACTGAGCCAGGGCAGTTAAAGTGGACTCAATTTGCACTATTTCTAGCAGTCTGCAAAGTTAGTTTAAACTTAGGAGAAAACATTAACTCTATTTCTCTTCAGTCACTTATTGGCTATGCAGCACTATGAGGTCTTCATCTTCCCTGTATTATTCCTGGAAGGATTGCAATAAATATGGTGCCTACTTACCCCTCATAACAATACCAGCACAATCAAGAACTACAAATTGCTTCAAACAACACAGAAAACTTGTTGTTTGAACTGAGGATGAGGTATCCTTTGTCCTTGCACCTTAACAAATGACAGAGTGAAGGTTTAGCAATATGGGGAAAAATAACATTAATGACTTCTATGTGAGAACAAGCCACAGACTGGACTTTTTCTGTCTCTCCATGTCATCACAGATGTGATGTTTTCAATGGTTCAGTTTACATGTTCAGAAGCAAATGCTGGTTTATCATGTGTTAAGACTGAATATATGAACCATACCTGATATTGAATGGAACATTGTTGTGGTCAAAGACTTCATTTTGTTTATCTGTCCTTGTTTGACATGAAATCAGTCATAAACACCTATTACCCTTCCTTCCTCTGTCCACAGTTGCCTCCTCTAGAACCAACACAACATCATTTGTCCTAGGAAAAGATTAACATTGGCCTGAAACACGCAGGCCAAAAGGTGTTTGGGGGCATGGAGTACAGATGACGCAGCTTTGGGGGCATGGCATACAGATGACGCACACTCCCAGATCAGCTGGGACTGCACTGAGGCTGCCTAAATGGCCTGAAGCCAGCAAGAAAAGGAGTGGCAAAAAGCTGCTCTTTGCTGGCAGTCCATTAGGGACGGGGCAGAGGCTAGTTTTGGGGCTGTGGTCCTGCGCCAATCGGGGCTCACTCATGGCTGGAACAGCCAGAGGCCTCTCCAAGCCACTCATCAGCTTGACTCCATTGGAGTCTTGTTTGGCCATTTGGGTGTTAGCAAGGCTGGTCCCCTCTTTGCTTTCCTTTCATCAGCAAGCAAAAATGGCTTTACTCAGGCAGTCTTTTGATGTATAATCATGGGGTGGCTTGGGTGTTTGTTATATAGGGTGGATATCATGGTTTTAGTGTGGGTTTAATGTCTGTATTTTTAATTGTTTTATTATAATATGTTTTTAGAATTCTTATTTGTGAGCTTCCTTGTGTCCCTTTTGGGGAGAAAGGGAGGATAGAAATCGAATAAATGAATGAATAGGATTTCCTGTATCTGAACAGTGAATTATGACCAGTGAAGTATGACGAGTTCGTGCATGAAGTATCTACTTGTCATTTAATGCCATATAGTACACAGAGTCACCACTACTGTGATCTCAAACAAAGAACAAGAACACAACTGAATATCAGATACCCAAGTGAAAAGACTTCATCCTCTAAAGGCGAATCATGGAATTGTTCAGAATGAAAACAGATTTGTGTAAAGAGTCACATGGGGCCTTTCATGTGACTGGGCTTTCATTTGTTGCCAAACATGAAGGTGGGCTGAAGGAAACCTGACTGTTTCAACTGATCCAAAGTCTTCTCACAAAAGGAGCCTTCTCAGTCAGAGAGCTCTGGTGCCACAATAAACTACAGTTCCCATGATTCCCTAGCACTGAGTCAGGGCAGTTAAAGTGGACTCAATTTGCACTATTTCTGGCAGTCTGCAAAGGACCTTAGGGGGAAAGCAGACGGGCGGCACGGGGCTGCCCCAGGAAGCTGCGGATCGGGGCCGAGGTATCCACATTCCTCGGTCCTGCGGCGCAGCTTCACCACTCCAGGAAGGAGCGCTATTTTAGGAATGTGGATGCCTTGGCCCTGATCCTCAGCTTCCTGGGGCAGCCCCGTGCCGCCCGTCTGCTTTCCCCCTAAGGTCCTTTGCAGACTGCCAGAAATAGTGCAAATTGAGTCCACTTTAACTGCCCTGAATTACACAAATCACTGAAGGTGTGCCGCAAAAGGCTGCCGGCACACCTTTGGCGCCTCTTCCGCTGCAGCGTGTGTGGACGCTGCAGCGGAAAGGCATCCTCGGAGCGCCAGCTGTGCGGAGGGCCGGCTGCTCCAAGGACATTTTCGGGAAGGGGTTGGGGCGCTCAGTGTGTGGCTGCCCCTCCCCTTCCTTGCCCTGAAGACGGCGCTTTGTGCTGTCTGCTTAGCCCCTTAGTTAATTAATAACATAGATCTACAATGAAGTGTGTAGGGAATCCCTTAGCCCCTCAAGACTTCCATTACATTACCTAGTGTAAACCTGGCCATGTTTCATCTGATCTAAATATCAAATCAGCCAGGAGCCAAGCTGGGCTTTCATTTGTTGCCAAACATGAAGGTGGGCTGAAGGAAACCTGACTGTTTCAACTGATCCAAAGTCTTCTCACAAAAGGAAAATGGTGCTCAGCTGGAAGAATGAAACAAGTATCACTGTCTCACAGTAGGGAAAATGCAGCACAGAATAAGTAAAGAGGTGGTACAAAAATACCTGGTTAATCTAAAGTCTCCAGGACCAGATGAACTACAACCAAGGGTATTAAAAGAACTATCTGAAGTAACCTCAGTGCCACTGGCAATAATCTTTGAGAAGTCCTGGAGAAGTCTCAGGAGGAGAGCAAATGTTGTACCCATTTTCAAAAAAGGAAAAAAAGAGGACCCAAACAATTAGTACCCAGTTAGCCTGACATCAATACTAGGAAAGATTCTACAGCAGATCATTAAACAGAGAGTCTGTAAGCATTTAGAAGGGAATGCCATAACCACAAAGAGGGTTTCTCAAAAAGAAGTCATGCCAGACTAATCTGGTCTCTTTTTTTATAAAAATTATCAGCTTGACAGATGAAGTGAATGCTGTGGTGTAGTATATCTTGATTTCAGTAAAGCCTTCAACAAGGTCCCACACAGAATTCTTGCAAACAAGCTAGTAAAAGGAGGGCTAGACAATGCTACTATTAAGTAGATTTGCAATTGGTTGACTGGCCAAACTCAAAGGGTGCTCACCAATAACTCTTCTTCATCCTGGAGAGAAGTGACTAGTGAGGTGCTACAGGGTTCTGTCCTGGGCCCAGTGCTATTCAACTTCATCAATGACTTGGATGAAGAAATAGAAAGCATGCTTATGAAATTTGCAGATGACACCAAATTAGGAGGAGTAGCTAAAACTCCAGAGTACAGCATCAAAATTCAAAATAACCTTAATTGATTAGATAACTGGCATCCATTTGTATTCTTGTTCCTTTATTTGAGATCACAGTAGCAGCTGCTTCTGTTAATAAAGGAGAATCTCTGTACTATATGGCATTACATGACACATAGTTTAAAAAGCCAATGTGATTCTAGGCTGCATCAATAGAAGTATATGTCTATATTGAGGGAAGTAATAGTACCACTCTATTCTGCTTTGATGAGACCTCACTTGGAATACTGTATCCAGTTCTTGGCACCACAGTTCAAAAAAGATATTGAGAAGCTGGATTGTGTTCAGAGGAGGATGACCAAAATTGTGAAAGATGTGGAAACCATGCCCTATGAGGAGAGACTTAGAGAGCTGTGTATGTTTAGCCTGGAGAAGAGAAGGTTAAGAGGTGATATGACAGCCCTGTTTAAATATTTGAAAGGGTGTGATATTGAGTATGGATCAAGCTTGTTTTCTCCTGCTCCAGAGAATAGGACATGAGCAATGGATTCAAACTACAGGAGCAGAGATTCCATCCAAACATTAGGAAGAATTTCCTGATAGTAAGACCTGTTAAAAAGTGAAACAAGTATCACTGTCTCACAGTAGGGAAGAGTCTCCTTGTCCACAGTAGGGTGGAGTCTCCTTCTTTAGACGTTTTTAAGCAGAGGCTGGGTAGCCATCTGTCAGGGGTGCTTTGGTTGTGAGTTCCTGCATGGCAGGGGAGTTGGACTGGATGGCCCTTGAGGTCTCTTCCAACTCTATGATTCTATGATCCCTGCTGGTCATTGTTCAACAGACTAGGGGGCCCAAGAGCATGTAATGGGATAAAGACTCTCCACCTCCACAATGTCTTACAGTGGTAATCATTCAAAGACAATGGCTCAAGTCTATTAAAGCTCATACTACTAGCTACTTTCTTCCAGTTACTCTCAAAGGTGCTACAAGCTCCCTTTGCACACTGATTTTCCAGACTAACATGGCTATGTTTTTGAGTGGCAATCATTTTTTTTTCCACTGATAGTTTACTGGATCACACACACACAAACACACTTCCCTAATCTCATTTGTCAGGTAGATGTTACATTGGACAAGGCTTTGGGAGCTGATTGCCCAGGGGCAAAAGACCTTTAAGAATGTACTGTTCTGTTTATTGTTTTATTTTTCATAGTTATGTTCTTAACTGTTGTTAGTTATCTGTTGTTAGTTTTATTATATTTTAAACTTTTATATTATGGGATGTTTATTTTTATTTTTTGATGTATCTGTTTTAATTTTTATAGGTCACCTTGAGTCCCAGAGCTACCCACCATAAGAAGACATCACCTTGAGTTATATCTATTGTCCCAAGCTACCAGTTCCTCTTTTATGGATCCTTAAGAAACAAGTTGCAACTCTCTGCAGAAAGAGGAATGCAAGCACACCCACAAAAGGGAAGCAATATATATATATATATATATATATATATATATATATACATATATATTGCAAGATGGAGAAGACACCCACTACTCATCAGAATCAACCAGCCTTTGGTCCAAAACACACTTCAGAAATAATCCAGTTTGAGCCCACTTAACTTCCCTGGCTTAATGTTAGGGAATTCTGGGAACTGTAATTTTATGAGACATTTAGCTTTCTCTGTCAGAGAGCTCTGGTGCCACAATAAACAAAAATTTCCAGGATTCTCTAGCACTGAACCAGGGCAGTTAAAGCAGTCTCAAACTGGATTATTTTTGCAGTGTGTTTTGGACCTTTGGTATGCTTCCCTCTCTAAAGTTGGTTAGGCCTTCTTTTGTTGCAATGCCACATTCCTCCCCCCCCCCCCCCCCATGCATCCTTATTATGTCTCAAGGAGAGAAGGAGACAATTCTACCAACATGTTAGTTGCAAAGGGTTGCCAATTTGACTACAATGTGCAGACTGAAAGTAATAACTATATGAAGCTCAGTAGGAGCATTATAAAGATTATTTAGCCAATATATTTAATATAAAGCTTGACAAAGGTTTAAAATTGCACACAGAGTTAATTCTCCAATTTATTTTAATATTACTTCTTACAAACATTATTAGCCTATTAGCTCTGAATGTACTTGGATTATCTTTTGTTGTAATGATTCCTGGCATTTAGCATTTTGTATGAGGAAAAAGCTATATAGATACTTCTCTATGGACCTTATCCCACGGGGCCAAAAGCAGCAAGAATCCACTAAGAATCAGGCGCTATAGCGCTATATCTTCCTGAGTGATTACACGACGTTGCTCAGAATCCGCTAAGAATCAGGCGCTATAGCGCTATAGTTTTTCGTGTGATTACATAACGTCACTCAGAAACAGCTAAGAATCAGGCACTATAGCGCTATAGTTTTCCGTGTGATTACACGACGTTGCTCAGAATCCAGCAAGAAACCGCTCAGAATGCAACATCATTCGCATTCTTTTGAATGTCGGTTTCAGCGGGCATTGCAATGGCGCGAGCTTATCCATAGCGCTATTATAGCGCTAGCGCCATATTTATACTAGCGCTATAGTACTGCAATGATGCTCATATCGCTTTCTTGCCACTTTTGAGAGCAGCGTGGGATAAGGTCCTATGATAAAAGCAGGCAATCATTTATTGTAAAACTACAACATTTAAGATACAAACAAATAAATTCAGCAAAACATTTCTTTAGTACAGACTAAGGATCTTATTGCATCATTAAACAAAGCGAGTTGCCTGATCCAGCTTAAAATTTATATCATATGGCATCCTAATATTATCACAAGGATTTAGCCACCAAATTTGCCTCCTGAATGCAGCCCGGGTCCATCCCCACTCCCAGGGCTGGTCTGGAGGCCATTTTCTCAATTCGGAAAACTCCTGGCTTTGAAAAGCGCTGTGCTGAGTGACCCTAGGAGCGGGGCTGACCTGGGCTGCATTCAGGCAGCAAATTTGGCAGCTAAATCCTTGTGATAATATCAGGATGCCACCTGATTTAAATTTTAAGCTGGAGCAGGTAAGCCATGTTATTTAATGATGTGATAAGCTTCTAAGAATAATTGTTCAAATCACAGTGTGAATGAAAAATAATAACTTGGCATGTCAAATGCACTTCAACCTTACCACTTCCTTTTGTAGCATATAAATTCAGACTGGTAGATTAACTATTCCAGAGTTTGAAAACAATCCAAATTTGCATTGGTCAAAAGACATTTCATACAAGGAAATAGAAAGCTTTATGTAGAAAAATTTTCATGCTCTGTCTCTAAATCTGGACACACATAGACTTAATTGCAATTGCATTTGGCTGGGTAGAAGTCCTTTGGATGCAAATCAGATTACAGATTAAACCAAATGCTTGTTCACACATCTTTCAACACACCTGGATATTAAGAGTGTTGCACTGGGTTTTTTTGTTGTTGGTTTTTTTTGTTTTGTTTTGTTTTTTGGTGTGCACGTGTTTTGTGGGGGAAAGCTCTTCTATGTACTAGCTGTCTACAGGGTCTTACAGGCTGAAGGCTTTAAAAATGGACTATTAAACAGAGTGGCTCCAAGTAAAAAATGAGGTAGAAGGACAATCAGAAAAGCTGATTCTGAAGCAAAACCAATTATTTCTTCATTAAATAGAGAAGCTTATTGCACAGTTAATTAAATCTCCTTACCTGATATGGTTTAAATTTTACATTGGGATGCATCCAGAGCCTATCACAAGGATTTAACCATCAAAATCGCCACCTGGGTCCATCCCAGGTCCATCCCACTCCCAGGGCCAGTCAGTGCAGCTTTGATGGAAGTTGGAAGTTTTCTGGCTTGAGAAAATGGCCTCTGGAGTGGCCCTAGGCGCATGGATGGACCCAGGATGGACCCAGGCAGTAATTTCAGCAGCTAAATCTTTGTGATAGGCCCTGGATGCAGTCTGATTTAAAATTTAAATTGGATTAGGTAAGGCAATTTAATTAACTGTGCGATAAGCTCCAGACAGAAAAAGATAGCAATAGAAACCAACAGAATGGTATCTACTCAGTGCAAGCTGTTTCTCAAAGTAAAATAGGGCACAAAGCATGGGACCTAAAAACCAACCAATCCTAACCAATCTAAGGGAGCTTAGAGGTGTTTAGCTAAGCTTAAAGGCTTACAGACTGAGGGCCGATGCAGACTGGACTAAAAGGCCAGCCTGGGGGTGGAGTTGGGGTGGGGCAACTGCATGCTGGCCACCCCGACACTGCTATCATGCCACACACCCAACCACATGGTGTGTAGTGTCAGGGCACCCCTTTGGTGCAGTGTGCACATGGTGCACCAAAGGGGCACAAAAGAGCTGCTGCAGTGGCTCTAAGGGTGGCTTTTTGCTGCCCCTAAAAGGAGCAGCATTTGCCAGCTCTTTTTGGAGTGGCAAAAAGGAGGATCAGGGCCACGGCATGTGGTTGCCACAGCCCTGATTCGGTGCTCCCAGGGGCGACACAGAGACACCCCTTAGAGGCCATCTGCATCAACCCTAAAACACACACATGGATTTTCTCACTCTCCAACATAGAGAAGATGACTTGGGAAGGTCAGGGAGAGAGAGATAGAGGTCCAAGAGAGTGCAAGTCAGAGAGAGATTCTCTCTGTGTGTCTGTTTTTAAAGTCTTTCTAACTAGGGGGATGATCTTCTAAGAGTGAAGGGAATGCCTCTGGGTTGGGCAAACATGACCTCAACCTATGCTTGTAAAAGCATGGAGCTGAAGTGCCTTTCAAGTGCTGATAATAGCTTTTAGGTGGTATGAACAACCAGATAACGGAGTTGGGCATACCCAGGAGAACATCAATCAATATAGAAATTTACTTCAAAATGGGGTATACTTGTCTTAAACAGTTCAGCAGGTTTCCATTTTATGGGAGTAGACAAAACAGTTAAGCACTGATAGGTCTCAATCAATGCAAACATTTCCTTGCCAGCAAGGTGGGGGTGGGGGGATGAGGGAATTTTGCAACTTACAGTTTGGTTTGGTTTTCCAAGACAGACAAAGGGGCCAGGCTGGACCTAGTTCATCCATTATGAATTCTTTAGACTCTGGCAACAGACAGCTTTCCTGTCTTATACATCAAAGTCTAATATTCATATTTATTGAGCATAACTGGTAACATGGGTTCTATCTCCTCATTTCTTCTATTTTCCCTTAGGTGGAAATGTATTTCTGAACTGGTAAGTAGTTGTTGGCTACCCTGCATTCTGAACTAATTCAGTTTACAAAAGGTTTTGCCACCTAATTTTGCAGACTGTATAAAATAGCTCATGCTACCACAGTTAAAGACCCTTTGAACTAATAGATGATATAGTTTTTGGAATCCTATGCAATCATCTATATCATATTTTTGGTGCTATATAGGAACCTGACAACAGTGTTCAGTATTAGGTCCTTAAAGGCTTGGTAAGAAACAACATTATGCAAATGCTGCACAAATGCAAGGTGAAGGGATGCACAGTGACTGAGGGGGGTTGCAGACTGTCAAAAATAGTGTGAATTCAGTCCACTTTTAGGGTTAGGGTTAAGGTTAGGGAATCATGGGAACTGAATTTTATTGTGGCACTAGAGTTCTCTGACAAAGAAGGTTCAGTGTCTCAGAAAAATAACAATTCCCATGATTCCCTAGCACTAACCCTAACCCTAAAAGTGAACTGAATTCACACTATTTTTGACAGTCTGCAACCCCCCTGAGAAAGTGTGAACCAGGCCTAAATTTTGGATTTGGAGAAATATCTGGATAAGAAATATCTGGAGTTTTGTTCTGACGCACATGAGTTCCCCTCCATTTCATCTGTGCATTGTCCATTTTATTCTGGACACTTGACACAGCTGAATCTCCGGCGTCAAGGAGTTAACTCAGTTTGGGTGTTAATTATGAATCACAGTAGGCAATAGAACATGGAGAAAGTTCAAAGAGAATATTATATCTCTCCCTCCTCCTAACTCTAACAGATGTGCAGCTCTGAGGTGTAAGGGGGAGAATTGTGTGAGCAAATCTCTCAAGCTTCCTGAGCAGCTAGAAACAAACTCAGATCCCTGCAGGCAACTGTAGGATCTGTATAGCTGAAAATAGCCTCTGCCCTTTGTAATTTGCCCTTGTTTTTCTTTCCCCTTTAAGACTGTTGTTTCTGTGCATTATGCTCATGAGAGCCAATAACACAGCATGAGTACACATGTCTAGGATTTCACCTTAGGTGTACGCTTGCCTACAAAATGTAAGCTTGTTGAAAATGGTGTTGAATATGATTCATGTTTTAAAATTGGCATGGGCCTTCTCATTCCAGTGCTCAAAGACTTCTCACTACTATAATTGAAGGAAAATACATTGTAACCAGTCCTTTAATTCTGCACTTTTTGTTCACAGATGGATGGAAATGATTGCTGGCTGTGATTGCTCCTCCAGACCCATTCCTTTTGTTTAGGCATTAAGAGCAGAGATAAATGCCCACTGGCAATGAATGTTTGCTGGCTTCTGATGCTTCAGTAGAGAGAGTGCTGCAAATTCACCAGTCTACAGTCCTGCATCCTATGACACAGTGAAGATTGGCTACCCTTAACTGCTGCTTAATACAAGTATGTTTCACAATTATACATAGTAACAGGTATGTGTGAAACCTGTTCCTTTATTTTTGCAGATATTTCCATCTTCCTGTAGGCAGGGCTCAGATGTCTGGGACAGTTGCCCACCAAAACATTGCTATAAAAAAAAGAGTATCTGTGTGCCTGCCACAAGTACAGCTGGGGAAATCTCAGTTTTGCTTTTAGGTTAATTAATGGTCTTGATGCCCATTTACTGAAGGTGTGAAATCAGTCTGCTGCCTTGAATGAAAATAAAACTGATCTATCCCTCTTTCTCTTTGATGCATTTGTGACATAATGCATCAACATTATTGTTTAGTTACTGCCAGTAGGATCTCTAAACCCAACAAATGGTGATCAAGGAGGATTGGCTGTCCCTGCCTTCAGGAGAAACTCCATGCTCAGGAGGTAATTGAAAGAGGTGATGAGCATGTTGCACTGGCACAAAGGACTCTGCACGCCTTTTCTTTGGGTAATAACTGGCCACAACTTTATTTCTGTACAGGGTCTCAAACAGTTTTTTAATAAACAATTGTTATAAAATACCAGAATTTATTCTTGACACATGTGTCCATGTAGATCAGGGGTAGGCAACCTTTCCCCTTTAAGGGCCAAGGGACTTCAGCTCCCAGAATCCCAGGAGCTATTGGCCAACATGGGACTATTGGCCAACATGGTTGAGGCTTCTGGGAGCTGAAGTCCCTCGGCCCTTAAAGGGGAAAGGTTGCCTACCCCTGATGTAGATAACTGAACTGTTATCAAAGTAAACTACAGGCCTAAGCAGACTGCCAGAAATAGTGCACATTAAATTGAGGTACTGCCCTGGCTCAGTGCTAGGGAATCATGGGAACTGTATTTTTTTTCTGGGACATTGAGCCTTCTCTGTCAGAGAGCTCTGGTGCCACAATAAATTACAGTTCCCATGACTCTCTAGCACTGAGCCAGGGCAGTGCCTCAATTTAATGTGCACTATTTCTGGCAGTCTGCTTAGGTCCTACATCTATCACAACTTGTGTCAAGAACATCTGTTTAAATCAAGTGCACATCAACAATTATCTCTCTCCCCCCCACACACCAGAAATGTAAGTAAGTCATGACATCATCAAGGTGTTTGCTGACATCATATGAAATTTAATTAACCTAATGACATATACCCATCATCAAATTTAATTAACCCAATTTGTAATTTCCAATTAACCGAATTATCTCCCTGGGGTCGGGGTCCCTGCCTGCCCTAAATTGCACTATAATAAAAGAACATTAACCAACCAAGACCCTGACCCCCAAGTTGTGACAAAGAAAGCAAGGCATTGTAACACAAGAATACATCTTTATCAATAACAAATTCAGTAATGCCAATGTGTCAACCCACACTATTAATCTTAACAATTATTATTGTTAAATATCATTATTACCATTCTCAGGGAGGGCGAAAAACCCAGGGTATGAGACTGGGAAAATTCCCTCCTGGCCCCCGAAGGTGACCAGCCATAACCTGAGAGTAAATAATAATATGAACAGCTATTAATTAAGGGTGGGTGAGTTGGATCACTCAGCTGCAGTGCTTAAAATGGCTGCCACCACGTGGTGGCCGAGGGCTAAATAGCTCTCAAATCTCACAGGTAATCTTGCGAGACCTAAAGCCTTGCGAGATTACGCAGTGTGCCTTGGATCCCATGGGATCCATCCCGATTGGCTGGGTGGCCCAGGAAGGGTGGGACTTCCTGCCTGCCCAGCCAATTAGGTGTCAGCTTCCCTTTGAGAGGCCAGCGTGAACAGAAGACCCCTCCCTATGTGTCGGGGGGGTGTCTTTGTATTTGTCTTCATAGATGCAGATGTTCTGCATCTAGAGCTGCAAAATGACTGAAATGTGAATTGTCTCTATAACAACTGGGGGAAAGGATCCTACCTGTTACATTCAATTGCCTGTGATGTAAACTAGAATTGATTGACTAAGACTCAAGTTGGATTCAAGTCACTTCAGTGATTCAACTTGGACATGACTAGACAACCTGTATATGGACACTGACTTGATTTGACTTGCAGCTTGTATATTTTTAGTGACCAACTTGCTGGCATCATTTGCTTCAAGCAGCAGACAATACCCACCTCCCAGAGTATGGACTGCATTTTCAGAGAGGAACAGCAAATGAGTTAGGCAATGGGCTTGAGGTGGAAGAATCCTTCTAAAGCTTTTGAAAAACTTTTGAAGGCTCATCTGATGTGCAGTGGGGACAGGCTGCCAAGCACACCTCAACCCCCACCTCAAGCCTATTACTTAACATGCTTACTGTTCCCCTCTGAGAAATGCACCCTCCTCCTTTTTTCTGTTTAAAGTTGGCTTCCAGACTCGAGACTTGAATTGCAACTTAACTTGATATTATTTTGCAAGGACTGAGATCAGCTTGAGAACTGAAGGTAGAGATTTGAGACTTGGCTTGAGACTTGGATACACCATCACTGGCAATTGCTGTGAAACCTTCAAGACCTATGCATAAGTGCTTTCATGTGTTAACAGGTTATGACATAGTGTCATTCTTCAATGGCCATGGAAAGGGGCCTCACTGGAAGAATTTTTTTGAAGCACAGTCATTATCTCAACAGTATTGTATAAGACTGGATGTTACTTACATGCCACAAGGAATGCAAGATACATGTGTAATATCCTAGATGCCAAGCACAATGAACCTCAAGGACAAGGGCAAGAATGCTCTTAAACTCAAAGCTGCATGTCCTAATCATCAGGGCAGATCAAATGCAAGCAGATCATATAGTTACAAATACTGTTACTCTTCAACATAGCTCTGTCTGGGTGGGTGGGGGACAAAACAGAATCTGATATTTTATCAGTACTCTGGACAAGGTTTCCTCCTATGTCCACTGTCTGTTTGTAACTAATGCCATGTGGATGCAAACTAAAACTCATCACAGCAAGATGCAGCTGTTTCAAAGATTATTTGAATGTACGGTTGCCTGAGGCTGAGATGCCATCATCTGTTCCAATCCCATTGCTTAACAATTTCCTGATACTTCTTATGCAAGTGATAACCAGATACTGACTTATTCGGTAAGTTCACTGTACTGAACATTATTGTTTGTACATGACCCATATTTCTGTTTGCCCAGTTGTATTTACATTTTCTCCATCACATCTGGTATTTATTTATTTATTTACCTGCTTAAAGGGATATGGGCATGTCTCCTATTTAGAGCCATAACATTGTAAATAGAAATCTGAGACATTTTATGCATTGAATCATTAGAAATGAATTGGCAAATATGAGAGGCCTGAAATAGCTGAACAGGATGGTTAAAATGACACAGCAGTCCAAAATCAACAACTTCAACACTGAACTCTGCACACTCCCAGTAAAAGTGTTTAGAATTCTACTCATGGGCAATATCCAATATCCAACTATGGATTTCTGTTGATGGAACAGCAGAACCAAAAATCAAACAGAAATACCAGGGATACCCTGCCTGTTATAGTCATCTCATCTTGTGACCCTCAAACTGGCTCTGGAGGACTAGAAAACTCTCAAAGCCAGTTTTCAACTAGTTGGCACAGAGGGCTGCAGTGGAGGCAGAGGTGAAGGTTCTACTCCAACCATTGGTGCAACATTGCAAGCCTTTGAGGGCTGGTTCCTGGGGGAGGGGGGCACCTTTCAAAAAGTAACATTTTATTTATTGTTTCCTTTTTAATGATCTTTAACTACTTTTTAGTCTATTATTAATTAATTTACATTTTTAATTGTCTATGATATAAGATTGAAGCTGTATTGGTTTTAACCTTTGTAAGCTGCTTTGAGTGTTGTGGTGGATTTAAATAAAATTGGTGGTGGTGATAATAAAGAAATCTTATATTAGCCCTCTAGAAAGTTAGTGGACAAGGAAGAGTTTATTTTTTAAACCAGTTGAACTAGTGCATGCTCATTATAAACATATTGAAATACTAAAATATTTGAAGAAATAGAACTTGATGCCTCATTCAGATTTTCAAAAGAGAATCTCCAGCAGTAGGCAGGAGGCTGTATGCCTAACTATATTTGAATATTTTCCTTGCAATTCCACCAATTGTTGTTGTTGTTGTTGTTTTTAATTGCCTGACTTCCAGACTCACAGTTGTATTAGAAGCACACATTTCTTTACGGATAGATGAATCAACCTATTTATAATCCATATCATATCCACTTGCATTCACTCATAAATCTGTCCCATTCCATTTGCACATTAATCTGTAATTTTAAAACACAGAGTGGGGAAATTGCATTTAAATTGTTATTTAATTTGCTTTCAAAATATGCAAGCAATATTTATGCTAAATCTGATTCTTCTTTTTTAAAATGTTGCCATTCTAAAGAGGGGGAAATTATACTACATATAGTACTTTATAGTATCTTAGGAAAAGGGCATGAAACAAATTTTAGTTGAAGAGTTAAGGGCATGCTTAAGCCTTTCCTACTGAAATTAATACCATTTTAAAGTCTTTAAGCATGGGTGGAACTGTGTCCTTTATTTTAATCTTTGTGCTTGAGCTCTAATCTGCATATATCTTTAATCAACAATATGGGGATACACTCTTGACAGGATATCTAACAGCGAAAGAATTTTAAACTACAATACATTCTTTCAAAGTTTCATAAGATCCCACTTGATGCAATCTCACTTAAAAAAACACCAGCCTGCCACCTGATGACAGATAACCATCTGAAGACTAATACATTGTTAACATCAGCACTTCCTACTTATTTGCCTTTTTGACATTTTCTAAAATATTTTGTTTTCATGGGAGGTATGGGCTGTTTTTAATAAATTAGATTAAAATATAATTAATAACAGCTATTGGATGAAAACTATATAGAGAAATATGTATATGTAATTCTTTGCTTTGGGAGGGATCAATATATGAAAATACTTAATGCAATATGACAGATACCTCTGAGTGCAATCTGTCATTGTCAGAGTATAGATGGGCTATGCAGTCAAAGGTGAAATGTAAAGATGTGTGTGTCTGTATTTTTTCCACTTGAGAACAAATTCTACGTAGAACACAAACAACTCAGTCCAGATGGCTAGAGAGACTAAACAATAGAAAACCACTAGGTGGGAAAGCATCCTTGTTTACATAAGGAAACAATAATAAAAAGTTGTTATGGGAAAGTAGATCACATGGTGGAAGATGAACAACAAGAGGTTGGGTTAGCATACATCACATACAGATCATCCAATCAACCTGAAGGTTAACACCCAAAAGGTGGAGAGGGGCTGGGCTGAAAAACTTTGTGTTAGGCATTGATATTATTATTATTTGCTTCCATTAGATCACACTTTTTCTTCTCTTTACTTCTCGATGGATCTATAATATGTTTATACTGCTTCACAATGTAGCCTTAAGATCTGGAAACATGGATCTGTAGTTTTGTTCCTGTTTAGCCACATCTGCAAGGTGTGATCCTATAGTGGACTGTGTTTTTACTTTGCATGTTGCTATTATCCTTTCAACAATAAAACTCAACTTTTAGAAGCCTGGATTTTTGCTCCCGGATTCTGCTGGATTTACACATACACTACTCCACCAAAACTGAACAGTCATTGCTTGTGAGCAAAATCAATAAGCAAAGATTTTGAAAATAAATCAATACCACATATCCCTACACGGTATTTTATAGCACCCCACATCCTTGCAAATGCTTGATGTTATTTATTCTAGGAGTCTGCTTTATTCCAAATATGCCAGAGCCTGATTAGAATGAAAATAATTTAATCTGAAGATTCACAACACCCTTTCTTTTTATGTAAAAAAATAAATATCATTTTTAAAACAATATTAAAAAAAAGAATTGTGCAAGATTAAGCTGTACACTTAAGCCTGATTCCTATTGTTAATTCTAGCTAAATGAGATCCACTAAACAAGTGGGATTTCCCACTATGTAGACCAGGGGTAGGCAACCTTTCCCCTTTAAGGGCCGAGGGACTTCAGCTCCCAGAAGCCTCAGCCATGTTGGCCAATAGTCCCATGTTGGCCAATAGCTCCTGGGATTCTGGGAGCTGAAGTCCCTCGGCCCTTAAAGGGGAAAGGTTGCCTACCCCTGATGTAGACACATCATTCAACAGTCAATTCAGTGGATCTGGATAGGTGGAGCTATCCAATAGAATTCAAGCCATATTCATTCTTAAAAATATTTCACAGCTTGTTTTTGAAATGCAGCATGTTTCAGTATTCAAAAATGTAAATTAATTTGACATTCAGCTTGCATTTCTTACTTATAATTGGCTATCACCTGATATTTCTCTCTATGGAAGACAATCATTTTAGACATTGATATAGTAGGAACATCCAATACCACCCTCCTGCAGAAATTATTAATGACACAATTCACCTGAGGAGGAGCCTCCAAATTCACCTGGAATTTCACTTTAGGCAACAGATAATCACAACCCAAGGATATGCAGAACTCCTTCAGAAATTTCAATAGATTTTTCTTCCACCCTTCTGTCAAAATTCCTCAGACATTCCTTCTGAGAACTCCCAGACTTGATTTGAATTTTGCTTCAGGTGAAATTTCAGTGGCAACTATAAGAAATGCACAATAGAAATAATACTTTATTAGTGATGCTGTCAAAACTAGGAATAATTCAACTCATAAGTCAAATTTGGCATGCACCTCATTCTCATGCATAATAAGTCTGAACTGGGTCCAACAAATTTTCAATATTTTCATAATTCAAATTGAGTTGATTCATATTGACTGCATCTGATGTGTGGAGTCTGCATGGTTCTGAAGATTGGGGTGTTTTTTAGCAATCGTATTTTTCTTTCTATACAGTTTCTGGAAA
This sequence comes from Phrynosoma blainvillii, assembly GCA_026167975.1. Lineage (NCBI taxonomy): Eukaryota > Metazoa > Chordata > Lepidosauria > Squamata > Phrynosomatidae > Phrynosoma > Phrynosoma blainvillii. Next base: position 139,142,074 of record JANUYF010000004.1, read on the forward strand.
TAACACTACATTATTACCTTGTGCCAAATTCATGGACAATTCTGGGTTTGGTTGAAAGCACATGGCAGGAACTGCATTTCCTAGCATCTACAAGATATTTTTACCTATAAGGAAGTGAAGAAAAAAACTATAGAAGAAAACAATTTAGAATTATTCAGACCATTGTTTGTACTACTGTAAATTTATATTTGTTATTACATTAAAATCTTAACATTATGAAGAACTTTCGTACGAATTTAAAACATTGGATTAATAACTCAGCAGGAAAATTAGGAATTGTGATAGGGTCAGTTTGCCCATCACTAATTTCAACATAAAAACTTGGCAATTAAAATAATGGTACTGAAGAACATTTTGTGTGATGATCTGCAAGAACACTTAGATGCCTTTGCAGACTGCCAGAAATAGTGCAATTGAGTCCACTTTAACTGCCCTGGCTCAGTGCTAGGGAATCATGGGAATCGTATTTTTTTCTGAGACATTGAGGCTTCTCTGTCAGAGAGCTCTGGTGCCACAATAAACTACAGTTCCCATGATTCCCTAGCACTGACTCAGGGCAGTTAAAGTGGACTCAATTTGCACTATTTCTGGCAGTCTACAAAGGCCTTTAGATGCTACAAACCTGCTCTTTATTGTGAGCAAAATGTATTTACCTTTAGATTTAAAAAATAAGAACATCTATTTGGAAAGTTTTAATTTGTTATCACATTAGCAGATTTAGTAGTATATACAAGGTGATATGGTAAAGGCACATACTTTGAATATAGAAAATTGATGTGAACATTTTTATAACAGATTGACAGTTATGATACTGACCCATTATGCTATGTATGTTATATATTTAGTTTGATGTAATTAAATTTGAAATAATTGAGCTTCAAGTTCTGTTGCATGTTTTCACATTGGAATAGCCAAATACCAGCTTGCTAAAAAGCTCAGTGAGAGCAGCATACCACAAAGAGTGGTCTATTATAGCTTTGTATTGGGCCCATATTCACATCTTAATGCAACTAAAAACACCCATCCATTGAACTGCTGGTACTAGAGGAGAAAATCTCTCACATGGGACACATGAGCAATACCAGCTAAACTTTTTTTTTAAGAGAGATGCTTATGAAGAGGAATAGTCTGTGTGATCTGCTAAAACTCTTTCTGCAGTACTGTGTACTTAAGCTATATAGCCATTTGTAACTCACTCAGTATTGGATTTTGGAAGGGAAGAGACAGACATGAGAGTCTACCCTTGGGATTGAAATGGCTGGCTATGCCACTGAAATCACTATGGGGAGACTAATAATTCATTTCACTAACAACTGCTTTTCAATAGTCATATTTTTAGTATTCATTTTCAAAGCATAGGCTGAAGGGTAAGTAGAAATATTTTTCTTTCTTTTATTTCGTGGAATCTGGAGAGTGAATTTAAGGGATGATTCATAGCTGAGTGAGAGATTGTCTCCAAATTACTATAGATTAGATAGTGATTAAGGTCAAGATACAACTGATCAGAGGGAGTTCTTTGTGGACAGGACTGCTTGAGTCCAGCAAACCTGGTGTGTGTGTGTGTGTGTGTGTCACTATGTTCTCCTAAAGCACTGTATGTCCAGCCATGAGCTCAGTGGTGAGCAGTTAGATTGGGGCAGACCCCTGTCTTTCTCCACCTGCCTGGGTGCCACATTCAAGTTAACTTCTTTTACTTTTTCCCTTCTTCTGATCCCCCCCCCCCCCATCATTCACTCATTCACTTCTGCAGAGATCTCATACATTCTTCCCCTTCCCTTTCCTTACATATATACATTGCAGATCTTTGCATGAGCAAATGAGAGGATGATATGGGGAAGATTGGAGGAGGGAAGAAGAATAAAAACAGAAAACATGAACATGACACTTGAGTAGGGAGGGAGGGAGGGAGAATAAAAACAGAAAACATGAACATGAACATGACACTTGAGTAGGGAGGGAGGGAGGGAGGAAGAGGGAAGGAGTAGCCCAAACTAACCCCTCACTATTGATCTTAGATAAATAAAATACAATTTTATTTGTTTTTCTCTAGTGTGTGTGTGTGTGTGTGTGTATTTGAAATTCCCTCACTCAGTCATTGAAGCTATAAAGGGGGAAAGGGGATTGGATGGAAGCATCCATTCAGAGTGGATCCAATAGATTGACAGGCAAACCATAAGAGCTATTGTCTAATAAATTGATGCATGTTGGAAAAGGGAATAGAAGTGGTTGGTTGCACTACTGTCACTTTGAAGTGCTTTGTGTGTATGGACTTGCGAGTCCCTGCAGACCATGAAAAAAAATGCATGATGAGGTGGATTCATTTTTAACAGTGTAGATGACTGGAGAGAATGGTCCTTTAAAAATCATTCATATATATATATATATATATATATATATATATATTGTTCTTGCTTCTAATAATATAGGTAATTTTCATGGGGAAAGCTACTAGAAGAAAGAGAAGAGAACTTTCTTTCAAAACTGTAAGGAGGTCTTGTCTGCAAGGGCTTCTGCCCAATTTATATTTTATATTTGTGTGTGGATTTTTAAGTATAAAATGGATGAGCTGAAAGAAAGAAAGGCTCAAGCTTGTTGCCTCCATACTCATCATTTGCATGAATTTTTTGAAGAAACACATAAATTTAAATGTGCAAGTTTTTTGAGATTGTGTATACAGAAAGTTATGAGCACCCATATGATGTTGTGAAGACTTTTTTAAAAGATGAGAATAAATGTGGGAAGGGAATGAAGAAGGGACACATGAGCAGAAGATGTTCATTAATCTGCAATGATCTTAACTGTTTCTCATTCTGAAGTACATTTTTGAAGTAAAGTGTCAGTGAATCCTTCTTGTTCATTGTAGGAATATAATTATCTAAAATTAAATGCTCATCATCTTAGGCATCTATTGATAATTTTAACTCAGTGAACTCAGTGTCTTTGCAAAACAGTTCCCTGCTTAGAATATTTAACTGAAAAATTTAACATACATTATCTCACTTATTTGCAGCATGACTAAGTACAAACCTACAGGTCTAACAATTTTCAAAAATTATCTGCAATTCAGAATGAATGGCTCAGGCAGATGCAGTATGTCATAGACACCAATTACACTACTTTCCCAGAAGCCTAATGCCATTTTTAAAAACATTACTGTACCATCTAATCCAAAAAGGACTGTACACTACACATCACAAAATAGTAGGTATCATTTGAATAATGAGAACTTAAACAGAATGGGCTCATAAATGAGATGCAGTGAGAGGTTGCAAGTCAAAAATGGTATACCCTAAGAATCCTTTTCATAAGAGAAACAATAACTGTAAGATTGATTGTTTACAGGATTCAATACAGGAAGATGGGGGGGGGAGGGGAAAGACTCTCACCTAGAAAGGTTCCTCACAAATAATAATAATAATAATAATAATAATAATAATAATAACTTTTTCCCTTTTTGTAGCAATAGTATCTAACTCTTGTTATACAGAGAGAGTGGGAGGGATGGAGAGAAAAGAAACTTTAACAGAAAAGAAAGTTTAGCATTCATCTACAATATATACTTGGCTATATGTAGATCTCATATATAATAAGTTGAGGTTAGGTTTGGGGGCCAAAATTATGGATTTTGATATGATCTATGGTTAAGTCCAGGGTAAAACCTAGAGGCATATAACAAAGGATCTAAAGGATGAAGCAAAAGAAAAGAATGCCAAAGAACTTACAAAATTCCAGCAGGCATATGTGTACATACTAAAGCCTGGATGGATGAGAGAGAAGGCTCAGTGCTTCCGGGACATATCACACTCTTGCCTTTCACCAGGAGATGGTTCCTTTCTAAATAAGAGTTAAAGTACTGTATTTACATTGACCCATAGATAAGTCAGGTTTTTTGGGGTCAATTTTTGACTCAAATTTCAAGACTTATACACGAGTATCTACAGTATATCTTGAAGAAAGCAGTCACCTTACAATCAACCATGAGGATTTTACAGATTGGGCAGAGTTGTATCCTTGTGGGGAAAATTCAACATGATGAATGCAAGCTTGCTTCTTTTTCTCTGAGATCTCACAGCTTTGAGGTTAAGCTTGCAGCTTACTTTCAAAATGTATGCTGATTTGACACCCCCCCCCCAAAAAAAATCTTATAGAGCTGGATCAGTAGAAATGCTCAGTTCTTGTTATTGTGATAAACTTCTATTCACTGAGATCCAGGGCCTATAGGAGTCAACATGGAGTTATTGCACCCCCTACAGTCTGAAGTGTAACTATTCACATGGAAAGGAGTCCAGACACTGCTATAATGTTTTCCCATTAAAAAAAAAATGTGGTTCATGCTGACTATTATGGCAACATACAGCCCATGAGAAATTGTAGAGACTTGGCTGTAAATAATAATAATTTTAAAACCTGACCAAATAAATAAATGATTAATCTGAGAAAATAGCTTTATTTTTTTCTTCACTGGTAACCTAAGGACCTGAAGCAATATGTTCTAAGCAAAACATCAGGTTTATGTATCCCTTTAATAATGTCTTCATGGCCCTTGGGTGTCACATTCTTAACTATTTACTTTGCAGTTGGTTTGTGATCTACTTTTCTTGTGGACCCTTTTCATGACCAGGGCTCATACAGACCCAAGAATCCAGAACATACAAGTGCCTTTACTGACTTTAGTAAGTCAAGCTATAACTTTCTATGCATCTGAGAAAGCAGACCAGTCTATGAAAACGTATTCTACAACTTCTTTGACTCAGTCTCAAAGGTGCTACAAGATCCCTAACAAGCTATAACTTGTTTGACTGTATAAGAAAACAGGGAGAGAATTGTAGACAGTAACAGGGGATGCTACAGTATACATCAAACAGTATTTATTTACATTACAATCCATTACATAAGATTATATAGGGCCACTCTAGAGTAAACTGAGAGAAAGGTTCTTCTGCAGGTGAAACATTAGGAAAACTGTAAAGGATTTTCATTAGTAAAACATCTCAGAAGTGTTGGGGCTTAACACACACACATTACTGCCCTTGACAAGCCCCCCTTACATTGTCAGATATCACTTCATGAAAATTTAAATCAAAACTAGAGGTTTCTCCTCAAGCAAAATATGGGAAGGATTGGAAGGATTTTGACAGAAGTAACCAAATTTCTTAGGGAGTAGGAATCTCCACTGTGCTGGAAATCAAAGAGGTAGCTTCACACATCATCATTCTGATCACTTTCCATTGAGTAAAACTGTGTATTTGTCACTGGGCAATGTTCACCAGAAGGCTATTGAAGAGCGGAGGTAGAAACTGGTATGAGCTACTATATAGAACTAATAGTCACTGAATACCACTCTCAAAGTTGTGACCTTTTGTTGTGTCACATAAACCTAAAACTAAATCTTTGGTTATCTGAACAAGAAAATAACCATGATATATTTGTGTAGTGTGTGTGTGTGTGTGTGTGTGTGTATGTATGTATGTATGTACACATTTGCTCATTTCCATGATCTCTTGAGCTAGCAGATTCATGTTTGAGGAAATGTACCCATTAACCCAGGACTCAAGAGAAAAGGAATATAAAAGAAATGTTTCATGTAGTCAAAGTCTACAGAGAATTTAGATCATGTGAAATTGATACTTGGGTCAGAACATTAATAAGCACTGTCTCAAATTAGACATACCACAAACTGGCAGATACCGCTGAGCTCTCAACCGGAGTTCCTTCCTAGCATGAGACCTTCCTTGAGAAGCAACTGCCAGTCATAATAAATTATAACATGTGCATATAATGCAGATAAATATTCATTAGTTGTCACAATGAGATCATTCATGATACCCTAAACCAGAATGTGATTCTCAATTGTATCAAGGGGGGGGGGGGAGGAAGGAGGATGGGAAAGTGGGGGATTTTTTTAACAGATTTTGATATCAGTAACCTGACATAAATGTGAATCAGCTCAACTGACATTGATAAAATTACTTGTGAGATTAGCACCAACATAATCTAGATCAGAACCTCTCTGCTTGCCCATACAGCGCTTCTGTTTGATAGAGATAATAAAATATAGTAGCAACACCCTGAGTCTAAACATAGATACAAGTCCCATATATTTTAGCTAGCCTTTTGTGCAATCTAGTATAGTAAAGGCAAGTGATATTCAGATGTATGTATATTACAAAATTCATTTCTCTCTTTAAGCTAAAAAGTAACCAGATACCAAAAACAAGTTTGCAAACACTAGTTTTTAATAAAATACTCTTCCTCTTAAGAAAATCCATCAACTCTCCCTTTCACTACCGTAACAGTCCTAGAGAAACAATGCTTTCCTTCTAGATTGGAAACAGAGCACAGGTCATTGAGAGAAACAGAACCTAGACATCAGGAACTGCTGACCACTGTCCTATGCAATGAGCAGCAACATTTTAAAAAAGAACCAGTGCAATATTTGAAGATCCACAAGTTCTTCAATCTTGTTGTACTCGTTGCCTCCCTTCCCTGCTCTACAGTCCATCCTGATGAGTAGTGGCTTCTCTGTGAATAACAGATATGGGTAACAGTGAAAAGGAAGCATACACTGAAGTGCACACCTAAAGTGCATGTGCTGTACAAAATGAGGGGGGCATGTTCCACATTGGGCGTAATTAGAAAATATATTGTAAATGATACAGTTGCTATCATATTACTCTTAAACTATGATAATATTTAATATTAATCTATGATGTTAGGAATACTGTGCATATTAAACTAACAATAAATTAAAATACATAAAAGAAAGATTACAGACCTGGAAAAGCTGAAGAAAAATGCAGCCACCAGGGCTGGAGCAACACCCTTGAGGAAAGCTTGCAGCACTGGAGGATTTTTACCATAGAAAAAGTGGGAATAATATCAGAATTCAGGATTGTCTGTAGAAGTTGATTTGTGGGAGATTTGGAATGAATAAAAATAAGTATTTATTCACACAATATATACTCAACTATGGCATTTTCTATCTGAAGATATTTACCAATATGGGCAACTTTTAAAAAGGGTATTGGGGAAATTTATGAAGGATAAAGCTCCCTATAGCTTAAAGTCATGATGAGTACATATTATTTCTGATATCAGAGATCATATATGTCTCTGCTGCTAAGGAACATGAATGAATGAATGTGAACAGAATGCTGGGCAAGATATGCTTTTGGTCTGGATCCAGGATGTCTATTTTTATATATTTATGAATGTTTAATTGAGATTATTTTAATCACTATCAACTTCAAATTTGACTTATACTACAATCTAGTCACACATATGTACAGTTTCCACATGCATATACTTATCAGTTAATTATTCTGTGGGAAGATTGGTATGTGAATTGACTTCATTGGCAAACATAATATAAAAGGCACAAAGAAAGTTAAGTCCTGTGTTCACTTGAATTCACTTGAATATAATTTTCATGTGATGTGAAGTAGCCCTCATAATCATAATTAGAAAAACACATGTTATCTTCTCTCCATCCCTGCTGGAGAGTAAGAGTAAATCCTCAATCCAGTCACTCTGCTATTGACCAATCTATATAGTCCATAGCCAAACATGTCACAGAGAACAGGCACATTGCTTTAAGACAGAAAGAAAGGAACAGGTCATAGAAGTGAAAAGTCCACAGTGATAATGATATCCAACAATGATAAGTTCAAGTTACTAATAACCCAAGCTGTGGAGAATATATGGGTTGTTTCCACTTTGAAATTTGGCTAATTTTAATAGGAGATCTCATCATGGCTTAGTTTGCTACATTAAAGAGACAGTTCCTCCCTATGTAGTTAATTATAGATGATTAATCAAGACACTGCTTTTCCTTCTCTTTGTAATTTGAACAGACGGCTTTCCTTGGAATGGAGATGAGCCTGTTCAGGAATACAAAGTGGACAGTGTTTGTACAAGCCTATGGCAAGATTAACCAAATGAGGATGTGACAGCAACATCAGTGCATCATTGCTCATACTCCAACTGTACATACTTCAAAAGCCTCCTTCAGTGACCACCCTTTTTTCCCCATGCTTCCAATGCCAAGATTGCATTGGAAGCATCAAATGCAATCTCTATCTCCTCTTTCAATGGCTTAACCCCATAATTTCACTACACAAAAGAAATGAAATTTCGGATTCATGAAATATCATTCTTTATTATTAATAATACCTTTCTGTGGCATCTTCACTGAAATTAAAACATAACTGTAGGTTCTATCATAACATTAGATACAACTTTTGGATCTGGTTTTCCAGCACAGTTGGAAAAAAATAAGCAAAAGGTGACATTTTGTCTAAAGAAGATGAATAACTTTCTCCAAGTCAATAAACAGTTTTACAGTGGGCCTTTGGCAGCTGATGGGACTTGGTTCCAAGATACCATGTGGATAGCAAAATCCATGGTTGTTCAAGTCCCATTAAATGGTGTTCCTGGTATCAGTGTAAAATGATAAGCAAAATAAAATAAGCAAAATAGTAAAATGGTGTTCCTGGTATCAGTGGCATCCCTGCTTCTGGTGTCACCTGGTGTGGGGTGGGGCTTTTGAGAACAGGGCTTCTGGGAACAGCAACAGCACTTCCAGGAGGCAGCCAAAAATGCTCACTTCCTCCTTCTCTTTCACTGCCCCCCCAGCTGCGATCCCTGCAGCAACATTGCCTGCAGAGGGCAAGTAACCTCTGCCAAGGCTACATCAGGAGGGTACCATGGCTTAGCCCCCAACCCCACGCCCACATACTCTGGCAGAAGGCCCCCTCACAGTGCCCAACTGGGCCTGCCTAGGGGCATCCATGGTACCCTGGGCCCTGCTTAAATCCAATGGCTCTGGACTTCAGAGGCAAGCCAGCATCCATAAACCCCGGGGAGGCAACATGGGTTTCTTTGGCATTGGGCACTTATCCAGTCTCTCTTTTGTCCCTCCCTCCTGGCTGGTGGTGGTCAGGAAGCCAGCCAGAGATGGATGTGGATTGGGGTGCACTGACCAGGCCAGAAGGACTCCCTTCCACTTCCGGTTCCCTGCAATGTCCTCAAGCTGTGCCAGTGAGGCCTGGGAATAGAAACAACTGGGGGGAGGGTCTGGCTAGGGAGCCCTCCTCTCCTGGGAATAGGGTACATCCCCCCCCCCCCCCCCCGTGTCATGAAAGCAATGCTGGGAGAACCACACACATTCCTTTGCTGCTGCTATAGTGCTGTTCTCCTCATGAGTAGAGTTATACAGCAGCAACAAGGTTGGAAGGGGTGTGAAGGAGGACAACGCTGGCCTGGCAAAGCCAGGGGGGCACACTCACACCCTGCAGCAGGAGGTTGGCCTGTCTGGGTGACTCCCCTCTTCTGAGGTGTCACTCCCCTCCTGGGGTGTCACCCAGTGCAGACCTCATCCCCTCACCCACTAGTGATGCCACCGCCTGGTATAAAATAGCAAAAATCAAGGTTTGCTTTTTAGAATTTATTTTTTTCACAATATTTTCAACCCGTGGATGGTTGAATCCATGGATTAAAAAATCTATAGATAGAGAAAACTGACTGCACTTATTTTCTCATATTATATTGGAGAAATGAAACCAGTAGTTGTATCCACTCTTAGGCTAGTGGGGAGGGGGGAGAACCACTGGAGTTGGTACACAACTTCTAGTTGAAGCAACATCTGAAGCTGTACATCAAGTTGTGAAAGAGCTAGTTCAAACATCTGGAACTGGGCCTGATAGATTTGCCCATTTCTAAATATTCTCAAAAGAGACAGTGTGGTGTAATGATTTGAGTGTGGGACTATGACTCTAGAGACCAGGGTTTGATTCCCCAATTGGAGATGAAAACCCTTTGGGTGACCTTGGTATCACATACTCTCAGCCCCAGAAAACCCCATTTGCTTTAGGGTTGCTATAAGTCAGAAATGACTTGAAGTCACAAAACAATGAAGAGTATATTTCAGATTTTAAAAATCTGTCTGAAAACCTTGAACTAAGGAAACAGTGTAAACTAGACTTCAGTTTACATACTCTCTTTAAGTCTTTTTTTTTAATTCTATATGTTGTTGTCTTATGGCAAAAGAGGCAAAAATGCAGCCTCCCAAAGTGTGGCTCTTCAGGTCAACTAAAGTGTGTCCCAAAGTGTGGCTCTTCAGGCCAACTAAAGCCCCCAGTCCATCTTAAAAATTTAGAAATACCTGGGTGATGTTTTGCCCAAACATCCAGCTCAAACTGTTGTAAAATCCCAAACCACCAAATACCTTAGAAATATGCCTGAACTTGAAAGGAAAAGAAAAAAAGAAAGAAAGAAAGAAAGAAAGAAAGAAAGAAAGAAAGAAATCAGGTGAAATTGAAATGGAAAGTGATTTACATCACTTCTGGATTCTAATTTGGCTGATGTTCAGCTAATTGTCAAGGTTTTCCTAAGCTATTTTTTGACTGATGGGGGTGAAAAATTGTGCAGAATTATAGTTTTATTATTTGTTTGTTAATAGAGTCTGGGGGCTTTGGCATGCCACTCCAACCTGCCAGGTTAGCATGAGGATGTAAATTGGACCTCATTCCCTCTTCAGTTGCCCACCCCTGCCTTATGATGAAGTCAAAACCTATCATTATTGACCATGTTGCTGCAAGTTATTGCTGAGATAAAGCAATGGCACTGACATAAATGTACTCTTTTATATTCTTTCTACCTCCCCTGCTCCTTTGAACCATCATCCACAAAATTCAGCCTTAAATACAAATGAAGGCTCAAAACAGATAGGCAGATGGTGGCATCTTCCAGCCACTCAGGGGCCATGGTGTTTACATAATGCATGCTCCCAGAGTTCCTGGAAGCTGCTCCAGGGCTGTGCCTAAAACAGCCCAAAAACAGCCCCAAAAGGGGTGGCTTTTTCTGCTCCTTGCCATGGTCCATTTGGGACCACAGCAGGACATGCCTTTGGGGCTGTGGCATGTGTATGCTGCGGTCCTGGGGCGATTGGGCTAGAAGCGGCTTCTAGCCACTTCTGGATGCCCATTTGTTTCACCCCACAATGGATTTTTTAATACTATAAAAATGTGTGACTATTTGAATCAGGAGCAAGGCTGAGGTGACTCTTGTGATAGTCTCTTGAGCCAGAAACATAGTTTGGCAGGTATAAAGGCTCTAAACCTATATTATTCATGGTGGAGGTCATGAAAGTTTTCATTTGTCTTCCTTAGTGAAACAAATGGATTGACCATCTCCTTCGATTCCCAAACTCAAGAGCTTCCCTAGTCTGCTGTTCTGTGGCAGAATAGCAGTCTAGTCAAGTGTAACATCCTGTCAACAAATCTGCAGGAAACAGAGATCTTCTAGGGCTAGTTAAAGCTTTGCCCTTAATTAGACCAAGTCATTGCCTCCCAGATAAACAATCAACACATTAAAGGGAGGCTCCTTGCACTCATCCAACAGTAGGGGCAAGAGGCCAGGCTACTTCGGCCTCCATCTCCCACACCATTCAACTGTGGTCAACCAACCAAGGCCTAGCTCAGAATCAAAATGTGAAGTCTGAGCATGGTGCATTGACCTAGCCATGTCAGAGGAAATGTGGAGGGCATCTTTCAATTTAAGATCATCCTTCCAGAATGAGACTCTGTTAAATTTATGCAAAATTTCCCCTCAGATCTACAGGATCCACAGATCCTCCTTAATTTCCCATGGAATCCTAATCCTATGATATGGCCTAGCGATGCCCCCATGGCATCACACAGCTAATGCAAGAAAGGTTGGCTTGATGCCACATCCTGCCAGGAAAATTAAAATGCCCCACCAGTTCCTGGAATTCCTTGAATGCAGGAATTCTTGCATTGCAGAAAGTGGTCCAGTCACTGTCTAAGATTCCCAAGTTTCTCCTTTGGCTATCTGCACTGCTATTGTAGGTTGTCTATCTCAATGCCTAGGAACAGTTGCTGAGAAAGGCTCTCTGTCATCTCCTCTGCCAAAGGAACCTCTAGTTCATTTACAAGAGCCTGGAAGCCACCAATTAGGCGCTGACACTTCCCCACATCCCACCTCCCTATGAAGAGAAAATTGTCCATCCTCACAAGCCCTGACATAGCACATAGGGTCCAATCTAGAAAACTGCTATTTTTTTTCCCCAAAGGCAGAGCAGGAGGTTAAACATCCCATAGGGAGTGCCTGGTCCATGTGGAACTGATCATCAAATGAAAAGTCCTGGCAAGAGACAAAGGCAGATTTTCAATTGTGTTTTGTTAGCTCTGCTCCCATATCCAAACTCTACCCAGTGTGCACTGTCATGTCAAAGGAGGTATAACAAAAGTAACAGAGATGCTTGGAGATGGTATTGTTGCTGACTCAAGATATGAAAGATGGCGAATCAAGCAATATTCACACACTGTTTTCTTGGATACAGTATCCAAAGGGGAAATCCTGAGATTGAGAGTGATTTCTTAAAAGAAGAGTTAAAGTACAGTACTTATATTGACCTGTGAATAAGCTAACCCAAGTTTTTTGGGGTCAATTTTTTACCTACATTTCTAGACTTATACATGAGTATAGACAGTAGCTATGCTTTGAAAAGGGCACTTCTATGAATTTTGCAACAGAGTTCTTAGGTCAAATATTTATGCAAAATGTCTGTGTAACTTTATTTTAAAAATAGCAGAAATAATGTACAATTTCAATGTAAATTTTCAATTTGTTTAAGACTACAGAAAACAAGATTGAGGGCTTCCAGAGGCAATGAGTTTTTGCTATATTCATATTAGACCAAATCCATAGCAAGTATTCAGTTGATACAACATTTAATGTTTTAAAATTGCCCACAAACCAATCTAGTTATCCTGTTTTCATGTAATTCTCATAATAGCATTGCTATATTAAGAGTGGGTGGGAATATCTACTCCCAATTATGTATGTGAGATAATTTTTTTCTCTCCTTTTGTACAATTTTTATTGCTTCACAGTCTCATCCAGTTAATGATTGTCTAGGTGGAAACAGTGCAAATGTCAGAAACAAGGTACTGGTTTATAATGTTGGACTACTAATCCCACAGGACTCTAACTTGAGCTGCAGCACTGAGAAATTACCTCTCCATAGGCCAACATCAGAAATACTGAAAATATCATCAAAAACACCACCTGAACAGAAAAAAAGAACATGTGAAAGCAGCAAATAAAGCAAAGACTTTAGGCCATTTAATAGCTTTTCACGTCAGTTTGGGGGTGTCGTGAACTCCCACTTAGAGAAATATATCTTTTAAATTAGTTTTACTACATACAAATTGAAAATAGCACATTACATAATGATGTTTGCCATAACAGTGGCTTTGTGTTCATTCTAAAATGTATTAGGTCATCAATATTTTGAGTTTTCAGACTGAGGTATTTAAAAATAATAAAGAAGATCAGGGTTATGTGATTTATTTTTAAAATTATTTTTAGAAAATGTATCCTTTGAGTCAAATCATTCAGCTGTCCCCCAGGTGCCCAAGGAATGTACAGATTTTAGAGGGGTGAAAGGGAATATTATAAGTCTTCTATGGGGGCAAAGAACACATGTTAACAACACCATTCAGTTTATACACATTTTCCATTGGCAGTAATAAGTCTTCCACTTGTCCTGCTGTTTCGTTTTGCCTCCTGGGCATGCAAATTAGTTCATCGTAGTTCAGTGTTTCTCAAGTATTTCCATACACCTCCGATCCTGTATATGATAACACTATATTTTGGGTTTCTAACAAAACACCAACAATCTGTTCTGTGAGTATAAAATTAGCCTTACCTGCTGTTGTGTGCCATGCATGGACCATATAAATAGGTGCCCAGGAACTGTGGAATTACAGACAGGAAAACTAACTCAACACTGGCATGGGAAAAGGAGCAAAAGAGAAGATTTCTCTCATTCCTTCCTTAAAAAAAAAAAGAAACAAGGACAGCTGCAGTTGCTCAAGTGGTTAAGATGCTGACTCTGTTGATTGCAAGATCAGAAGGTTGGCAGTTTGAGGCCCAGGTGCTGCATGATAGAGTGAGGGGGGTTGCAGACTGTCAAAAATAGTGTGAATTCAGTCCACTTTTAGGGTTAGGGTTAAGGTTAGGGAATCATGGGGACTGTATTTTATTGTGGCACTAGAGTTCTCTGACAAAGAAGGTTCAATGTCTCAGAAAAATAACAATTCCCATGATTCCCTAGCACTAACCCTAACCCTAAAAGTGAACTGAATTCACACTATTTTTGACAGTCTGCAACCCCCCTGAGTTGCTGTCACTAGTCTCAGCTTCTTCCAACCTAGCAGTTGGAAAGCAAGCAAATGCAAGTAGATAAATAGGTACCACTTCGTTGGGAAGGTAAACAGTGTTTTGTGCAATCATGCTGGCCACATGATCACAGAGTAGTCTCTGACAATGCTGGCTCTTTGACTTAGTAATGGAGATGAGCACTGCCCCCTAAGGTCAGACACAACTTGACAACCTTGTCAACAGGGAATATCTTTACCTTTACCTTTAAGGGCAGCCTACCAGTTCCTACCAGTGAGGATGCAGAAAAACTCAGATACTATGTACCTGAGCAAGGGTCCTCTGCTAGACCCATCAGACCAGGACACCAGCACCTTCAGGATCCTATCCCTCATTGAAACATCTAGTTGAGCTCCAAAAGAAGGGCCTGTCCCATAGCTGCTTTAGTATATATTGCAATATTTCTCAGAAGAAACTAGTCATGCTAGTAATACTCTAATTTCCCTATGAGGAACCACTATGGTGGTATCCACAAGGGACAAACACTCTGGGAGAACCCCTAAGTATTTTGGATCCAAACTACTCTGATGTCCCTCCATTACCTGGCACTCCAGAGCAATGGCAAGCACCTGTTCTCATGTGTATCCCCTTGTGCTGCTCCCCTCTACTGCTGCTGCAGGTTGCTCCCTCTGAGGCCAAAACCAAGGCATCCAGTATCATGTACATGGCTGGGTGCCTCATTCTGGCCTCAGAGGGAGTGACTCATGGCAGAGGTGGCAGTGGTCGAACAGCTGACTGCCATCACTTTGAAAGGCAAAAAGTGAATTTTTAAAATTTGTCTGGTGCTATTTGGACGTTGTCCAGACAGTTCACACCAGAAGTGGGGATTGATGCAGGCATCAGCTGGACTACTTGCCGTGGGAACAGTGGGAGGAGGTGGCATTTGGCCCATGAAGAGACAGCCTATGTTAGTCTTTCTACATAAGGCTGAGCTAAATATTACCCTAGGGAAATAAGTGAGAGAACCAACATGGTGCAGTGGTTCAACATAGTCCAATTCAGCAAGTCACACTCTCTCAGCCTCAGGGGAAGGCAATGGCAAATGTCTTTTGAACAAATCTTGCCAAGAAAACCCCATGATAGGTTAACATTACGGTAGCCATAAGTAAAAAATGACTTGAAGATACAGAACAACAACTTACACAGAGGTCCTTCTTATAAGATTTAGAGTATTAATTAGCATGTGCCTGTTCTCTACTCAGTGATTCAACTTCTAGAGACACTTGGCATAAAACTTGAAAAATTCCTGCCAACATACCTATAAAACACCTTTTTAAAGTAAATGGAAAGCATTACTAATTACACCAATAAAATAATTTTGCTCTTACTCATTATGCAATTTTTAAAATGTAGGTTCATTGTGCCTCTTACGCTTAAAAAAATAACGTCACAATTAACTGAGATGTAACTCATTATATCTAAACTGTGAACAGAGATTAACATACTACAATAACATCCAACATCTACAAAACAGCTATAACTTTATTGAGCCAACTAAAATGCACAAAATTCATGATGCAAACTTTTGAAGGCCTATTGGCTTCTGCCTACTTTTGTCTGGCTACTTTTGAATTTTTGATTTGAACTCATGTAGGGTGTACTTTGGCATTTTAGGCATTTCCTTGCTACTGTGGCATTATATATCTGTGACATTACAGCAACAACTCAGTAGGGTGCTAATCTCAGACAAAGTACTGGAAGTTGTCTGTGGAGTCTCTGCACAAGTCTCCTGGGGAATTCCAAGAGAAGAATTATCCACACCCCAAACCTGTCTACATCCCACCCAGTAATGAAGTTATCATAGAAGTACGTGGGATCAGAGTTCTGCAGGGGGGGGAAAAAAGACTACTGTTTGGTGACACGAAAGGTGGTCATTAATGAATCATTTCTAGCATGAAAAAAATGCATGTTTGTAATAGCACCACAATGGGACAATGCCAGGACACAAAAAATGTCACGTGGTAGGGCATGATTGCTGGTGGTGCCTCTGCATCACTATGTCACTATAGCACCATGGTGCAATAAGTCCTTAAGTCAAGAAGAATAATAGATGAGAAAGAATTTTTGTGCAATTTTCTCCTAGTAGTCAAAGACCCAAAGTATTGCAGAGGTTTTATTCTGCTGAGAAAAGCAATTTTTTTCTAGTGAAAAACCTATCTTCTGTGCTAAAAAAAATTGGGATTTGTGCAGAACAGAGTGGATTTGTGCACAAAAAACAAAGTGCTTTCTCTGCAGAATAATTCCTCTACAATATTACAGCATGTTCAAATATGGGGAGAATAGTTTGGAGAAATGTTAATTTTCTCCCACAGCAGGAAGAAAACTGCTATAATTATTTGTCATCACATAATAAGATGAAATAGCTGAGAATTTACATCCCTAGCCATCCCACAGACATGCACATATGCAACTGATGCTGCATTTTTTTAAAGGCTGATGACACAATTTTCCTAAAGCAACCACTCAGGAACAACCACTGTTTTCTTATATTTTCTTATAACCCAAGAGAAGCTTTTTTTAAAAAACCACCAAACAAACCCTTTTATCAAAAATGTTAATCTAGCAGCAAGCAAAGGTTCTTGTGTAAGAAAAGCAGCTCACACAGCAGCCACAACGGCAGCATTTTTCAAAGTCATGACCTACAGCTTTTATTAAAAACAAAGGGTGAAGGCTTTTCAGAGGCATATGTTAACCTCATGCTGACACTGCAATAGTCAAGTATGCAGCATGTTTTCTGTTAGATGGCTGTGGGTTTTGAAAAAGGCACTGAGGTTTCATCGTGATGGTACATAAAAAACAAGGGAGCCTCTTGCAGAATGTCACGGCAGCTTCTAAGGTTTGCAAGCATTAAGTCAATCTGCTTAATGTAACGTGCATTTGAGGGGTAAAAACAAAATTGAAAATCTGCAGCTAAGTATTCCCTTCTGTCTTGGTTCTGTTGAAAAGATCTTAAGGATTTAATTTGGGAAAGAAATGAAATAGAGAAATTAAGAAGGAGATGCTCTTTTCAGTTTCTCACATGGGGAGCAGCTGTGAGGTGTCTGAAGATCTGCATAACCTAAGATGTAGTTTTATAACATTGGGCCTAAGCAGACTGCCAGAAATAGTGCACATTAAATTGAGGCACTGCCCTGGCTCAGTGCTAGGGAATCATGGGAATTGTATTTTTTTCTGAGACACTGAACCTTCTCTGTCAGAGAGCTCTGGTGCCACAATAAATTACAGTTCCCATGATTCCCTAGCACTGAGCCAGGGCAGTGCCTCAATTTAATGTGCACTATTTCTGGCAGTCTGCTTAGGCCCTAAACTAAGGATCCTGAGGATCTGTTATCTTTTGCATTTTCTTTCAACACTTTTCAGCCCCTCCCCCCTTTTCTGGGAAGGTCTTGATATTGGCAAGAGCCTTCAGGGGCTCTGTCCAAATCTAGACATAGACTGAGTGTTTCCTATCTCATCTGTCCATAAAATAAGATTTTTGAGAAATCAAGTACAGAATTTATTGTTTTGTTGACAGAGCAAAAGAAGAAGTCTATTTTCTAAGTATTGATGATAGCAGGCTTACCCAATCCAGAGGTTCAATCCTGCAAACCAAAGGCCCTGAAGTATGCCTTTCTTTCCTGGTTCACTCCCCTCTTGCCCTTAGGCTGTGAGGCCTGAGAACACAAAAGTTTTAGGAACAGGACTAAAATCCCAGCACTAGATTACAAGTGTCTTGGTTACAATGCCAGAATGTCCTGCCATTGGTACATTAAGATGCAGTGGTATTTGTTGATTTATCTCTGGTTTGGATGTGTAGAACAATTAATCTAATCTAAAACAATCTACTTCAGACAAAAATAGCTTTTCAAGTATTAGCGGCTTCTTGTCTTAAATCAATCAAGCAACTGTCTAACAACCAAAAGGCCTTGAGTATGGTTGGAGTGCTCAGTAGGTGTGTGTAGGTGTGCGTGTGTCTGTGTTGTGTGCCTTCAAGTAATTTCCAATTTATGGCAACCCTAAAGTGATCTTATCATAGTTTTTTCCTGGCAAGATTTGTTCAGGGGATATGAGCTTTTGTAGACTTTAGTATATGAAAGCTCATGCTACCAACTTCTTTCTTTCAGTTAGGCTCAAAGGTGCTGCAAGATCTCTCTACATACTGATCCTACAGACTAACATGGCTATATCTTTGAATTCCTGTTCAGGGAGTGTTTGCCATTGCCATCCTCTGAGGCTGAGAGTGTGTGACTTGCCCAAGGTTGCCCAGAGGGTTTCATGGCTGTGTGGGGGATTGAATCCTGGTCTCAAGACACTGCTGTTGTTTGGCCATGTGTGTCCCAGTTTTCATCTGTGAAATATTGAAGAGTATGGTATTAATACTCAAAAAGCCCGCTTTGACTAATGTTTATGTGTCCTTGCTAGTACCCATCTTCCCTACATGAAAAAGGCTTTTACCTTTGGGAAGACAAAATAGATATTGGTAGAGGGAATAGATAAAACAGAGGATTTCTTTCTTTCTTTCTTTCTTTTTTCTTTTGTCAGCAGCAGAACCCTGGCAGAGTATCATTGGTCAAGAGGAACATTTGCAGTTGGAGAGCATGGTGCTTGACTACAAAACACATGATATTGAGTGGAGATTGATATATCTGTGCTGATGAGTGGTCTACATTGCCTTATAAACTCCCACTACCCTAATCTGAAATAAGTCTCTCTCTCTCTCTCTCTCTCTCTCTTTTTTTTTTTTTTTTTTTTTTTTTTGGAGAAAAGACACTGGCTTGGAGGGCATGGGAGGGGTGGAAATGGGATATGAGTCCCAATTCATGGTGAGTCCTGCTCAAAAAGGCTACACTCTGAGTTGAATGTTACTACAGGGTGAGCAGATACCCTCCTTTTCCCAGATGTGTCCTACATCTCAGCCTTATGTCTTGGGGTCTAAGCAAAATGGCAAAACATCTTCTATTTTGAGCCATAAAATCTGTCATTGGGTCATTCCAGCAGGCAAGCAAGAGGTAACTCAACAGATTTATTACCACCCTGGCAAAGGGCTTGTTAGTTGTAGGCTGTGGAGAAGTCTGTCATTGAGCATGTGGTAATTTTGTTTGGGGGTTTTTCTGACAGAGATGTGGACAGGAAAGGTGGATCTGGGTTGTTGAAGCAGATCAGCAGCACCAAGGGGAAGTAGGGGGGACTTGTGCAAGTTGGGTTGAAGAAGAAGCAGGAGGGATGAGAGAGCAAATGGCAAAAACTACAAATGAAGGTAATATTTTAAATGTAGATCCAATCAAGAGCTTGTTGCTAATAAAGTATAATTTTAAGCATTTGATTGCTCAAAGTTATTTAAGTATTTGCAGGCCAATAAGGCATTTTAATGAAGATAAGTTCATCAGAAGAATATGGTTGAATACATAATAAAATGCAGTATATGTAATATAACTGTAAATAAACCATATTAAATGAATTGTTATTTATATTAGTGTTTTTAGCTTTTATTTGGTAATGTCTTTCATTATTCTTGAATGTCCTACATTTTCAGTGTCCTGTCCTCCTTTGCAATTATGACATCTGATCACCCTGATGTTAAAACCACCCTATCTGCACTCTTGTCTCATCCCTGCCTTACTTGTTGGGGTTTCTGAAGGGCATGCAGTGTTGCAGGAAAGAATCCTAAGACAGAATAAGACTTGCAATCTCCCTCTCTGAGAACTTAGAAGCTTGACTGCCCCCTCCCAGGGTTCTAGGGAGGAGAGAATGGGGGCATTGTTCCCCAATGAAATTTCTTCCCTTCCCAAAGGGAAATTTCCCATCACTCCTTAAATTTCTAGTATTGCAGCAACTTAAAACTCCTATTGAGCATTTAAAAATATAATTTAGGTTTCCAAAGTAATGGTGCTGAGCAAAGCAAAGTTATCAAGGGAAGGTGAACACATATTTTTGCTGTTTCAATGTTCAACCCTCTATGATACTAAACATTTTGGGGCTGAAGGAAAATTTCATTTGGGGACAGAACCTCATTTTGACCCCCGTGTAGTGCATCCCTCCCTGCTTCTGTAGGGATGAGGATCTTCATTGATCTGTATTGGATTTGTGAGAGGTATTCCTACTGGAATGCCATATTGTTCCATTGCAACCTAGAAAGACAGGACTCTGAAAAACTCACTATTTTGTTAGGTGGTTTCTTGTACACAAGGGTGTGATTTCTCTTCCCTCTTCAACAAAGGACTGAGGAGAATATCAGTAGGTCTTATTTTTAATTCACAATAAACACTTGTAATTGAAACCAGATGTTCCTCTTTCCTTTTTTTTGTGGGGGGGGGGGAGCTTCAAGAAAGAAGGAGATTTGGATCACAGAAAAGAAAGAGAGATTGATTCACTTCTTATCATTTCTCAAGCCCAAATGCTGCTGCCATGGTCAAACTGAACCCCCCATGTGGATTTTAAACATATGTATGCAAAGTAAAAGAAAGTTTTGGAACTCCACAATAAGTCTCAGAGGAGAATACAACTCAATATCTGTCCCTTGACATGGACATAGACAAAGAGAGAAGGACAGAGGAGTGCAAAGTGCATTTATTAGTTCTACACCTCTCTTTGATAGTTGTTGGACAAATACAAGTGAATTGTAATTCCTAAAAGCCTGAAAGAGTCTGAGGGCCTTGGCAGACGGCTTAAAAAGCCATCCTGGAGGCAGGGAAGAGGAGGGGCAGCCGCACAATCGGCTCCCCTTTCTCCTCCTAAGGTTGCCCTCGGAGCCACCGGCCCTCCGCATGGCCGGCACTCCGAAGACAACCTCCCGCCGCAGCGTCTGGACACGCTGTGGCGGAAAAGTCAGTGAAAGTGCATCGCAAGCTTTTGTGGTGCACTTTCACTGACTTGTGAAAGGAGCACTATTTTAGCGCTCCTTTCAGGGACGGGGAAGGTGTGCCGCAGGATCGAGGCGTGGGGATGCCTCGGTCCCGTGGCGCACCTTCCCAGGGCGGCCCCGTGCCGTCAGTCTGCTTCCCCCCTGAGTGGGGTTGCAGACTGCCAGAAATAGTGCAAATTGAGTCCACTTTTAGGATTAGGGTTAGTGCTAGGGAATCATGGGAATTGTTTTTTTTTTTCCCTGAGACATTGAGCCTTCTCTGTCAGAGAGCTCTGGTGTCACAATAAACTACAGTTGCCATGATTCCCTAATCCTAACCCTAAAAGTGGACTCAATTTGCACTATTTCTGGCAGTCTGCAACCCCTCTTAATTTCCCATTAAAATAGTTGCAGGACCCCTATGATGTTTAACTCTTAAAAACCTCATTAAAAAAAAATCCAGAAATGGACTTCTAGCCAACTGAGGGGCAGTTCTGTAGTCCATGTGGCCCTGGAGTGTCCCAGGGACTGAAAATTAGCCCTGAGATCCATTATAGTGGCCCATTTCTGATTTTATGAAGAAATTAAGATGCTTTCAAGCTAAACTCACTACTTTTAAAATACAGGAACTTCTAGTGATTGTTTAATGTTCCACCTGTCTTTCTCCCTAAACTAATACAGAAATTGTTTTTATATGTCTATATATAAATCTGATGGGAATTGGGTATGTTTAGCCTGGGGAAGTGAAGGTTAAGAGGGACATGATTTTTGCTGTTGAGGTGTGCCATGGCCATTTTTAAATATTTGAAGAAATGTCATATTGAGAATGGAGTAAGCTTGTTTTCTGTTGCTCCAGGGAATAGGACCCTGAGCAATAGATTCAAACTACAGGAACAGGGATTCCACCTTAACATTAGGAAGAACTTCCTGACAGTAAGGGCTGTTTGACAGTGGAACATGCTGCCTCAGAATGTAGTTGACTTTCCATCTTGAGACATTTTAAAACAGAGACTGGAAGGTCATCTGTCAGGAGTGCTTTGTTTCTTTCTGCATGGCAGGGGGATGGACTGGATGACTCCTGTAGTCTCTCCCAATTCTATGATTCCATAATTCTGTATCTATATTCTTCAGACTACCTATACACATACACACATACAACATCTTATCTTTGGAGTTTTTTTTTTTTTTTTTGCAGATTGTAGAGTCCAGTCTTCTGGGAGTCTATTCCTATAAATGTAATGCTAGTTTTCCTTAAAATGAATGAAGAATTTTGAAGCCATCTTTTCTGGGAACAAGATTGGGCCATGAGCCACAAAACATAGCACAGGAACATTGCATCTGGAGTCAAACAATGCTTCAGTCATCTCTCCTAGTCAGCTTTTTGAGTTCACTTTGAAAAGCTTTACTTTCAGCATATATGTCTCATGTCCTTTCAAATCTCTGATGTGGACGTACAAATGCATGTGAATATAATGTGGTTTCAGTACCCAATCAGAAGGAAAGTTTCAATTATCCCATTGCTTTTAAAGAAGACTTAATAATTAAGACTCTTAACACAGAGTCCCCCAAATCTTCAAAAACTTCAGGCTTTCCGTGTTAAATAAAGAGAGCAAAACCCCAAACCATTGCAGAGTACTTTAAACGGAGCCTTTGAGCAAGGCCTTCTTAAAGAAAGTTGTTTCTTACTGAAAGCCTTGGTGAGGACCTAATTACTTCCTTTAGAGTCACTTTGAATTGAGCCCTAAGATTCTAATGTGTATTGAATTTAAATTCTACTTATGGACTCGCTTCCTTTGATTCTGCATTGCTGGCAAGGGGAGCTCCTTACACCACATTAATCATACTATCGGAAGGGCTTCTGTGTTTGCTGCTGCTGAGCGTTAAGTTGTCCCTGAAGATTAAAAAAAAAATCTCCTTTGGAAGAAAAATCTCATTCTAAATGAAGATTTAAATTGAAATTATTGGAGAAGTTGAGTCAAACATGTGCCCAGTAAAATTAGAAAATGCATTTAAATGGGAAAAGGTATCTTTCATTATCTTTTTTTTTTTTTTCTTGGCACATTAGAAAAATCCCATGGAATGAGAACATTGGGGGGTTAGGCTGATGGGTACCATATGTAGAATGTCAAAACATTTATATTAACTATCAGCTACATATTAGTTGAAATAAAGAGAGAGGTGAATGCATCTAGGATTGTTCAACTCAGAGCAGAGTAGGACTGCTGGGAAATGAATTACAGCATGTAATTATTCACATGCAAAGCAGAGAGGTAAGTGCATTTTCCCTGATACAACCTGAGCAAACTGAGCACACATAGAGAAAATAACTGTTGCAAAGTAAGCAATTTGCACTCAAAAGAGAACATTGTATAAGTTTTCACATGTGTATATTTGTGGCAGATTGGAGCTATGTGTGCAGCTACCAAGTAGATATCATTTGGAAGAGGAGGGAAAAATATGAATTGGGAAAGAACAGGAAAGGAACACTGAAGAATTTTCAAGGAAATGGAAATGTTTAGATAAGAATAGAAAAATTTATGGCAGTGGCTGTACACCTTCTTACCCACAAACATGCAGCAAAAAACAATGTACATCATTAGCCAAGTTATATTTTGGATGTTATTTGCCTCTTACCAGCAGGGATGTTTTTATTTTAGTACAACATTTTTATCCTACCTTTGCTATGGAAAAAGAAATAATATCCAAGGCAACTAATGGACCAAGAAAAATTGTTTAAACAAGAAAAAGCCATTGAAATCATACCAATAATAACAATGCTTTGAAAGACCAAATTGAAAAGATCCATCCTCACTGTCATCCTAAATACAACAGTGGGAACTGATTGTGGAATTCAGGTCCAAAACACACTGCAGAAATAATCCAGTTTCAAACCACATTAACTGCCCTGGCTCAGTGCTAGGGAATCCAGGGAATTTTAGTTCACTGTGGCACCAGAGCTCTTCTGATAGAGAAGGTTAAATGGAACAAAACTACAGTTCCCAGAATTCCCTATCATTGAGTCAGGGTAGTTAAAGTGGTCTCAAACTGGATTATTTCTCCAGTGTGTTTTGGACCTCGTTCCCCTTGGAATTGCAGTCTGGGAGCAATGCCCATCAAGAGGACTTTTGCTGGCATGGTATTTCTAGGAGAACCTCTCCCAAGGTGTTTAATATTCCAACAAGTCCATCAGAAGACAAGCATTCATTTAGATAGCCCAGCTCCAAGCTGTTTAGGGTTTTGAATTTTAAAATCAGCATTACGAATTGGGTGCCCGAAGCAGATGCCAACAAGTGCAAGTGATGTTCTTTGTCTCAACTACAGTTGTGACTAGTGATGTAGATTTGAGTCAATTGACTCAGACTCAAGTCGATCTCAAGTCACTTCAGTGGCTTGACTTGGAATCAACTTGGCAATAAATGATGCACTGAGGGGGGTTGCAGACTGCCAGAAATAGTGCAAATTGAGTCCATTTTTATGGTTAGGGTTAGGGTTAGGGAATCATGGGAACTAGTTTATTGTGGCATCAGAGCTCTCTGCAGAGAAGGCTCAATGTCTCAGAGAGAAAAAAACAATTCCCATGATTCCCTAGCACTAACCCTAACCCTAAAAGTGGACTCGATTTGCACTATTTCTGGCAGTCTGCAACCCCCCTGACTTGACTTAACTCAACTTGTGACTTGTATAATTTTAGTGACTGACTTCCTGAATCATTCACTCCAAGCAACAGGCAAGAATTGTCCCCAGAATGTGAGGCACATTTCTGGGTGGGGAACAGCAAATGTATTAGGGTTGATGGGGAAGGATCTTTCTAAAGTTTTTCAACAGTTTTAGAAGTTTCCTCCAATGTGCAGGGGCAGGCTGCGTAGCAGACCTCAACCTGCGCCTCAAGCCCATTGATTAAAACACTTGCTGTTTCCCTCTGAGTAGTGCACCCTGGCTCCTTTTTTCTGTTAAAATGGGCTCACAGACTTGAAACTCGACTTAAGACTTGACTTGAAGTATCTTGAAGGACTTGAGACTTGACTTGAGACTTGAAAGTAAAGACTTGAGACTTGGAATAAAAGACTTGAAAACATCACTGGTTGTGACTGAATCATTGAATTAACAGGACTGAATCAATAGAATTTGTTGAATCAAAGGGTATATCTATAATAATATAATAATAATAAATTTTACTTATATACCGCCCATTGGTAACCCAATCCAGGTGGTTTACAGTATAAAATAACATACAGCATAAAAAAAACATTTTCCCTCCCCCCCCCCTTAAGACAATATTAAATTAAACAACATTATAATTATAATTAAAACCAATTGACAATTTAAAACAAGAAATTAAAATTGATACGATACAGTCATAATGAGCCCTGCAACTTTCTTTCAAGAGGACAGGGGTTCTAGAAGTACTACTGAGGTGGGGAGGGAAGCCCGAGGCTGGGATATTTAGTCTGGAAAGGCCTGCCAGAAGAGATCCGTCTTGACAGCCTTTTTAAAGCTGTCCAAAGATGTTAGTTGACGGATCTCATCCAGCAGGCCGTTCCAGAGCTTGGGGGCAACAACAGAAAAAGCCCCCTGGGAGGTAGCCGAGAGCCTCGATTTTTGGGGCTAGAGCAAATTCCTCCCAGAGGACCAGAGTGCATGGGGAGGATTGTATGGGAGGAGGTGGTCTCTGATATAGCTTGGACCCAAGCCATCTAGGGTTTTAAAGGTAATAAACAACACCATACTGGGCCCAGAAACCAATAGACAGCCAGTGGAGGGACCTCAAAACCAAAGTGATTTGGTCCCTCTTAGATGTTCCAGATACTAGACTGGCCACCATGTTTGGAACCAACTGTAGTTTCCGAACCAAGCACAAGGGTAGCCCCATGTAGAGCACATTACAGAAGTCCAGGCATGAGGTTACCAGCATGTGCACAATTGTTTCGAAATCCCTTACTTCCAGAAAAGGGTGCAGCTGGCGTATCAGCCCAAGCTGATAACAGGCGCTCCTGACCGCCGCATTAACCTGATTTGTTATCAGGAGCGATGAGTCAAGGAGCACCCCCAGACTGCGAACACAGTCACTGGAGGAGAGTGTGACCCCATCCAGGACTGGAGGTTGCAACCCAATTCTTGGTTTCAGGGCCGCTACAGTGAGCACCTCTGTCTTGTCCGGATTCAGTTTCAATCTGTTTTTCCTCATCCAGCCCATTACCGCCTGAAAACATTCATTGAGAGAGGAGATGCCATTGTAATTTGAGGCCGATGAACGAGACATGGAGAAATAGATTTGGGTGTTATCAGCATACTGATAACACCCAGCACCATAACTCCGTGTAATCTCACCCAGCGGCTTCATATAGATGTTAAATAACATCGGGGACAAAATAGCCCCCTAAGGGACCCCACACGTGAGCTCCCTCTTACTGGAGCTAGTGTCCCCGAGCAGCACCCTCTGAGACCTACCCGAGAGGAAGGACTGGAACCACTGCAAAGCAGTGCCTCCGATACCTAACTCCCTCAGATGGTCCAAGAGGATGCCATGGTCTATTGTATCAAAAGCCGCTGAGAGGTCCAGAAGCACCAACAGGGTCACACTACCCCTGTCGATACCTAGACGCAGATCGTCGGTCAAGGCAACCATGGCAATCTCAACCCCAAAGCCTGTCCTGAAGCCGGTTTGAAATAGGTCTAGATAATTGGTTTCATCCAAGACAGCTTGGAGCTGAAGAGCAACCGCCCTCTCGATCACCTTGCTCAAAAATGGCAACAGAGAAACAGGCCTGTAATTACTCTTATGCAGGGGGTCCAGGGAAGGTTTTTTCAGAAGCGGCCTAATAGCCGGTTCCTTTAGACAAGATGGAACATGTCCTTCCCTGAAGGATGCATTGATGATATCCATAAGGAGTCTCCTCACTGCATCCCCCCCGGACAGCCAGCCATGATGGGCAAGGGTCGAGAAGGCAGGTTGTTTTTCTCACCTTACCAAGCAGCTTGTCCAAGTCCTCGGTACTCACAGATTGAAGCTGATCCAGTATAACTTCATCGGCAGAGTCACAGGACACCTCGCCTATAGGCTCTGTTTCAATAGTGGCATCTAAGTTGGCTCTTATCTGAGAGATTTTATCTGCAAAGAAGTTGTTAAAAGTGTTGCAGCAGGCCGTCGTTGGGTTAAGTAAAGGATTTGGTGCAGGGGGAACCTGCATCAGCTGCCTCACTACCCTAAACAGCTCTGCTGGACGGGACTCTGCAGATGCAATAAGTGCAGATGAGAAGACTCTCTTCGCTGCATGTATTGCCTCCTGATAGGAACAAAGAAAGTTCCTATGGCAAGTTCTGTCAGATAGTAGTCGAGTCTTCTGTCACCTGCACTCTAGTTGTTGTCCAAACCGCTTCATTCTCTTAAGCTCTGGTGTGAACCATGGTGTCAGGGACAGCCAGGTGGAGGACTTGGAGGACTCTGAGGGGGAGGATGTGGGGCCAGATCCTAGCTTGGCGCTACCAGCCCCCATAGACCTAGCTGAACCTGGACCTAGCTGTGTGGAACCCATTGAGCAACAGCCCCTGCCTCAGCAGCCTAGCCTTCCTCCTCAGCAGCCTAGCCTTTCTCCAGCAGAAAGCCTTTCCCCAGCAGAGGTTGCAGGCCAGGAAGAAGCAGAGGAGAAAGAGATTGAAATCCCTACCATTGCTCAGAGGAGAACAGATAGGGAGGGGCTGCGGCGTTCTTGAAGGTTAGCTGAGAAACGCGCAGCTAAAGAGAAACACCTGGGAGAGAGGAGCTGAGGCTAGATAAGCAGCTGGGAAAAGCCAAGCTCTCCGTCAAGGCTTATCTTGGATTCCCTGGTGGAAGCTCTTGGCTCTCGGCTTGACTTTAGACTGTTTATATCCTGTGACCTTTGGAACGGCTCTGGACTACCTGCTCGTGCTAACCCTGGACCTTGGATTGCTCTCTGACCTGCCTTTTGGAACTCTGGACTTGTTGGTTGCCTGCTGCAAACAAACAGTGGCATGTCACTTGCAACTGAGTTGTTGTCTTGGAAGAGGCCCTGTCTTTATCAGCCACGTGTTGGCAGCTTTCCCGGACAGAATAAGCTTTGACCATAATCAGGCTGATAAGATGGAGGAGACCTCGTTAGCAAGAGAACTCCTTGAGCAGAATCGACAGCTCTCAGAGAGGATGGGGCAAATGATGCACAGCATGGCTTTGCTTCAGAATCAAGCCCAGCCCCAGCCACGGGGAAAAAGCCTCATATCTCTGCCAGAGAAATATTCTGATGAAAGAAAAGAACTGGAAAGTTTCCTAGCTCAGTGCAAGCTGCACTTTAAAATCAGGGGAACAGAATTCACCTATGATGCACAGAAGGTGGCTTTCATTATCAGCTTGTTGTCTGGACCTGCAAGCAAATGGGCCACTCCTTACCTCAATGAGGATAGCCCTGTCCTCAACAGCTTGCCGGACTTCCTGAGGGAGATGAGGGCTGTCTGGGGAGACCCAGTCAAAAGGGAGACGACAGTGCACCAGATGAAGATGCTTCAGCAAGGCAAGGGCTCTGTGGCAGAATATGCTACTGCCTTTCGCCTTATAGCACAGGACTTGACCTGGAACGAGAGTGCTCTGCAGGACCAATTTCGTTGGGGTTTGGCTGACCCCATCCAGGACGAACTGGTCCGCTCAGAGCCTCCTGATACATTGGCTGCCCTGATCTCCCAGGCGACCCACATTGACTGCCGTCTCACAGCCCACAGGCAGGCTCGACGGTCCGGCCTGCCTCTTCCTCCTTTGTCTGTGTTATCGACTCCTGCAGCTTCCCTTGAGGCTGCCTCTCCTGGGCCTGCAGAGGAACCAATGCAGCTGGGAGGGGCCTGGCCATGGCTCACTGGGGCTGAGAAGGATCGAAGGAGGAGAGAGGGACTCTGTTTGTACTGAGGGCTTTCTGGGCACTTTGCCAGGGAGTGCCCTGCCAAGGGACACCAAGCACTGGTGCAGGGAAATGGAGGGTCCCAGGTTCATCACCTGGGAGCATCTCTTGAACCTGCCCCCCTCCATTCACCCTGCAGCAGAGACCCCTTGTTGGTGGCAACCAACCTCAGGCTCCCTGCCCAAGAGCTCATTCCCCTGGGAGCTATGATAGACTCAGGAGCCTCCAGCAATTTCATGGACTTGGGGTTTGCTACTTGCCACCAGATCCCCATGGAGGCCCTAGCCGAGCCGAGACCGGTGGAGACCATCGACGGGCGGTTCTTACGATCGTGTCCAGTGACGCACCAGAACTTGTTATTGCACTTGGAGATCCAGGGCCATGTCGAGGAGGTCTGATTCCTACTGGCTGATGTGCCGCATTTCCCCTTGGTCCTGGGAATGCCCTGGCTCTCCAAGCATGATCCTCATATCTCGTGGGCCCGTCGGGAGGTCCTGTTTGCCTCCGAGTTTTGCCAAGAGCATTACTGGCCAGAGAGGATCCTGGCGGCAGTAGCAGCGGATGCCACGGAGCCCTCGGTAATGCTACCTGAGAAATGCCAGGATTATGCCAATGTTTTTGATAAAAAGGAGGCGGATTGGCTCCCCCCACACAGGCCTTATGATTGCGCCATTGACTTGGTACCAGGGGCTCCTATTCCGGCAGGACGCCTCTACTCCCTCTCACAGCCTGAGGGAGTTTTTGGAAAAGAATCTTCAGAGGGGGTTTATCAGGCCGTCCAAATCCCCTGCAGGCGCCCCTGTGCTGTTTGTCAAGAAGAAGTGTGGGGAATTACGCCTGTGTAATGATTACCGGGCCCTCAATCGGATCACCATCCGGAACCGGTACCCGTTGCCCCTGATTCCGGAGTTGCTGGAGCGACTCCGCTATGCCAAGGTTTTCATGAAGTTGGACCTCAGGGGAGCCTACAAGTTGGTGAGGATTCGGGCTGGGGACGAATGGAAGACGGCCTTCCAGACGAGGTATGGGCATTACGAGTACACGGTCATGCCCTTTGGCCTGTGTAATGCCCCGGCCGTCTTCCAACATTTTGTCAACGATGTCTTCTGGGACTATTTGGACTGGTTCGTGGTGATCTACTTGGACGATTTTTTTATTTACTCCCCCAGCCAGGCTGCCCATGATGCACATGTCCGCACCGTTCTTCAGCGACTTCGGGAGCACCGCCTCTACGCCAAGCTGGAGAAGTGCGCCTTTGACCTCTGGGAGGTGGACTTTTTGGGATACCGGATCTCTGCCCAGGGTGTGGCCATGGACAACTCCAAGGTGGAGGCGGTGTTGTCCTGGCAGCCCCCTCACAGTCGGAAGGATGTCCAGAGGTTCCTGGGGTTTGCCAATTTCTACAGAAAGTTTATAGCGGACTACGCAGCCCTGGCGAGCCCTCTGTCTCAACTGCTGTGAGGGACAGCCCGCTTCCAGTGGACGGAGGAGGCCCAGAGGTTGTTTGACGCCCTCAAAGAAAGGTTCACGTCAGCCCCAATCCTGCAGCACCCTGACCCGCGGACTCCATTTGTAGTGGAGTCAGATGCCTCGGATGTGGCAATTGGGGCTGTGCTGCTTTAGCCCATGGGGGCGGACAGACACCTGCTACCTTGTGCCTTTTATTCTCGGCAGCTCTCTTCTTCCGAATGCAACTACACGATCTGGGAGAAGGAGCTGTTGGTGATTAAGGCAGCCTTTGACACATGGCGACATCTGCTGGAGGGGGCGGCTCATCTGGTCCTGCTCCACATGGACCATAGGAACTTGGAACATCTCCAGATGGCTCGGAAGTTGTCTCAGTGGCAGAAGCGGTGGGCCTTGTTTTTTGGCCGCTTCAACTTCCGACTTCAATATGTTCCTCGGGCCTGGAATTGGCAGGCTGACGCTCTCTCCCGTAAGCCAGAATATGCCACGGACCCAGAGGGGGAGTCTAAGTCCACCTTGCTGTGCCCAGAGAATTTTGCCGCCACTGCATGGGATGCTGTGCTGTTGGACCAGGGCCGGGATCTCCAGGGCCGGGGCCCATTTGTAGCACGGCATTCGGCGGAAGGGGACGCTTCTCCCTTTACACTTTGGGACAGCCTGCTGTACCATCGGGGCTGTCTGTATGTGCCTGCAGGTCCCTGTCGGGAGGCGGTCTTGCAGTTGTGCCATGATGCCAAGCCTGCGGGGCACTTTGGCTTTTGCAAAACCTTGCACCTCCTCACCCGGGAGTTTTGGTGACCTCGAGTCTGTGCAGAGGTGGCCCAGTACGTGGACACATGCCCAGTGTGCCGCTGGGCCAAGGACCAACCTGGAAGGCCCGCAGGGTTGTTGCTGCCTCTGCCAGTGCCGTTGGGGCCCTGGAGACTCATCTTGATGGACTTTATCATGGACCTGCCCCCCTCTGATGGCTGTACCACCATCTGGGTGATAGTGGACCTTTTTTCCAAGATGGCACACTTTATGCCCTGTGTTGGCCTCCCCACGGCGAAGGAGACGGCCCGGATGTTTCTTCAGCACATCTTCCAGCTCCATGGCCTTCCTGAGGGAGTGGTTTCAGACCGAGGGGTCCAGATCACGGCCCGGTTCTGGACTAGCCTTCTGCGGCTCCTGGACGTGACACCGCACTTGTCCTCGGTGCACCACCTGGAATCCAACGGACAGACGGAGCACACCAACGGGACGCTGGAGCAGTACCTCCACTGCTACTCCAGTTACCGCCAGGAGAACTGGGTCGACTTGCTGCCATTGGCCGAGTTTGCTTATAATAACTCAGTGCATGCCTCGAAGCAGCAGACACCTTTCTTCGCCACAGGAAGCTTCCATCCGTGAGGGTTTCCAGCTGTGGCTCCAGTTTCGGCAGTTCCTGCAGTGGATCAGTGGTTCCAAGAACTCCAGGCTGCTCAGTCCTTGCTGCAGGAACAGCTTGAGGTGGCGAAGGAGGCGTACAAGAAGGGTGCAGACCGGCGGTGGCAAGAAGGTCCTCCTTTGCAGGTGGGGGATGCGGTACGCCATCTCCCACTTCGGCAGCCCTGTTGGAAACTGGATGCGAGGTTTGTTGGGCCGTATAAGATCGTGGCTCAGGTGAACCCCGTGGCATTCTGGCTGCAACTGCCACGGACGTGGCGGATACACCCAGTCTTCCACCAATCGTTGCTGCTTCCAGCCTCAGGGGTCAGGCCCGATGTGGGTTCCACGCCTCCCGCTGATCCGGTCCTGGTCGATGGGCAACAGGAGTTTGAGGTGGCCCAGATCCTGGACTCCCATCGATACAGAGGCCGGCTGCAGTATCTGGTCTACTGGGTCAGCTACGGGCCAGAGGACCGCTCTTGGTAAGATGCCTCTGATGGGCATGCTCCTCGCCTGGTCCGGGCATTCCATCGTCGCTTCCCTGACCAGCCTCGTCCTCCTCTGGAGGTGGGGGAGAATGATAGGAGGGGGAGTGATGTCAGGGACAGCCAGGTGGAGGACTTGGAGGACTCTGAGGGGAAGGATGTGGGGCCAGGTCCTAGCTTGGTGCTACCAGCCCCCATAGACCTAGCTGAACCTGGAACCCATTGAGCAACTGGAACCTAGCTGTGTGGAACCCATTGAGCAACAGCCCCTGCCTCAGCAGCCTAGTCTTCCTCCTCAGCAGCCTAGCCTTCCTCCAGCAGAAAGCCTTTCTCCAGCAGAGGTTGCAGGCCAGGAAGAAGCAGAGGAGCAAGAGATTGAAATCCCTACCTTTGCTCAGAGGAGAACAGATAGGGAGGGGCTACGGCGTTCTCGAAGGTTAGCTGAGAAACACGCAGCTAAAGAGAAACACCTGGGAGAGAGGAGCTGAAGCTAGATAAGCAGCTGGGAAAAGCCAAGCTCTCTGTCAAGGCTTATCTTGGATTCCCCGGTGGAAGCTCTTGGCTCTCGGCTTGACTTTAGACTGTTTATATCCTGTGACCTTTGGAATGGCTCTGGACTACCTGCTCGTGCTAACACTGGACTTTGGATTGCTCTCTGACCTGCCTTTCGGAACTCTGGACTTGTTGGTTGCCTGCTGCAAACAAACAGTGGTACATCACTTGCAACTGGATTGTTGTCTTGGAAGAGGCCCTGTCTTTATCAGCCATGTGTTGGCAACTTTCCCGGACACATGGCCTTCGATTTGAAGTGGGATGGCAAGGACGCTTGGGAGCGATTGTGTCGATAGCCCTGGTAAGATCGGTGTTCCAGGTGTTAACCAGAGCATCGACAGGGTCACCGGCATTCCCAAACATTAAACCCTGTAAGCCTCTGTGGAATTCAAAAGGCTCCATTAGCCTTTGACGGCAGACCATTCTAATAAGTCTGCCACCCCCGGTGGGGCAGAGATTGGCTCTCAGTTCCGTCTTGACCAGGAAATGATCCGTCCACGACAATGCAGAGGTTCTTAGGACCTCCGCCCATGGATATTCCTGTTCCGTACTGAAGACCACATCGAGTGTATGACCTGCACAATGTGTGGGCCCGTTGACCAATTGGGATAGTCCCATGTTTGTCATGGTCTCCATGAACTCTCGAGCTGCGCCTGTTAAATTGGTCTCGAGCAGAATGTTGAAGTCCACCAAAACTAAAAGTCTGGGAGACTCCAACAGCAGCTCTGGGACCAACTGTGTCAGCTTGGTCAGGGAGTCTTCTAGACAATGGGGTGGTCGGTAGACTAGCAAAATTCCCAAACTATCTTCAGGCTAAGGTACATGCACTCGAAGCGGACTGTGTTCCAGACAGGTATCCTGGTCAAGGTCAGATGATTTTTATGAACTACAGCCACTCCACCCCCTGCCCAGTTTCCCTCACTTGCTCACTAACAGAGTACCCAGCTGGGAGGGCCTGCACCCAGGTAACTGCGCTATCCTCCCCCAACCAGGTCTCTGTAAAGCAAGCCAGGTCGGCATCCTCATCCAGAAGGAGGTCATGGATGATATGAGTCTTGTTTTTAACTGACCTGGCATTGCAGAGGAGCAGAGTGAGGTTCTGTGGAATGGTTGGTCTGCTCTCCAAGCCATTCTGAGAAACAGAAGGAACTGAAGCTTTCAAACAGCGATCCTGTCTTCTTTTGTAACATTTGTTCCTTCTATTCCAACCATATCTCCCGTTTTCCAGCACAACTCCAATAGCTGCCCCCGCCACAATCCCAGCCTCAGGTGAAGTAGTAAATTTTAAAGCCACAGACAGGGTGGGTTGATTGGGATGTAGGACAACCCAAGTTCTTCAACCCCATCACAGGTAACAAGAACCTTGTGGCTGATTAAACAATCCCATTTATCCAACCCACAACCTCCTCAGGTCTTGAATGCTATAGCTGGACCTCCAATTTCCCCTTAGAAAGTTACACACCAGAGGAGACGCAGGAGGAAATGCAAAGGCACATCCTGGTCTAAAACGAGGAATACTACTGTGCAAGGAATAATAAGCTGCTTCACTGCCGGTGGAGGAGGTGGTGGAAAGCAACCTTTTCAAAAGGGCTGCTGAGCCTCCACGTCCCATCCACAGCTGCTTCACTGCCAGTAGAGGAGATGGTAAGAAGCAGCCTTTTAAAGGGGCTGATGAACCTCCACGTCCCGTCCATGGCTGCTTCACTGCCTCTCTGCAGGTTGGAGGGCTGCCTTCAGGTGTTCCAAAGGAGGGAGGGGGCGGGCTAAAGCACACACCACCCAGCTCCCAAGCAACTCTCCCACTGCTCCTGCCAGTGGATGGGCTGGGCACAGGCTAAATCAGGGGTAGGCAACCTTTCCCCTTTAAGGGCCGAGGGACTTCAGCTCCCAGAATCCCAGGAGCTATTGGCCAACATGGGACTATGGGCCAACATGGCTGAGGCCTCTGGGAGCTGAAGTCCCTCGGCCCTTAAAGGGGAAAGGTTGCCTACCCCTGGGCTAAATAGCCTCTCTGCAGGTCGGAGGGCTGCCTTCAAGTGTTCCAAAGGAGGGAGGGGGCGGGCTAAAGCACACACCACCCGGCTCCCAAGCAACTCTCCCATTGCTCCTGCCGATGGATGGGCTGGGCACAGGCTAAATAGCCTCTCTGCAGGACAGAGGGCTGCCTTCAGGTGTTCCAAAGGACGGAGGGGGTGGGCTAAAACACACACCACCCGGCTCCCAAGCAACTCTCCTACTGCTCCTACATGTCAAGTCATCAGTGGGTCTTGCAGCCAAGGATCTCTCTAGGAGGATTTTAGCTCAATTTAATTATTGGGTTGCACTACAAAACATCCCTCCAAGACCACTTCCCATATTTATACAGAGGTTGCTGAGAAAGAGTGAAGCAGAGACAGAATTCTTCCAATGAATTGTATTTTATGACGGGGAAACAAAACATTCACTTACTCGAGCATGCAAGAGCTATAGAAATAATAGGAAAGGCTTCATTAAAGGATGATTACCAAAAGAAGGCTGCTTCTTCATGATGAAGATATGATGGAAGCTCTTGGAAGACAGAGTGAGTCATGGCAGCAGAATACAGGAAGACATAAAAGTCCCCCTGTTCTGAGGCTAGCTCACTCTCCTTCCTCCTCCTTCTTCTCTTCTCTTCTCTTACAAAAAAAATTGGAGATCTTTATAAGCCAAAAGCTGGCCTGAAGGCAAAGGAATTTGTCCTACATCAAAGAGGCTGAATTTGCTTGGGAAAGGGTCACTCGAACTGGCAGTTTCTGAGGGGTGGTGAGATTCGAGTTGTAAATTAACCTTATCTTGTTTGTCCGACAAAAACCTGAAATGTCTTCCTGCCTTGTAAATCACCTGACTCTAGAGGTGTTAATGTCTTTCATTAGCAACTCCTAAAACCCATCTATTTGAAATATTTGTGTTGATGGCTACGTGCTCCTTTGCCTTGAGGATAATGGAATCTAGAGCCCAGAGTCTGTTTTAGGGTCATAAGAAAAGACAGACACACATTTAAAATTAGGAAGAGTAACAGATTCTTCCCCTCTGAAAACATCCAGGTCAAATGTCACGTGACTGGATGTTTTGGACTTAACCATTGCCAAGAGAAATTTTTGGGTTTAAATTTGGGGAGTCTAACCCACTGCTTTGGGAATTATCCTCATAAGTGAAACCCATCTGTTGTAAGCAAACAGGAGGAAAATCCATAATGGGTCTATCATGCACATATCATACTATAACAGTAATCAATACATACAAAACAATATACAAAAGTAAATGCAAAGCAATAAATAGTCAAAAGAATCAATATGTAGTAAGGTAGTGGATAAATGTAAACAGCAAAATCAAGTCTTTGGATGTATCTGTGAATCAGATTGAGTCTATAGAGTTAGGTTTTGGTTGGCTACAATAGCCAATGTATAGTTCGGAAAACAATATCCAGGCTTGAAGTGAAATAATATCCAGAAATGGTAGGCAGCTTGCCTAGTGGTTGGCAAAGTCCATAGCAAATTACCCAGCAAATTTGAGCAAGATTGGTGAAAGTTTTGTAAAAAAGTTCAGACTATCATCTGGAATAGACAAAACAAAATTTTGCAAATGGCAATTTAGTACACCATCAGTGGGATTAAAGGCATCATGGAAAGGCATTATGGGTGTTGGCAAAGCAACTCAAGACCTCAGAGGACCAAAGAGGACCAGTGAACATCAGGATTTGTAGTACAGCTGTGTAGCATTGTTGATGAACAGGCATAACATTGGCAAATGTGAATGTATGTATCCTCCCAATGAGGAATTGGAAAATGTATGCACAACCAACAAACATTAAGTATCATGCTGGAAATGTATGAAACAAGACAATTTAGAACTTAACACAAGCAATATGATAGAATTCAAGGGGATGGCAGAGAGAATGTACATGTTGTAGAACGGAGTTGAACTGTGCTTATACGTTGCTTGGGTGGTATAAGCGATGTTCATGAGATGGCAGTATGGAACAAAATGTTATTGCATCAGGGAGTCCAGTGGCAGGTAGTTTCATATGCAGAACAACTTGGCAACATTTTGTGAATGCAGGCAATGAGTTTTTGGAAACAGATGTGAAACAGGACACCTGGGATATAGGAACACTTGTCTGGAACTTGTAGGATACCATCTGGGAAGGTAGGACAGTGGAGAACAGCTTTGGAGGACATCTGGCATGGCACTGGAAATGTAGCTGTACAGTGTAACGGGTGTATAGGAAAGGCATCTCTGCTCTATAAGCCTGTATCACAGGAATGGCATGCATCTGGGGAACTGGCAGGAACTTACAGGAAAGATATGGGGGCATCTGGAGGACACTGGAAGCCATCAACCCCTCACTCCCCACCCCCGATAAAAATAAAAACTCCTATCTAACTATTGCTAGTTAGCTAGGGACCTTGAAACCGTGGTACATGTGCTGGTAACCTCTCGTCTCGATTTCTGTTATGCACTCTACATGGGGCTACCCTTCTGCCTAGTTTGGAAACTTCAATTGGTACAGAACATGGCAGCCAGGCTGGTCTCAGGTAAAACAAGAAGAGACCATATAAAACCAATCTTAAGATCGCTCCACTGGTTGTCTATCAGTTTCAAGGCGCAGTACAAGGTGTTGGTCATCACCTTTAAAGCCCTGAATGGCTGGGGTCCAACCTATCTTCAAGAGCACATGCTTCCATATAATCCGCCCCATGCACTCAGGTCCTCTGCGAGGAACTTGTTGCAACCTACAAAAACTAGATTGTATGAAACTGCCCAGTGAACCTTTTCAGCTACCGCTCCCAGATTATGGAACAGCCTGCCAGATGAGATCCATCATATGAGCACCATAAACAGCATTAAAAAAGCTGTTAAGCCAGATCCCTTCCAGCAGGACTTTCCTGAGTAGACAACCGGCCACCAAAAAAGTTGTGCCTGTTACACCCGTGACTTCTGTCACAGCTATTTTAATTTATTTGTTACTTGCTGTTTATTTGTTATTTGTTATTTTAAAGTATGTTTTAAACTATGATTGTTTAATTGCATTTTAGGGGTGGTGGGCTGTTGGGAGATGGACTGTATGTTTTAGCGTGTACGCCACGCCGGTTGTGTTACACAGAGAGGCAGGATGCAAATAATAATAATAATAATAATAATAAATCAAAAAAATTGTCAGCCAAACATCCTAACATAACTAGTAAAAGCATTCAAAAGAGCACAAAATCAAAAGGAAGGAAGAACTTCCTTTTTCTTAACTATTTAACCAACCTTTAAAGGAAAAATAAAAATAACAGTTGGAGAAGCCCAAACAGAAAAACAAATAGAACTTTTAACCAAAAAAACAAACAAAACAAACAAACAAACAAACAAAAACCACTCTCATTTTCCAGACTGTCTCTACCTACTGGGACTTGCTGACCAGAAAACAACAACTACATTAAAATGGCTTAAAAAAAACTGGAAAAATGATAACAGACCAAAAGACAAAGACCTGTGCCAAATAACAACAACAACAAAATCATAGGACTGTCTCTCAGTTCTATACCATTGTAAACTAACATGAAAAAATATTTTCTTCATGCCTTGGTAACATGGTTGTATCAGCAAAACAAAGTAAACAAATAACAATAAAACAAAAACAAAAAAATTACAAAATTTTATAAAAGCTGCAAAAATTATTTATATTTTTATTCACTTGGAAAAAGAGAGGAAAATCTGAAGGAAGAATTTATTTGAACTGGGAAAGGTCTGAAACTGTGACTAAAGGAGAAGGTCTAATTAGCATTTGAAAAGGGAGCTCTCTTTCAAAGCACAGCTATTTGGAAAGAGAAGTTTAGGGGCTAGGCTAGAGAGTGTGACTCAGTTATAAGAGATGAAAAAATAATGTTAAAAACTACAAAGCTCATGGCTAATTCGAGGCTGGATTGGATGACCTTGGGCTCTCATATTCTATGTTTAAAACTGTACATTGGCAGGCAGATAGCAAAAGGCTTTTCAGCTCTGCTTCAATGAAACAGGAACAAAGGAATGTGTTTTTTGGCTTTGAAGGCTAGGCTAGACAGTCAGCTTCAAAATCAAAGTAGATAAGGATGGTATGAGCAGGCAGTGGGGAGGAAAGCTAAATTTGTTCGTGTATGGCAAATAGAAGTGTAACATAATCATGAAAGGACGGGTTTTGGAGTTGTGTCCTGTAACCAGTCAAAATGGTCAATTATGCATATATTAATATAATTATAAGTTAGCTGTGTAAGATGGTATATAAGGATGTTTATTAGCAAGGGGGGTGCTCTCAGGCCTATTGACGTTAAAAGGAATAAAGGAATAAACTCATTTTTTCCTGATTCAAGGGTCTCTGGTTCCTGTGTTATCCACAGCACAGTCACATACTCACAGCCAAGGAAGAACGAAGAACAAAACAATTATGGGACATGAAGGTCCAATCTTATTTTAAAACTGTCATCCTCAAATTCCACATCTAGGATGAAGGTGGGAGTATGTAGATAAGAAAAGAGAAATAGGGGTGTAAGTAGGAGGATGTCAGAGAAGGATAAGAAATGCAGACGTGTTGAATAGAAGGTTTAAGAAATGATGGAGAGAAAGGAGAGATGAAAGGAAAGATATAGGAGAGTTAAATAAGTTGAGGGGAAAGGTAGTAAAGTGGTTACTTTAGTAAGAGAGTATAGAGAATAAGGAGAGTATGGAGTAAGAAAGAAAGAGAATGGAAGATTCAATGAAGCTGGATAGATAATTTGGATATTATTTATATATTTTATGAATAAGGAATTTATAAGTCATTTTCTTAGATAATGTAAGTAGATGTTAGCTAACGTGATAGATATGTTTGTCATCTGTAGGAATGAATATGTATTGTATTGTATGTTGTATTGATTTATGTGAATGTTTTAAGGTTTTTGTCTTTGTTTTTATATATAATAAAATATTAAATTAAAAAAATCCACATCTAGGAGGAGAAAGAAAGAGAACCACTGAGCACATTTTGAGTGCAGTAACCACCGAAGACAAGATTATCAACAAGGAACAAAGGTGTCACAAAAGACAGAAGAAGAAGAAAAAAAAAACAGTGAGGGGAAGAGAGTGGATGAAAGGAATTCCTTCCCCCCCCTCCCCCGATTTTAAACAGCGTGGATGTTCTGTCCTGTATAGAGTATGGAGGGCAATAAATGTATAGAAGAGAGTAAGGGCATCTACCCAGACTGTTAGCCAGTGAGGCTTATCTACAGATAATAACACTGAAAAACAGCAACAGCAAATCAAAAGCCCTTTAGTTTTCTAGACAATGTAGGGCATCAATTTAACAGAAATGAAGAAATCCGTTTTGGCAAGCCTTATGCCTTCAAGATAGCTTATGCAGAACTAAATTCTTTACATGAAGCATAAACATATATGTAAACAAAAGGCAAGAAACCAAAGGTGAAAGTGGGGAGGGGGGTGTCTCCTCCTAAGTCTGCAACATACTGTATCTAACCCAGAAACATTGTATTATAAAAGAAAAGGGAAACTTTGTTTTCAGGATAATGGGCTATGTAGTCTGTCAAAGCAAAAGGCTCTACTTGCTGTAAGTCTGCAGTCAGAAGTTTTCATTTGTCTTAAGGACACAGAAATGTACAAAGAGAGAGAAACAGATAGACTGTTCTGGTAGGTGAGGCTCTCCAAGCCAAACAAAGACACTCAGGGATATGAATTTCAAACTCACATGAATTATATAAAGGACTAAGCAAACAGCAAGACTTTGAAACAAATGGACAAAGAGGAGAGAGCTGTTTTTCATGTTCCCAAAACACAACACACAAATGAACAACGTCTAAGTTTAAACTGACTTTAACTGAAGGCAGATGAGACATGTAATCTTTGTTAACATGCTGCTCTTTAGCTATTGAGATTCTCCAGCCAAGCCTCACTTATTCTTTGGAGGTTTTTAAATAGAGGCTGGATGGCAATCTGTTGGGGATGCTTTGATTTTGAGTTCCTGCATGGCAGGGGGTTGGACTGGATGACCCTTGTTGTCTCTTCCAACTCTATGATTCTATGATTATGTAATTCAAGCCACATCAAGGAAGACAAAGGATCTTTCTTTGCCTATTCAGGCAAGCAGGCCTAGCAAGCATTTTGGAAACTTAGGGCCAATGCAGACAGCCCATTTGGGGTGGCAGAAAGCCGCCCTGGGGAGCAGCAGATCAAGGCTACAGCAACCCCACCCCACAGCCCTGATCCTTCCTTTTGCTGCCCTAAAAGAGCGGCAAAATGTAGCTTCTTTTAGGGGCGGCAAAAGGTCGCCCTAAGAGCCACAGCTCTTCCACACCCTTTCAGTGCAGCATGTCTGCATGCTGTGCCAGAAGGGCGTCCTGATGCTGTGCACTGTGCGTATGGACAGCATTGGGGTGGGGGTGGGGCAGCCGGCGTGTGGCTCCCCTGCCCCAACTCTACCCTAGGCCAGCCCTTTGGGCCGGTCTGCAATGGCTCTTAGTTTTCTTCAAGTACCACACTAAATACCTAGTTTTAACTTAACAAAACACTAGCCTTTTTTCCTGTGTGATTTATACACTCATGAGACACCAGACTGATATTTTGATATAACAAAATCACAACACTTAACATGACTATTGAACCAGAAAGAGAAACTAGAAACTCCTGTCTGTCACAATACAAAACTACAAAGTCTGCAGGATTTGATCTCTTTAAGGGGAAACAAAGGGCTAGGAATAAAATAACACTTCTAAACTACTATCATCACAAGGAAAAGGGCTCTCTTCCCCCCCCCCCTTGTAAATCATGGGGGCAAAACATGTCTGGAGAAGATAACAACCAGTTTTAACATTCAGATTAAAGCCACTCTGCTGTTGCAGTCAATGGGGAAACTGGAGGTCAAAAGTGGATTGAATGGAGCTTTTCCCACCACTCACAGAGCTCAGAAAGTGTTGTAAACTAACAAACAAAAATCAAAGCAAGGACTGGGGAAGTAGAGGCTGAGAAAGTGTAGCCCACCTCCGAGTCTGGAGAGATTGAGGTTGAGACAGTGTCTCCCCTTTCTGCTGTCGCTTCCAAGGAACCTTTTGCCTGTCCCAGGGAACACATCACCCAGTTCTATCCCAATTCAGACTGCAGGGATGGGGGCCTCTTGGGTTTTCTAGGGCTTTATCTCTCTTTGTCCCAGGGTGCTCATTTGGGGCATGGCTCTGATCTCTCTAACGGTGGTCTAAGCAGTAGCACAGGTGTCTCCAGAAGAAAGGGGGAAATTTTCCTTTTGATTTGGGCTAACCTTTCTGAGGTTTGCAGAGCAGCTAGTAGCATAGAGACCCTGGCTGCAGGGTACCTGGTGCTAACTTCTAACTGCAAGCTTAGGTTCTGGAGTGGGAAAATTTTCAGGGTGCCTAGCCAAGGTGTCCCTAATAACTTCTCCCAACCCACAGATAGAGGAAATAAAAATGGGAAATTGGGGAAACCATCCTCATAGTCCTAGCCACTGAAGCTCACTCTCACAAAACCAACACACACACTTTCCTGCAAAGTTTAGGTCTGTGTCTGCAAATCCCTATCCTTTTAGCCTCCATGTACTGAGGTCTGAGTATACCGCTGCAGTTAGTGTACCAAGAGCTCAGGGGACTGCCCACATTCTCCTCCAATTTGTAGCCAAACATCTCTCTAGGGGGATTTTTAATTAACTCAGTTTAATTATTGGATTGTATCACAAAACAACCCTCCAATACTACTTCCCATATTTATAGAGAGGTTGCTGAGATAGAGTGATGCAGGGACAGAATTCTTCCAATGAATTGTATTTTATAAGGGAAAATCACATAGCAAACAAACAAACACTCACTCACTCACACATACAAGAGCAATAGAAATAATAGGAAAGGCTTCATTAAGGGATGGTTATCAAAATGAGGCTGCCCGTTCATGATGAAGATATGCTGGGAACTCCTGGAAGACATAGGGGGGTTGCAGACTGCCAGAAATAGTGCAAATTGAGTCCACTTTTATAATAATAATAATAATAATAATAATAAATTTTATTTTTATCCCGCCCCTCCGCATAGCAATCGGGGCGGCTCACAGTAGTTAAAATACAATAAATAAAATACATTTAAGTATCCCAATCCCTCGACCCATCCCTCCCCCCCCCCCCTTAAGACAGAATTAAACTAGAAGAAATTTAAGACAGTAATCTATAAAAAGAGAAATTATAAAATAATGGTGGCGGGGCAGCAGAGAACATGGGGAGGAGGTTCAGTATTCATTCCTCAAGGAAGGTCAATCTGGGAAGGTCAATCTTTTAGGATTAGGGTTAGTGCTAGGGAAGCATGGGAATTGTTGTTGTTGTTGTTTTTCTGAGACATTGAGCCTTCTCTATCAGAGAGCTCTGGTGCCACAATAAA
This sequence comes from Phrynosoma blainvillii, assembly GCA_026167975.1. NCBI lineage: Eukaryota > Metazoa > Chordata > Lepidosauria > Squamata > Phrynosomatidae > Phrynosoma > Phrynosoma blainvillii. The sequence continues at coordinate 139,185,350 of JANUYF010000004.1, forward strand.
ATACAGTTCCCATGATTCCCTAGTACTAACCCTAACCCCAAAAGTGGACTCAATTTGCACTATTTCTGGCAGTCTGCAACCTCCCATAGAGTGAGTCATGGCAGCAGAATACAGGAAGACATAAAAATCCCCCTGGTCTCAGGCTAGCTCACTCTCCTTCCTCCTCCTCCTCCTCTTCCTCCTCCTCTTCTCTTCTCTTCTCTTCTCTTCTCTTCTCTTATTTAACAAAAAAAATTGGAGATATTAATAAGCCAAAAGCTAGTCTGAAGGCAAAGAAATTTGTCCTACATCAAGGAGGCCATATTTGCCTGGGAAAAGGGTCACTCGAACTGGCAGTTTCTGAGAGGGGGGTGAGATTGGAGTTGTAAATTAACCTTAATTTGTTTATTTAAAAAAAAGCCAAAACCCTGTATTATCTTCCTGCCTTGTAAATAACCCATCTTCCTGATTCTAGAGGTGTTAAATGTATTTTATTAGCAAGTCCCAAAACCCACCCATTTGAAGTGTTTATGTGCTCCTTTGCTTTGAGGATAATGGAGTCTAGTCCAGAGTCCATTTTAGGGTCATAAGAAAAGACAGGCACCCATTTAAAATTAGGAAGAGTTCAGTTACGGTAACAGTTTAGTCTAGTTGAGTGTAACTAATAGAATTTAGGGCTAGGGTTCTCCGTGACAACTTGTGACTGATAATTTCATACTATATTTAAGATCAAATTGTTTCACAGGACTATCACATTCTTTAATAGTCACAGTTCTAGTGTTGCTGTTGCCTTCATTCAATTAAAAGTGGCTACCCTCCTCAAGGGCAATACTAGTCTATTTTTTAAAAGGTCAGTCAGCTTTTAAGGGCTGGCTTCAGAGCATGGAAACAGTGGGAATAGAACTCATCACCCAAAGGCCACAAATGGAAATTATTGCTACTGCTACAGAAACCATTGTAGCTGAAACCATAGCAGAGTGGCTCCACTGAAATTCAACTTTGACTCTAAGATTTACATCATGTTTAAACAGTTAATGCAAAAACTGATCATACCTGCAAATAGAAAGGTTGCTTTTTATCTCCTGCGTACACCCTTTGGGGGATGGACTTCTCATTATGTCCATCTCGTCACAAGTGCCACTTCTCCTAATAAGGAAAAAAAAACCAACAACTGACACCATCAACACCCAGAATTGCCTCCTAACCTTTATTTTTTTATTTTTTTTTTGGTAGCCAAAGGCCAGTGAATTTCAGTTGTACAGAAACAAGATGGGAACAATGTTCTGGCAATTGAAGGCCAAACGACAAGCTTGCTAATTTATATTTGAAGGGCTGAAGAGACAGCTGTAGCTCTTTCCTCTGATAATAGCTATAGCACTGGCAGTCCACCTCAAAGGCAACTTTCTTTTATAATCACACTGTCATCTAAAACTAAACGTCCAGAGCAAAGGTGGTATGCTCAACCATAATTTAAAGGCCTGTGACACAAAAGGAAGGGCTGGGATGTTTAACTTATAGGGCATCCAAATGTCATAGGCCCAGGCAAGTTCCTATTAGCAATAACTCAGGTTCCACTGAAGAGATCTGGCATTCAAAACTGATGAGTGTTGGTCCCTGGGGCTTGCTCCTCCAGAGCCATGCTTAGGCCACTGGGTAACCTGAGTGACCCAGGAGTCAAACTATGATAACCCTCTTCAATTTAAAGAGCTGCTTCTCCCCATCTGTCTGAGGTCTGACTCTGCACAATAAATTTCCCAAAGAGCATAAAGAGCCATCTAGTGTATATCAAATCGATATCATTGTGGCTCACAGCAATATCTGAGGCTACAGTTCACAAAATAAACTAGGCCAGGGGCTGCTTTTCTGCCCTGGGCAATCAATCAGCCTCTCTGGGTCATAGATTTTAGTGTAAATTAACACAGCAGAAACAATTGTGCTCCCCAGATGATGATATAATACTGTATTTGCTTTTCTTTCTCCTCCTTCCTCCCCACCATCCCTACCACCCCCCTGTTTCATCATTCCTCCTGCTCAGCAGTGAAGCTACACAGAGCAAGAATAATAAAAAGCAATGATTAGAAAGATAGAGGTACTTATAAAGCTGGACATTAATATTTTCCTGACAAATGTGTGTGTGTGTGTGTATGCACGTGTGTGTGTATGCACATGCGTGCACGCACAAGCATGTACATGTGCATTCTTAAAGCATAATCTGGGGTATGGTGAGAGGGACAAAACCCAGAATGTCATCATTGATGTTTTATATTTAAGCATGTACAAGAGTGAACTTTCAAAGGAATGTGGCTTGTTTTTGTGAATACATATTCCTATATAAGTATCATCCACACCAGTGATTCTCAACCTCAGGTCTTCCATTTGAAGTTCATCTCCAGAAGTCCCACTGAACTTGACCACCATTTAGGAATTATGGGACCTGAAGTTCAAATCATCTGGAGGACCAAAGGCTGGGAACTACTGATCTACACTTAGGACAACAGTGCAGGATTGTGACAGAAAGTCTCAGCCTAACCTTGACATATGCTAATTAATCTCAGGCATGTACAAACTAGAGGTGTATTACTGAATAAATAAAGGCAAGGGATAGGATATGCCTGTTGAATTATTTCCACTCCAACTACACACATTATTTTATCTGTTTTGATAGTCAGAACAGGGCTTCTTCTTATCTGCCTGTATGTCTGGGCCAGAATAGACCACTTACATGATAAAAGCATCTTTAATCTGTTTTGGATTTTACTACAGACTTTAAAGGAGTTTTCCAAGATGCTGATTAATTCTAGAGCAAACTAGATACAGCACCTTGGATAGCTCCTTTAAAGTTAAAATGCAGAACAGGTTCCCCTCATCCTGGACATGGAAGCCATCAGCTGCCAGTGGGTCAGATCTACCATTTGGCAAGGTGAGCTGTTTGCCTCACATAACAGATGCTGGGAGGTGGCATCTAGTGTTAGAGGAAAGAGCTGTATGCCAGGCAGCCTACTATGTGCACCTTAAGTAATCTTGCTATCTTTAGGTGCTGTGGAAGATATGGCCCCATTGTTATGAGAGTGCTGAAGATATGATTTGTCTATCAAACCAGTTGGATTTATTTGTGCATAGAATGGAAGGAGTTAAATATCTTGTTTTTAGCTTCGGTGGCAACATGGTTTCTAGTGGCCTTGCTATCATTTGTCTAGTAAATCTATCATCTATCTATCTGTGATTTTGTTGGACTCATGAATGATCAAGATACAGAAACCAGAATGGGGGTTATAAAGACAGGAAAGATCTTGATTTTTAATTACCTTAATCCTTAATTATACAGAAACCAGAATGGGGGTTATAAAGACAGGAAAGATCTTGATTTTAATTACCTTAATCCTTAATTATACTTTGATATATTAACTCTATATGTTACAATGCTCAAGTGATTTAGCTCTGCCTCATTGTTCAGTCAGGAACTCATTACAAGTAACTCATTTTTGATAATTAATTATTTTCAAGCTTTTGGAACTGAGGAGACATGGACACATAAATAAAACACAATCCTGTGGACAAGTGAACCACTACAGAGACAATGGTAGGCCAGAGCATGTGGTAAGGTACCTATCAAAAATGGTTTTAACAGAGATGGAAAAGTAATCAGAAGAGAAACCCAGTAAAAAACTGGGAAGCCAAAGTGGAATAGCCAAATTCTGGTCCTTGCCAAGATAAAGTTATACAATGGATTTGGAAGTAAATGTGGCCAAGTCAGGTAAGAATAAACCAATGGACTATTGTGGGATGGGATGCAGGGGATAAAGCTCAGCTGTCATTTAAGACAATAATATTGCTTGTTTGTTATTCAGTGTTTAGAAGTTTGCCATAAGAGACACCAGTACACAGAATCTTGATTTCAGTATGGATTTGATTACATTCTCTCTGACCCAAAGACTGAAAAATCTGTCCATCCATAGACAAGTCTATGACAAAGAAAGTAACCAGGTATGCTTGGTTCTTTGTGGTTTCCTTTGCATTCTGTGGGACAAAGCAAAGGACCTACAATTATGTCCACAAATGAAGGGAGGGCAAACTTGCACCAGACGATTAGCTGGGCCAATCTCCATTAATGGGCTTCTAGAACATTCTTGGATATATGGATTTCTGCTCTTCAAAAGCCCACAAAAATGGGTAATACTATACTAGTTTCCAAAAAAAATTTTTGCAGGCATGTGACCAGAGAAGGAATAACAAGTGATATATTTATCAAAGATTGATTGAAATACTGAGTTTGTGATAATTTTAATTTCCTTTCAGATTGGTCTGTGTCTTCTGCAAAATGACTACAGCAGGAATATGGAAGTGACTATGTTATATAAGCAGCTGACAAAAACTTTAGATGCTAATAATTATTTTATGTTTCAAGTAAAATTTTAAAAAGCACCTTTCCATAAACAGAACAGCACAAGAAAATCATTTCTAATTATGTTATATTTAGATCAATTTATTGCAAACTTATTATCTTTCATGTTTATGTCAGAATTAGATTTCTTTCATGTTTGCTTAGGCTTAGAATGTCTATTTCAAAGACAAATGGAGCACCGTTAAAATAATCAATGCACTTTGTGGGTTCCAAATATGCAAATTGCAACAATAGTCAAAAGGGAAACTGGAGCATCCTTAACTGTACAGAATTTTAGCTACAGAAACAGAAAACTCTAATAAATTGTCTCATTCTTCCTGTGTATATCAAAGCACCTTAAAATAAAACAGGAGAGCACAACATAACAAAATTATGCTCTAGCTTCTGCAACAGTTCTTAACAGAATGCACCAGTCCAAGTTTACTCTGAATTAAGCTCCACTGAGTTGTATAGAACTTACTGTCAAGTTAGTGAGCACAGGATTGTAGCAAGCATCAGTCAAATTTTACATGTTTCATGAAACTGCCATATGCTGAATGAGACCATTTGTGCATATTATGCTGAATCAGACCATTAATACAACTTTGGGCCTTTATAGATTGCCAGAAATAATGCAGCTTGAGGCCACTTTAACTGTCCTGGCTCAGTGCCATGGAATCATGGGAACTGTAGTTTATTGTGGCACCAGAGCCCTCTGACAGAGAAGGCTAAATGTCCCAGAAAAAAATACAATTCCCATGATTCTCTAGCACAGAGCCAGGACAGTTAAAGTGGCCTCAAGCTGCTTTATTTTTGGCAATCTGTAAAGGCCCTTCCTTCTGTTCATGTGATACACTTCACATACAGTCAACTCACATGGTGCAATGAGCAGCATTATGGCAGCAGTTTGTCATCTTCTTACCTATGTGTGCTCATATGAATTGTTTCTTCTGACATCAAAACTTTCATGTAATTGATCCAGCCCAGGCCTTGTTATTCTTAAGTGCACAGATAGAGGCTTATCATGTGGAATATAATAATAGAGGAAGTTGCCTTATACAAGTTTAGACTAAGCATTTTTGCATCTATTCCGGTATTACAGTGGTATTCCAGTATTATCTATTCTGGTTGGGAGTGGCTCTTTGACAACTCAAGAGGTATTTCCTATCATCTGCTATCATGAGATCTGTTTACTCAACCAACAGATAGCATGCAAGATGGGGTAGGCCTGACCTCTATTGTTCCACTCACTACCTTGTGTGTCCATGTATATTCACTGCTGTTGTCTGCTGGAACAGGGAGTAGTTCTCCAAGATCTAACAATAATGGGGTCAGGCATTTCTGTAACCTTGGTAGATAACTACAAGTATTGAAGTTAAATCTTTCTTTTATGAAAACTGTGTGCTACAGGATTTAGTTATGACCTTTCCTCAATGTGCTAAATAGTAATCAAAACTCACACTGGATTAAATTGGAACATCTCATTAACTTTTCTAAGAAAGTCTAAGGGCTCAGAATGGTTAAGTACTTAGTAAAATGTACCCCCACACACACACAGTCTTTCCTCACATACTAATGGCATATATCATCATCATCATCATCATCACCACCCCCACCACCATCCTGTTTTTCTCCAGTCTGGAATTCAAAGTGACTTGTAAAGGTGAAGACTGATACAGCTTTAAATTTCATATCATGCAAAAACTAAAAATATAATCAAATTAAAACAATGCAATAGAGTTAAAAGTACTTCAAGGCAAGATCATTAAAAAACAACAAATAAACAGTATGGCACAGTTTGAAAGGTCCTCTTCTATCTGAGCAAATAGTCTTCAAAAGCCTTCTGAAATTAAAAAAAAAAAAAAGTTCTTCACCTGTCTACAGATAAAAGCAAGGAGGGTACCAGCTTAACCTCTCTAGTAAGAGAGTTCCAGAACCTGGGTGCAGCCATCAAGAAGGTCCTTTCCATGTTAGTTATACACAGCACTTATATACTTCTTGTGTCAGAAATTTTAATTATTCCTTCATTCTAATTTTCCATTTTTCCAGTGAAAAATGTAGGGGGAACATCTCCTTAAAAAGCAGAATAAACCCTTGTTTGTGGAGAAGAGAGTCTCTATTCATCTTGCTCTGTTTCTTAACAACTGGGCTACATCCCTTTTACTGCTTGGCCAGGCCCAAACCATGTATCAGATTTCAGACTTCCATGAATATCCAACCTATGACATCACCAGACCCATTCCACCCCATCCAAAGATATCAACAAGCCTCCCTTCCTGATGCCTTATGAAATCTGGAAAATCTACTTGTACATCACCAGTGCCTGAATGGAAGTCAAACTGGAAATCCAAACACATAACTTCTCTGATGGATGACCATTGGGAAATAAATGAATAAATGGAGCACATATTATACCAGCCCTACCCTTTTCTAAAGGTTCAACTTCATTGGATCAAAAGCAAGTTACTAACAAAAGTGCAAATGCCCAGCTGTGAGCAATTAGATTTGTTGTGTCACATTGACGTCTTTCTACAGTTAACCTCATCAAAGAAGCACAGCTGCAGTCATTAAGACTGTGCTGTCTGGTTGACACAACACAATAAAACACATTGTCTCCTGCAATCCAGATCTGTTGGCCTGACAGAAGAAGCAAATATCTGGCCAAATGGTTTATTTCACACACAAAAAGATTTGACTTGGGAGATCAAATCTTCTTGTGAATATTTGAAAATCCTCCCACCCAACCAGGCCAATAATGACAGATTGAAATGTCACGTGCACATGGAAAAACAGACACAGACACACAGATACACACAAAATCAGGGAGAAGCAGATAATATCAAGAATGCCTGTATCAGATGAGGAACCATATAGACTAGCATTCTTTTTTCTATAGCTACTACTAGGAGCCTCACAGGTGAGATTCCCTGCAACTAATCTCCTTCTAGGGATCTGATTTTTAGAGAGCAATCTTGATTATAATTATACTTCTATTTGGGAAATATTTTACCAGCTAACATGTGCACTTGTGCAAACCTCTCAATCCTTGCCTATCATGGCTGGCCATCCGGGGGGGGGGGGTGCATTGAGGATGTTCCTCATGGACATCATCAGTGCTTTCCACCTTGTATGAAGGAAGCAGCAATTAGGCCGCTTCTGAAAAAAACCTTCCCTGGACCCCCTGGATATGAACAACTATAGGCCAGTCTCCTTACTACCATTTTTGAGCAAAGTAATCGAGAGGGCAGTTGCTCTTCAATTCCAAGCTGTCTTGGATGAAACCAATTATCTAGATCCATTTCAAACTGGCTTTAGGATGGGATTTGGAGTTGAGACTGCCATGGATGCCTTGGCTGATGACCTCCGTCTGAGCCTCAACAGGGATAGTGTGACCCTGTTGGTGCTTTTAGATGTCTCAGCGGCTTTTGATATGATAGATCATAGCATCCTCTTGGATCGTCTGAGTGGGCTAGGAATTGGAGGCACTGTGTTGCAGTGGTTCTGTTCCTTCCTCTCAGGCAGATCCCAGAGAGTGTTGCTCAGGGACAGTTGCTCTGCAAAAAAGGAGCTCACTTGCAGCATCCCTCAAGGCACCATTCTGTCCCCTATGCTGTTTAACATATATATGAAGCCTCTGGGTGAGATCATCTGGCGACGTGGGGTGGGGTGTTATCAGTACACTGATGACACCCAGATCTATTTCTCCATGTCTCAATTGTTGGCCTCAGCTCCCGATGGCGTCTCTCCTCTCAATGATAAAATGGAGGTGTCACAGTAGCAGCCCCGAAAGCAGGAATAGGGATACAACCTCCAGTCCTGGACGGGGTCACACTCACTGTGAAGGACTGTGTTCACAGTCTGGGGGTGCTCCTGGACCCATCACTTCAGATGACCAATCAGGTAAATGCGATGGTCAGGAGCTCCTGTTATCAGCTTCGGCTGATACACCAGCTGTGCCCTTTCCTGGAAGTAAGGGATCTCGAAACTGTGGTAATCTGTGAAATCTCGTCTTGATTTCTGCAATGCATTCTACATGGGGCTACCCTCGTGCTTGGTCCAGAAACTTCAATCAGTACAAAATATGGCAGCCAGATTGGTTTCGGGAACATCAAGGAGAGACCATATAACACTGGTATTAAAGTCTCTCCACTGGCTGCCTATTAGTTTCCGGGCCCAGTATAAGGTGTTGATTATTACCTTTAAAGCCCTAAATGGCTTCGATCCAACCTATCTTCAGGACCACCTCCTCCCATACAATCCACCCCACACACTCCGGTCCTCTGGGAGGAATCTGCTGCAGCCCATACAAACAAGGCTGTCTGCAACCTCCCAGAGGGCCTTCTCGGTAACTGCTCCCAGACTATGGAACAGCCTGCTGGATGAGATCTGTCAGATTACAGCCTTAAGCAGCTTTAAAAAGGCTGTTAAGATGGATCTCTTCCAGCAGGCCTTTCCTGACTAGATTTCCTGGCCTCAGGAGTCTCCTCATTTCTTCCTCTCCCACCTTTGGCTGCAATCACTGCTTTGTCTGTTATTGTTTGTTTGTTTAAGGAGTTGTGTTATTTGATGTTTTAATTAACATGTTTTAATTGTAATATTGGTTTAATACTTTTGTAAGGGGTGGGAGGGTTTTGGGATTTTTTGGATTGTATTTTAATATATTATATGGAATTTTAACTGCTGTAAGCCACCCCAATTGTTTGACAGAGGGGCGGGATACAAATAAAATTTATTGTTGTTGTTGTTGTTGTTGTTGTTGTTGTTGTTGTTAAACCAGATGAACACACACACACACACACACACAAAAGGCTTTATATGGCTTCATGTAAAGATTACCAAATTTATTTTTCTGTGAGTATGTGATGTAGGATATTTGCGCTAGGTATGTAAAGAATATTCACAATTTTTCTTGTTTTTGATAAGAAGGGACATCTCAGCATCACTATAAAAATGCCATCTGTCACAAGATATTTTTTGGCAGTGAGCACACCTTTTCCATTTTTGCTAATTTTTGCATGAAAAATACTGGAGCATTTGCACAAACATTTTGCACATATGCACTTTCTCAGAGGTTGCTTAAATGGAATCGAGACAATCATCCCACTCACACACAGACATAGCCCTCTCTGCATTTTTGATTCAGTGCATGTGGAACTTAATCAAGTCTTAAACTCAAAAAGATCTGGCAACTGTTAGGCAGTCATTTGTGAGACTGTGGAATATGCTGTACATGGGATTTTGACCCCTTTTTTAGCACAGGAACACTTTTTCTAGAAATGAAATTATCACATAAATGCCTGAAATGAGAAAAAGTATCAGAAATATGGGGGGAAAACTTTTGTAATTTCATCCAGTAGGTCAGAAATTCATGCTGGGTTTATTGTTGTTGTTTTCCTGGCTCTATTCCTCTGTTCCTCTAACTTGGTCTGCTGAAGTTTAACTATGATCAGGTATAATAATAGTAATAATAGTGACAGGACAGTTTAACTGAGGACACAGTGCTTTATTTAACTAACAGTTCAATTATTCAGACAAACCTGAAAAATCATCTTCATCCTCCTTTATATATTTGCTGACCTGGGCTGGCATTGGAGAAAACTTCCCTGTTAATTCTTCCAAATCACCCTCCCACTCTCTTCCAGAGTTACCTGCCTGAGCCTTGTAGGCGGGCAGATTGATTCCTGTCCAATGGTTTTTCTACCTGCTGCTTGGCTCATGGTATTTTTCTGGTTTGATTGTGAGAAAACCCACTTTGTCTTGCTTTGTGAGTACTATAATAGGCTGTCAGTGCTGCACTGCCTTGGTAATTCCTTTCCTCAGTTGTTGTCTATAGTGAAGGCAGACAGTAATTCTGGGATCTGATCTCACTTCAAATTAGTTGCTGACAATGTTCTGCCTTTTCTGTGGTGATGTAGACTGCCTGCCTTCTGTCCAACAACTTTGAACAATTTGGATGAGTGGGTGGTGGAAGAATGAGTTTCATGACCTAAAACATACAAACCCTTATTAACTGGCAAGAAAGACAAGAACAATATTAAATTAACAAGGCAACAGAAATTAAGAGAAAGATTCTGAGAGGACAAGTTGGGTGACCTTTAGCTACCACTCACTTGTTTCCACAGCTTTTTCCTGATATGATAGAACAGAGCTAAATCAAGCAAATAAATGAGGAGATACCAGATGAGATACAACTTCAAAGATCTCACATAACCTCCTCCTAAACATTGTGATTGGAAAGTGTGATGAGATTCTCTCCACAGATTGCACAATACAGTTCTCAGTTAGTAAAGCCCACTTGTCTTATCATTCCATATCACTCCACCATATCATTTTCCTTTAATATTTTATTTATTTATTTATTTAATGTATTTGTATCCCACTCTTCAGCCACAAAGGCTCTCAGAGCAGCTTACAGATAGTTAATCAGACAGTTCCCTGCCCTCAGGCTTACAATCTAAAAAGACATGACAAAAAGGAGAAGAGAATGGCAGTGAGGAAGGGGATCAGGTCCAGTAGTTCATCTCTCCCTCTGAGGCCTGGACCATGCAGATGGACTGGAGAGAGGGCTCTTCTTCTTTAGGCTAGGCCTGATGGAGATGGGCCTACCTCTTCACTCCCTCCAAGGTCAGTTGAGGGCTCTTCTTTAGATATCCCTTTGTTATCTCCCTGTGTCATGGTTTGAAGATAAAGATGCAGAGCCATTATTTTCTATTCTATTCTTTTTCTAATATAAATGTTGGATTAGAGTCCCATTCCACAGATCCTTCACATATTCCAATTCACTGTCCACAGGAAATCTCTCCATACTCACTTGTGGAATAGACAATTGGTCCCAGATTACAAGACAAACTTGTACAGTAAAAGCAAACCATAGGGTGAGGATGGGGGAAAACAAGTTCTAAAAGTGTGAGATTTTTTTTAAAAAAACAAAACACCAGTTTTAAATAAATAAATAAATAAATAATATTTATTTATATCCTGCCCCTCTGCTGAAGCAATCAGGACAGCTTACAACAATAAAATACCACAATGAACAATCCCCAAAAAAACCCTACCCACCTCTTAAAATAGTATTAAACATGAGACATTTAAATGAATAAAAACAGTCGACAATAACAACTACAGCGTCCTAATTGAAGGCAGCAACAGTTGTAAATGTGGCAGGGGGTAAGGATAGGAGTGGACTCGCTCCTTGGGATGGTAAAAACTAGTCAGGAAAGGCCTGCCGGAAGGGATCCATCTTTACAGCTTTTTTAAAGCTGTTTAAACTGGTAATCTGACGGACTTCATCCAACAGGTCGTTCCATAATCTGAGAGTGGTTGCCGAGAAGTCCTTCTGGGAGATTGCGGATAGTCTAGTTTTAACAGGCTGAAGCAAATTCCTCCCAGAGGACCGGAGAGTGCAGGTTGGGATATATGGAAGGAGGCAGTCCATAAGATAGGATGGACCCAAGCCATTTAGGGCTTTAAAGGTAATAACCAACACCTTGTACTAAGCCCAGAAACTAGTTGGCAGCCAGTGGAGTCTTTTTAAGACAGGTGATATATGATCTCTCCTAGATGTACTGGAGACCAGTCTGGCTGCCATATTCTATACTAATTGAAGCTTCCAGACTAAGCACAAGGGTAGCCCCATGTAGAGCACATTGCAGAAATCAAGATGAGAGGTCACCAGCACATGTACCACAGTTTCAAGATCCTTTACTTCCAAGAAATGGTGCAGCTGGCGAACCAGCCAAAGCTGATAACAGGCACTCCTGACTGTTACATTTACCTGATTTGACATCTGGAGCGACGAGTCCAGAAGTACCCCCAGACTGCAAATACAGTGTGACCCCATCCAGGACTGGAGGTTGTATCCCTATACCTAGTTTCGGGACCACTACTGTTAGTACCTCCATTTTATCTGGATTCAGTCTCAATTTCTTTTTCCTCATTCAGCCCATTACTGCTCTAAGACAGTCAATGAGAGGAGAGACACCATCTGAAGTCATGGAGAAATATATCTGGGTATCATCAGCGTACTGATCAGCTCCATGCCTCCGGATGATCTCTCCCAGCGGCTTCATATATATATATATTGAACAACATCAGGGAGAGGATGGTGCCTTGCGGGATGCCACAATTAAGCTCCTTTTTAGTGAGGCAACTGTCCCTGAGCAACAGCCTCTGGGATCTGCCCAAGAAGAAGGAACAGAACCACTGCAATACAGTGCCTCCAATTCCTAACCCCTTCAGGTGATTCAAGAGGACGTTATGATCTATTATATCGAAAGCTGCTGAGAGGTCTAAGAGCACCAACAGGGTCACATTAACATTGTTTTACTACAGAAGTAGTATAGTAGTACTGAATATCATGCCACTTCACCTCTAAAGTTACTAGATCATGTCACAGTCCAGCACAATCAATACTGGCTAATGGGGCAAATCTGTGTTATTAGTATTCTTTACAAGCTTGACATACCTTATTTTATGTACAGATCGCCTATGAAAACTCTGGTTTATCTCTTGTCAAGACAATACTTTACATGGCCATTCGAATTAATAATGTGCCAGAATTATCCTACGTCTAATGCAGCTGCTCTCAGTATTGACTCTGAAATCAAATTTTCTTCACAGTCTTATTGACAGCTGGGTCTCAAGCATATTTAATGTATCTCAAAGCAACACTGGACTGTAACTGAACACTACTAGCAAAAGGAAAATGTCAATAGATAATCATTTTCCATAAAAAGTTTAAAATATCCTACTCATATTAAAACATCTTTGACATATTTTATGAGATAATTTAGGCAGTCATAAGTAAAATTGTGGATAGTGGATGAAGGATGGCCTTCTATCAGGCTTTATTGTATGCACTGTTTGCTTTTGTTAACTGCTCTCCTCTCAGCCTGACTCATGGTGGCACTGTTGATAAGACATCTCCAAGACCTCCTATCCTTGACTGCTCTAGTTAGGTCCTGTAAATTCAATCCCATAACCTCCTTGACTGGGTCTAGCCATCTGGCATGTAGTCTTCCTCTCTTTCTACTGCCTTCTACCTTCCCAAGCATTATTATCTTTTCTAGAGAGTCATGGTTTCTCATGATGTGGCCAAAGTGCAACAGCCTGTTTTGTCATCTTGGCTTCCAGGGAGAGTTCAGGGTCTTATTTAAGGACCCATTTGTTTGTCTTTTTGGCTGTCCACAGTATCGTCAGCACTCTTCTCCAGCACCACATCTCAAATGAATTCATTTTCTTTTGGTCTGCTTTCTTCACTGTCCAGCTCTCACATTTGTACATGGTGATGAGGAATATAATGGGTTGGATAATCCTAACTTTAGTGCTCAGTTATGTATCTTTACACTTTAGGACCATGTCTAATTTTTTTCATGGCTGTCCTTTCCATTCCTAGTCTTTTTATTTCTTGAGTGAAGTCTCCATTTGATACAAAGTACGGAAAATCTTTAACTATTTCAATTTCCTCATTATCTAGCTTGAATTTACATAGCTCCTTCAAGGTCATTATTTTTGTTTCTTTATGTTCAGCAATAAGCCTCTTTCTTTTTTTCAACTCCCTTAGTAATAATTTCAAGTCTATGATATTTTCTGCTAGTAGTATGGTATTGTCCACATATCTTAGACTGCTGGTGTTCCTTCCTTCTAGTTTCATTCTTCCTTCTTCTGAGTCCAAACCTGCTCTTCCTATGATATTATCTCCATACAAATTGTACAGGCAGGGTGATAGAATGCAACATTGTCTGACCTCCTTGTCAATTGGGTACCATTCTGTTTCTCCATATTCTGTTCTAAATAGTAACCTATTGTTCGAAGTACAGATTTTTCATCAGGACTATCAAATGTAGTGGCACTCCCATGTCTTTTAGATTGTTCCATATCTCTTTTGAAGTGGGAGGGGTTAAATTAACTGAGTGAAAGATCTGTTCCTGGGACATGTATGAATCCATCCCTTGGAATAATTGTCTGTGTGTGTGTGTATCATGCATTAGAATGTAATAAAATTGGGAAACTTAGTAATTTTGCATGTTGTCAGAGGCAACACTGCTGTTTTTTAAAGACCACTGGCAAACTGAACAGCTATTATACACTCCAGATGTTGTTTACAGAACTGATTTGGGTTTGTTTGCCACGTGTGCAGCTGAGCAGGCAGTGATTTGTTTAGTGAGGAGAAAAAGCTGGGGAAACTATTCCTGTCAGCTAGTGACTGGGTCACAGACTGTGAGAGGCTAATGAGCAGAAGCAAGGGTCTATATCAGTTTACGACCAGAGTATTAGGATCTTAAAGCTTTCTTTAGTCTCAGAAGGGCATAAGAGTCTGCAGCATTAATCCATTTGATTGGCAGATAGTATGAAACCTCTGGATTAGCCAGAGTGAAAATACTTATGAGAAGCCTAGCCTAATGGAACAGACTTCCTACAGTTTAAGTCCATCTCAGTTTTTCAAATACATATATGCTTTGGACTAAACGTAACCTTCTAGCGATTGTTGGAATGCCAGGATTGATACAGGAAGCCTGGGTTAGAGAAGAGACCTTCTAGGTCTTGGTTTGAGTATAGCCATCTAGTTGTTGTTGTTGTGTGCGTTCAAGTTTCTGACTTATGGTGACCCTAAGTTGAACCTGTCATGGGGTTTGCTTGGCAAGATTTGTTCAGAGGAGGTTTCTCATTGTCTTCCCCTGAGGATGAGAGCATGTGACTTACCAAAAGTCGCCTAATGGGTCTCATGGCCAAGAGGGGAATCAAACCCTGATCTCCAGAGTCATAGTCCAACACCCAAACCACTAGCCATTGCCTAATTCCTCATAATTTCAAAGTGTTATTCAGGTTGTCAACAGTAAAAGCAACAACAGTGTCATAACAGCCTGATATAAATGTTCAAATGCACAAAAGTAGTATACCTGTGTAGCTCCTGTCAAAATTTGATTAATGGGTTTTTGATGCCTATCAAAGGATGATTTATGACCTGTCAAATTGATGAGCATGTCCCTCCCCCAGAAATGCTAAGGCGTGACATCCTGTCCACGTGACCCCCGGGTTTCCAATGAGCGCCCCCTGTGATTCCATGTGACCCTACTCCCCGCCCAACATCTGTTCTGAACCACGTGTCCCTAACTGGCAAATGGTGTTTTCTGATTGGTCCCCATGAGAATCACATGTCCCTAACTGACCAATGGTACTAGACTTCCCAGAGCTGCCATTTTAGGCATGTCCAGACAAGTTCTGCGAGACAATATGGAGACACCGAGGCATTTTGCTGCACCTTCTACAGCCTGGAGAATCCAACCCACAAAGATAGCATCCTGGCCAAATGATTATCACGGGCCTGTGGGTTTTACTGACCCTCCCGTACCGTTGAATATGGTTGAGAACTCAAATTCTAATACACAGAATTGTGCACCAAAGGAAGACTCCCAAAGTGGCCCTGAGAATGCTTAAAGGCAGGTAAAAATCCAAATTCAAAACATGTTTTTGTATTTGAGACCCCAATGATAGAGATCCAAAGCAATAACCAGTGTTTTTGTTTGTAACATTACAGAGACCTAGAACAAACAGTACTCAAGCTGCTGCAGAAGATGGTCCTTGCAATTTAGGTTTGCAGAACCTGACCTCACAGGTGTGTGTGTGTGTGGGAGCCTATCTGGATAATCATCATAAAAACCTGTTGTTCTATAGAACATCTTTTTAAAAGTTTTTTTTTTTTTAATATTTAGGAATCTCATGTCAGAATGCAGCGGATCCCAGGCCTTGAAGAATTGCCAGCCCCTCCTTCGGAAAGATGGTGTACTATTAAATCTATCACGAGAATCGTCATTTTTGTCATCATAAGAAAACTCGTTGATGCAGAATTACTAAAAAATTGTCATGCCTGTGGATCTGAAGCACAACAATCATTAGAAAGTCATACTTGTATAAAAGAGGATAAGAAAATACTTTCTAAATATGTGAGAGAGATAGCCAGTAAAATCTGCTTTAAAAACTTAATACATATGATCATTTTTGTATCCTATAATTTAAATAATCTTATTCTGACCAAAAAAAGTCTTGATGATATATTAAAAACTGTCATGTGTTTAAGAAAATCTGAAAAAGCTATAGAAGTCTTAAAATCGTTATTGAAGATTTCAGACAAGCAAATGTTACATTATGTTGAGTCTGTAATTAAAAGAAGTCAAATGTCTATGATCTGTAAAAAGTGAAGATATGTACTTTATAAAATCTTCAAATAAAGGTTTTTTTCTGACAAAAATATTTCTCTTTATTCTCCTATCCTAAATTTAGCAAGGGTAACCAGATGCTTAAAGAATTTATTGTCCTTTGACCTCATGACAAAATGAAAGCCTGTTTGTGAGGCCTGGTTTTTCAGATAACTTTTGCAATAGGATGTTCTGTTAAATTATGCCCCCACCTGTATCTGGTTTTAGAACTCTTCCTGAGAAAAATATTTCTCATGAGGACCAATCAGAAAACACCATTGGACAGTTAGGGACACGTGGTTCAGAACAGCCATTGGCCGGGGAGTAGGGTCACGTGGAATCAAAGGGGGGCGCTCATTGGAAACCCAGGGGTCACGTGGACAGGATGTCCCGCCTTAGCATTTCCAGGGGAGGGACACGCCCATCAATTTGACAGGTCATAAATCATCCTTTGACAGGCATCAAAAAACCATCAATCAAATTTTGACAGGAGCTACACAGGTATACTACTCACAAATGTAGTCTCATTCTTACATCCAGTAAATTCAGTTGCTTCATACATGTTATTTTTTTTAATTAAAGGCCATTTTTTCTTCTTCATCACTTTACTAAGAAATGTTTCTGATCCTCAAAAACAAACATCAATATTCTACATCAGCTACTTAGTTACATAATTAGAGGAGCTGAAATGTCATCTTCTTTGAATTTTGATCAGCAACTGAATAGAACTCCTTCTCGTGATTTAACTATTGGCTATTAAGGTTAGTTTGGAGGGGACATTTATGTAGTCTTACAATGAGGCTATGTAGTCTTACTGAATATGGATCTGTTAAGGATCCATAAATCAAAATTATTAATCCATAATTGCAATACTGGATGCTAGCCATTGTCCCTTGGATACTGCCAAAGCTAATGATAGATGAGGTGTACCACAGAAAGTTCAATCATGTCATTGAGGAATATGCTTTGCTAGATTTCCTCTGAATGGCAGCAATATTCATTCTTTCAATGTATCTCCTTAAGATGAGTGCGTATGTTTGCACTTCACATGCCCCTTCTTGTTATCATTATTGCCGTGTACCTCCAAGTCATTTCTGGCTTACTGTGACCCTAAGAAGAGCCTATCATGGCATTTTCTTGGCAAGATTTGTTCAGAGGGGTTTGGCTCTGCCTTCTTCTGAGGCTGAAAGAGTGTGCCTTGCCCAAGGTCACACAATGGGTTTCTATGGTCAAGTGGGGACTTGAATCCTACTCTCCCAGAGTCCTAGTCCAACATTTAAACCACTACACAACACCACACTGGATTGTCACAGCTATACTGCCTTCAAATATGGATGTTCCATTTAGCTGACAGGCAAATATTAAAAGCTATTATTAATGTGTAAGTTTTAGACAGGCTGAATCTTTTCCTTCTTAGTAGTCCTCATATTTTGTTCATACATAATTTGCTGATTATATTATGCTACCACTTCTCAGAAACAAAACAAAAGGATATTGGTTGAGAGACATATATTGAGGATATTGGTTGAGAGACATATAATTTGCTGATTATATTAAGCAATGAAGCTACATTAAGCAATTAAGCTACTATATTAAGCTACAGTTTCTCAGAAACAAAACAAAAAAATATTGGTTGAGAGAAAACAGACTAAAAGAAAAATAATTATTGACACTCACGGGAAATCCAGTTAACTAGGAGGCTTGAGAAATGGTCTTCTCCTGAATATAATGGGATCTATGGAATGGTTCTGATTGCCTATTAGGAATATTGTAGAAAGTGTAGAGAGATAAAGAATACTCACAAACATTGTATCTCTAAAAAGAAAGAGTTTATTTATTTATTTAGAAGAATGGCAAAATGCCTGGAGAAAAACAGATAAATTTACAGTTGCTCAAAGCCTCAAAGAAAATCATATGAAAATCATGAACAGGTGGTATTACACACCATGGAAATTATATATATATATATATATATATATATATATATATATATACAAATTATCAGATGGAAGGTATTGGAGATGCAAAAAAGAGAAGGGCATTATATACCATGTCTGGTGGAGGTTATTCTTTCAAAAATTCAGGAAAAGTTTAAGATAAAATTCCCAAAGAGTCCTAAGTTATATCTACTTAATATTACATCAATAATAAAAGCTCAGGATGAAAACAAATATTGGAGAATTATACTGTACCTAGTTACTGCTGCTAGACTCCTTATAGCCAAATTATGGAAATCAGATAAAGTACCCACCTTAGAGGAATAGAGATACAAAGTAATAAACTTATGTATCTAGATAAAGTGTCATGCTATGTTAAAAATAAAAAATGAATAAAAGAAAAGAAGAATGGGATAAGATTCTAGATTTCTGGAAAGAAAGAGGGATCTAAGTTTGAATTTACAGAAAGATTTGAGATACAAATAATCATATGTGTTTCTTTTTTGTTATGAACTATAGACAAGAAGAATGACTTCTGTATTATTGCTTATGGATATGACAATAAGGTAGAGGATGAAGATATTGTGTTCAGAGAGGTATTGAAACAAGAAGAAGATCAGATGAGGGAAAATAGGAGAAGAAAGAAGAGAATATGTATTAGGTTGCTAGCATTAGGGAGGTTAACTCCTCTGTTCTTCCACCTCCTCTCCTCTCATAGGTGAGGGAAAGGCAGTGAAATATATGTAAGTTGTACAGTTGCCTTTCCCCCTATTTATCTCTCTCTCTCGCTTTTTTTTTTTTTTTCTGAACACAAGTAAGCCAAATAGAGCTCAGGCATCTAGGGTTTTCGTTTTATGTTGTTATGAAGCATACTCTTGGAAAAGATTAGCTGAAATAAAGACCAAAAAAGGACCTAAGAAGACATCAGAAGGCTAAGGAAAATAAGTTTGTGTATCTAATAGATGAAATTTTATTTGTTGTATTTTATGGAAAATTTAATAAAGACTATTTAAAAAAATACTAGGAACCAACAACAAAACTAGGGCTAAGGAGCTAACAAGTATCTGGTATAGCTGTATGTGGAGCTTAATACAGTAAGTAAATGGAGTGGAATGGAATGAAATTACTGTTATTATTTGACACATTAAAGCAGGGGTAGACAACCTTTCCCCTTTAAGGGCCAAGGGACTTCAGCTCCCAGAATCCCAGGAGCTATTGGCCAACATGGGACTATTGGCCAACATGGCTGAGGCTTCTGGGAGCTGAAGTCCCTCAGCCCTTAAAGGGGAAAGGTTGCCTACCCCTGCATTAAAAACTAGCCTAAGAACAATTTTCTGGACCTCTTATATTTTATATTTCTCACCCCTGAAACTTCCATACCACATAACTTTAACCAAGAAAAGTGTTAGTCTTCATTGTTTCAAATAATAGTAATTTTAATTCAGACATCCAGCGGTGGTTTGAGTGCTGAACAGCGACTCTGGAGATCAGAGTTCCAATTCCTGCTCAAGCATTAAAAAAAAAAAAAAAAAACCTGGATGACCCTGGGCAAGTCACACTGTCTTAGCCTCAGAGGATGGCAATGGCAACCCTACTCTGAAGAAACATGCCAAGAAAACCCAGTGATAAGTTTACCTTAGGATCAACATAATTCAAAAATGATTTGGAGGAACACAACAGCAGCAACATTTCATTTCACTCCATTTATATACTCTATTAAGGTATATAGATTAATAGATTATTTAAGGTACATAGCTACTCAATTAGTCAATCTCTTCTTCACAGGGCTTTTATCACCCTACAATTCCAGACAATGAAAACCAATTTCCTTGAAGGGACATATAAAAAGAGTCCCAAGGAAACAGCGTATTTGCATTTATGGAAGTGGGGATATTGAAGACCCCAAGAGATATGTTTCTGAAGAGAAGTTTAGAACTAGCAGCTAGCCAAAATGTTATGGAGAAAATCACTTACTTGTTATCTAATACAGCAAACTCTGTTATGTTTAGCACTGCCAGATTTGCTGCGAAAGCAGCTAACCTTAGATTTTGAGTACAATGGCCTGTGTGGGAATCTGTGATAAAACATATTTATACTAATTTGAATAGATTAGGCGTGTAGCATTGTGATATACTTAGTATGAAACAAATTTGTAGTTTTTGTTTAAACATTAGCTGTTTTATATGTTATAGAGCCAATATATATATGGTTGTCATGAATAAACTGTACTGTACTCTAAAAAAATAAAAAAATAAAAAGAAAGAGTTCCATTATGTTGAGATGACAGTTGAAAATAGAATTTGCAATATATATATATATATATATATATATATATATATATTGTGCAAAACCACTTTTTATACCAAGTATTAGTAATGAAATGCTAAAATTACCAAAAACAGTGTGTATCAGAATTGGCTTATCACCTTGCTGAGCAGGATAAGAAATTTTTTATTCTTGCATGACAAAATGACATGAGCAAATATTTATATCCCTAGCCTTTGGCAGTCTTACCCTAAATGCTGGGGTCCTGGGAGGGCACCCACAAATTAATATGTTTTAGGGCTGGAGCAACAGTTGACCATGGGATCATAACCTTATTTATAACAGCTCCAAATCACTCCAGAGGCAATTCCAAATGGGTTTTGTAATTTTATTAAGAAAATAATCAACACATACACACAAACATACACTCTCTCACACACACAAGAACTAACAATGCAAAGGTGGGAGAAGGTGAATAGAGGAGGCCTTGCTAACAGTGACACGTTACCAATCTTGAAGCGTGGTTCAAAACCTTGGGCATCCAGAAGAGAGAGGACTCAATAGCCACCTTGGCAAGTGGGTGGCTGGCTTATTGAGGAGCCTATTAGAACTGATGGAGTGGTTGCCTGGTTACCAACTAGACCAAATTGCTAGTGTGCAGGCACTGGTATATATACTGAAAGCCAAATCGTGGAACAGTAATCAAGGAATGAATGCATTAATTTACTGCTAGATGGGTTTCCAGGAGAAAAGAATGGTCAAGAAATGGAATGAATGTTTGGGTGATTGGCCTGAATATATCAGTCAAAGGGAAACCCCTTGTTGCTGGAGAAGCATCCTTTGTCTGTGTATGCACAGTCACCTTCTTTGGCCAGAATCACATCATTATCCTCTATAGAAAAAAAGGGTTTATGCTGATGCCTTGGGTGATCTCATTGTGGTGGGTGCCAACCAAATTTCCAAATATGATATGGTCATGCTTCTGCACTGGGGTCACCTTTCCAGGTCACTCACCAGTCACTCACTGGTAGGGTTGCCATTGCTACTAAAAAACTGGGAAAATCCCAGATTGAAGGCTCTGAAAAATGTCCTGGTCAGTTCAAATAGCAGATCCTGGTTTCCTGAAAGCAGGAGTGAAAAGCTGCCTGTCCCTCCAGCTGTCCCATAGAAGTGTGTGTGTGAGAGAGAGGGAGGGAGGGAGGGATGGGAGAGAGAGAGAGAGAGAGAGAGAAGAGGAGCCAATTGGGCTCTAGAAGACAAACAGTGGGGGGTTGCAGACTGCCAGAAATAGTGTGAATTCAGTCCACTTTTAGGGTTAGGGTTAGAGTTAGGGAACCATGGGAACTGTATTTTATTGTGGCATCAGAGTTGTCTGACAGAGAAGGCTCAATGTCTCAGAAAAATAACAGTTCCCATGATTCCCTAGCACTAACCCTAACCCTAAAAGTGGACTGAATTCACACTATTTCTGGCAGTCTGCAACCCCCCAGTGAAGTCCATTTGCAACACAGTGAGAAATCGCCTTTCTTTTTATCTCTCCTGTGTGAAGCTATCTGCCCCCTCAAGAAGAGACTATTGAATTTCTCAAGAAGTCACAGTGTTGTCACATCTGAAAAAACATATAGATGCTGCTTAAAACACATTAAATTAAGTCCCATTAAAAAAAAAAGTCTTACCTTTGTTGGAGGTAAAGACCTCAAAGAGTTAAGTTCCAGTTTTTTGTTCCCCCTTGTTTAGGATCCCCCTGTTCTGACCAAAATGCAGTATCCTCAAATCTTGAAAGCATATTCAGGAGTAGCTGTGTTGGTCATACAGCAAAGTACAATAACATCCAAAATCCAAAAAACAGTGATAGCTTTCTTCTGTTTGATTTTTAAAACCTTTGCCTGATGAAGAGCTTCAAAAGCTTGCATTATCTATTTTGTGCATTTCAGTTGGCCAAAAAAGATATTTCTGTTTTGTGAATTTGTGATGTTATTGTACTTTGCTGTATGGCCAACATGGCTACCCTTGGATAGGCTTTCTAGAGTAGGAGGGGGTCCCTCTTATTCTCATAGCTTTTTGGAAGCTTCTCTTCCTCTCTCCTCCCCCATAGGAGTGAAAAAAACAAAACAAAACCAACCTTTGTGAAGTTCTCTTCCAAACAGCTAGAATTCAGAGACATAGGTTTAATTTGCATTACAGAAATTGTGTAGTTTGATACTGCTTTAACTGCCATAGCTCAATGCTATAGAAATCTGGGATCTATAGTTTTGTGAGCTATCTAGCCTCTGTAAGGGAGCTCTGGTGTGACAACCAACTACAAATCCAAGAATTCCATAGCATTGAGCTATGTAAATAGATGGCAATATATAATCAAACAGCAACTGAAATATGCAATAAAACAATGTGAAATGTAAAAATGTGGGTGGGTGGGGTTTTTTTGGGGGTGTCAATAAGATGTCCAACTCAGTCCTGCATATTTTTGACCCAGTTTTGTAGAAGAGAGTTATAGCATCCCTATTCACTGGTCACTCACTTGTCATTTGCCTCAGTGTCCCTTTTAATATTAAATTGATATCAAATATGAGGGGTGGTCAGCGGCCTGGTCTTGGGGTAACAGCAGGCTCCACAGAAAAAAAAAAGCAAACAAACGGAAAAAATAGAGGCAAGTTTGGTATTGGAAAATTAGAAAATAGGAATGAAAACAAAGTGGCAACTACCACAGTATGTTAACACAATGCTTTTGGGCTGTTTCATTTGGAAAACAAATGAAAATACATTTGGAGTGCATTCGTAGTATTTCTGGGCTTAAATTTAATATTGATAAATCTGATACAATGTTTATGAATACTGATTGGCGTGAACAAAAAAAAATTCAAACTGTATCAGGATTGAAATTGGGGATTAAAAATGAGATATTTAGCTGTAAATTTATCAATTAAGTTAGAAAATATAGTACAAGGTAATTATAATCAATTATGGAAAAAGGTTAATAAGCAAATCTCCAAATGGGCTAGTAATAAATGGAAAATGCTAATAAAAATCAGGATGTTTAAAATGATGATATTACCTAAGTTTTTATATTTATTTCAGACTATTCGAGAAGTCATTCCTAGTAAAGTTTTGAAGAAATGGGATAGATCAATATTAAAATGGTATCAGGAAATAAAAAAGTAAGATTATCTAAGGCATTAGTATACGAGCAACAGAAACAAGGAGGATGGGAGGTTCCATTACTTGAATTATATTTTGAGATGATTCAGTTACTAAGAATGGTAGAGATAGAATTTAATCAAAATACAAAGTGGGTTAAATTAGAAAGACAGAGCAATCAAATGGAATATATTTCTATCTTCCAGGGAGAAACAAGGAGAAAGAAAGAAAAAGAGAAAATAATTGGTCCTATGATGGTAAATTATAAAGTATGGGAGAAGTGGCATAAAAGATTGTTTATAAAAAGCTGGAAAGGGTTACCAATAGAATATTTAAATAAGACTATCAATAAAGAATTTGGAAAGATATTAAAAAAAATTAAAGACCAAGGGATTTAAAATAATTGGAGACTTATATGATTCAACAGGGTATGGATAGAAGAATTAATTATATTAATTGGAAATCAGCATTGGATTCAAATAAAAAGGATATTATTAGATGAAATAAAAGTGAATTTTTAGACCAGAATGAATTGTTAGAAGATATAATTTTTAAAAAATTAGATGGTGGAAAAGGATTAATAGGGAAAATTTATAAGATTATGTTAACAATCCAATTCAGAATGGTAGAAGGATTGACAATGAACTGGGGAAAAGATTTATTGATTGATGCAGACAAAATTAAAATTTGGTTACAAGAAATTATTAACATTAAAAATACAAATGTGAAAGAACAACAAATGAAGATGATTGGAAAATGGTATAGGATGCCATATCAATTAGCATTTATAAATGATAAATTTCAATCAAAATGTTGGAATGGATGTGGAGCTAAGGGAGTATATATACATATGTGATGGTAATGCCCATGTATTCAACAATTTTGGATAGAAGTTAAGGAACAGATAAATACAATAACAGGGATAGAGATACAATTAAACAAAGAAAATTGTTTAACTCTTAATTTAGGAGAATTAGGATTGAATAGTAACCAAAGATATGTAATAAAACAAATTCTAAAAGCTGCCCATGCAGTGATTGTTTTGGATGGAAAAAGAA
Organism: Phrynosoma blainvillii; assembly: GCA_026167975.1. Taxonomy (NCBI): domain Eukaryota; kingdom Metazoa; phylum Chordata; class Lepidosauria; order Squamata; family Phrynosomatidae; genus Phrynosoma; species Phrynosoma blainvillii. The sequence goes on from JANUYF010000004.1 coordinate 139,210,299, forward strand.
ATCAAATTGGAATAAGTTTTATTTGTTTAAATATATAAAAGAATATATATTATTTGATTTTCTTAGGGAAAGAAGACTTAAATATATTGGGGAAAGCAATAAAGAATCATGTAGTGGTAAATGAGAAATTGTGATTAAGAAAGTGGAAGGTAAAATGGGGTATGAAGAGGTAAAAAATATAATTAACAAAATTTTCCACATCTCTGAAAATGATTGTTAAATTTTGTTAATTAAACTATTGTTAATTTAAATGGAATGTATTTTTTCCAAATGCTGTTTAGGAGAGGGGGGGAGGGGAGAAAAGCAATTTTGATCATAGAGCTGGAAAAGATACAGAGAAGACTTGGACTGCATCCAATCATAATTTGATTGGTGCATCTTTTGTAGGAGAAAAGCTGGAGAATTTGAGGTTTTTTGTTTCATGAAAAATGACAACTGAAAGGGAGATTATTGTAGAGAACTGTAAACCCAGGATTAGCATCAAGGGATTGGCATCTTTCTCCTTAGGCTCCATTGAGTAAAATTTGATTGCCTTTGCTTATATGAAGAAACTCCTGCTTCATACAAAATATGATTAGCTTATGGAATTTGTCACCAAAGAGCTAATGCTGGCCTCCTAGAGGGCTTTAAAAAGACTTGAAAGATTCATGGAGGATGAATCTAGAAAAGTTAACCACTACAATCAGATGCAATCATCAAGTTCAGAAAGAATGTACATCTGATTACCAGCAGCTAGGATGGAGGAAGCAATGGGGGATAGGGTTCTACTGGCAGGATTTAGGTACCTTAGACACAAAGACCTCCCAAACTCCTGGATATACCCCCATTTCTTTCCTCTCAGTTTTATTTCTCCCTCCAGCATGCATGCTCCTGCTGTACATCCTTTTACTCTCTTTATCCCACACGTCAATGGCCCAAAATGCACAGGCAAATAAGATGGCTTCTGGCCCCTTTGGGGACATGGTGTTTACATGACACATGCCTCCAAAGATTCCAGAAGCCACTCCAAGGCTATGCTAACTGGGGGAAAGCTGGCCTCAAATGAGCAGATTTAATCCACTCCTGCCAGTAGAGGCTTGGGACTGTGGCAGCAGCCCACTTCAGGAGCGGGCCATGTGTTTGCTGTGGTCCTAACCCAGTCACAGCCAGTGCAGCCTCTGGCTGCTCCTTCCAGGCTGTGTGCTTTGACCCAATGTGTTTCTCTTTCTCTCAGCTCTTTTCTTCCCACACCCTGATGAGTCTCTCTCTAGCCCTCTCTGCCTCTGTCTTCTTAGGGCATCTCATGCCTTGCTGACCACATTTCAGACCTCTGATTCAGTGAAGTTTTTCTGCTTTCTAAAATTAAACATCAGGAGGAATCACTATTCTCACATGACTACTCTTTGTTCACACAAACACTATTTCATCTTTTTAAGGTAAAAAAGAGATATACTGATCAGTTGTTGTTCTTGTTATTAGTACTACTATTACTGAATTAAAGGTAAAAGGTAAAGGTATTCCCCATTGACAAAGTTGTCAAGTGGTGTCCAACGATAAGTGGTGGTGTTCATCTCTATTACTAAGTCAAAGAGCCAATGTTGTCAGAGACTACTCTGTGATCATATGGCCAGCATGATTGCACAGAACGCTGTTTACCTTTCCACCAAGTGGTACCTATTTCTCTACTTGTATTTGCATGCTTTCAAACTTCTAGGTTGGCAGAAGCTGGGACTCGTGAAAGGAGCTCACCTCATCATGCAGCACCTGGGCCTTGAACTGCCAACCTGCCGATCATGCAATCAACAGAGTCAGCATCTTAACCACTTGAGCCACCGCATCCCCAATTACTGAATTAGTGTTGAACAATTCTGTATGAAAGTTTATTCTGTACCTACCAAAATCCACTAAGATATTATTTCCTACGTTCTTCTTCATCTAGAGCAGAGGTGGTATGCTCCAGAGCCTATAGGGTCACATTGCTCAATGTCTGGTCCTTCTAGAGTTCAGGAGGAATGTAGGACACCATCCCAGCTGCCAATCTGTGTGACTAGGAGTGGTAACTTTTTTTCTTGAATTCTTTTTTTTGGGGGGGTGGGGGGTGGGGGATGGCAAATGAATAAATAATCACAGTTCAGGACTTATTTTGCCTACAAAAATGTATATAGTGTCATGTTTTGTTTTGTATTCTTGTGTTTTTTGTTTTTGTTTTGCATAGAAAGCAATATGGTCTGGGTCAAAAGCAGCATTTTCTGTACAAAATGTAAAATTTTATGTGCACAATATAACATTTCTGCACAGAAAATGCTGGTTTGGAATACAAAATTTTGCAATTTGTGGGAGTGGTATTTTATTCTGCATCAAATTCATATGTTCGGATTCACACGGCATTTTCTACACATAAAATAATTATTTCTGCACAAAAAGTCTGTTTTCTGAATAAAAAAATGTTTTCTATCCTATTTTTTTTTTTTTTTTTGCAAATTCTGCAGAAAAGAATTCTCTAACTGTGACTATTCTGGGCAGTCCACAATTCTCTTTGTTAGGATTTCCTGATACTCAAGAAATAAGTTTTCGTCCATTTTCAATCTGTGATTCAGTGATTCAACCTCTGTGGATAGGGTTGCACTCAGCCTGAAGATGCAGCTTTCCAGCTTCGGTGTACTCCTGCATTCAACCCTGAGCTTGGAAGCTCAAACTTTCGTAAGGCTAGGAGTGCACTTACACAGTTAAAACTTGTGCACCAACTGTACCTGTTCCTAGAGGAGTCAGATCTGGCCATGGTAACACATACCTTAGCTACATGCTGGATTATTGTAATGTACTCTACCTGGGGCTGCTTCTGAAGAGTAAGAACTTCAAAGAGCTGCAGCCAGACAGCTAACTGGGCTGACTACAGGCAACATGTGACACAACTTCCTTGTTGCAATAGTTCCATAGGCTGTTGGTCCATTTCCAGGCATAGTTCAAATTCTGATTTCGACCTATAAAGCCCTGTATGGTTAATGTCAGGTTATTTGAAGGACTGTATTCCCCCTTATGAACTTGTCCATGCTCTGAGATCAGGTGGGGATACACTTCTATTTGTCCCACTACCCTCATAGGTACACCTCATGGGAACATGGGAGAAAGCTTTCTTACTGGTTGCCCCCAGGCACTGGAACTCCCTTCCCAGAGAGGTTGTGTTGGCACACTCCCTACTTTCTTTTCACAGGCTAGTGGAGGCTTTTCTGTTTCAATGGGCATTTGATGATTGATTGTATATTGCCTGTCTCACCTAAACAATGTACTGTATCTTGCTTATTGTTGTGTTGCTGTGTCCGTATGTGAGTGTACACATGCATGCAAACACAATTAATGCTATATGTTTTATTCTGATTTCATTTTTTTATCATTTAATCTCTTTTAAAAGTTTATATTTTGTGAATTTTTAATGATGTGTTTTTAAAATTGTTTTAAGATGCTTTGAAAGGGAGCATGCTATAGTGGTTTGAGCATCAGGCTATGACCAGGAGACCAGGGTTCAATTTCCTGCTCAGCCATGGAAACCCACTGGGTGACCTGAAGTGAGTCATACAGTCTCAGCCCCAGAAAACTCCTTGATAGGATTGCCATAAGTCAGAAACAACTTAGAGACACAGAGCAACAAGCTGTTTTGAGTCCTGAACTGGGAAAAGACAGGATAGAAATAAATATATAATTTTTAAATATTCTTTCCATTCCTACAATGAAGCTGTACTAGTAGTAGGAGTTGTTGTTGTTGTTGTTGTTGTTGTTGTTGTTTTTAATTCCCAGAAAACTGGGAAAGACATAGGAGATTATTGCACATACTTTATCTCATCATTTTCCCGATGGGATACATGCACATTTAACTTCAAAGATGGGTCTTACTGTATTCTCCGTATGCAGCCCATACACAATTTGGGCTTATCTTGTGGCTTTTCAAGGATGGGAAAATCCATCCTTGAAAAGCTGCAGGATAAGCCCAGTTTGCATATGGACTGCATATGGGAGAATGTGGTAAGACCTGTCTTCAAAGTTAACCATGCATGTATTCCATTGGAAAAATGATGGGATAAGGCATGTGAGTCTGGGGTTGGGGCATCAGTATGCTGATGACACCCAGATATATTTCTCCATGTCTCGGTCCTCAGCTTCGACTTCAGATGTCATCTCTCCTCTCCTCTCAACTTCCAGTCCTAGATGGGGACACACTCTCCTCCAAGGACTGTATTCACAGTCTGGGGGTGCTCCTGGATCCATTGCTCCAGATGTCAAATCAGGTAAATGCAACAGTTAGGATCGCCTGCTATCAGCTTTGGCTGATACACCAGCTGTGCCCTTTCCTGGAAACTAGGGATCTTGAAACTGTGGTACATTCACTGGTAACCTCTCGTCTTGACATCTGCAATATGCTCTACATGGGGTTACTCTTGTGCTTGACCCAGAAACTTCAACTAGTACAGAATATTGCAGCCAGGTTGGTCTCGGGAACAACAAGGAGAGACCACATTACACCCATGTTAAAATCACTCCACTCTGGATAATATTTGGTACATCTGTACATGTATCAAATATTTTACTGGCCTACTTAAGAATGTACACAGGCAGCAAATGTTTCTTTTAAAAAAACTTGACAAAAATTGCAGTAAAGCAACACCTATGAATATGAAAGGCAATATTCTGTGTGCCAAAATATAACAATAACTTGTTAACATGAAGCGTTTCCATTACAATTTGTATGAAACAATTGTTTAATAGCCTTGTGCAATCGGAAGTATGTGAGCTTTGAAATAATATTAGTTCTTTGGGTTTTAAAAGCCACATGACTTAAATCTACCTGGAGCAAAACTGTTCTGAGGGAAAAGCCTATCTGACTGATTTCTCCATAACAGAATACAGAATATTCATACTGACACAACTAATTGAGATGGGAGAGTTGATGCAATTTTTTAGAGCTTTAATTGGGAAATATGCCAAATATGTCACAATAGCAGATATATAATTAAGAAAGAGATGTCTTTATTAATTGCCAAGACTGATATACTACATAGCAGATTGTGTAATTTAAAGGAATGAAGAACAGTAACTATAAATAAAGCTGGCAGTGTTGTGCCCTGTGTTTGTACAGGTGTGATCTCAATGCTTTCTTTGACATATGGGCAGTAAAAAAGAGGGTTACAGTATTGCCTGAAGTAAATTGGATAGGTACCAAACCAGTACATTCTTATTGCAATGGGCATCTCCTTTGTTCTCATCTGATAGATGTCAAAAATAAATCTAGAGGTTCTGATCCAGCAGAGCAAGTACAGCTAACACAGCTTCATCAGTGATTCTTTTTTAAAAAGCTGAATTCCTGTAGATCAGCAATTTGCTAGGGAAGCAGAAAGGGGCTGAATCTAGAAGTCTTCATTGTTCCAAAGAGATGATCATGCTCTTGTCAGCTTTCTCTTCTCTTCTCTTCTCTTCTCTTCTCTTCTCTTCTCTTCTCTTCCCTTCCCTTCTCTTTTTCTTTTTAAGGAGTCCCAAATGTGGGATGGAAAATCCTGCAAACTGAAATTTCCCTGCAATTCTTGCCTATTGGAAACATATGAGGGGGTATCATAAAGTTTTAATTATCACTTTTTTAAAAATTGATGAAAATTTGTTTTGAATTGTAGTTGTTAAATTACCTCTACGTAGTCACCATCCAGACTTACACATTTATCCCAGAGTTTTTTGACCTTCCAAATACCGTTATTGTAGAAGTACTGCAGATTGTGTCTTAAACCACTCTTCCACTTCATGAATGATGTCAACTGGGATGTCAAATCAGCCATCCCACAATGGATTTTTCATTTTTGTGAAAAGAAAAAGTCACTTGGAAATGATGTCAGAACTTCCTAGTAAAAAGATAACACATGTTCTGACTACCTAATCAGGTCTAGCTAAGGAACAAGTCCATAGGCTCATAAACTGCAATACAACAGGACCCTTAGTGAATGGGTGGGCAGGATCACCCACGATCTGAATTTTGACCATAAGGTTTTGAGTTGTGATACTTGGTGATGGTGGTGGGAGGATGCCCTGCAGGATTGTTGTGTAAGATAGAAAATTGATCGGAGGCAATGGAGAACATGTCTCCAGCCACGGCAAAGTTGTTCAAAGAAGAACAGCTCTGGGACCACTTAGAACAGGGGTAGGCAACCTTTCCCCTTTAAGGGCTGAGGGAGCTCAGCTCCCAGAAGCCTCACCCATGTTGGCCAATAGTCCCATGTTGGCCAATAGCTCCTGGGATTCTGGGAGCTGAAGTCCCTCAGCCCTTAAAGGGGAAAGGTTGCCTACCCCTGACTTAGAAAAATGGATTCTAAAAAAAGGAATTAATCACTGGAAAGCTACAGGCTTTCTGACAGGAGATCCATTTGTGACTTTGCTTGATGTGTACAATGCAAAAACAGAGAAAAAAGGATCACTAAAGGGAGTACCTCAAGCTGAAAAAGACAGATGAGCTTCGTGGGGAATTTGGATGCTTGCCCATGAAACACCCCAATAATGGGCCTCTACAGATGGGCCCTTTGGGCTGGCCTGGAGGCAGGGATGGGCTTCCTCAACCCCTCCCCGAAGACATCCTGATGCCACGTGCCATTATGCATGGCATGCAATGTCAGGACGTCTTTCCAGCACAGCCTTTTGATGCACTGTGCTGGAAGGGGTGCTAAAGAGCCATGTGCTGGCTCTTAGGACACCCTTTTTGCCGGCTCTGAAAGGTGTGGCATTTTGCCACTCTTTCCCAGGCCAGCAAAAGGGAGGATTGGGGCCAAGGTGTCCAGCAGCCTCAGCTTCAATCGTCCACTTCCCGGGGCAGCCCAGGGCCACCCGTCTGCATCCCATAAATTTCAAAAGGTAAAACAGGATACAGAAACCCTGAAGTGGCAGATAGTAGTTCTGGTCACACAGGTTTGAGAGAAGGTAGCGGACAATGGCTTGCTAGCTCACAATACAAATGAGGCAATCCACAGAGCAGAAAAGAATTGAAGGAAAAATTAGTCACCAAGATGCCATTGTGGCAACAATACACCCCAAGCTTCTGGAATCTGCATCCCAGCCCATAGATATTAATGATCCATTGTCAGAAGATGCAAAGGCACTCTACCCATTCAACCCACAATGGGAAAAGGAAAAAGGAGGGCCCCCTGTAGTACACATTTCCTCAGACAAACACTCTGTGATGGATAAGTCATCCCCAGTACATCCAGTAAGAACCCGGAAAACCATAGAAACCAAAGAGACAGATGAGGAAGGGAAAACTACAAAAAAACGTTCATAGAAATCACACACTGGATTCTTGCTGAGGTAAAAACTATAGCGGACCAATTAGGCAACCTCAACTCCCAATGGGAATACAATGGATGTCCACTGTGATCCACTCATATACTAAGGTAAAAGGACAGGACCTAACTCAGGTAGCCAGGTTGTACATAGATCCTGGATACTCTGGAACATTTGAGGCTGCAGTGTTGAACTATAATTTAGCAAACCCCGAACTGCATAAATGGATCCAGCAAATGCTTCAGACCTTATGGCCAGGAACCATATTGAGAGCAACATACCAAAATGAATTACAAAGCCCAGATGAGTCCCTGGACACTTACATAGCCAGGAAGAAAATGCTAGGCATTTTGTCAAAAGCGATTGATCTCAATGACAAGGGAGAGACACTTCTAAATCACCAGGACATCATCAAAAAAGTGTACCAAGGACTCCACGAATTTGCTAAGACCTATTTAGGATCAGCATCACTCATGTTCCAGATCCTTGAAGGAGTGGTTTCTTGATTCACATTCACAAGGCATCCCAGGTGTTCCAAACAAGGGATGCACAAAGAAAAATAGCAAGAGAAATGCTAGCAGCCACCTCAGGCAAAACATCCAAAGCTGGGAATTGAAAGAGTGAAAAGGATGGGGATCCGATACACTCGGTCACCTATAGGAAGAATGGCCCTCATTCCAAGTCCCTCCCAAAAGAACAAAAGAAGCTAGGGAACAAAAGAAGTGGTCCTTCAACACATTCAAAAGAGGTTTTTAGGTCTAATCAACATCAGAAAAATGCTCCAGGAGAATAATAATAAAAACTTCCGGTGGCATGGAGTCCCTGTGAGGAGCCCTTCTATATGCCTCTGAAGGGCTTCTCCTGCTTCTCGGCTATAGATCGGTAAAGAGATCTGGAAACCGATCAGAAGAGACTCCTAGGTATAGGAGTCCCAGACGACCCTAACTCAGTTTCAGATTGCTGTTCGGAAGCCTCCAGCACCGGTTGGATACGGATCCATAAGGAGGGAGGCAAGGAACAACAGAGACCAGGAGCGCAGTTGTTTAGCAGGGATCCTCTCCAAAAGAGGGATCCGGACGCCATCCATTTAACTTAAATTCATCGGTCGCAACACAGTTGTGAGTAACTAATCATCAATTGAAACTGGAGGAAGCTTATTATTTCCTGATTCACTAAACTTCTCAAATAAATCATGCATAGCCTATAAAGGAACTGAATAAAATAAATCAACAAATATAATGAGAGAGAAATACCTTTGCTGCCACGTAAATTAACAAGTAGAGGCGGGATTTCCACCCATAACTTGAATATCACTGATGGAAGAAACGAAGTAGAATTTGAGCTGGACTAAAGTTTCCAAGTCTTGGGATACTATTTTTTTATTAGACTGTATCGGATTAATTATTAATGTCGACTGTCCATTATTAAGGAGGGCCGAGTGTGGTAGAAGAATTATAAAACATAGTTAAAGAACCTACGGAAAATTTCTTTCCTCCACCTCCCCCTCCCTCTTTCTCTTTTTTGGTATCGGGTTTTTCTTTTTTTTCCCTTGGACTTGATAAGTGTACTATTTCAAACAACAGTCTGGATTAGAAAGAGTTAAGCTTACCAGCCAGAAAAAACCTTGGAGGAGAAAGGGAGGCTCGTTGTTGGTTGCTGGTCGGAGGGATTGACCTTGAGGCTTTGGAAAAATTTAAACAAAGAAAACAGGGAGGAGAGAGAGTTTGGGAATTGAAGGGGAGGAATCACTGCTCTGCTCGTGGTCTGCCTGGACTGGAGGATTGGAGAGATACGTGGAGAAAGAGAGCGGAGGTGAAGCGGAAGTGAGACAGAGGTTCAACGGAGGATAGAGATATCTGCTAGAAGGGAACGGAGGGAATAATAGAGAGAAGAGAAAGAAAATAAGGAAGTGAAGAGGAAGGACATCACAGAAGACAGAGTAAAGCAGAGACTGGTGACGAATGACAGAGAGGAAGAGACGGGGAAGAACAGGGGACATTTAAGTAAAGCAAAATAGTTTAATGGTAAACGGAGGTTGTGATTTAAAGGTACTTTAAGCAATCAATTAAGCATTTGTTCATAATTGGGAGGATAAATAGTGTATTTACTTAGTGCGTTTGTATCTTATGCTTTACCCTTAACTTCTAAGAGGGCGGACAGACTTTTTGGATTTGAAGGGGGGAGCGAAAACTGGGGATTTAAAACAAGTAAAGACACTATAATAGTGTATATAACAGGGTTTAATTTCTCTTTCAGGGATCTTTTTTTTGGGAAAGCAAGTAGTCTTTATTTGTGAAAAAAAAACTGCAGCATCTGTTACCTTGTATAGTTGTGGAACTGGTGATTGGAAGCTACTATGCAATCTAGGAACCAAGCCTCAAAGGCCCTAAGTAATTCACAATTGCCAAGGCGACCTTCGCTTGAGCAACCTAAAAATTCTGATTCAAATTCATTTTTTTTGGAAGAAATTAGAAAATTGAGATTGGAAATTAGGTCAGAAATCAGGTCAGAAATTAGGCGTGAGATGCACGATTTTAAAACTGAATTAAGGGAGGAGATTAGAACGGAATTACAGGGGATCAATCAGACAATTGAAAAGTTATCGATGGAATTGAATAGTAGGATCGATAGCTTAGAAAATAGAGGAGATCGTTTGGCTGATGAATTGGAAGATTTGAGGCAAACTAGAGAAAAGGATTTGGATGAAAAAGCCTTGATAGATCAAAAATTACGAGAAAGATGTGTAAAAATCAGAGGTTTTGTGGGAAAAAAAGATGAAAATTTATTGGAAATTTTAAATTTAAATTTGGCCAAATTTTTAAACAAAGAACAGCAAATTTTTCAACAAGAAATAGATCGGGCCTTCCGCTTAAATTCCTATGTGGCAAAGCAGAAAAATCTCCCCAGAGACATAGTAGTATATTTTGTTAGAAAACAGACAAGAGACCTAATTTTGCGGCTACACAATGAATCACCACTAGAAATAGATGGCAAAGCGGTTCAGATTCTAAAAGACATCCCAACGAGAATATTGAGGAGGCGTAAGGAATATGGATTTTTGATGACTTATCTTCGCCAGCAGGACATCTCATATAGGTGGGGATCACCAGATGGGATAGTCTTCTGGTGGAAGAAAAAAAGAATAGTGTTGAGATCCCTGGAGGAGGCAAAGAGATTTTGGGATAGACTGGAAAGGAATAGGGAAAGGAAAGAGAAAGAAGGAGTAAATAAAGAGAAAAGAGCAGACCCCCCCAGATAGAGAGAAAGAAAGGGACCAAATAAGATTGGAACAAGTGATTTTACAACAGGACTCAGATGTGTTAGATGCCATAAAAGGGAGTTACAGTAAAGGAGGGACAACAGGAGATTTAACTTCAGATGAAGATTTATTGAGGAGAAATGATTAAGACGAAGAAGAGTTCTTGAGGGACCAGCTATTAGAAGAAGAATAGTAAGGTAGGTAAATTTGATGGTTAAAAAAAAAAAAAACAAGCAGAAGGTTGGCTAATAATTAAAGAGATTAAGAAAAATAAAATAACTTAGAATAAAAAACCGAGACTGTAATAAAAATTAAAAGGAAATAGGAATGGAGAGAGAAAATTAAAAAAAACCACACAAAAAAAGGGGGAAAAGGAAAATGGAAAAAATTAAATTTATATCTTGGAATGTAAAAGGCCTAAATACACCACAGAAAAGAAAAGAAATATTTCATTATGTACAGAAATTAAGACCAGACATAGTCTGTTTGCAGGAAACATATATAAGACAGAAAGACTCCAAGTATCTTATAAATAAAAAACTAGGAACAGAATTTGTGGCTTCAGCAAAAAATAAGAAAAGAGGAGTGGTGCTATATATATCTGAAAAATTAGAAGTAATAAAAATTAAAACAGACCCTCATGGCCACTATGTGATTACAGAAGTGAGAAATGGAGGTGAGAAATGGATAGTAGTGGGTCTCTACAGTCCTTTAACAAACAAAAGTAAATTTTATGAAAAAATTTTGAAGATATTAGAAGATTTGGAATATAATGAGAAAATAACAATACTAGGAGATTGGAAAGGGGTAGTTAATCCACAGATAGATAAGTCATCAAACAAAAAAATTAAGTCAACACAGGGGAAATTACCATCTACCTTTTTTGAACTTCGGGAGAAAATGGTAATGGAAGATGCTTGGAGAATTAAACATGAGAATATACGGGATTATACCTTCTTCTCACATCCTCACCAATCATGGTCTAGGATAGACATGATTTTAATTTCGACAAGTTTAATAAGGAAAATTCATAAGATTGATATAGCTCCAGCAATTTGGTCAGATCACAATTTGGTGACAATGACAATAGAAAATGGGTCGAGACAATATAGTTGGAGATTTGATGCAAATTTGTTAAGAAATGAAAAGGTAGTTAAAGAAGCACAGGATAATCTACAATGTTTTTTTTAGAGAAAACGCTAATAAAGAAACTCTAGACCATGTGGTATGGGATGCAGGGAAAGCATATATGCGAGGATATTTCTTAAAGAAGAAGGTGGAGATAAAAAGGAATAAAGAGAAACAAATTAAAAATTTGGAAGGGAAAGTTAAACTTGTAGAAAATCAGTTGAAATCCAATCCAAAGAATAAAAAGTTAAAATTGGAATTACAAAAACTAAAGAAACAAATGTCTACATAGGTAACGGAAGAGATACAAAAGAAACTGATGTATCTACGACAAAAAAAATTCGAATATGCAAACAAACCAGGGAAACTATTGGCACATCAACTAAAAAAGGAAAGAGAAAAAAGAACAATAGTAATGTTAAAGGAAGGACAAAGATATTTCTCCACTCAGACGCAAATAAAAAGAATCCTAGTAGATTATTTCTCTAAATTATATAAGGCGGAATATAATAATGTAGAGCGGATTGATCACTACTTATCAAAGCAGGAAATTAAAGAAATCCCTGAGAAATATAAAAAAATTCTAAACAAAGAGTTTGAACTCTAGGAAATATTAGAGGCAATAAAGGAAATGAAACCGGGAAAATCACCTGGCCCGGACGGATTCGGTATAGAATACTACAAGAAATTTAAAGATCAATTAGCAGGCAATCTGGTAAAGGTTCTAAATGACATTAAAAAAGGATTAATTCCCCAAACATGGCAAAGTGCTAACATAATCTTAATTCCTAAAGAGAATAAAGACAAAACAAATCCTAAAAACTATTGGCCGATATCACTGTTGAATATTGATTACAAAATATTTACTAATATTATAGCCAAAAGATTGAAAAAATGGTTAACAGATTGGATTTCAGATGATCAAGCCGGATTTCTCCCAGGCAGGTTGATTAAGGACAATACAAGACACTTATTAAATATGATTGAATATTATAACAAAAATATAGATAAAAAAGTGGCCCTATTATTTTTTGATTTGGAGAAGGCGTTCGACAACCTGAATTGGGACTTTTTGAACAAATTGATAGCTAAATTAAACTTGGGATCAAACTATTCCAAATGGATAGGAATGATTTATAATAACCAGGAAGGGAAAATATTAATCAATGGAGATGCCACTAAAAATTTTAACACACAAAAAGGTGTGAGACAAGGATGTCCACTATCCCCTCTACTCTTCATTATGTGTTTTGAGATTCTGTTAAATGATATTAGACACAACAAAGAAATTAAAAGAACGAGGGTAAAGGGGGTAGAATATAAATTAAAGGCATTTGCAGATGACCTAATGGTCTCATTGGTGGATCCAGAAGAAAATATACAGAGTTTAATGGAAACAATGGAAAGGTTTACCCAAGTTTCAGGATTAAAAATCAAGAAAAAACCAAAATGATGTTGTTAAATTTAAGTGATAAGGAAAAACAACAATTAAAGGGAAAAATACAATTTCAAGAAACAAATATTATTAAATATTTAGGTATAAATTTCTCAAAGAAAAATTCTGACCTCTATAAAAATAATTATGAAAAACTTTGGCTTGAAATTAAACAAGATTTGAAGAGATGGGACAAATTAAAATTATCATGGATGGGGAGAATTGCTACAATAAAAATGAATGTCTTACCGAAAATGATATTTCTTTTTCAAAATATTCCAGTAATAACAAATGATTCCCCTTTTTTAAACTGGGACAAAGACTTATCAAAATTTATATGGAATAACAAAAAACCTAGAATTAAATTAAAATATTTGCAAGATACAGTGGAACGAGGAGGATTAGGGGTACCAAACCTTAAGCTATATTATTATGCATGTGTGATATTTTGGCTAAGGGATTGGATTTGTCTTTACAATGAAAAAAATTTAAAATTAGAAGGCTATGACAATGTTTATCCTTGGCATGGATATTTAATATATGACAAGGTTAAAGTTCACAAAAATTTCAACGACCACTATGTACGAAAGACACTTTTAAGAATTTGGTATAAAATTAAGAAAAATTGGCCAGATATTATTCCATATTGGACGGCAATTGGGGAAGTTATTAATAAAAATGACAAATTTGGAGAAAATAACTGGCTTACATATAAAGAGTTATTGGTAGTAAAGGGACAAAATATTTTAATAAAATCACAAGAAGAACTTAAACAAGAAGGTTATAATTTTGGTTGGTTTACGTTCAGACAGATCAGAGAAAGATTTAAGAATGATATAAAAACAAAAAAATAGGAGTTATGGACAAACAATTTGAAGGGATCATAATGGACGAAGGTAAACACAAGATAAAGAGAATTTATCAGTTTCTTTTAGAGAGAGAACTGGAATCTGAGCTAATAAAACCCCAAATGATTAAATGGTCACAGGATTTCGGACATACCATTGAATTAGAACAGTGGGAGAAATGCTGGAATAAGAGAATAAAATACACTCTCTGTGTCAATTTAAAAGAAAATTTCTATAAATTACAATACAGATGGCATTTAACTCCACTCAAATTGGCTAAAATGAAAAAATCGGTTAAAGCTTTTTGTTGGAAATGTGGTAAAAAAGAAGGGACATTTTTTCACCTTTGGTGGCAATGTGAAAAAGCTCAAACATTCTGGGGAAATATAAGACAGGTTATGATGGAGATTTTCGATATCACTTTAGAAAACAAACCACAACTGTTTCTACTAGGGATGATTATTGATTTAAACTTAGAGTTGAAGTATGGTAAATTGATGTTTAATCTCCTAACTGCAGTGAGAATTTCATATGCATCGAGATGGAAATCTCCGGAGGTACCAACGATTCATGATTGGTTGTTAAAAATGTTGGAATTATTTGAAATGGACAGGCTAACAGGATTGATAAGAGGAGAGGACAACGAAGTACTTGTCAAGAACTGGAAACCATTGACTGATTATTTGATCCAAAAGGGTTGGAAAATACAAAGAAGTGTTTAAGAATGGATGATAAAATAATTCCACTATTTGTCTTAGAAGACTATAGAAGTCAAATGTTGTTAAATAAACTAGTTGTTGTGTAGAACAAAATAATACTGTAAATATAGTTTAAGAATCATTGTAAGAGCTATTATCAATGCATGTATGTATTATAAAAACTGATAAGAAATAATAGAAGTAAAATATAACGGGCTAAGTACAGGGGTAATAAGTGGGAAGTAATTTAGATAGTAAGAGAAAATAAACTATTATTGATACGAGAATTATGAAGACAATAATTTAAATGTATGTTTTCATCTTGTTTGTTTTTATGTTAGTGTATGTTGTTGTTGTTGTTTGTTGTTTTTTGTATTTTGTTTTTAAATCTAATAAATTTTTCAAAAATTAAAAAAAAATGCTCCAGGAAAAGTGTCAGGAGGATATGATCCAAAATCCTCTATATATTCAGATGTTAGAAGAACAATTTGGATCCAGCTTAGAGAATTAGGGGTGGACATGGATCAATTAAATGGAAAGCCAACTACAGAGTTGTTACAAGCTTTGAGCCAGTTGATGGAAAGTAAATACCAGCAAGAAAGTGTCCCACCCAAGGTCAGTGGAAAGGGATTAGGGCCACCCAGGATCCCCTCAACTGCTAGAACTTGATGTTGGGTGATCACTACCTCAACAACTGAGGACATGAGAAGGGACACAGATCCCTCAGGCAGGGACTCCTCCTGCTCCCTTAAACCCTATACATATGGACACTGATACTGAAAGCCCCACTGAGACCCCTCTGACACAGATGCCCGAGGAAAAATCTTAAAGCCAAGCCAATCCCAAAGGACAGGAGACACCAGCCAGACCTTCGAGACCATTGGTCCCCAAAGTGGAAAGTAGCACCCCTCCTGGGAGCATTGGAAACCTCCAGGGGGGCAATGAGGGAAAAAGAGTAGCAGGGGGTGCTGAGAGGGAATAGGGGCGAAAGAAGGAATTGTGGGGATGGGAGTTTAAAGTAGGGTTGCCATTGCTGCTGAAAAACAGTGAAAGTCCTGGATTGAAGTCTTTGAA
The DNA here is from genome assembly GCA_026167975.1 of Phrynosoma blainvillii. NCBI lineage: Eukaryota > Metazoa > Chordata > Lepidosauria > Squamata > Phrynosomatidae > Phrynosoma > Phrynosoma blainvillii. Next base: position 139,226,025 of record JANUYF010000004.1, read on the forward strand.
AAGCAGCATATCTTGGATTCCTGAAGGCAGGAGTGAAAACAAGGGGGGAAATTCTTGAGGCTCTGGGTGGTACTGTGCAGATGTGCCAGACCCAGAGCCCAGAGGTGGGAAGGAAAAAGAAGCAAGCAGGCTTGGAGCAGTGAGGAGGCTTTCTTGTGTCCTGGTAAATGTGTGGTGATGTGGTGGAATTTTTGCTTGCTTGGGACTGGAGCTGCCCTTTCCTCCAGCTCCACCCCCACATAGAAATGTTTGTGTATGTGTTTGAAAAAGGTGGGACCCTTTCTTAAGGTACAGTACCCCTCTTTCTTCTTAGTTGCATGCTAATGGACTGGAGCTCTCCTTTCTTTCATTTCCCTTTCCCATAGAAATGTGTGCATGTGTTTGAAGAAAGAGGGGGGGGGGGACATATGGGTTCTGGAAGATAAACAATGAAGTTCAGGAAATAAAATTTGGAAATAAGTCCATTAGCAGTGCAGTGAGAAGCTTTCTTTCTTTTTCTCTCCTGTGTGAAAATACTTGTCCCCTCCTTTGGCAGATAATATTGAATTTCTCAAGAAGTCTCTGTGTTGCTGCAGCTGAAGAAAACCTTTAAATGCTGCTTAAAACACATCAAATGCAGTCCCATTTAAAAAAAATAAACATTTGACTTTGTTCAAGGTAAAGACCTCAAAAAGGTAAGTATGAACCTTTGTTCCCTCTTGTTTAGGATTCCTCTATATCCTGAAATCTAGAAAGCATATCCAGAAGTAGCTATGTTGGCCACAATGCAAACAATAACATCCAAAGTCCACAAAACAGTGATATCTTTCTCCTGATTGATTTTTAACACCTTTTCCCAATGAAGAAGCCACAGCTGACCTTCAAAAGCTTGCTTCATTTATTTTGTGCATTTTGGTTGGCCAATAAAGATATCACTGTTTTTAGATATTGGATGTTATTGGGCTTTGCTGTATAGGCTGTATGATTCCTAGAGTAGCAGTCCCTCTTAGGGGGGTTGCAGACTGCCAGAAATAGTGTGGATTCAGTCCACTTTTAGGGTTAGGGTTAGAGTTAGGGAACCATGGGAACTGTATTTTATTGTGGCATCAGAGTTGTCTGACAGAGAAGGCTCAATGTCTCAGAAAAATAACAGTTCCCATGATTCCCTAGCACTAACCCTAACCCTAAAAGTGGACTGAATTCACACTATTTCTGGCAGTCTGCAACCCCCCTTAGTCTCATAGCTGTTTTGGAAATTTTTTTCCCTGCCTCCCCACCATAGAAATGGGGGAGGGGGAAGCCCACCTTTGCTAAGTTCTCTTCCAAGTGGCTAGAATTCAGAGATATAGGTTTAATTTGCATTACAGAAATAATGCAAGGAGGTGGAGGAGGAGGGCAGCTGCAGAGACATTTCCTCACATGGGCTGCCCAGGCAGCCACACTGCCCTTCCTTCCTCAGGTGGAAATCCTGCTGAGCTGGCCTTCCTAACCACCTCTTCGCCAGGCACCCCATTTGGTCAATGTTGTTCCTTCCATAAAGGGGCCTCTCTCTTTCACTTTCCCAAGCCATTCCTTAGTCTCACGTTCCTTACCCCAAATACAAACTTATGGGGCTCCAGGTTTCCTTTGGAACTTGGGCTCACTAGCAGCAATTGTTGTTGTGTGCCTTCAAGTTGATTTGACTCATGGTGACCCTAAGGAGAACCTATTATGGGGTTTTCTTGGGGGGAAAAATCTTTAGAGGGGGTTTGCCATTGCCTTACCCTGTGGCTGGGAGAGTGTGACTTGCCCAGGGTCACCCAGTGGGATTGAATGGGAAGCATGATTTTATTTACTTCATTTGCAAAATTATCCAAAAGCAGTCACTTCCCTTGCTTAGGTTACTTTCTCTCTTCTCCCCATCCCAGCAGGACCTAATACCAAGAAATAAGTATGGAGAGCACTAGGGTTGCCACCCAAGAGGAAAGGGGGTGGTAGCCTGAAAAAGTTTGGAGACCACTGTTCTAGACCAAAGCCACAATGCCAGCAAATCATAGCCACTCTGACCCCTGACTTTTTGGGATGACACATGGTAGATGCAGAAATAAGAAGCATGTCCTACCAACAGTCAGCAAAACTTTTAGTGGACTCAGGAGCTGTTGTTAACTCATTACACCCCAACTTATCTAATTGAGACTTAAAGACACTAGCAAGTATGGCATTGGTGGGATATGGGAAAGGCCAAAAGCAAGCTCCTATTTGAAATGAGATTCTGCTGCAAATAGGCTCTCTCCTAGATCTCATCCAGGCATGCAAAAAAACAGGGGGAGGATGATGGTATCATGACAGTGAAATTCTTGAGACAGCACTATTTGACTGTAGACCTAGCAAACAGATTCCTATAGCAGCTTGAGGAGGGTCCTTTGTAGATATCAGCCATCCACAGGTGTGCCACCCTAAAAGCCCCAATGCCCCTTTTTCCCATGACCACAGATGCATGGGTGGCAGATTTCCCTGAAGTGTGGATCAAAGACAAGATTGAGTGTAGAACAGTCATGGATGCGTGTATTTTGATAGAGAGTAAAGATACACCTCCCCAAAAACAATATAGATATCCCAAAGAAGCAGAGGAAGGGATAGAGGGGCTGTTGAAATGGAATGTAATCATTCCAATGCATTCCATTTGCAACACATCTCTGTGGCCCATTTTGAAAGTGGATGGAGTCACCTGGAGAATAACAGTGGATTTAAGAACCCTTAACACAGTCACTCCCCCAGTATCTCCCGTGGTACCGAAATACAATGAAATTTTGGCCAAAATTGCAGCCAGAGCCAAATTCTATAGCGTTATAGATCAGAGCCAAGACATTTCTTTCCATTCATCTACACAAGCACTGTTTATACAAATTCTCATTCAAATTAAGGGGAATCCAACATTGTTTTGTCCACACGCCTCAGGGTTTTCACTTCAGACAATCTATATGCCATTCACATGTGGTGAAAATGTGGACAAAGGTGTGACCCATGTCATGGCCACATTTTGTCCTATGTGGATGACATATTGGTTCCTTCTGACTCAGAAAAAAGACATCACTAGGGAGGTCCTTGCTCTGATCCAGGACAAAGAATTCAAGGCAAACAGAAAAAAGGCACAGCTAGTTTAGGCTCAGGTCAAATATCTAGGATTGAGACAACATGGATTGCAGAACACCAGATTTTCTTTTTTATATATATAAATTTTATTAAGTTTGATTTGCCAAAACAAAAACATGAAAAAACATACAGCATACATAAACAACATTAAAATATTTAAAAACTATCCTATAAACATTACAACATTTAACATAAAAAGACAAAAATGAAAAACATAAAACAACTACCAAAAACCAAAAATAAAAAACAAAAACATTTATAATATACTACCCAATTTACAAAGATACTTGTCTATAATTTACATTTAACCTTCCCAGACTCTATTATCTTCTTGCTTAGCCTTAATCTCCTTGCTTCCTCAGATATTTTCTCCTGATTAAGCCCATATGGATCTCTAGGCTCAATTTCATTCAAAAGAAAGAGAGGTGAAAAATTTACCAATTTCTTTCTATTTTACCTCTTTCTTTAGTATTTATCCCTCTTTCCTTATAATGTTCAATTCTAATAAGGATTCTTATTCCAATTTATAGCCAAGTTAGTATGTTTGTTCATGATATTTTCCTTTTTTTTTATTCCCAGTGTTGTACACCAGCTTATTGTTTTGTTTTTTATCTCAATTTACATCTTTTTTTTCTCCTTTTATCTTTTTATTTTCTCCCCCTTTGTCTTGTCAGTTGTTTCATATCTTTCAAGATTGGTTTCCATTTCTCTTCCATTATCTTTTTTTAATTATTTTAATTATTTAATTATAATATCCTTGCTATTGTAATCATGTATAGTAATATCTGTATGTAACGTTTCTCTTTAATCTCATACATCATATTCAGAAGGAAAAACTGTGGAGTGAGGGGCATATCTATTTCTAGAATTTTCATTATTTCTTTATGTATCATTTTCCAATATGCTTTTGTTTTTTCGCATTTCCACCATACGTGAAAAAATTCCCTTGAATATCTTCACACTTCCAACATTTGGCATTTCCATTTTTATAGATTTTGATTTTGCTCGGTGATAGGTACCATCGGTACTGCATCTTAATAAAATTTTCTTTATAGTTTTGACAGAGTGTAAATTTATTTGTTGTTTTCCAAGTTGTTTCCCAATGATCCCATAGAATATTCTCTCCTATGTCTTGGGCCCATTTTATCATAGCTTGTTTGACAGTTTCTGCTTCCATGTCCCTTTCTTTTAAGATCTTATTAAAAAAAATTGATATTTTACCTGTGTTTATCTCCCAGAATACTTTATCTATGTCATTTTTCCTTTCCGACATGCCTATGTTTTTCATATCCATTTTAAATCTATCTGTGAGTTATGTGCAAAGGAATCAATTATTATTTATTTTTTCTGCTTCCAGTTGTTCTCTCATTTTCATTTTGAAGTTCTTTCCCTGTACATTCATCAGAATGTCTTGATATTTAATCCACGGTTCTTTCTTTCTGCTTCTACTAAAAAAGGCCTCTTGAGTTGAAACCCACATTGGTAGACCTCTATAGAATTTTTCTTTTACTTTTAGCCACTCTTTTAGTAATGATCTCCTAATAATGTGGTGATTAAAGTCTTTATTATCCTTATTATACCACATAAAACCATGCAGTGTGAATCTGATATTACCTTTATCAAGATTTAACATTCTTTCATCTCTGATATTTACCCAATCATTTATCCAGTCAAACACACAAGCTTGATAATAGAATCTAAAGTTTGGCAGTTCACACCTGCCTCTTTCTTTTCTATCTTTTAAAATTTTCCATTTGATTTGAGTCCTTTTCCCTTCCCACAAAAATTTATTAATCTCCTTCTGCCAAATAATGAAACATTTTTCGTCTGAAATGATTGGCAAATTCTGAAACAAAAACAATAATCTCGGAAGTATGCTCATTTTTATAATTGAGATTTTGCCAAAAAGAAATATTTGATATTTTGACCATTTTGCCATATCTTCCTTTATTCCATTCCATACCTTCACATAATTGTTCTTAAACAGGTCTAGATTCCTTTTTGTTAAATAGATACCAAGCAATCTTACTTTTTTTTCTATTTTAAATTTAGATAATCTTTCTAACTCATCCTTTTCTTTTCTTTTGACACATTCTTTGCTATTATTGATGCTTTTTAATCATTGATTTTAAAGCCAGATATCTCGCCATATTCTTTGAAGGTTTGGTTTAATCTTTTTATGTTTATTTTAGGATCATCGAGGAAACAGACCAGATCATCTGCATAAGCTTTAATCTTGTATTCATATCCTTTTAGTTTTATTCCTCTTTTTTCTGTATCTTCTCTTATTTTATTGATCAGAATCTCCAGAAGCATTATAAATAATAGGGGAAACAGGGGACACCCCTGTCTCATACCTCTTTTTATTGTTATGTAGTCTGTTCTTTCCCTATTTTTTATAAGTTAGGCTCTTTGGTCTATAGATTTCTTGAATCCACTTTTCAAATTTCCCCACCGTATTCATTTTCTTGATTACTTCTATCATAAATGGCCAGTTTACCCTATCAAAGGCCTTTTTCGCATGAAAGAACATGGCCAGTTTTTTTCATTATGTTTTTCATAATGTTCTGTGATGTTTAATACTGACCTAATGTTGTTCTTTATGTATCTTTTGGCAATAAATCCATTTTGATCTTCATGGATCTGTTCCTTTAAGATTTCTATCAACCTTTTTTGTATGATGCAAACAATTTATAATCATCATTTACAAGAGAAATTGGCCTATAGTCACCTACATCTCTTCTGTCCTTATTTTCTTTTGGTATTAGGAATATATATCCCTCCTTCAAAGAGTCAGGTATTCCCTCTTGCCAGATATCATTTAAAGTATCTCTCAGTTGTGACAGTAAGGCCTCTCCCATTTTTTTTTTATAATAAATTGTTAAAAGTCCATCCGGGCCCGGTGTTTTTTCCTAGTTTCATTTTCTCTATCTATTCTACTATTTCTTTAATTGTTATTCTTTGATTTAACATCTTTCTTTGTTCTTCATTCAATTGATTGATTTTTGTTTGTTTGTTTGTTTATCTAGATATGTATGTCTATCTTCCACCTCTTTTCTAGTTTCTGGATTGTCTTTATATAAGTTCTCATAAAAGATCTTAAATGTTTTTGTTTTTGTTTTTTGTTCTGTTATTATTTTACCATCTTGTCTTATTTCAGATATAATCTTTTTTTCTTTTTCCTTTCTTAGTTTATTTGCTAGTAATCTTCCAGCTTTATTTCCAAATTCAAAGTTCTTTTGTTTTGCTACTTATTTTTCCCCATGTCTTTTATTAGGATAGATTTCAGTTCTTGTTGAAGTATCTTTACATTTATTTGCAGTTTTTTATCTCCTTTCTTTTCCCATTCCTCCTCTGTCTTTTTTAGTTCTTAGTTAATTCTTTTTCTTTCTTTTTTTTCTTTATGTATTACTTCTTTTTGAGCTTTTATTAACAAACCTCTAATAAAGGCTTTGCTGGCATCCCATATTATTTTGTTCTTCATGCCTTTTGTTTTATTTTCTTTGAAGAATGTTTTGAGTGCCCCCTTCTCTTTTTTTGGCTGTATCTAAATCCTTTAGTATGTTTTCATTCAATCTCCATATATAGTCTTTGTTTTTATCTTTGATTTTCAGTTCAATCGGGTTATGGTCTGAGATAATCTTCTGTAGTATCTCCATCCTGTATATCTGTAATAATAATGGGTTTGTTGCAAAAAAACATATCTATTCTTGAGTGAGAATCATGTGTATTTGAATAAAATGTAAAGCCTTTTGTTTGACCATTTTTAACCCTCCAAACATCATTCAATCCAAATTCTTCTATCATTCCAAAAAAGCTTTTAGGTAGTTTCCCTTGATTTTTTAAAATTCTTTTCTTTTTGTTTGATGCTCTATCAATTGTTGGGTCCATTACCTCATTGAAGTCCCCCATTAAAAGAATATCTTCATGAGGATAATTTTTTAGCTCCTCTCTGATTTTTTAAAGAATTTTCCTCTGTTTTCCAGCGGAGCGTAAATTCCCAAAATAATTATCTTTCTGTTCCTCAAAACTACATCTATTGCCAAGAAATGTCCATTTTTATCGTTGAATAATTCTTTGACAGTGTATCTTTTGTTTATATAGATTACAATCCCTTTTTTCCTCTTGTCTATAGTCGATATGAAGCAATGACTGAGTGTAGGGTTTCTGATATATTTAGTTTCATCCTTTCTTATTTTTATTTCTTGCAAGCACGTTATATCATTTTTCTATTTCTCTAGAAAATGGACTATTGAACTCCATTTGTATTTTGAATTTAATCCTTTTATATTCCAAGAGATTGCTTTAATATCTATGATAAAGTTTTATTTGTTTGTTTCTTTTATTTCTATTTGTTGATATTAAATTTTTGTTGTTGTTGTTGCCTCCCCTTCTTGTTTATTTTTTCCACTAAAATTTGTATTCTTCTTTCCTTTATTTATATATTTATTTGTTTGTTTTTTATTTTAGTTCTGTTCCATCCCATCTCTTTTTTCTTTAAATTTGTTCTTGTTAGTTGCTCATGCTTTGTCCTCACTTTCCTCTCCTGTCTCTAGGTCTGACACACTTGAGTTTAAACCATATTCCTGTGATTCCAGTTCCTTGTTCAGGTCTCTTTCCATGTCTAAATCTGAGATTGGTTGTTCTCCTTCTTTCTTTTCTTCTTCAGTTTCTAGTCTTCTTTTCCCTTTATACACTCTACTTTTATTTTTCTCCTTCTCTCTGCCCTTTTGTTTGCGATTTGTGTCTCTTTCTCATCTTATTTGTCTTATTTCCTCTATCTGGTTGTCCTTTCCTATAGTTAATCTTAAGCTACCATTTTCTTTTTTTCTTGTTCCTTTTCGTTCTTTTGTTGTTTCTTCCTTCACTTGTCTTACCCTCTTTCCTTTCTGTCATTTCTTTGTTTAGCTTTTGTTCCATTTCTTTAGCTTTATCTTCTGTGTCTATTTTGTATCTCCTCTGTTTGTAAGTAAAGGACAGACCTTCGATCCTATACCACTTAAATTCAATTTTTAAATTTTTTTAATATGTATGTCAGATACTTGTATTTTTGTCGACTAATCATGATTTATGCTGGGATATCTTTAAATATCTTGATTTCATTTACTTCTATCCAGAGTTTAGAATCATAACTATTTCTTATTATCATATCCCTTATCCTTGTTTTTGTCAAACAAACCACAATGTCTCTGAGAACTTTTCTGCCTCTAGCTTGTTTTGAATTTACTCTAAGTAACTTATCTGTTTCATTTAGCATATCTTCTTCCATGTAGTTGATATATTCTGCCATTGCTGGGGGTATTCTAATCTCTAGATTGTCATTTGCCATTTCTGGGAGGCCTTTAATCTTAACGCACCTGTCCCTGTATCTTAATTCATTTACCCATTCAACTTTCTGTTGTTGCTTGCTTGCTTGCTTTTTATTTCTTTTGTTGTAGTTTCTAGTTTGTCAGTTCTTTCTTTGATTCTTTCAATTTCTTTCTGTATTTTTATTATTTCCTGGGTCATTTTTCCCATTTTTTGACTGATATTATCCATTTCAATCTTTAGATCATTTCTTATTTCATTTCTCACCGCCTTAATTTCTTCTCTATTTTCTCTAATCTCCTCCTCCATTTCTAGTCTTAGATCTTTCATCTCTTGTCTCACTTTTTTCAGTTCTTCCAGGAGCATCATATTTATATCCGCTAACTTTATATTTTTTTCTATAGAGCCTCTTCTTTTTGTAGTTAGTTGTAGCTGTGTTTGAGTAGTGCTTCTTTTACCCATTGCCATCCTGTATATTTTATTTTCATTTTCAAGCTCTGTTATTTGCAGTTTCCAATTCTCTGTCTCTAGTTTCTCTTTAACTAAGTTCTCTCCTCTAGCTGCTTGTACATGTCTTGCTTTACTCCTTGTCTCCATGGTCTCCTCTACGTCACTTATCTCTGTGTTTTAAAAAAAAATTCTTTGGTTTTATCTGTTCTCTATTTTTCCCTCTATTGTCCTTATTGCTTGTTGTCTCACAATCTGGGAATGAGTTTACTTTCCTCAGTTATATATATGTTAATATTTTCCTTTTTTAAAAAGCTCTGTGCTTTAGTCCATTATTATTATTATTATTATTATAAAATGTTATTTATACCCCGCCTTTAGCCGAGGCTGTCAAGGTGGCTTACAATTAAAATATGATCCCATACAATTATAATAGACAAATAACCCCCCCCCCTTAAAATATATTAAATCATTATCAACATTAAAATTAACTTAAAACAAGACTATAAGTCAATACTATTAAATGGCAGGCACTCTGAATACATAGAAGAGTGATCTGATGGTCTGATGGTGGGAGAGAGATTATAACAATGTCATTCTTGGAATGCTTGCCTTTAGTCCTTGCCTTTACACCTCATTGCTTTCAAACCTCTATCTTCTTTCCAACGAACATTGTTTAACACTATTGTCTATTATTATCTATTTTTTAATCTTTTATTTTACTTTCTTTCTATTTCTTCCCTTTCTGGTGCCTTTACGACCTTTTTACCGCTTCTCTCCTCTTTATTGGTTCCAATGCTCCTTTCTTCCAAGGTTCCCTCCTTAGCTAGCTGCAAATCCTTTTCACACGACATCCAAAGTGTTCTTCTTTATTTGGTCATTTCAGCTCCTCCCACCTCCGTAAGTCTCTTTTTATCTGTTTAAGTCTCTTTTAGATCTCTTTTAAATCTTTAATCTTCTAATAGCTCAATTTTGATCTTTTAAACTTTGGCTAGATCTTCTGTTAATCGCTTTTAAACACTCTCCCCCCCCCTTGCTTTGAGCAATACTCAGTGCCACATTATAGAGAGCCAAAGAGGAGAATAGCTTGTGATATAGATGTCTTGTGTAACTTTCTTTTTCCAATTTATTATTTTGCTATCCACTATTTGATAGCATGGCATTAGGCTTTTCCCATTGTGTTTTCACAGCTGAGGTTAAACTGGGCTCCAAACATTCTGCAGTCTAGCAGCCCCAAATCAAAAGTGTCCAGAGAATTTTCTCCCCCACCATTTAGTTGCCCATCACCGTTTGATCCCTGATGGGTGCACAGTTTCTCCCCTCTTATCAGAGAAGGGTTGGAGGTTAAGGGTTCTTGAAATTTAGTTGGTATCCCCCTCAAAACCCAGAATAACACAAGGTAGATACCGGCGCTAACCCTCCTCACCTCCTCCTTCACTGATGCTCACACTGGAAGTCCCAGATTTTCAGAGAGCAGAAATCAGTGGAAAACTCCTGGCTCCCATAGATGTACCGTCACTGAAAGCCTTGCTAGGAATGTTTAATTTTTGAGCTTGTTTGGAGGTTCTATCATGGGAGCACAGCTATCGTATACCCTAGACCGAAGAATGGTACACTCCTTCTATCTGGGATGGTTGTCCTCTTCCACTGAGCGCGCAGCTTCATGAGGGATGCACATGGAGTGGTGACGGAGGAAGGGGAAACCCTCCTAGCCAGCCAGATCAGCCAAATCAACCCTGGTGATCAATGGGGTGAGTGATGTGGTTGTCAGGCCCCCAAGCCTGAAATCCTTATAGACCCCATAAATGTTGAACCCAAATAACCTTTGATGTCCCCTACTTTGGATTTGGTACAGCTCCAGAAGAGAGATTCTGAGATCAGGAGATTAATTGAAGCTGATAAAAACTCCACTGGATGATACAGGATAGAACAAAAGGAAGGAGTTTGGTGGGCTATAGACAATGAGGAGAATTTCAGCTGAATTGTCCCTCAGGAGTTCTGGGACAATCTGATTCAGTTTGTCCACAAACTGGGACACAGGGGAAAATAGCCTACTTTCAAAAGAATCAGAGAGACAGGCTGGTGGCCTCAGATGTGCCAGGAGGTTGATCAATGGATGGAAAACTTCTTGTCTTGTGCCATGGTAATGTAGATCCAAGTGGCCCCAAGACCCCGATCCGACACCTGCATATTGAAGGTCCATGGGCCCATCTCCAGATAGACTTCATTGGCCCCCTACTGACCACTCCAAGGCAAAAAAAGTATTGTCTCACCATCATTGATACCTTTGGCAAATGGATTGAAGCATTCCCATGTAAGGACAACACTGCCCTTACCACTGTTAAAATTTTTACTCAGTTTAGGATAACTATTAGAATGGTCCGCCCTCGAAGGCTAATGGATCCAATTGGATTCCAGAGAGCCTTGGAGGGTTTAATGGTTGGAAATGCCAGTGACCCTGTCGAAGCCCTGATCAATACTTGCAGAGATGCTTCTCCTCTGCACGTATTGCATCTGCAGAGTCCTGTCCAGCAGAGCTGTTTAGGGTGGTGAGGGAACTGACACAGGTACCCCCTGTGCAGAACCCTTTACTTAACCCGACAATGGCCTGCTGTGATGCGTTTAACAACTTCTTTGCAGATAAAATCTCTTAGATAAGAGCTGACTTAGATGCCAGTATTGTAACAGAAAAATGGATGAGGCGTCCAGCGACTCCATTGATGAGATTATTCTGGATCAGCTTCAATCTGTGAGTACCGATGAAATGGACAAGCTCCTTGGTAGAGTGAGGAAAACAACCTGCCCCCTCGATGCTTGCCCATCATGGCTGGCCGTCCGGGGGGGATGAATTGAGGAGGTTCCTCACGGACATCATCAATGCATCCTTCAGGAAGGGATATATTCCATCTTGTCTGAAGGAAGCGGCTGTTAGGCCACTTCTGAGAAAATGCTCCCTGGACCCACTGGACATGAACAAGAACAGGCCAGTTTTTCTATTGCCATTTTTGAGCAAGGTTATCGAGAGGGTGGTTGCTCTTCAACTCCAAGCTATCTTGGATGAAACCGATTATCTAGACCCATTTCACACTGGCTTCAGGACAGGGTTTGGGGTTGAGACTGCCATGGTTGCCTTGACCGACAATCTGCGTCTGAGCATTGACAGGGGTAGTGTGACCCTATTGGTGCATTTAGACTTCTCAGCGGCTTTCAACACGATAGATCATGGCATCATCTTGGATCGCCTGAGGGGGCTGGGAATTGGAGGCACTGCACTCCAGTGGTTCCATTCCTTCCTCTCGGGAAGATCCCAGGGGGTGCTGCTCGGGGACAGTTGCTGCAGTAAAGGGGAGCTCACCTGTGGTGTCATACAGGGTGCTATTCTGTCCCTGATGTTATTTAACATCTATATGAAGCCGCTGGGTGAGATCATTCGGAGTTATGGAGCTGGGTGTTATCAGTACGCTGATGACACCCAGATCTATTTCTCCATGTCTCGTTTGTCGGTCTCGAATTCTGATGGTGTCTCCTCTCTCAATGAATGTCTTCGGGCAGTAATGGGCTGGATAAGGAAAAACAGATTGAGACTGAATCCAGACAGAACGGAGGTGCTCATGGTAGCGGCCTCGAAACCAAGAATTGGGTTGCAACTTCTAGTCCTGGACAGGGTCTCACTCTCCTCCAAGGACTGCGTTCGCAGTCTGGAGGTGCTCCTTGACTCGTCACTCCTGATGACGAATCAGGTAAATGCAACAGTCAGGAGTGCCTGTTATCAGCTTCGGCTGATACGCCAGCTGCACCCTTTTCTGGAAGTAAGGGATCTTGAGACTGTTGTGCACACACTGGTAACCTCACGTCTAGATTTCTGTAATGCACTCTACATGGGGCTACCTTCATGCTTGGTCCAGAAACTGCAATTAGTACAGGATATGGCAGCCAGAGTAATTTCCGGACTATCTAGGAGGGACCATATTACTCCAGTTCTAAAGTCCCTCCACTGGCTGCTTATTAGTTTCTGGGCCCAGTACAAGGTGTTGGTTATTACCTTTAAAGCCCTAAATGGCTTGGGTCCAAACTATCTTTGGGACCGCCTTCTCCCCTATAATCCTCCCCACACACTCTGGTCCTCTGTGAGGAACCTACTTCTGCCACAAGCATCTAGGCTCTCAACTATCTTCCAGAGGGCATTTTCCATCGTCACCTCCAGATTATGGAATGGCCTGCCGGATGAGATCCATCTGCTTACATCCGTAGACAGCTTAGTACAGATGGATGATATGAATTGTATCATGTGGAGCCATGGGTGCCATGCTGCCTATTTACCCAACACCTTTTAATACCAGTTGGGAATATAACATCCAAGCAGATTGCCACTGGGTACCCCCATATCCAGGAATTTATGAGTTTTTAGGTGCTATGGAAGAGACATGTGAATGATATGATAAAAAGGTTCCTTTGAGGGTGATCATCAGAGTTTTATTAAGTTAGGCAAGGAAAATTTCCTCAAAAATAATCATGTTCAGGCCCAAGGACACAAGTGGATAGAAGCTGATGCTGGAAGACTTCCGCTGACCTCTGGAGTGTGGAGCCGAAATCAATTTGATCCTCAGTATGTTCCCCATCCTTTCAAACCACCCTTACTTTAGACAATTGCCATCCTACATGGACATGGAGGACCTGGCTATTCGTTTGTGCAAATATCACCCGAACACCTGCAAATGGCAATGTCACATGCAATAGAATGGGGTATCCCTATATGTACATTTATCCCCCAAGTATGCTTAATGAATCTGCCTTATACTTGGAGAACATAGTCATCCTACAAGATGTGTCCTCCTTTGCCTACTCTGAATTGCAGCCTATTTTAACAACCATAATCCTCAATTTGATTGCAGTGAATGTGGCCAGAGCAATTCCTGCCTGTAGTCTATATTTAAAAGCAGCTTAGCCTCAGTGGGAACAGCAAGAGAAACAATGGCAAACACTCATGCACCCACTCTTTAAAACTAAAAACAATGTCATGAGCACAGTGATGGGACATCTTGGAATAGGCAGAGCTGTTTTAAATGTGAAAGATTCTGAAGTCATGGCAAACAAATTGGGATTAAAACCAAAGATTTGGGAATGCGGGTCTTACAAATGTTGCGCAGGAATAGATCTGAGTAGAATAGAGTAGAGAAAGAAATCATTCTAGATCTTGGGCATTCTCTGCAAAATAGCCTTTATAATTTGTCGATTGCTATTCAATGCACACAAATTCAGAGCAGTTTCATAGCTTTTGCTTCACAATTGATACAAGCTACTTTGATGAAAATGATACATCCAGAGATAATGAGTTTATTTAAAGATAGATACCCTGATTCTCTAGAATATCCTGTTGATTTAATGAGGTTGACAGGAGCACAATGGAAAAATATGATTTTACAGATTGGAATATATCATGAGAGAGTGTGGTCCCCCCCCCCATTAGTCCACCCTATATCACACCTGGGGCTACCTTTATCCAAAAGTAATGCTACCATTTTACCTAATCAACTTTTTCATTGAACAAATGGTTCACATCTATTTCATTTATCTGGTTGTGTTAAAACACACCAATGGATTCATTGTTATGATGCTCTGGGGGCATCCCCATCCAGGATTTATCTGAACATGTGATAATCCAAGTTCGTGCTACCATTTTGGTAAACTGTCCCATGACTTTTTTTTCCCCTCAGGACCCCATGTGGGTCAGTAAGGATTTTTCCTTTGGAATATTCTCTAGCCATAGATCACAGCATAGGAAACCCAGGTTTTTGTAGAATAGATTTAATCAACTGTTTTGGTAAGGAGTTTTATTTACTTGAAATGGTTAAGGATTATGCAATGGATTCCCCTTATCAAATAAGTTCTGATATAATTCAGGGTTTCATTTGGAAGATGAATTGGATGTGACAAAATGGTTACATCAGCTTGATAAGCTTATTGAGACAGTGAAAAGGATAGAACACATGGGGACACAAATTAAATTCTCTGTGAACCTCTGAGCCAAATGAATCATTAAGATCACACAGGACATAAAGCAAGCTGCATCACACTCTTGGTGGGGAAGTTTAGACTGGTCAGCAATGGAACAAGCCATAGTACACATGCTCACCAATCGCATTGCCATAATTTTGTGTGTTCCAATTGCCACCATAGCAGGCTTAATAAGTATCATATGTTGGATTAAAAGGCAGTTGGCAGAACTCCATGCAATCCAATTGGAAGCTTTGTCTTTCCCCCTCTCCAAGCCACTCTTACATGCAAGGCAAGTAAGAGGAATTTAATTATGTTATTAAAACCATTTTGGGAAAGTGGGGAAGTTTTGGCTTTTCCCCCCAACCAATGGAAAAAGTAATTAGGCTTGGAAGTGCAGCTCCTGTGCAGCTGTGAGTCACAATCCATTTTTTGAGCCATTGCTGGACTGATTGACAGGCCCAGGTAGGGATGGGCTCTTCCCATGGGAATGTTTGTCACTGCCTTCCCTTTGCCTTCAGTCCACCATAAGACATCATGGGTATTCACAGGATGCCCCTCCCAAGACTAATCATTTTCACCAGAGAACAGAACCCCTTCACAGAGGCAACAGCAGGGTGATTTTACAGTGATCTTCCAGGGCATCCACACATTTTTCAATGTCATTTCAACTTACAGTGACTTTGGTTCAACTGAGACAAACCCAGTGATGAGATCCTTTTAATACATACATAATAGATAGTGAGGTCCTGGGTTTTAAAATACACTGGTTTGGCTGTCTTAAGGAGGTTTTTGATCAAGATTGGGCTCATTTGCATAACTTCCCAGCATTCTCAGTCAAACCAGGAAGCTGACCACAGCCAAAATGGACTCTGCTGGCCTCTTAAAGGTGCAGTGTCTCTATTTCAATAAAGCCTCTCTTATACATGTCTTCTCCAGACATGTTTGCACCTACAGGTTGAGAGTCCTCCCTCTCAAGCCCTACACACACTCAGTACATATGCTTTTGCCATACATACACCCATGCTTCATTCACCCATCTCAAACACCCTATTTGTCTTTCACTCTTTGCTGTGTCTAGAGTTTGACTCAGAGTTGGGTGCTTTTTAAAATGCCAAACAGCAGCCTCAGCTCTGCCACTGATATACATTTTGACCATTCCTGCACAACATATTAAGCTGGTTTAGCCCTGTGGGAGGTGTGTGTGTGGGGGAAGAATCCTTCTTCTCCGCTTTCCAAACCCCCATGGAATGTAAATATAGTTTTCTATTCTATCCTTTCCTCCTTTCCTATCTCATTTCCTCCATTCTTGTTCTTGTAGATCTTGAAGTCTCCGAAGTGCCCAGGGGGATGAGACATGTCCCCACATATCCAGCTCCTCCTGCAATGATATCCAGATGCACAATGATGGCCCAACCAGGTTCCCAGTTCCAAAGTGCCGTACCTGCTCCACTACATTGCTGAGCAGCTATTCTGCAAATCCAGAAATTTCCATGGTCCTCCTTGGTCCTCTGAGGTCCAAAGTTGTTGGACCAACACCTTTGATGTGTTTAATTGATGACTACAACTCACCTGATGGCGTACCCAGATTCCATTTCCAAAAATTAGCTCTGTCTGTTCCAGCATCCAGTCTGAAATTTTCCCAAAACTTTCATCAATCATGTCCAAATTTATGGGACAGTTTGTTACATACTTTGTGGACCAATACACAAGTTTTTCATGGTTCTTGGACAGTGTTAGACTTGGATACTGTTGGGACTTGAATTCATCAATTTAGACTTGAAATCATCAATTTTTCACATTGGTCTATAGTGGCTAACCCCCACCCACCACCACATAACTCTATGGCAGGGATAGGCAACCTAAGGCCCGGGGGGCCGGATGCGCCCCCCCCCCCGAGGCCTTTGTACTGACCCCAGGCTGGTCCTGCCGCTGTCGCCGCCAGCCCCCCCCACCACTGCCGCCACCCGTCATGAGGATATTGATTATTGTTGTTATTACTTGTTCTTGGGGTTTTCTTAGCAAAATCTCCACAGTGGTTTTGCCATGGCTTTTCTGGGGCTGAGAGTGTGTGCATGCATATTTTTTTAATTTTTAATTTTTTTAAAAAATATATTTTTATTTATTTATTTATTTTGGTGCTTCGGCCCCCCAATTGTCTGAGGGACAGCAACCTGGCCCCCAGCTCAAACAGGTTGCATACCCCTGCTCTATGGACTATATCTGGTTCACAAAGACATTTAAGAGACTTGTTTTGACCACGTCATATTTATTTTGGTTGCCTTGATATTTGATAGATGCCTTAGTGTTGTGACATTTATTGCCATTTATTGACTTTTGCATATGGTCATTGTCTAGTTTACACATTGATGATTTCCATTTATTGGTTACTTTTACATTTATGGTGTGAATGCAAGTGAGAGAATTCCCAAAACACCCCAAGCCCATCCAAACCATGGGTTTCATTAACTGATGCTTCCTAGAGCCCCAGTTTTAGACTCCACAATTCACACCCCAAAATTTCTTGGCAAAGATAAAATTCAGAAACCATTTCAGTTACATGATATCACTTGACTTCAAAGGTTTTTTTTGGGGGGGGAGATGATAGCTATACTAGACGTCTTCCAAATTTTGGGGTGTGTATACTTGCTTTCCTTGCAATGGCCCTAACCAGACCTGGAAACACTGAGCTGCCATGAACCCAAAAGCCTAAGACCACGTACACAGGGCAAGCAGAAGGAGATCAAAAGGGAGGTTTGGAAGCTGCATTAAGAAAGGGATTTCACACTTCCAGAAGGCAGGAAAGTTAAGGTAATTTACAACCAGGATGGTTCTGCACCTAAGCTGGAATCCCATTTTATAACCCATTTCTACCTTGATATCGCTATTTTGAGTGATCTCTCTTCTATGCAGACTTGACCCTCTTTTATGTATCTTTGCCTGAGGCTAGTTTTTGGCTATGTAAAGTACCCAAAATCCTTTGTTCATTGAGTTAGATAGAATTCATAGTGACTCCACATCACCCTGAATTCTGACTAGTGTCTGACTGGCTGCCATCTAATTCAGTGCTCTCAAGCAACATAGTCTAGCACCCACCATCCAATCAGACCCTCCAGAGTCATACCAAATTCAGCAAACACTAATTCTTTTATTCCTGAGCCTCTTGTATAAGTGTGTGAGTTAGTGCATGTCTTGACATGTGGTCCCCTTAATAAACATTCAGTTCATTGAGAGAATTCTGCCTCAGTCTTTCCTGGTATTCCCATCATCTCCATAAATGCTGGGACATATCCTATGGCTGTTTTTGTAGTGCAGTCAAAATAATTGAACTAATTAAAAATTCCCCCTAAGAGATTTTGGCTAAAGGGGTCAGCTTGGTTCTGAGACTTGGTAGAAGTCTCTGTGTTATTAATTCCTTAGCTAACCTAAATGACCCTGCACACAGAACAGATTCAGAGCACACATCTTGCTTTAGGCAGCTCAGCCAGTGTCCTGATAACTCCATTCTGAAATTAGGAAAAAAACCCAAAACATCTCCTTAGGTGAGGAGCCCATGACAAAAATCAAATGTCTCCTTGTATAGAAAGGAGTGACTTGCTTAGGATTAATGAGGTCATGATCTATTTTTGAACACAAATATTTAACATAAGAAGATTTTTGATCAAAGCCCACCAGGTCCAGCAAGCTGTTACCAATTGTGGTTAACAGAACAAGGGAATGTAGGAAATCATCCCTTTCTGTCACTTTCCACCCAACCACCCCTGCCCAAAATGATCTACTGACTCTCAATATAAAGTTTCCATTTAGCTTCCATGGGCACAAGCTGTAGAAAGATTTTACTATGAATTTGTTTGAAACTGTCCTTTGCAGTTACTTGAGCTTGTAGCCAACATGTACTTTGTTGGAATAATTAAACATATGCAAGCTTATTGCATATACAACTTTATACTGCATATAAACTTATTTATAGCAAATTATTTATATAAGCTTATTGCATATAAACAACTACTGGGCAGCAGCAGCAAAGGTGGGTGTCACTAAAGTGAAGAACAGCAGTGACATCATTGCTAACATTTGTTAGCACTGCACATAGGGAGGTGTAGATGGCCTTCCTTGTGTAATCTCCCACCTAGAAAACCCTATGAGGAGACATTGAAAGTGTTACACAGGCAGGACAAGAGCACTAACGGAGAGACAGATAGAAACTAAAGCAAAACACACTAAATAATAATAATAATAATAATAATAATAATAATAATAATAAAATTTGTTTGTATCCCGCTTATTGAAAAAACAATCCAAGCGGCTTACATAAAAAACCCATACAATATAACCCCAAAGACCAACCCACCCCCCCTTAAAACAGGATTAAACATCTCATAAATAAAATAACAATAGACATAAAAACAATTAATAAAAACAATAACAAATAAAAACATTTATAAAACAGCAAATCCTGGCCAACCTCTAAGACATTCCTCATCCATCGAAATGATGGGGCGACGAGAGGAAGAAGGGGGCTGGGAAGCCCAAGGCTGGCATAATTAATATGGCAAGGCCTGCCGGAAGAGATCCGTCTTGACAGCTTTTTTAAAGCTGTCTAAAGATGTCAGCTGACGGATCTTGTCTGGCAGGTCATTCCAGAGTTTGGGGGTGACAGCAGAGAAAGCCCTCTGGGAGGTCGTCACAAGCCTTAATTTTTGAGGCTGCAGCAGGTTCCTCCCAGAGGACCGGAGAGCACAGGGAGGATTGTATGGGAGGAGGCGGTCCCTGAGATAGCTTGGACCCAAGCCATTTAGGGCTTTAAGGGTAATAACCAACAACTTGTACTGGGCCCGGAAACTAATAGTCAGCCAGTGGAGGGACCTCAAAACATGCATAATGTAGTCCCTCCTAGATGTACCAGAAATGAGCCTGGCTGCCATGTTTTGGACCAGCTGGAGCTTCCGAACTAAGCACAAGGGTAGCCTCATGTAGAGTGCACTACAGAAGTCGAGGTGTGAGGTTACCAGCGCATGCACAACAGTCTCAGGATCCCTTACTTCCAGAAAAGGGCGCAGCTGGCATATGCGCCGGAGCTGATAATAGGCGCTCCTGACTGTCGCATTTACATGATTTGTCATCAGGAGCGACGAGTCAAGGAGCACCCCCAGACTGCGAAAACAGTCACTAGAGGGAAGTGTGACCCCATGCAGGACTGGAGGTTGCAACCCAATTCTTGGTTTCGGGGCCACTACCGTGAGCACCTCCGTCTTGTCTGGATTCAGTTTCAATCTGTTTTTCCTCATCCAGCCCATTACCGCTTGAAGACATTCATTGAGAGAAGAGATGCCATTGGAATTCAAGGCCGATGAACGAGACACGGAGAAATAGATTTGGGTGTCATCAGCGTACTGATAACACCTAGCACCATAACTCCGTATTATCTCACCCAGCGGCTTCATATAGATGTTAAATAACATTGGAGACAAAATAGCCCCCTGAGGGACCCCACAAGTGAGGTCCCTCTTACAGGAGCTACAGTCCCCGAGCAGCACCCTCTGGGACCTACCCGAGAGGAAGGACCAGAACCACTGAAGAGCAGTGCCCCTGATACCTTACCCCCTCAGGCGGTCCAAGAGGATGCCGTGGTCTATCGTGTTGAAAGCCGCTGAGAGGTGTAATAGGGTCACACTACCCTTGTTGATGCTCAGACACAGATTGTCGGTCAAGGCAACCATGGCAGTCTCAACCCCAAAGCCTGTCCTGAAGCTGGTTTGAAATGGGTCTAGATAATCGGTTTCATCCAAGACAGCTTGGAGCTGAAGAGCAACCGCCCTCTTGATCACCTTGCTCAAGAATGGCAGCAGTGACACAGGCCTATAGTTTCTTATTTCCAGGGAGTCTAGGAAAGGTTTTTTCAGAAGCGGCCTAACAGCCGCTTCCTTCAGACAAGATGGAACATGTCCTTCCCCAAAGGATGAATTGATGACATCTGTGAGGAATCTCCTCAATGCACCCCCCCCTGGACAGCCAGCCATGATGGGCAAGGGTCGAGAGGGCAAGTTGTCTTCCTCACCTTACCAAGCAGCTTGTCCACATCCTCGATACTCACAGATTGGAGCTGATCCAGTATAACTACATCAGCGGAGTCGCTGGACACCTCGCCTGATGACTCTGTTTCAATAGTGGCATCTAAGTCGGCTCTTATCTGAGAGATTTTATCTGCAAAGTAGTTGTCACAGTAGGCTGTCACAGGGTTAAGTAAGGGGTTTGGCACAAGTGGCACCTGCGTCATCTACCTCACCACCCTAAACAGCTCTGCCAGACAGGACTCTGCAGACGCAATACGTGCAGAGGAGAAAACTCTCTTCGTTGCACATATTGCCTCCCGATAGGAACGAAGAAGGTTCCTTTGGCGATTTCTGTCAGATGAGAGTCAAGTCTTCCACCACCTGCGCTCTAGCCGTTGTCCAACCCGCTTCATCTTCCTAAGCTCTAGTGTATACCAAGGCCTCCGATTAGAAGTGGGTTGGCAAGGGCGCTTGGGAGTGATCGTGTCAATAGCCCTAGTAAGATTGGTGTTGCAAGTATTAACCAGCGCTTTGACAGGATCACTGGCATTCCCAACCATTAAACCATCCAAGGCTTTCTGGAATCCAAGAGGATCCATGAGCCTTTGAGGGCGGACCATTCAAATGGGTCCACCACCCCCGGAGGGGCAGACATTGACTTTAAGTTCCGTCTTGACCAGGAAATGATCTGTCCATGACAATGTGAAGGTACTTACCACCTCCACCCATGGATATTTCTGTTCCGTACTGCACAATGTGTGGGCCCGTTGACCAATTGGGATAGGCCCATGTTTGTCATGATCTCCATGAACTCCCAAGCCTGTTAAATTGGTCTCGAGTGGAATGTTGAAGTCCACCAAAACTAAAAGTCTGGGAGACTCCAACAGCAGCTCTGAGACCAACTGCGTCAACTCGGTAAGGGAGTCTGCTAGACAACGGAGTGGCCAGTAGACTAGCAGAATCCCCAAACTATCCCTGGTCTATAGGCTAAGGTACATACACTCGAAATGGGCTGTGTTCTGGGCAAGTATCCTGGTCAAGGTCAAGGTGTTCTTATGAACCAGATCCACTCCACCCTCACGCCCACTTCCCCTCACCTGCTCACTGACAGAGTACCCAGCTGGGAGGGTCTGCGCCCATATAGCAGCGCTGTCCTCCCCCAGCCAGGTCTCTGTAAAACAAGCCACTTCGGCATCCTCATCCAGGAGGAGATCCTGGATGATGTGAGTCTTGTTTTTAACTGACCTGGCATTGCAGAGGAGCAGAGTGAGGTTCTGTAGAATGGTTGGTCTGCTCTCCAAGCCATTCTGGGAAACAGAGGGAACTGAAGGTGGGATAGCCTTCAAACAGCGATCCCGCCTTCTTTTGTAACATGTGTTCCTTCTGTTCCAGCTGTTGGTGTGTGGATGATGAGTGTTGTAGTGATGTCTTTTGGCACCCAGCAGAGTCTTCAGGACAAGCTGGCTGCTGTGATCCACAGCCACTGTGTAGATTTGCCATCAACTGGCTCAGCTTCTCTTCTCCAGCATCCTGTCTTCCTCAGTCAAGAAGACACATTGTAAAGTCTAAAAGCATAGCTTTATTAATGCATATAAAAAGTAAAAATAAGATAACTAAGTAAAATCCATTGTGATGAACTTGTCCAGTTCAGCCATACAAGATTACATCTTTAACAATCCAAAAAACATTAGGATCCAACTTGTTGCAGCATCCAGCCACACACCCTCACACGTTCACATCTTGAACAATAAACAATTCTTAGACAAAGGACTCTCTAGGCCCATCCCATACTCCACCTTCTAGGTGTTAACTTTATGTTAATTGGATAATGACAGTATGATGTATGCTAACCCAGCCTCTTGCTGTCCATCATCCACCACGTGAGTAACTTTCCCAAGCTAACGATGTTTACGTATTTGATGTATCTTTGTTATCCATAACAAAGTCTCGTTCCATTAGTTTTACCTCTGAGAAAGTACATTGTTGATGTCTCTGTTACCACCTGGCGTTGATTCACCCTGTTTCTCTAAATATTGTTTGTGCCTTGTCTAGAAACTGTTCTCAAGTGGAAAATTACAGACACACACACATCTTTACATTTCACCTTTGACTATATATCCCATTCATATCCTAACAATCCCCTCCTGAAATGTATAGATGTGTGAGATCACTATTATTGTTGTTGTTATTAAAACCATCTAAGCACAATGTTTGACTCTATATACTTAAAGTGACATCTCAATCTGTTATAACCATTGTTAATGTTGTTTTATCTCTAAAACCCTTTGTTAATATATCTATAGTGTTGTGTCTTGTCTTTAAACTCTAAGCACACAATTTTATTTTGAACTAGTTTTCCCTAGCATTTTGTCATAAAACTCTAACGTATCTTAACCTATATTTTAACATTTTTTAACACCTTTGCTTTTGTCATAAAAATGTATGTCTGTGAATCTCTATATATCACAACTGACAACTCACAATTTAAATCTTATAACTGTTTAATCTATTTTATCTCATTTAATGTTATATATATTTGTCTTATCAGCACTTAAAACTCTATCAACACTTATAACTATATATCCTTATTTTTAATCTATCAAACTATTAAGCTTGTCTATATTTAAACAACAATCTTTAAACTGACTATCATATCACATAACTTTAAAGCAAATGAACTATCTATAAAACACTCTTATTTTAATGTGGTTATTTTAAATCACAAGCCTCTATCTCTTAAAAAAAACTTATCAAATGTTTTATTGTTGTCTAATCTATTATTTAAAACAATTGGTTTTCTTAAACACCTATAACAACACAATTATAATCTATTATTTATCAACTATAAACATCAAACCTTTTATAAAGCCTCTCTATATCTGGATATTTAAAACTCTCTGTAATTTTACTTTAAACAAAACCTATTGACTTTAAACTTGTCACCACCTCTGCACTTTGTAAATCACACTTTTTAAACTCTTTCTATGTTGCCTCACTAAACACATTTTATCAGCAGTCCAGTAACTTTAAAAATAAAATCTCAAAAAATCAAAACTTTTGATACCAAATCTCTCTAGACAACTTATTTTTTTTTAAATCTCTCAAATCTAAACAACCAAAGCTGTCATCTCTTTGTGTTAACACATCAGCATTTAAACAAGCAATCTCAAAACCAAAATGTTAAACTTACTAGCCCCTCCTTACTGTTAAAAGCTTATTTTAGTCACAAGCTCTCAGCCTCAGACTGTTTTATCAATGTTTTCAAACCTTTGTTGAACAAATCCTTTTGTTATTAACCTAGCTTTGTATTTTCATTTGTCATCAGGCATCTTTTATTTTGTATATCTATTCACCTTGTGATTTTTGTCTTTAGGTCTATCAACCACATTTTAAACATCTCTTTGTCAATTTTAAACACTTAAACTTTTTGCTGCACTGCAGTGTATCATTTTCATGTTTTTCAACAGAAAAAAAAACTTTTAAAACTTTTAAAACCTCTGAAACTCCCTGAAACTCTTTAACACTGTCTGAAACTCCTTAAAACTCTCTTTGAAACTCTGTGGCTCACCAGCCACTTATGTATAAACTCTTGTCCTTTGTATAATAAACTTGTGTGTTGTTTTTCACTCTCTATTAATTTTTTTTTCTAACATAACATGTATCATTTTCTCTCTCTCTCTCTCTCTCTCTTTTTTGTCTAGACTTGTGTGTCCTTTGATTTTTGTCATTCTATCTTTTAATGATCTTGTCTGTATTGTCTGATCTAAAGTGTTTTTCTCACTTTAAAAAATTAATGTTTGTCTATCTTTTGTGTGTTGTGTGTCCCTCCATTTTCTGACACTTGGATCTTTAACTGTCTTATCTTTAGTAAAACCTCTTGTTTGAATGTATCTTTTTTCAACTTAGAATCATAAAGTTGGAAAAGACCAAAAGGGCATCTAGTCTAACCCCCTGTCATGCAGGAACTCCCAATCAAAACTTGAATGTTTTCCACAATTGTTATTTTTTAAACATTAAAACTTTTCCCCACCATCAAGGTGAAATCTCTAACTGTTATTTTTGAATATTTTATAACACCATCTTGACACTTTGGTTTAATTTTTCTTTTAAAACATGTTAGCACATATATCTTTGTATATTGTCTAAAACCTGTTAAATATTTTAAATTCAGTGGATCCCCACATAACATGTGTAACAATGTTGGATTTTTTTTTCTCTCAGCCAGTTTCTCAAACTGTGAGCCAAAAATTTTCTTTTCTCTCCGGTCTGTGAGCAAAGACCCTTTGTAATTAATTTTTTTTTTCATTGTTAAAAACTTTTAATTATATCACATCTCTGTCTTAAAACTCTGACATATAAAAACTCTGGAAAATCTATCTATAATCATTAAAAAAAATAATTGTTTTCACTCAGTAACACACATTTGTCCCTTTTGTTTAACAGCAACCTCAACAGGTTATTTTTGCAATTCACTTGTTCCGGTTTTGTCACAGGAAAAACCTTGACTTTTTACTCTGTGGCAAACCAAACATCTCCCAAATCATTTGTATAATAAAACATTTTTCAAAAAAAATTTAGGATCTATATCTCACCAGCTTAACAAGCTATCAAATCTTATGGGTTTTTTTTTTAGAATTTTATATTGATGTGCATAACCAGAATGTAATGATTCATTTCTCACACCTGCACATTTAGCATTTGTCTCACTTTGTATAAAACACATATTTTCCCTCTTACAGCTTTTGTACACACCTCCCCAGCCGGGGTGATTTTATATTTTTTTCCCCACAAAACTCAGTGGCACACCAACTAAACACCTTTTGTAAAACAGGTATACATAAAACATTTTCAAAGTTTTTTTTCACTAAAACTTGGCATGTAGACATTTCTCAATTTCTTTTAACATCTCTTACCCCTCCATCAGCTAGATAAACATCTTTAAGATTGGAGGATCTCTTTATTTTTCAGCAAAACTGTAACATATGTCCCAGAATATATAGACTTTTGTCCTCAGGTTTCACCTGTTTGAGTCACAGTCACAGCTCTGTAAAACAGCTTGTAGCTTCTCTGTTTCTCCCAATGTCTCTGGGTTGTAGATAGATTGTTGATTGTAGCAAACATCCTTGCATTGCCATTTTTAAAACTCCTGTTCTGCCGGCAGTAAAAGCATCGATTCGCACTCCGTGCATCAGCTGTCTTTTTTTTTTCAGGATGCATATCTTGACCTCAAGATACTGTCCCAGGCTTTCTCCCAAGCCTATATTTTTGGCTTTTTTAAGCAAACTGCTTTTTTTTGGCATTTTCTGGCCTCTTCAAGCAAACCGCTTGGCTTAACAGATTCCCATCTTTTGGAACCTCAGGCCTCCAGCAAAACTTTTGGCATTTAGCAACACCGTTGCAGCCCCACACAGCATTGACCACTGTGTAAAACTTTACCCCCACCAGGGATTTTTGTATTTTTTTTCCCCAAGAACTGTAAAGTCCTTTGACCACAGCATTTGTGACAAAGTTGTGTAGAAATCATTTATTCTTTCTTCAGTTCCCAAAACCTTTGGCTGAAGAAACATCCTCTCCCAAAACTTTTAACTGTAACTCAGAGAGGGGTAACAGAATGAGTTCTCTTGGCTTAGGCAACCGCCTGTGTCCAGCAATCATGCTGCATTTTAAAACTGCATACATTGCAACATGTATTCTGTGACTCAAGCCCCAGCTGCTTCCATATCAAACAAAACGGCCTTTAACAGAGTCTTTTGCAGCTTGAACAAAAACAAAATTTTCACTGCATTGAACCCGCAGTATTCTCAGCATTTTAGGCTTTGTTTTTCTCTGCATCTTACTGTTTAAAGAGTGGAGTCTCTTTAAACAGACTAGCCATTTCTGACAAAAACAAGCCATAAACTAACAAACAGGCCATAACTAACAGAAAAGCCATAACTGGGCCCATAACCCTTGTTGGTGTGTGGATGATGAGTGTTGTAGTGATGCCTTTTGGCACCCAGCAGAGTCTTCAGGACAAGCTGGCTGCTGTGATCCACAGCCACTGTGTAGATTTGCCATCAACTGGCTCAGCTTCTCTTCTCCAGCATCCTGTCTTCCTCAGTCAAGAAGACACATTGTAAAGTCTAAAAGCATAGCTTTATTAATGCATATAAAAAGTAAAAATAAGATAACTAAGTAAAATCCATTGTGATGAACTTGTCCAGTTCAGCCATACAAGATTACATCTTTAACAATCCAAAAAACATTAGGATCCAACTTGTTGCAGCATCCAGCCACACACCCTCACACGTTCACATCTTGAACAATAAACAATTCTTAGACAAAAGACTCTCTAGGCCCATCCCATACTCCACCTTCTAGGTGTTAACTTTATGTTAATTGGATAATGACAGTATGATGTATGCTAACCCAGCCTCTTGCTGTCCATCATCCACCACGTAAATAACTTTCCCAAGCTAACGATGTTTACGTATTTGATATATCTTTGTTATCCATAACAAAGTCTGCTTCCATTAGTTTTACCTCTGAAAAAGTACATTGTTGATGTCTCTGTTACCACCTGGCGTTGATTCACCCTGTTTCTCTAAATATTGTTTGTGCCTTGTCTAGAAACTGTTCTCAAGTGGAAAATTACAGACACACACACATCTTTACATTTCACCTTTGACTATATATCCCATTCATATCCTAACACCAGCCATACCTCCCGTTCACCAGCACGACTCCAATATCCGCCCCCTCCTCATTCCCAGCCTTGGGAAGAGCAAAAGAGCTCAAAGCCACTAGAAGACTGAGGTGACTTGGGCGTAAAGCACTTCCAGCACTCCAATCCAAATATTATAAAGGCAGATGGTAAACCCTGTGACTAACTTAACAGATCTTAACAAGCACCCCTTCCTCAGGTTCTTTTTCATTGCCTACCTTAGGAACATTGCTATAGGCCCTATACAAAGTTCCCAGCGGGGATGCCAGCCAGGGAAGATAGTCTTAGCTGGGTGATTGTCAGCCTCACTACTGTCGGGGCTGATGATAGAATGTTAGTCCCGCCCAGTCTACAAATATGCCGGGGGAGAGATGGACTCAGGCAGGGTTTTATCCCCGCCGGTGCTCCTCCCGGCTCCTGCACAGCTGTGGCAGCTCAGGCAGAGATGGTCCTCCTTGGGCTGGGGTCCGGAAGCCATCGTCCAAGTCCAAAGCACTGCTGCTTCGCCGCTTGGGTGCCGGGGGAGAGATGGACTCAGGTGGGGTTTTATCACAGTTCTCCAGAGTCCTCCAGCTGGCTGGCTGGCTGGCAGGTGTTCCTGGGGTGGGGGTGGTGGAGTGACTTCCAAGGCCAGCCACCCCTGGCCACACCCCAACTACATGCCCAGCTGCCTTCTACCCTGGTGTAATGTGGGAAGAAGACTTTATCACAATCCTCTAGAGTCCCCTGGCTGGCTGGCTGGCTGGCTGGTAGGTGTTCCTGGGGTGGGGGTGATAGAGTGATTTTAAGGCCAGCCACTCCTGGCCACACCCCAATTACCTGCTCAGCTGCCTTCTACCCTGGTGTAATGTGGGAAGAAGGCTCAGCTGCCTTCTACCCTGGTGTAATGTGGGAATAAGGCTTTATCGCATTCCTCCAGAGTCCTCTCGCTGGCTGGCTGGTAGGTGTTCCTGGGGTGGGGGTGGTGGAGTGATTTTTAAGACCAGCAACTCCTGGCCACACCCCAATTACCTGCTCAGCTGCCTTCTACCCTGGTGTAATGTGGGAAGAAGGCTTTATCACAGTCCTCCAGAGTACTCCGGCTGGCTGGCTGGTAGGTGTTCCTGGGGTGGGGGTGGTGGAGTGACTTTTAAGGCCAGCCACTCCTGGCCACACCCCAGTTACCTGCTCAGCTGCCTTCTACCCTGGTGTAATGTGGGAAGAAGGCTTTATGACAGTCCTCCAGAGTCCTCCGGCTGGCTGGCTGGCTGGCTGGCTGGTAGTTGTTCCTTGCAAGAGCAGTTAAGGGCAGTCAAAAATGATGAAGCAAGCAGGAAACACTCTTAGAAAAACAATCCCCATCAGAAGCAGCAACACACATAAAATAGAAACATGGTATGTGAGAACCATGATCCAAGGGAAACTAGACATAGTGAAAATGAAAATGCAATGCATGAACATAGTAGTACTCGGGATGAGTGAGTTAAAATGGACAGGAATGGGCCACTTTGAATCAGACAACTACATAGTGTTCTACTCAGGGAATGAAAAGACAAGAAGAAATGGGGTGGCTTTCATACTAAGAAAAGATGTAGCAAAAGCAGTCAGAGGATACAATGCAAAATCAGACCGAATCATCTCAATAAGGCTCCATGGGAAACTTATGAATGGTACCATAATTCAAGTATATGCACCAACAACTGAGGCAGAACAAGAGGAAATTGATAGATTTTACGAAGGAGTACAGGAAGAAATTGACAACACACCCACACAGGATGTCAAGCTGATCATTGGAGATTGGAACACAAGAGTGGGAAGTAAAGAAGAATAAAAAAATGGTAGGCAGACTTGGACTAGGCAAAAGGAATGAAGCAGGTGAGAGTCTGACAGATTTTTTTGAAGCCAACAAACTATTCATTGCAAACATATTTTTCATGCAACCAAAGAAAAGGTTAGACACATGGACATCACCAGATGGCCAACACAAAAACCAAATAGATTATATAATTGGAAGCAAAAGATGGTGAAGCTCCATACTGGTGGCCAAGACTTGACCAGGTGCTGATTGTGGCACAGATCACGAACTATTCATTTGAAAAATAAAAGTAAAACTCAAGAATAGAACAAAACCAGTCATCATACCAAAATACATTTCTACAGAATTCATTGACAATATAAGGAACAGATTTACAGTTCTAAGTATAATAGATCATGAACTGGAACTGGTCTGAAGCCAGGGACATAATAAAAGAAGAATGCATAAAGACACTTCCAACAGACAAAAGGAGAATGAAGAAACCATGGATGACAGATAAAACTCTACAAGCAAGAAAGGAAAGGAAAGAAACAAAACAAAAAGGAGATAGGAATAAACTATGAAACATGAATGCAACAATACAACAGCTAGTGTACAAAGATAAGGAAAATTATTACAACAATAAATGTAGAGAAACAGAAGACAACAACACAAAGAAAAAGAATGAGAAACCTATTCCACAAGATTCGAGAAATCAAGGGAAAGTTCAAACCACGGACCACTCTATAACAATGATAATAACATAATTCAATGAAAGGCTATGGAATACCATTAAAGACATATGAGTGCCAACACATCTGATAGTCCTAATGAGTATTCAGGACAAGGGGTTATTGTCAGAACACGGAGAAACAGAATGGTTCCCAAGTGGCATAGGGGTCAGACAAGGCTACATTCTTTCACCTTATCTGTTCAACGTGTGTGCAGAACATATTATAAGAAAAGCAGGCTTGGACACAGAAGAAGAAGGAGTGAAAATAGAAGGAAGGAATATCAACAATCTGAGATATGTTGACAACACCATAATACTAGTAGAAAAAAGAAGAATGTGCAAAGGCAGACTTATTGTTGAAAATAAAGAAAAAAATTATAATGACCACAGAGAACTTGTACATATTCAAAGTAGACAATGAGGAAATAGAAATAGTAAAAGTGTCCTCATATCTGGGATCAAATATTGATTGGAATGGGAACTGCAGCCAAGAAATCAGGAGAAGATTAAAAATGGGGAGGGAGGCTATGAAAGAACTAGGAAAGATCCTAAAATGAAAAGACATACAACTCAGCACAAAACTCAGAATCATACAAGCCATCGTATTCCCTATTAACATGTATGCATATGAGAGCTGGACAGTCAAGGAAGAAGATAGGAGGAAAATCAACTTGTTTGAGATGTGGTGCTGGAGAAAAGTGCTGAGGATTCCATGGACAGCCAAAAGGACAAACAAATGGGTCCTAGAACAGATCAAGCTAGAGATATCCCTAGATGCCAAGATGACAAGACATAGGGCCTTTGCAGACTGCCAGAAATAGTGCACATTAAATTGAGGCACTGCCCTGGCTCAGTGCTAGGGAATCATGGGAACTGTAATTTATTTGTGGCACCAGAGCTCTCTGACAGAGAAGGCTCAATGTCTCAGAAAAAAATACACTTCCCATGACTCCCTAGCACTGAGCCAGGACAGTGCTTCAATTTAATGTGCACTATTTCTGGCAGTCTGCAAAGGCCCTTAGACTGTCATAGTTTGGACACATCAAGAGAGGGCATGAATAATTGGAAAAAACAATAAAGGTGGAGGGAAGTCGAAAGAGAGGAAGGCCACATGCTAGATGGATGGTCTTTATTAAAGAGACAAGACTTAAAGAGACAAGACTATTAAAGACAAGACTTAGGGCCTTTGCACACTACTAGAAATAGTGCAAATTGAGACCACTTTAACTGCCCTGGCTCAGTGCTAGGAATCATGGGAACTGTAGTTTCTTGTGGCACCAGAACTGAAGGTTCTGTACTGCCTGTACTGAAGAAAGATAGTGCTGGTGAGAAGATTTGAAAAGGGGGGGGGGCTGGCTTGATGGGGGAAGTTATGGGAATTGTAGGTGGGTGCTGGTTTTGGCACCAAGGATGTTGGGTGGAGTTTAATGTTTGGGGTTTTTAAGATATTGTTTGGCTTAGAGAGGGCAGTTCTGGCTTAAACACTGACTGGTGAATGTCTGACTATGTGTTTTCAATAAACTTCTTGTTGGTTCAACTCACTGGAGTTATTGATACACAAGAGTTGTTTGTTTTTTTTAATTTGCTCACGTCTGACAATATCCTTGCTACAAAATAATATCTTTGACTTGTCTTGATAGAATTACGGCCTAGATAGATTCAACTCCAATAGATCTTGCACTGGAAAAGCTGTCACACCAAATTTTTATTCATAATTATTATTGAATAGCTAAGACAGATTTAACTATTGCCATTTATTGAGCTGTTTTAACACAAGTAGTTTATGTAACAAATCCCAGCTAAAATCCCAATTCTCTATTGCCAAAGAGAAAGCTAAATGTATACATTCAGAATTATAGCAGTTAATATGCTTTCTTTTTCATTTATGCCTCTGGTGACCCTTCAAAGATTTTTGAAACCTTTAAAGTCTGTTAATTCTTTCTGCTAATCTTTGAAAACTTTTTCCATTTTTTATGATTGGAATAACTTGAAACAAAAATAACAGCATGGGTAAAACTATCATTTTTACCATAACTATCTTACCCAACAAAGATAGTTTCAAATCTTTCAAATTGTTCAAGTCATTTTTGATTTTCTGTCAATTTTTTGTAGTTATTTTTAAGCAAGTCTGAATTCTTATTTGTTATAGTTATACCCAAATATTTTACTCTGTCATTAATACTGAGTGTTCCTTCCATAAGTTCTGCTCACTGGTTCTATAGTTTTCATAATGACTATAGATTTAACTATGCTTATTTTCAATCCTGAAATAACTTCAAAATCTTTTAAACGTTTTATCAATTCCTTCACACTGCTTAGTTGATCTTCCAAAGTGACAACAATGTCATCTGTGTAAGCAATAACTTTCAAACACTCCCCTTTGAAATGTACACCTCTGATATTGATCTTGTTTCTTATATTTATTAATAATGCTTCCAACACTAATATAAATAACAAGGGGGATAAAAGGAATAAAGAAGCCATGGAAAAAGGACTGGGAAAAAGTAATATCCTTTATGAAAGGAAAATGGATCAATCTGACAAACATGGAACATATGGAAACAAATTTAGATTTATAAATATGAAGGCCTCAATGGCATAAAATCAAGAATAAATATATACGATTTATACATGGTTACAAGTCTACAAGGTTATTTAAATCCCTGAAATTAGTGTACATTTAAGTAGGTAAATATGTTTTATACTTTTAAATATTAGAGAATATGAATAATGAAGAAATGGAAAAGAAATATGTCTGCTAATAGGTATATATTGTACAAAGGAGTAAATCTTTATTTATAAACCTGAGGGGTGGAGGAAAATAAATTCTGGGGAAAGTGGTGTTACAGATAGAAAAAAACTATAAAAGTGAAAGAAAGCAATCAGAGTATTTCTTAAAGGAAGAAAATGCAAAGAATATTTATTGATATGGATATTGTAATATCAGGGGGAAGAGTGGGAATTATTTTATATCTATATCTATATCTATATAGATATATGTTTTAAATGGAACATGTATAAGAAATGGAAAAAAGGGGAAATCACCAAAAACAATAAACGAGCACATGTAGGGGTAAAGTCAGAAAAGCTAAAGTGCAGATGGAACTCAGGCTTGCTAGAAAGGTTAAGAACAACAAAAAGGGCTTTTTGGGGGGTATGTCTGTAGCAAAAGGAAGAAGAAGGAAATGGTAGAGCTACTGTGCAGAGAAGATGGCAAAATGCTAACAGGGGACAAAGAAAAGGCAGAACTCCTCAACACCTTCTTTGCTTCAGTCTTCTCAGAAAAAGAAAACGGTGCTCAACCTGAGAAAAATTGAGCAGAGGACATAATAGCAGAAATGCAGCACAGAATAAACAAAGAGGTAGTACAGGAATACCTGGTTAATCTAAATGAATATGAGTCTCCAGGACCAGATGAACTTCATCCAATGGTATTGAAAGAACTGGCAAGTGTAATATCAGAGCCATTGGCAATAATCTTTGAGGACTCCTGGAGAACAGGAGTCCCAGCAGACTGGAGGTCGGCAAACATTGTCTCCATCTTCAAAAAGAGAAAAAAGAGGATCCCAACAGTTATCATCCAATTAGTCTGACATCAATACCAGGAAAGATTCTAGAGAAGATCATTAAACAGAGAGTCTGTGAACATTTAGAAGGGAATGCCATAATCACAAAAAATCAACATAGGTTTCAGAGAAATGAGTCATGCCAGACAAATCAGATATCCTTTTTGGATAAAATTACCAGCTTGGTAGATGAAGGGAATGCTGTGGATATAGCATAACTGTATTTCAGTAAGGCCTTTGACAAGGTTTCCCATGACATTCAGGCAAACAAGCTAATAAAATGTGGGCTAGACAAGGTAACTGTTATATGGATTTGTAATTGGTTGACTGGCCAAACCCAAAGGGTGCTCAACAAAGGCTGCTAAATGGTGAAGGGCCTGGAAACCATGCCTTATGAGGAACGACTTAGGGAACTGGGTAAGTTTAGCATGGAGAAGAGACAGTTAAGAGGTGATATGATAGCCCTGTTTAAGTATTTGAAGGGGTGCCACATTGAGGAGGGAGCTAGCTTGTTTTCTGCTGCTCTAGAGAATAGGACTTGGAGTAATGGATGCAAGCTACAGGAAAAGAGATTCCACCTCAACATTAGGAGGCACTTCCTCATAGTAAGGGGTGTTCGACAGTGGAACATTCTCCCTTGGAGAGTGATGGAGTCTCTTTCTTTGGAGATCTTTAAACAGAGGTTGGATGGGCATCTGTCGGGTATGCTTTGATTTTGAGTTCTTGCATGGCAGGGGGTTGGACAGGATGGCCCTTGTGGTTTCTTCCAAATCCATGATTCTAATAGTATTTTCTGGCGTATAAGACTACTTTTTAACCCAGGAAAATCTTCTCCATTGTCGGGGGTCGTCTTATACGCCGGGTGGAGGAGGAGGAGGAAGAAGAGGTGGCGCGGCATGAGGTGGGAGGAGGAAGAAGAGAGGAAGTCAGGTTAGAGGAGGAGGAGGGGGAAGAAGTGGTGGTGTGAGGCAAGAGGAGGAAGCAGCAGCGGATAAGAGGTGAACCCCTATCCTGGGGTTTTCTTGGCAAGACCAGTTCAGAGGAGGTTTGCCATTGCCTTCCCCTGAGGCTGAGTGTGTGACTTGTAAAAATTCATCCAGTGGGTTTCATGGCAGAGTGGGGAATCAAACCCAGGTCTCCAGAGTGGTAGTCCAACACTCAAACCACTACACCATGCTGGCTCCTATTCCCATGTACTACCTATGAAACAATTGTAGACTTTTTTGTTGTTTTTGTGTGTCTTCAAGTCCTTTCCGACTTATGGCAACCCTAAGGCAATCTTATCATGGGAATTTTTTTGGCATGTTTCTTTAAATGGGGGTTGCCATTGCCATCCTCTGAGGCTGAGAGTGTGTGATGTGCCCAGGGTCACTTACTTGGCCACAAATTGTACATACCCCAGAATGCATCACCTAGTATATTGACAGTCCTTCCCCACCCCCCAACACTTTCTCATTTTCTCCTGTTGGAAGAGGAGTCATCTTATACGGCGAGTATATCCCAAACTCTATATTTTATCTGGAAAAGTTAGGGGTCGTCTTATACGCCCAGTCATCTAATACCCCGGAAAATACGTGTGTGTGTGTGTGTGTGTGTGTGTGTGTGTGTACACACACACACACAGACACACAGACACAGACACACCATTTCTACTTATATATACATATTTTTATTGTAATCTTTCAATATGCCAATATATATATATATATATATATATATATATATATATATATTGAAACCATTAAATCTTTAACATTTTTAATATACAATTTTTTCTCAGTTCATAAAGGTGCAATAACCAAACTCCAGGTCCATCCCTACATGTGAACCTACACAGTAAATAACTACATCTGAAAAGTTTTGAGTCTAAAATCCTGATGGAAAACTAAACTTAAAAGAAGAGAAATATGGTTTAGATCACCTGTCATATTGGTTAAGAGTTATCCAATATATAATCAGCCCTTAGAATCCATGGGGTAATAATAATAATAATAATAATAATAATAATAATAAATTTTATTTATAGCCCGCCCCTCTGCGGAGCAATCGGGGCGGGTTACATCAATTAAAAAACAGAAGATACAGAAATTAAAAACAATCACATACCCATCCAACCCTCCCACCCCTTAAAACAGTATTAAACTAATTATTAGTTAAAACAACATGCTCCAAAGACAACAAAATAAATAACAATACAACAAATACAACATGAGCAGCAGGGGGAAGGGCAATATAGCTGTCTCCTGGAGCCGGAAGTTATTCCGGGAAGGCCTGCCAAAAGAGATCCGTCTTTAATGCTTTCTTGAAAGCCACAAGAGTGGTGATATGACGGATCTCCTCCGGCAGGCCATTCCAGAGTCTGGGAGCGGTCACAGAGAAAGTCCTCTGGGAGGTCTGAGACAGCCTAGTTTTTACTGGCTGCAACAGATTCCTCCCAGAGGACCAAAGGGTGCAGGGGGGATCATACGGGAAGAGGCGGTCCCTGAGATAAGATGGACCCAAGCCATGTAGGGCTTTAAAGGTTAAAACCAACACCTTGTACTGTGCCCGGAAACTAATTGGCAGCCAGTGGAGGGATTTAAGCACTGGTGTTATGTGCTCCCTCCTTGATGTTCCAGTAATTAGCCTGGCTGCCATGTTTTGCACTAATTGTAGTTTCCGAGTTAGGCACAAGGGTAGCTCCATGTAGAGTGCATTGCAGTAATCTAATCGTGGGGTCACCAGGGCGTGTACTACAGTTTCCAGATCCCTCATGTCCAGATAAGGGCGCAGTTGGCATATCAGCCGAAGCTGATAACAGGCACTCCTGACCACCGCATTCACCTGACTAGTCATGTGAAGCTATGAGTCAAGGAGCACCCCCAAGCTGTGAACACAGTCCTTTACGGAGAGTGTGACCCCGTCCAGGACTGGAGACTGTATTCCCAAACCTGGTTTTGGGCCTGTGACTGTGAGTACCTCCATTTTGTCTGGATTTAGCTTCAATCTATTTTTCCTCATCCAATCCATTACCGCTCTAAGACATTCATTAAGAGGAGAGACGCCATCTGAAGTCTGAGACGATGATCTGGTCATGGAGAGATATATCTGGGTGTCATCAGCGTACTGAAGACATCGAGCTCCATGCCTCCGAATGATCTCTCCCAGCGGTCTCATGTAGATATTAAATAACATCGGGGACAGGATGGCGCCCTGAGGGACGCCACAATTAAGCTCTATTTTGGACGAGCAACTGTCCCCGAGCCTCACCCTCTGAGATCTGCCCGAGAGAAAGGAACGGAACCACTGCAAAGCAGTGCCTTCGATTCCCAGCTCTCTCAGGCGATCCAAGAGGATGGCATGATCTATGGTGTCAAAAGCTGCAGAGAGATCCAAGAGCACTAACAGGGTCACACTACTCCTGTCGATACTCAGGCGGAGGTCATCGGTCAGAGCAACCATGGCAGTCTCCACTCCAAATCCTGTCCTTAAGCCAGTTTGAAATGGATCAAGATAATCGGTTTCATCCAAGAGTGTCTGGAGTTGGGAAGCAACTGCCCTCTCGATCACCTTGCTAAGAAAAGGAAGCAAGGAGACTGGTCTATAGTTGTTTCTGTCCAGGGGATCTAGAGAAGGTTTTTTCAGGAGAGGCCTAACCACCGCCTCCTTTAAACAGGATGGTACAATGCCTTTCCTGAAGGACGCACTGATCGTATCCCGAAGGAATACTCTCAACGCGGCCCCTCCCTGGACGACCAGCCAAGATGGACAAGGATCGAGGGGGCAAGTCGTCTTCCTTACCTCTCCAAGCAGCTTGTCCACGTCATCGGTACTCACAGATTGGAGCTGATCCAGCTGATCTGTATCCATTACAGATTCCCTAGCATGAATATCAAAATCCAAGGATGCTCAAGTTCTGTTGTCCCCAATGGTGGCACGTGCATGTGGCCAAGCCACCATTAGGCACAACAGGATGGGTGGGTGGGCTGTGTGGAGGTGGGGGTCAAGACAGGACTCCGAGCGGGATGACTGGAGTGGGGCTGAGCAGGGGTTGGCTCAAAGATC
Organism: Phrynosoma blainvillii; assembly: GCA_026167975.1. Taxonomy (NCBI): domain Eukaryota; kingdom Metazoa; phylum Chordata; class Lepidosauria; order Squamata; family Phrynosomatidae; genus Phrynosoma; species Phrynosoma blainvillii. Next base: position 139,263,757 of record JANUYF010000004.1, read on the forward strand.
CCCTGGCAAAGCAGTAGTTGTTTATTATTATTATTATTATTATTATTGTTGTTGTTGTTATTGTTATTGTTATTATTACCCCACCCTGCTGTCAAGCAATCGGGGTGGCTTACAAGAATTAAAATCAATACAAATCCAAAATAAACCTTCCCCACCTCTGCCCCCATTAAAACATTATTAAACCATGCATCCATTAAAAAGCCTTAACAGAAAATCTCAAAAGATACAATAAACAAAATTACAATATGCAATTAAAAAACTACAAACAACCAATGACAAACAATGGGAGAGCCAAGAACTGAGATGGTAGAGACTTGCAGACTCCTGAGGCCAGGAATCTAATCAGGAAAGGCCTGCTGGAAGAGATCCATCTTCACAGCCTTTTTAAAGCAGCAGCATTGGAAGTGCGCTTGGAGGACCCTGAGGAGGATCTGTGGTCATCCCACCAGCCCTCTCAACACCTGTGGCTGGGTAGCTCCCAAGGCTTCCAAGGCTATTTAGCCCTCCCCGCTGCCTCTTCAACACCAGCAGCAGCATTGGAAGTGTGCTTGGAGGACCCTGAGGAGGATCTGTTGTTATTCCACCAGCCCTCTCAACACCTGTGGCTGGGTGGCTCCCAAGGCTTCCAAGGCTATTTAGCCCTCCCCGCTGCCTCCTCAACACCAGCAGCAGCATTGGAAGTGTGTTTGGAGGACCCTGAGGAGGATCTGTTGTTATCCCACCAGCCCACTCAACACCTGTGGCTGGGTGGCTCCCAAGGCTTCCAAGGCTATTTAGCCCTCCCCGCTGCCTCCTCAACACCAGCAGCAGCATTAGAAGTGTGTTTGGAGGACCCTGAGGTGGATCTGCCGCACCTGTGGGGAAGCTGGGAGGAACGCCAGCGGATATTTAACCCCGCCTGAATTCCACCTCTCCTCTGGTGGCCGCGCAGTGAGTGGCGGTGTGTGGGGCTGCAGAGGACTGTTTAGCCTTGGCTCCAGCCCTTGGAGGACCATCTACCGGCCCTGAACTGCTGCACCTGCGGGGAAGCCGGGAGGAGAGCCGGCGGATATTTAACCCCGCCTGAATTCCACCTCTCCTCTGGTGGCCGTGCAGTGGGCAGCGGTGTTTGGGGCTGCAGAGAACTGTTTAGCCTTAGCTCCAGCCCTCGGAGGCCCATCTACCGGCCCTGAACTGCCGCACCTGCGGGGAAGCCGGGAGGAGCGCCGTCGGATATTTAACCCCGCCTGAATTCCACCTCTCCTCTGGTGGCCGTGCAGTGAGCGGCAGTGTGTGGGGCTGCAGAGGACTGTTTAGCCTTGGCTCAAGCCCTCGAAGGACCATCTACCGGCCCTGAACTGCCGCACCTGCGGGGAAGCTGGGAGGAGCGCTGGCGGATATTTAATCCTGTCTCAATTTCAACTCTCCTCTGGCGACTGCGCAGTGAGTGGCGGCGTTTGGGGCTTCAGCCCTCAGTGGACCATATAGCGGCCTGTACCGCCATACCTGTGGTGAGTAGCAGAATTTGAGGTGGCCGTGGAGGACTGGTTTGGCTTACCTCAGCCCTCAGAGACCATCAGCGGCCTGAGCCGCCACACCTGCTGGGAAGCCGAGAGGAGCACTGGCAGACATATAGCTCTGCCTGGATTCCATCCTCCTCCGGTGAGCGGCGGTGTTTGAGGCGACCGTGGAGGACTGGACTGGCTTGCCTCAGCCCTTGGAGACCATCAGTGGCCTGAGCCGCCACACTTGCTGAGAAGCCGGGAGGACCTCTGGCGGACATATATGTCTGACAGCAGTGAGGCGGAGCTCCGTTGCTTTTCCCAAGGCTGGGAATGAGGAGGGGGCAACTATTGGAGTTTTGCAGGGGAACGGGAGGTATGGTTGGAACAGAAGGACACATGTTACAAAAGAAAGTGGGATTGCTGTTTGAAAGCTATCCCGCCTTCAGTTCCCTCTGTTATTCAGAATGGCTTGGAGAGCAGACCAACCATTCCACAGAATCTCACTTTGCTCCTTTACAATGCCAGGTCGGTTAAAAACAAGACCCACATCATCCAGGATCTTCTCCTGGATGAGGATGCCGACCTGGCTTACTTTACAGAGACATGGCTGGGGGAGGATAGCGCTGCTGTATGGGCGCAGACCCTCCCAGTCGGGTACTCTGTTAGTGAGCAGGTGAGGGGAAGTGGGCAGGGGGTGGTGGAGTGGCTCTGGTTCATAAGAACACCCTGACCTTGACCAGGATACCTGTCCGGAACACAGCCCATTTTGAGTGTATGTACCTTAGCCTGAAGACCAGGGATAGTTTGGGGATTCTGCTAGTCTACCGGCCACCCTGTTGTCTAGCAGACTCCCTGACTGAGCTGACACAGCTGGTCTCTGAGCTATTGTTGGAGACCCCTAGACTTTTCAACATTCCGCTCAAGACCAGTTTAACAGATGCAGCTGGGGAGTTCATGGAGACCATGACAAACATGGGCCTATCCCAATTGGTCAATGGGCCCTCACATTGTGCAGGTCATACACTCGATACCCTCTTCAGTATGGAACAGGAATATCCATGGGCGGAGGTGGTAAGTACCTCCGCATTGTCATGGATGGATCATTTCCTGGTCAAGACGGAACTTAGAGCCAATGTCTGCCCCTCCGGGGGTGGTGGACCCATTCGAATGGTCCGCCCTCGAAGGCTAATGGAGCCTCTTGGATTCCAGAAAGCCTTGGAGGGTTTAATGGTTGGGAATGCCAGTGATTCTGTCAAAGCGCTGGTTAATACTTGGAACACCGATCTTACCAGGGCTATCGACACAATCGCTCCCAAGCGCCCTTGCTAACCCGCTTCTAACCAGAGGCCTTGGTATATGCCAGAGCTTAGGAAGATGAAGCGGGTTGGACAATGGCTAGAGCGCTGGTAGCAGAAGATTTGATTCTCATCTGACAGAAATCACCATAGGAACTTTCTTCGTTCCTATTGGGAGGCAATGCGTGCAGCGAAGAGAGCTTTCTCCTCTGCACGTATTGCGTCTGCAGAGTCCCGTCCAGCAGAGCTGTTTAGGGTGGTGAGGGAGATGACGCAGGTGCCACCTGCGCCAAACTCCTTACTTAACCCTGTGACGGCCTGCTGTGACACGTTTAACAACTACTTTGCAGATAAAATCTCTCAGATAAGAGCCGACTTAGATGCCACTATTGAAACAGAGTCATTAGGCGAGGTGTCCAGCAACTCTGCCGATGTAGTTATACTGGATCAGCTCCAATCTGTAAGTACCAAGGACATGGACAAGCTGATTGGTAAGGTGAGGAAAACAACTTGCCCTCTCAACCCTTGCCCATCATGGCTGGCCGTCCAGGGGGGAGATGCATTGGTGAGATTCCTCACGGATATCATCAATGCAACCTTTAGGGAAGGACATGTTCCATCTTGTTTGAAGGAAGCGGCTGTTAGGCTGCTTCTGAAAAAGCCTTCCCTTGACCCCCTGGATATGAGAAACTATAGGCCTGTGTCATTCCTGCCATTCTTGAGCAAGGTGATTGAGAGGGCGGTTGCTCTTCAGCTCCAAGCTGTCTTGGATGAAACCGATTATCTAGACCCATTTCAAATTGGCTTCAGGACAGGCTTTGGGGTTGAGACTGCCATGGTTGCCTTGACCGACGATCTGTGTTTGAGCATCGACAGGGGTAGTGTGACCCTGTTGGTGCTCCTAGACCTCTCAGCAGCATTCGATACAATAGATGACGGCATCCTCTTGGGCCGCTTGAGGGGGTTAGGTATCGGGGGCACTGCTTTGCAGTGGTTCCAGTCCTTCCTCTCGGGTAGGTCCCAGAGGGTGCTGCTCGGTGACTGTAGCTCCAGTACTTGTGGGGTCTCTCAGGGGGCTATTTTATCCCCGATGTTATTTAACATATATATGAAGCCACTGGGTGAGATAATACGGAGTTATGGTGCTGGGTGTTATCAGTACACTGATGACACCCAAATCTATTTCTCCGTGTCTCGTTCATCGGTCTTGAATTCCAATGGAATCTCCTCTCTCAATGAATGTCTTCGGACGGTAATGGGCTGGATGAGGAAAAACAGATTGAAACTGAATCCAGACAAGATGGAGGTGTTCACGGTAGCAGCCCTGAAACCAAGAATTGGGTTGCAACCTCCAGTCCTGGATGGGGTCACACTCCCCTCCAGTGACTGTGTTCGCAGTCTGGGGGTGCTCCTTGACTCGTCGCTCCTTATGACAAATCAGGTAAATGCAACGGTCAGGAGCGCCTGTTATCAGCTTCGGCTGATATGCCAGCTGCGCCCTTTTGTGGAAGTAAGGGATCTTGAGACTGTTGTGCACATGCTGGTAACCTCACACTTTGAGGTAACACGCTCTACTTGGGGCTACCCCTGTGCTTAGTTGGGAAGCTTCAGTTGGTCCAAAACATGGCAGCCAGGCTCATTTCTGGTACATCCAGGAGGGACCACATTACTCCTGTTTTGATGTCCCTCCACTGTCTGCCTAATAGCTTCCAGGCACAGTACAAGGTGTTTGTTATTACCTTTAAAGCCCTAAATGGCGTGGGTCCAAGCTATCTCAGGGACCGCCTCCTTCCATACAATCCTCCCCACGCTCTCCGGTCCTCTGGGAGGAACCTGTTGCAGCCTCAAAAATTGAGGCTTGTGGCGACCTCCCAGAGGGCTTTCTCTGCTGTCGCCCCAAACTCTGGAACGACCTGCCGAACGAGATCCATCACCTGACATCTTTATTCAGCTTCAAAAAGGCTGTTAAGACGGATCTCTTCCGGCAGGCCTTTCCAGATTAATTATCCTAGTCTTGGGCTTCCCAGTCCCCTCGGGTTACCCTTGAGTTACCGGCCCCCTTAGGATACCCGGCCCCCTTTTTCCTCTCATGGCCCCATCATTCTGATAGATGAGGAATTGTTTTAGAGGTTGGCCGGGTTTTGTTGATTTATAAATGTTTTTATTTGTTATTACTTATATGAATTGTTTTATGGCTAATAATAATAATAATAATAATAATAATAATTTTTATTTATATCCTGCCCCTCTGCTAGGCAATCGGGGCGGCGTACAGCATTTCAAAACATCAAAACAATCATTAAAGCAGATACATTCGAATCTCATCCCTCTTTCCTATTCTAGGCTGGGTGGTGCTGGGCCTAGTGTCTCTCCCTCAGATGACACTGGATGGAATGGAGGGAGGTCTCTTCTTCTTACACTAGGCCCGAAGGTGCTGGGCCTAGTGTCTCTCCCTCAGATGACACTGGATGGAATGGAGGGAGGGCTCTTCTTCTTACACTAGGCCCGAAGGTGCTGGGCCTAGTGTCTCTCCCCCAGATGACACTGGATGGAATGGAGGGAGGTCTCTTCTTCTTACACTAGGCCCGAAGGTTCTGGGCCTAGTGTCTCTCCCTCAGATGACACTGGATGGAATGGAGGGAGGTCTCTTCTTCTTACACTAGGCCCGAAGGTGCTGGGCCTAATGTCTCTCCCCCAGATGACACTGGATGGAATGGAGGGAGGGCTCTTCTTCTTACACTAGGCCCGAAGGTGCTATAAAATATATTTTAAATATATTTTATTTATGAGATGTTTAATATTGTTTTAAGGGGGGTGGGTTGGTCTTAGGGGTTATATTGTATGGGTTTTATTATGTATAAATAAATATTATTATTATTATTATTATTATTATTATTATTATTGCTTAAGATCCTGATCTGACGGATCACGTCCAGCAGCCTGTTCCATAATCTGGGGCAATTACAGAGAATGCCCTCTGGGAAGTTGCCGACACCCTAGATTTCATTGGCTGGAGCAAATTCCTCCCAGAGGACTGGAGTGCATGGGGAGGATTGTACGGGAGAAGCCAATCCCAAAGATAAGTTGGACCCAAGCCATTTAGGGCTTTAAAGGTAATCACCAACACCTTGTACTGGGCCCAGAAACTAATAGGCAGCCAGTGGAGAGATTTTAATACCAAAGTTATGTGGTCTCTCCTAGGTGTTCCCGAGACCACTCTGGCTGCCATATTTTGTACTAGCTAAAGTTTCCAGACCAAGCACAAGGGTAGCCCCATGTAGAGTGCATTACAGAAATCCAGACGAGAGGTTACCAGTGCATGCCCCACAGTCTCATGATCCCTTACTTCCAGGAAAGAGTGCAGCTAGTGTATCAGCCGAAACTGATAACAGGCACTCCTGACCATCACGTTCATCTGATTTGTCATCAGGAGTGACGAATCATGGAGCAACCCCATACTGTGAACACAGTCCTTCATAGAGAGTGTGACCCCATCCAGGACTGGAGGTTGCAACCCAATTCCTGGTTTCGGGGCTGCTACCATGAGCACCTCCATTTTGTCTGGAATTAATCTCAATCTGTTTTTCCTCATCCAGCCTATTACTGCCTTAAGACAGTCATTGAGAGGAGAGACATCATCGGGATTCGAGGCTGATGATCGAGACATGGAGAAATAGATCTGGGTGTCATCAGCATACTGATAATACCCAGCTTCATATCATCGAATGATCTCACCCAGCGGCTTCATATAGATGTTAAACAGCATAGGGGACAGAATGGCACCCTGAGGGATGCCACACGTACAATCTTTTTTTGCCGAAAACTGTCCCCAAGCAGCACCCTCTGGGACCTGCTGGAGCAGAAGGAGCGAAACCACTGCAATGCAGTGCTTCCAATTCCTAACCCACTCAGGCGATCCAAGAGGATGCTATGATCTATCATATTAAATGCCACTGAGACATCTAAAAGCACCAGTAGGGTCACACTACCCCTGTCAATACTCAGACGCAGGTCATCAGTCAAGGCAACTATGGTAGTCTCAACTCCAAATCCTGTCCTAAAGCCAGTTTGAAATGGGTCTAGATAATTGGTTTCATCCAAGACTACTTGGAGTTGAAGAGCAAATCACCCTCTCTATCACATTGCTCAAGAAGGGTTACATAGACACCAGTCTATAGTTGTTCATATCCTGGGGGTCCAGGAAGGGTTTTTCTGAAGCAGCTTAACCACCGCTTCCTTTAAACAAGATGGAATGTGCCCTTCCCTGAGGGATGCATTGATGATGTCCTTAAGGAACATCATCAAGGCACCCCCCCCCCCCCCGGACGGCCAGCCATGAAGGGCAAGGATCGAGGGGGCAAGTTGCCTTCCTCACTCTACCAAATAGCTTGTTCACGTCCTCGGTAGTCACAGATTGAAATTGATCCAGTAAATTTACATCAACGGAGCTGCTGGACATCTTGTCACTTGGCTCTGTTACCTAACTAGCATCCATGCCGGCTCTTATCTGAGAGATTTTATCTGTGAAAAAGTTGTTAAACACATCACAGCAGGCCGTTGTTGGGTTAAGTAATGGGTTCTGCACAGGTGGAACCTGTGTCAGTTTCCTTACCACCATAAACAGCTCTGCTGGACAGGACTCTGCAGATGTAATATGCGCAGAGGAGAAGGATTTCTGTGCTGCACGTATTGCCTCTTGATAGGACCAAGTTCCTATGACGAGTCTTGTCAGATTAGTCGAGTTTTCTGCCAGGTGTGCTCTAGTCGTTGTCTAACCTGCTTCATTCTCCTAAGCTCTTCTGTATACCATAGCTTATGGTTTAAAGTAGGTTGGAAAGGATGCTTGGGAGTGATTGTTTCGATAGCCTTGGTGAGATCGGTGTTCCAAATATTAACCAAAGCTTCGACAGAATCACTAGTGTTGCCAACCATTAAACTCTCTAAGGCTTTCTGGAATCCAATTGGTCCCATTAGCCTTTGAGGGCAGACCATTCTAATAGGTCCACCACCCCCGGTAGGGTGGACAGTGGCTCTTAGTTCAGTCTTGACCAGGAAATGATCCATCCATGACAATGTAGAGGTATTTATTACCTCCGCCCACGGATATTCCTGTTCCATACTAAAGACTGCATCGAGGGAATGATCCATACAATGTGTGGGCTCAACGACCAATTAGGATACACCCATGTTTGTCATGGTTTCCATGAACTCCTAAGCCGCACCTGTCAGATTTGTCAAACTGATCTTGAGTGGAATGTTGAAGTTGCCCAAAACTAAAAGTCTGGGCAACTCCAACAGCAACTCTGAGACCAGCTGTGTCAGCTTGGTTAAGGAGTCTGGTAGACAACAGGGTGGCCGGTATACTAGCAGAATTCCCAAACTATCCTTAGGGCCTGAAAGTCCTTTCTTCCTTCCTTTTCCACACATGACCCCATGCTCCTGCCCCCTCCCCCTATGCAGGAGCCTCCCATCTGAGGGTCCTCCAAGCCCTGTCCTGCCCTGAGGGGAGCAGAAGGACAGTGGCAAGTGTGAGGAGTGAGAGCCCTGACCTCTCTGCTCCCCTCCATGTGATGGTGTGCTCTGGAAGCCCCTTCCCTGTGCCTCCTTGCTCTCCGGTGGGGTTGCACCACCCCCTTCCTTTTGCCATCCTCAGCAAAAGAGACTGGTAGGGGACAGAGGAGGAGATTGCCATAGAAGGTAGCAGCAGCGGTGAGGGCAGTAGGCAGTCCTTCGTTCCTTCCTTCCTTCCTAGGAGCCCTCTGGCAGGAGGGGGAATCAAGTAAGTTGCAGCCACCACCCCTGATCAGCCTCTCCCCCCCTTGCTGCACAGCCCTGGGACCAGGACCAAACACCGGGGGACAGTCAATGCACCCTGCCCTGCATCCACCACCGCTACCAGTCCTGTTGTCCCTATTGTCAGTTCAGTCATGTGCATGTGCCACCACTGGGGACAATAGTGGCTTGCCATCCACAGATACCCAAATCTGTGGATGGCAAGTCTGTGGATACCAAGGGCTGAGTGTATCCAGTCTAGAATGCTTCTGCCCAAGCAATCAATTAATAACACCCTGAAGTAAAAGCATGTTCTAGCAAGCAGTTAAAAAAGAAAAAAAGAAAAAAATCATATGAAGAAATAATGGGATATAATGACATTATAACCTTGGTAAAGGACATTTCTGACCCAATCATTAGTAAATTTGAGCCATCTTCTCTTACTACAAGCTTTTGAACCCAATAAAGTGTGCTGTATTTGCACTGTTATCACTACAAATATTTGTGGTTGTGAAGTTTATTTTATGCATACTTTATTGCTCAGTCTGCTTCAATTAATACTTCACACGTCTGGCAGAGACTTGAGCCAATGTTAACTTCACCTCACCAAAATGGTTTCCATCATGTTTATATACATGTTAATGCATCATGTTTATATACGTGTTAATGCATCATGATGTAATATGTAAAATGAAATAACAAATTAGAATTTTTACTGGAACACAATATAAATTTCTATGAGCTACTATTTTTCTTGGCTTGTAGTAAGTTAAGTTCCTAGATTTTTATCCCTTCTCATTTCAAATGTCCTGCTGTCAGGCCTAACTACCACAGACACCATTCCTTCCTCATTCCTATGTTGCCTTTGTATTGGCAGTAAGGAAGATGAGGCTATGTAGTGTTACTCAGGCTGTATCTGCACTGCAGAATTAATGTTGTTTGACCCCACTTTAACTGTTATGGATCATTGCTATGAAATTCTGATATTTGTAGTTTTGAGGGCTATTTAGCCTTCTTTTTCAGAGAACTCTGAAGCCACAACATACAAATCCCAGGAATCCATAGGATGGAGCCATGACATTTAAAGCGGTGTCAAACTACATTAATTCTGTTGTATGGTAGCAGCTCAAGTCTTCTATGTTTCTTGACCCCTTCCATATATTAACCAACTTCAAATATTTTGTGTAAACTCTCTTAATATTTCCGTTTCACTCACTGGCAGCCAGATGGGGAGGTGCATTCCCCCCATTTACACCGAAAGCCATATCCAGAGTTCATTAGAGTGTATATAAATAACATGATGGAGATGTGAACCCTGGTGTCATGAAAGAATGGTGCTGCTCATGGACACTTGCTGGATCAAAGCATAAGTATTTTCTGGACAGAGCAGTAGACATTTCGTGTGTGTGTGTGTGTGTGTGTGTGTGTGTGTAATAAGTAAAAAATTCAGAGCTGGTCTCTCTCTCTCCTCCCTCCCTCCCTCTGTATATATGCATGCATGTTTCATATGCAGTGTACATGCAGTCTGAGTGACACTACCTGGTCTTGTCTTCCTTACTGCCAACACAAAGGCAACATACCTGCATGCATACAGAGGGAGGGGGGAGAGAGAGAGAGAGAGAGATCAGCTCTGAATTTTTTAGTTGTTACACTTTTTTGCTAGAGTGCCTGTAAGTTATATATATTAAATATGCTTGAATATATACAGAGGGAGGGAGGCAGAGAGAGAGAGAGAGAGAGACCAGCTCTGAATTTTTTTAGTTATTACACTTCTTTGATAGAGTCCCTGTAAGTTATATGTATTAAGCATGCCTGCATGTATACAGAGGGAGGGAGGGAGGAGAGAGGGAGAAAGCGAGCGCCCAGCTCTGAATTTTTTTAATTATTACACTTCTTTGATAGAGTGGCTATAAGTTAATGTTGTGTTATGAGTTTCACTGTAAACTGTTTTTTTTGTTTTGTTTTTTTTTAATAAGCTGGCAATAAAATTGTACCTCAGGGATAAAATGCCAGTTCCAAGCACAAAGGCTGCCGTTTTTATGTATACATTTTCACATACTAAAAAAAAAAAAAAAGGTTTTATATGGATAATTGTTTATATTTTTAACATGTACAGATGTCCATGTTTGAGTGTTCCACAGCCTTAATATGATTTCAAAAGTGGCTCAGTTTCTATTTAAACAGAGGTGGGGAGGGGATGTTTAATCAGAATACCCAGCCTCCTCATACCTTTCATTTAATATTTCTTTTAATTAGCAAGACATGTGACTGAATGAACTTTGTAGTGAGAAATAGGAACCCAGCCACATGGTTTACCTCCTGGACCAACGGCAACCTTCACCCCACTGCCATCAACATGATACACTCCATTAAACACAGAAGTGCTTTGTTGCATTAGCAGGTTTATAGAAAGTAGCCAGGTAGACTCATACTTCCTGTGAGGAATGAATATTGACTTCCTCTAAAGAAGATGTAAATGGATTTGTCTTAATAGGACTTGGGGCACTAGAGCAATTAATAATAGCTTATGTCATAGTGAAGGCTTTGTTCATATTTGAGGCAATAAATTACAAGTATTACATTTATATTTATTCAAAGTTAAAGTCATTTGTAATTGACAGATTACTTAGCCTCAAGCTTTTAAGATCTTTTAGTATAATTAAATTAGTAGAGGGTTATAGATCACTGCATGATAAACAAACAGCATGGACTTTAATATGACAGATATACAGAGAAAAGGCCATGTTAGTATATCATTATTATTGGCTTAACTTCAGCAGAAATGCAACTGAAATCTCAGCAAAAGAGGTGAAAGCAGGCTGTATAGCATGAGGATCAGGAAATAAATACTCATTTCTTAAAGAAGGACAAATCCAGGCCTTACAGAAAGAGGCTGGGGAAGATATTTCCATTGGTCCTGGAGCCAGTTATGGAAGAAGACAGCATCTCAAGCCCCTCCACAGGGATATCTGTATTTGTCAGAATTTGTTCCCTTGGAAATAGCCATCTCAGCATGCAAGAGAGAATGGATGAGATTATCATGGGTGGTTTCTTCCTTCTTCTTGCACTGGTAAGTATAGGAAGCCCAGAAGAGACTGTAAGGACTTTCCAGCCAAAAGGAACTTCTGCTGCAACAGTTTTGCTGTCACTGGTCTTATATGAATCTACACTGAGCTAGCTGTGGATCTCACAGACCAAGGTGACTTGTTAGGGAAGGTGGCCTACATTGCCTATCCCACATATAATATACTTGTTCTTAGCCATAGCTGATGTCAGGTTTAAAAGAAACCAACTATGGTCTAGAAGGATCTTTACTCTGTGTAGGTGGAAGAAACTGGTCAGAAGTAACTTGGAAGTAAATAGATGCAAATAACAAATTGCTTATAATTAATTCCTTCCCTCCATAAGAGAGCTACAACTGAGGAGATTATTGCACTTGCAAAAAACCTGGCTTACCTCTCCTGAGCTAAATTCTAATTCAGGAGGCAGCCAGGTCCTATCGCATGAGTTTTGCCGCCAAATCTGCTGACCAAATACAGCCCAGCTGCATTTGGGGTCCCAGGTGCATTCAGCAAGATGCTTAGCTTGCTGAGCACTCCTGGGACCCTGGATGCAGCCAGTCTGTATTTGGCCAGCAGATTCAGCAGCAAAACTCATGTGATAGGACCTGGATGCCTCCCAAATTAGAATTCAACTCAGGAGAGACATGCCAGGTTTTTTACAAGTGCACTGATCTCCTAAATTACATTATTGTTGCAATGGCCACTCTTTTTACAAATCTAATTGTGAATTTTAGTTACTATTATAATTATGGAGTATGACTCCACTAAATGACACAGAAGAAATATCACATGGTTCAAATGCTGCTTGGGCTGCTGTATTCAAACTTTTAAAAAAGCAACTAAAGGGGGTTGCAGACTGCCAGAAATAGTGTAAATTGAGTCCACTTTTAGGGTTAGGGTTAGGGAATCATGGGAAATGTTTTTGTTTTTTTCTGAGACATTGAGCCTTCTCTGTCAGAGAGCTCTGGTGCCACAATAAAATACAGTTCCCATGATTCCCTAACCCTAACCCTAACCCTAAAAGTGGACTCAATTTGCACTATTTCTGGCAGTCTGCAACCCCCCTAAAAGGAACTATTTCAGTCTAATTTGGGAAATAGAGGAGGAAGGTGTTGCTTTTTCATGGTCACAGTCTAAGAAGTGACTATTCCAATTTACTTTTGAGAAAGTGGAAAACAGAGGGATACTTTTTAATAGTAACTGTGAGAGTAGTTAACTACCTTGGGGCATTAAAACTATAAATGTAACAAATTACTTTTAGAAAGAAACTCTCCAAGCTCAAGGGAGAATTGTGGTAAACTGCGAGTGTTCTTTCCTGAGTTCCTTGTAAATAAGGTTTAAACTACAGAAGTTGCAGTTTTCTAATACATTTCTTGGCACTATTTTTAGGGGGGGCAGGCAGGGGAGACTGTAAATACTGTCCCAGTTAGAATCCAGAATGCATTGCATAGGAAGGAGGGCTGTCCTGAAACATTTCAGTGAGCCCAAAAACATGTGGTTCACAGAAGGGCTTGGAAAGAATGAGTAGCAGATGATGCCCAACCACAGGTATTAAGCCATTTGAGTCTGGAACACTGATGGCTGACTAATGTTAAAAGACAACAGAAACAAATATGGGTGCATCCAAAGTTGCTCAGTGAATTTGTTGTCTCATCTATGTAATTAGTGGTGTCCCTCAGTTTGGATTTTTAGCATCTGGGGGAAGTTTGTTAATTGTTTTGAAAAAGTTTAGAAAAAACTTAAATGACTTCACTAGTACAATGAAGTAAATATAATTAATATTTAGGAAAAGTGTATCGTCATCCCACCATTATTTCCCACACTAAGGCTGAACTGAAAAAGCTTTCTAATTTTTAAAAGCATCGAGCTGGTCAGATTTGGAACATATTCACTAAAAATCAATTACACTTAAATTACTAATGACTAAGGGGCTGTCCTCACAGGCCAAAAAACCCTATCCCCCACCCCCACCCACAACCAAAACCCTGGGGCTAGGATCCAGGCTAATCCTGGCAGACCAGACACAAATTCAGTGGATCTGGCCTGATGGTGGGGTTAACAACCCTTAATGTGAATCAATTTGACCAATAGTTTACCATGGAGTTTCCAGACTGTTTAAATGGTCCCCACATCTGTACCTTTCTGCACTGTCGCTCCTACAGGGAAGCTCTCCAGCACCATGTCTAACTTGGAAATGGGGTGCCTAGCCATATGGGTACAGCCAGGCACCCCATTTCTGCATGCTAGCCTCCAGCATAAAACACACCTCAGTTGTTTAAGACATTAAAAATAAACATACACAGAGGTAAAAATTGTAAGACTTCATAAGTTTAATAACAGATTGGTATGTTTAGACCCACCACCTCTCTAGCAATTATTCCCAGGAAGAATGCTTAGAAATATTTTCCAAGCTTTATTAGAATTAAAGTACTATTTTAAAAAACAAAACTCTTCTCTCTGAGAAGAACCAGCTGATTAAAAAAGTTCCTCATACAATAAAATGAGCAGGTTTTCCTCCCAAATCTATGTATTTTAATCAAAATTAAGTTAATGCTTAGAAAAGATGCATCCACATTACATTCCTCAAACTACATCTTTATATGTCTATTGTACTCAAAAGGAACATGAAAATTAGCTCAGTGCACAAAGCTACTGTGATGTAGAAAGGATTAGAGCAAACGTGGGCAGCAAATTCCAACAGCATTCATAATTGACCCTTTTGCATGTAGTAGAGACAACAGTGATGAAGATCCACATTGAAACATTTTGTAAAAAACCAAAATTCTTTGCTGGATCATTCTCTTGTTCTAACTCTACTTTCACAGGAAGAAAGTAAATCAAATGGATAAGACGGTGAGCAACAGTGAAGGGGTTTGTTATTAACTGCCCTTAAGTCAACTCCAATTCATGGTGACCTGTGGATCTCCAAGCACCCTGTCCTCTGCTCAGGTCCTGCAGGTTCAGGATGGTGATCGCCTTGATTGAGTCTAGCCATCTAGTATGTGGTCTTCCTCTCTTTCTACTGCCTTCTACCTTTCCTAGAGTTATTGTCTTTTCTGATAAGGCCTGCCTCATTGTGGCCAAAGTATGACCACCTCATTTCATAATCTTGGCTTCCAGGCTTGATATGTTCTAGAAACCATTTGTTTGTCTTTTTGGGTGGCCATGGTATTCTCAGCACTCTTCTTCAGCACATGTCAAATAGGTTCATCTTCTTTCAGTCTGTTTTTTTCACTGTCCAGTGCTCACATCTATACCTGGTGATGCAGAATACTATGGTTTGGACAACTCGGGTTTTAGTACTTGGTTCTATATTTCGACAAATTAGGATCTTTTCTAGTTTTTTCATTGCTGCCCTTTCCATTCCTAGTTGTCTTCTGATTTCTTGATTGCAGTGTCCATTCTGATCAAGGTTTGATTCAAGGTATGAGAAATTTTTAACTATTTCTATTTCCTCATTATTTAGGTTGAATTTATTTAAATCCTTTGTGGTCATTATTTTTATTTTCTTTCTCTTCTGCAGTAAAACTGCCTTTGTATTTCCTTCTTTAACTTTCTTTAATAACTGTTCTAAGTCTATGACATTTCCCACTAAACATATGGTGTTGCCTGCATATCTTAGATAGTTGATGTTCCTTGCTCCTATCTTCACATCTCCTTCTGAGTCTAAACCTTCTCTTTGTATGATATTTTCTGCATACAAGTTGAATAAATAGGCTGATAGAATGCAGCCTTGTTTGACATCTTTGCCAATTTGGAAGCACTATGTTTGTACCGGCACAAAGGACACGAGACGCCTCTTTTGGGTTTAAACAGGCTACAACTTTTATTTTTTTTGCTGTACAGGGTCTATTTACAAAGATTTACAATTAATCACCCAACACTTTGTCACATGTGTTTGTAAAGGTGTAACCTACCCAGGTGGGTGGTTCTTCACCACAAGTGACAAAGTATGTAATTAAACATCAACAACAAATTTACAAACCCCTCCCCGCTGGAAATGACATCATATTACATCATATGATGTCATTGCTTAATGACATCATGCAGTTAACTGCATATGTCACTTCCTGTAATTTAACTTTTTGCCAAATTTACCCCAATTAAATTTAATTAGCCAATTAATTTCCCTGAGGGGTGGGGGTCATTACCCGCTCCATTACAAAATACAACCAATTTTTCAAAATTTAGACCCTAATCCCTTAAATTGTAACAAAGCTAACAGTGATGTAAACAAACCAACACAAGTTTTTTTTAACCTATGACCCATACCCAACAGTCTGAGCACACATTAATCTCAGGGAGGGTGAAAAACCCAGGGTGACAGCCCTGGGAAAAAATTCCCTCCCAGCCCCCGAAGGCAACCAACCTAAGCCTGAGAGTAACCTAACATAATTCTTTAAATTAGGGTGGATGGGTTGGGTCGCTCAGTTCCAACTCTAAAATGGCTGCTACCACGTGGCAGCGCAGAGCTATATAGAACAAACTCACAGAGGGAATCTCGTGAGGGTATGAGCACCGTGAGATTTCTTAACATTATGCAAACAACTTGATTGGCCAAGTATGCAGGAACTAAACTGAGATCCCTGCACACTTTGCAAATCAGGCCTCTCATGTCCTTACATGGCTGGAGCAACAAGAAACCCCTCCTGACTTGTTGGGGGGTGTCTTTGCACTGGCACAAAGGACACAAGACACCTCTTTTGGGTTTAAACAGGCCACAACTTTTATTTTTTGCTGTACAGGTTCTATTTACAAAAATTTACAATTAAACACCCAACACTTTGTCACATGTGTGTGTAAAGGTGTAACCTACCCAGGTGGGTGGTCCTTCACCACATGTGACAAAGTATGTAATTAAACATCAACAACAAATTTACAAACCCCTCCCCGCCAGAAGTGATGTCATATTACGTCATATGACATCATTGCTTGATGATGTCATGCAGTTAACTGCATACGTCAGTTCCTGTAATTTAACTTTTTGCCAAATTTACCCCAATTAAATTTAATTAGCCAATTAATTTCCCTGTGGTCTGGGGGTCATTACCCACCACAAGAGGGGGCCAGCCTAGCTAGGCACCCCCCCTCCCCCCCCCCCCCACAAACTGCTTTTTAATATGTTCGGAGAGTGCCTGTACATAAATCTCTGAGCCTTCTGCAAAGAG
Organism: Phrynosoma blainvillii; assembly: GCA_026167975.1. Lineage (NCBI taxonomy): Eukaryota > Metazoa > Chordata > Lepidosauria > Squamata > Phrynosomatidae > Phrynosoma > Phrynosoma blainvillii. The sequence continues at coordinate 139,280,538 of JANUYF010000004.1, forward strand.
GTGCACCCCGTCCCCCCTGTACAGCTGAGGCCTATCCAGTTTGATTCCTCAATGTTCAATTATAAAAATACCAAGTCTTGATAGCTGTTTAGCCACTGAACGATTTAGCCACCGTCGAGCACTATTAATGGTGGCATCTTTGCGAGCTCCAGGCCAGCTACGCCTTGGCAGCAGCTTAGTCCATAACAAAATAGCTCCAGGAACAATCTTTCTTATTTCCTGAAGGTCTTTCACCATCTGCTTTGCCAACTGAAGACATGGAAGTTTCACTAAGTCATTCTCCCCCTGGTGTATGACTAAAACCCGGGATTGTGGATGTGACCTTGACAGCTGGATGATCCAGGGAAGCAACGCTCCCCATAGCATGCCCCTGTGGCCAAACCATTGAGTAGCACTGATGTTTGCCAAGCCCAAGGTAGTATCACGCCAGTGCTCAAATAGGTGGCATTCTGCCCAAAACACAAAGCTATGGCCCACAATTCAAATCTTGCAATGGAAAAGGCCAGCTGAAATGCAAATAAAGTCAATTAATATAATTAATCAGGATTGGTGTTCCCTCCAGGCTGCACATAAGACTTGAATGCCTTAGAACGCCTCCGGCCAACTCGGCAAATAACGGCTTCACTTAAACCGTGCGTGGCTGCAGCTGTTGCCACACCGATATAGAAAGAATGAGAAGAGAAATAAGCCTGGGGCAAATTAGCTCACCTTAATGTCTCCTTCAACACTGCCCTAAATTGAAATTGAGTTAAGGGCATGCCTGATACATGGAGAAACAAATAACCAGGCACTTTTGGCCTAATCCTCAAATAATTGGTCATTGCTAACACCGGGCAAATTTGCCTGCTAGGCGCTTTAGCTAAGGAAATAGTCTGACCTTTTGCCAACTGGTCAGTCTTCGAGTGCCTGATGCAAATCTGAATCCCCTGCTCTGTTAAGATAACATCTGAAATTAAAAGTGCCCAGCCAGACTGATCATTGCGAGATCCAGGAACAATCTCGCTAATACGTAAAGCTGCAATGAAAGTAATAGCAAATACTGCATTGAACAAAACCACTTCCTCTAATGAATAACATGTGTTGGTTAATTGTACCCATAACTTAGCCAGGACCATGCCTGCTATCGGCCACCGTGAGTCCCTTACTACAGGGGATTCTCTAGACCAGCCTTCCACCGCTCTTTTAACCCTAAAGTCTGTGGTAGGATCAAAGCAACCCCTTGCCCTGGAGTGAAAAGCCAGGGCAGCTAACCTGCCCCTAATGGTAACAGGTGACAGACCAGCATGCCTGAGATGTACTATGAAATGCAAGACCAGATATACCCTAATAGGCCAGCCTTCCACCTCCCCAATTTCCAGTAAAAATTGATTAAATGCATTCAAGGCTGTCTGGTAGGACTTGCCTGTAGATGGGGCGATACAATGTAGGATCGCCCTGTGAATTTCTAGTCTCCAAGGTTCCATAGAAGTGCCGGTACCTCCATCAGGTGTGTTGATGCCTCGGGAGCCAGCTGCCGGAACCTGGAAAACTGGAAACAAGAAAGGGCATCTGCCAAAGGGTTAAGCACACCAGGAACATGCTGAGCTTGGAACAAAACATTAAACTTTAAACACTGCATGACCATTGCCCTCACCAAGCAAATTACTCTAGGGGACTTGGAAGACTAAGAGTTTACCACTTGAATGACCGCCTGGCTGTCATACCAGAACCAGATGGTCTTATTAGCAAAATGACTTGCCCACAAGTGTACAGCCACCACAATAGGAAAAAGTTCCAAAAACATCAGGTCTCTAGTCAGACCACGTTCAGTCCAGGTAGAAGGCCTCTGCAGCCCACTGGCCATTCCAATAAACACCAAAGCCATGGGCACCAGCAGCATCAGAGTGTACCTGAAAGTCCGCTCTCAGCAGCATTTCAGATCTCCAAAATGAAGTCCCATTGAATTGCTCCAAAAAGGACTCCCAAACCTTCAAGTCCTCACAAATTCCTCTTGTGATCCAAATATGATGGTGTGATGCTAACACCCCTATAGTAGCCCTATATAATCTTATGCAGAATGCTCGTCCCGGAACTACTACCTTACAAGTGAAATTTAACAATCCTGTAAGGGATTGAAACTTGTGAAGTGTAGCTTTTTGCTTCTCTAGCATCAATCTAACCTGCTGTCTCATAGCCACCAATTTGTCATTCGGTAAACGAGAAATCCCAGTAATGGTGTCTATCTCGATACCCAAAAAGGTAAGCTGTGTGTCAGGACCCTCAGTTTTTTCTTCAGCTAAAGGCACTCCAAACTCTGACATCAATTCCTGGAAATCAGCTAATGCGTCTCTACATTGTGAGGAATTAGGATTTCCAGCAATCAAGAAGTCATCTAAGTAGTGGGTTATAGCCCTATTACCCAACCTCTTGACTGCACACCAATGCAGAAAGGTGCTAAACGTCTCAAAAGCCGAACAAGAAATCGAGCACCCCATTGTCATGGCTTTATCAAAATAATATTTCCCTTCAAACTGAAACCCCAATAAGTTGAAGTCGTCTGGGTGTACAGGGAGCAGCCTGAAGGCGGATTTTATGTCACACTTTGCTAAGAGTGCTCCCTTGCCTAAATTCCTGACCATCTTGACTGCTGAGTCAAACGATGCATACTTAACTGACGTAAGCTCAGGATCTATGGCATCGTTCACAGAGTCACCCTTCAGGTAAGATAAATTATGAATTAACCTAAATTCCCCAGGGGCTTTCTTGGGCACCACATCCAAAGGGGATAAACGAAGGGTGGGAATTGGCAGATAATCATGAGGTCCTGAAATCCTTCCAGCAGCTATCTCCTTTGCCAGCTTGTCCATTACGATGGCTGGCAAATCCTTCACAGAATGAGCACTGGGCGCATAACAATGTACCCTAGAACCTGTATAAGAGATGTGAAAACCCCAAGAGAAACCATTAAATAAATAAGATGCAGCCTCCTGGTTCGGGTAGGCCCTCAGCCAAGCTACCATTACATCTAATTTAATTGGTGACGGAGCCTTTTCCTCCTGGTGACACTGGCTGGGACACACCTCCTACTCCTGACCGCTTACCTCTATTGCAAGAGGTGCCGGAGTGACCACCCCTGCAGGTGTTACACTTGTGGTCAAACCTGCAGGGCTGCCTCTTACACTTTCCTGTGTTAAAATCCCAGCATATACAGAATTGTTTTCTTTCTCCCGTACCAGTCCTCACATTCTGCCCTCTCGGCTGGGTAACCATGGGAACAAACCCATTGTCACACCTGCTCGAAGGGGAGGCCCCCACCATTACATCTGCCCATAGTTTGGATTGAACATGTCTCCAGGAAAGGGAGTGATCTTGGGCATCCCTCATTCTAAATTGCTCATCATATTGCAACCAAGCTGCACCCCTAGCATTATGATGGCAGTTGGTATAGGCTTTTATCATGATCTCCTGGTACTTAGAAAAACCAGGAGACCTATGGGGCTCTTTTTCTTCAATAACTCCCTATAAATAGTAAAACCCATGATCCAATTCACAAAATTACACTCCAGCTTAGGGTGATTGAGCGCCTAAAACTCTTTTGGAAGGCTAAACACAATCCTATCCTTTACCATGATCCCTTCATTCAGGATCCCTAAAAGTAAGAGAAAATAAATCAATATAATCTCCCTTCCAGATTCTTTCTTTGGTGGAAAGTGGAAGGTGTGAGCCAAAGGGTGTAGACATTCCAGCATAAGGATTGCATTCATTATGAGCATTAACTCCTGATAGCACAGGAGCACCCAAAGGGGACACCCTTGAGGTGTCACTAGCCAAAGCAGTTGGCTGGCCAATCTGCACCCTAGAGTCAGGCACCTGCCTGCACATGTGCACCTGAAGCTACAGTGATGGGGTGTTCCAAACCCACACCCTGGCTAACCTAATCACCTGGAGCCCATACCGAGGTGGGTCAATTCACCTGCAAAGGATTAGAAGGAGACAAACCTGATGTTGAAACTTGCTGGGAAGCATCACCAGCCAACTGCACAGGTCCCCTGAAGTGTGGCCCTGCAACAGCTCGGGTGTCAGGCAGAGATGAAGCCGTAGCTGCCTGTTCCCTCCTCTGCACTTCATAGGTTTGCTCCATTCCACCACCACCTGGAAGAACCACTCCCAGCAAGAGGTTATATAAATCTGCCACAGTGGGCTGCTTAAATACATGGGCAGCAGCACCCTGAATCTCCACACCAGGGACCCTTTTCAGGAATTCCCAAACATCGGCTATAGTAGGTTGCCCCACCTCTATAGCCGAAACCACCGAAGGACCCAGTGTTGTATCAATTACCTGAGAGTCAGGTGTAGAATGAGGGGGAAGTACTTTTGTGTCAGGGTTAGCAGAAGAGCTGGCAGAAGGGCTGGCGGCTGTAGCCTGAAGCCCCTTCTGGGCAAGCTGTTTACAGACCACAACACAGGCCTGCATAGTCTTGCCCAATTGTGCTAGCTGAGCAATGATCTCATCATCTCTGCTGGCCGATTGAGAGGGCCTCTTCAGAGCAGAGTGACTAGAGCCAGGTGCAGCCGGGGCTGCACGCCTCTTAGATTGTGCCTTACTGCGGGGCATAGCTCTCCACATAAGTGTAAAGCATGGGTCCTCGCAACAATCACCCAACCTTGGGTGACTACCACCAGGCCAAAGGCCGCCCTTCCCCAAGTCTCAACAAGAGACACAAATAGCCAGGAAGCATCACTGGTGACCACAACAGGGAGGAAGGTGTCCACAAGGGTCCTAAATTAGGCACCCCGCCCGAAGACAACTATTGCCTTCACCCCCCACCGTTGGGGAGAAGTGTAAATTCCCTCCCCAACCAGGCGATGGGGTCCCGACCTTACCAGTCCAGAGTGACCGGGGCGCCGCTGGGCCTGAGATCGAGTGCAGGGTCCGCGCACCCAGTGGAGAAGATGCCTGTCACAGCACCTGCCTCGGCCCAGTGTTCAACCCAACTGAGTGTTGGAGATACGCAGGCCAGCCTCCAGGCCCGAGGCAGCGAGCCCAAAGGCCTGCCAGGCCTTTTCTTCCAAAAGGAGCATGGGAGAATCAGAAACCAACTCCTTGTGCAAGAAGAATAAGCAAATCGAAATAAGTAGCAAAAGCCAAGAATGCAGCAAAAGCCAAGAATTCACTAGATCAAAGCCAAGCAAATAGCCACAGAACGGAGGAGAGTGAAGTGACTCACTCAGTTCCAACTCTAAATTGGCTGCCATCACATGGCAGTGCAGAGCTATATAGAACAAACTCATGGAGGGAATCTCACGAGGGTATGAGCAATGCGAGATTTCCTAACATCATGCAAGCAACTTGATTGGCCAAGCGCGCAGGAACTAAACTGAGATTCCCGCATGCTTGGCAAATCAGGCCTCTCATGTCCTTATATGGCCAGCACAACAAGAAACCTCTCCCAACTCATCGGGGAGTGTCTTTCTGCATATTCCATCTATGGTGTCCTTCCTTCTACCATCCCTACCAGAAATCAAATAAGAATGGAGTATGGGGCAAACCTTGGGCAACCACACCTACTACATGACTCAGACACACCCACACGATTCCTAAATTTGGATATTAGCAAAAGGGACTTTCACAGCAACAACTATAACAACAACTCAAAAAAAGGACCAAACAAATAGAACAATACCATGACAAAGTCCCAAAAATAGACGGGCAGGAAAGAGTGGCTTCCAGTCACTCTGGTGGTGTGGCATTTAGATGACACATACACACACATAGAGTGGCTGGAAGCCATGCAGAGAGCGTGTCTGGCCAAGAAAAACCAGCTGGCAAAAGAGGAGAGAGTCCAGTCTTTACTGGCATCCTGTTTGGGAGTGTGGCGGCAGCCTGCATTGGGACCAGGCCTGTGCAGCTGCTGTGGTCCCCTGCTAATTGGGGTGGAAACTGCCTCTGGACATTCCTTTTGTCCAATCTTCATGACCCCAGCTGCTAATAATCAGATTAGTTTTGATGGCAAAAACCCTGCAATTGCACCACAAAGAAAACGGAGTAGCAGCAATATCATACAAATATGTTTCCCTGCCTGCTGATGCTAACTCAACTCTGTTCTATGATAAAAAATGGTGTGTGAAAATGACTTTAGACCAAGATCATTTTTTAAAATAATTTTATTAAAGATTAAAAACATACATAAAATACAAAAACGTGGACTAACATATACATAAGTGAGATTACTGGGGAACGGGGAAGAAAGAAAAGAAGAAAATTTTAAAAAAAGAAATAAAGAAATAAAGAGAAAAGGAGGGAAAAACAAAAGAAAAAGAAAGAAAACATCCACCTACATCATCACAAAATACAACTTCCTAAGCAGGTAGCAGTAGGATTACAAATGTTACATCAGGATATCCATTTGATATATATTTTCCAATATATCTCAGTCCTTATTTAAGCTGATTATCAGACTTACTTTCTTATTATCTATATCTCCATTATGGGGTCTATCTTCCAATCCTAAATATACAAACGCTATATATAACACTATGCGTAACTGTATATTCTATACAATAAATCTGTAGCAAATATCAAATCTTATGGTTATTACTTATGCTTATTACTTATGCATATTATTTATGCTTATTCAAATAATTTGTTTAATGCATGATAAATACATGATATATCTACAAAGATTATTACATTATAATTTATTAACTTGTACCATTTATGATATAGGATATATGGTATATAGAATTAAGGCAAAAGCTAATTATGAAAAACAATACAGCGGGACTTGGAGTCTGAGTCCATCTTTTCCATATATTGATACCAAAGGATCCAGTTTTTATGGAACTCAATCTGTGAATTATTTTGAATTAAATATGGGGGGTTGCAGACTGCCAGAAATAGTGCAAATTTAGTCCACTTTTAGGGTTAGGGTTAGTGCTAGGGAATCAAGGGAACTGTATTTTATTGTGGCACCAGAGCTCTCTGACAGAGAAGGCTCAATGTCTCAGAAAAAAACCAATTCCCATGACTCCCTAGCACTAACCATAACCCTAAAAGTGGACTCAATTTGCACTATTTCTGGCAGTCTGCAACCCCCCTATGTTAACTTCTCCATCTCATATATCTCATGTACCTTCAATCTCCACTCTTCAACTGTAGGAATATCTTTTTCCCCCCAATATTTTGCATACAATATTCTTGCTGCAGTTATTAAGAAAAAAAGTAATTTCTCGTTATTTTTATCTGTTATTTTTATCTCGTTAACAATATTTAAAAGATAGAGCTTTGGGTCACAATAGGTCTATAAATCCAATATTTCCTTAATTTCTTTATGCATCCTGTTCCAAAATTCTTTAGCTAATTTACAAATTCCACCACATATAAAAGTAAGGTCCTATTTCAGCTTCACATTTCCAGCATTTTGGGTTGTGCCTGTTGTACATTTTGGATAACCTAAGTGGGGTCAAATACCAACGAAACATTGATTTATATAAGTTCTCTCTTAAGTCCATATTTACAGTATATTTTAATGTCTGTTTCCAAATTTTTTTCCATGTTTCTAATTTGATCACTTGATTTAAATTCTGTGCCCATTTAATCATAAAATCTTTTATTGTGTTTTCTTCCAATTCCCCATCTCTAATTAAATTATAGTATTTGGATATCATTTTTTTAGTGTCACCACTTACAATTTTTTCAAAATTTTTCTCAGCAGGTCCAATTTGCTCCGAATGATAATCCAGTTTAAATTGTTCAATTAATTGTGTGTACATAAACCAATTAATGTTATATCTTGCTTGTATCAATTCTTCCTGAGATTTGAATATCATTTTAGTTCCTTCAAATTTAATCAATTCTTTATATCTTATCCATGTGCCCTCATCATATAAACCTTTTATCAAAATGGCTTCTGCAGAAGCCCAATAAGGAATTTTGTTGCACCATTTTTTCTTATATTTTGTCCAAACTCTCAGGCATGCCTTATGTATATAATGGTTTTTAAATTTACTATCCTTCTTAGATTTTTCATAAAATAGATACGCGTGAAATCCAAATTTCAAGTCAACCACTTCCAGGTCCAAGATCCTTTTATTATCTAACATAAACCAATCATGTATCCATTCAAATATACAGGCTTCATAATACCATAATATATTGGGTAAAGCAATTCCACCACGTTCTGAGGTGTCTAAAAAGTTTATTAATTTAATCCTAGGTTTCTTATTGTTCCAGATGAATTTAGAAATATCTTTATTCCACAATTTGAAGGGTGCCATATCATCAATAATAGGAATGTTTTGGAAATAGTACATTAGTTTGGGGAGTACAGACATTTTTATAAGAGTAATCCTACCTAGCCAGGATAGATTCAAACTTTCCCATTTTCTAAAATCATCCTTAATCTCCTTCCAAATTTTTTGGTAATTATTTTTAAAAAGGTCTGAATTTTTAGTGGTGAGCCATATTCCTAAATATTTTACTTTATTTTTTATTTTAAAACCAGATATTGCAGTTATATCCTTTGCGTCTTTATTAGAAGTATTCATTAATAACATAACCATTTTATTTTTATTGACTCGGTATCCCGAGACTTCTCCATATAATTTAAGAATGGTCATCAATCTCTCCATGGATTCAACAGGATTAGATAGTGTCAAAACAACATCATCTGCATAGGCCCTCAATTTATAATTTTGTTTATGAATTTGAACCCCTTTAATTTGATTATCCTCTCTAATTTGGATAAGTAGTATCTCCAGAGGGCAGCCTTGTCTCACTCCTTTACTGATATCAAATTTCTGAGTTTTTTCTCCGTTAATCAGTATCTGTGTGTCTTGTTTTGAGTAAATTTTATGAATCCATTTTATGAATCTATCACCGGCATCAATTTTCCTAAGGACTCCAGACATGAAACTCCAATTTGTATTATCAAAGGCCTTCTCCGCATCTAGAAAGACCAACACCAATTTTTAATGTAAATTTTTTTGGTGAATTTCAATCAGATTCAGCAGATTCCTAAAAAAATTTTTTTTTATTTATTTTTTATTATTATTATTTTGTCCTTCTAGATCAGGGGTAGGCAACCTTTCCCCTTTAAGGGCCGAGGGACTTCAGCTCCCAGAATCCCAGGAGCTATTGGCCAACATGGGACTATTGGCCAACATGGCTGAGGCTTCTGGGAGCTGAAGTCCCTCGGCCCTTAAAGGGGAAACGTTGCCTACCCCTGTTCTAGATGGAAGAAAGCCGTTTTGATCATGGTGTATCCAATTATCTAAGACCTTTTTAAGACGTTTAGCTAAAATAACTGCAAACAATTTATAATCCGAATTCAGTAAAGAAATAGGTTGATAATTGTTAGGGTCTAATTTATCTTTATCCTGTTTTAGAATCAAAGTAATATTTGCAGAGTTCCATGTGTGGGGTATCTGTCCCTCAAAAATACTTTTCATGGTTTCTAACAAGGGGCAAAAAATTTATAATATTCATTTGTAAATCCATCTGAACCGGGAGATTTAGATGTTTTAGACTCTTTGATTACTATCTCTAACTCCATCTGTGTTATGGGGTCGTTTAGAATTGCTTTCTGATCTTTAGTCAGGATAGGTACCTTAATTTTTGACAAATAATTATCTATTTTAACAGTGTGATTTGAAGTTTCTTTATACAGATTATGGAAAAGCCCGGTTAAAACTTTATAAATCTGCTTTTGAGATGTAGTTATCCCTGTACCATCTCTCATTTGTGTAATAGACCGTTTGGCCTTTTCTTTTCTTACCATATAGGCCAATAATCTTCCCGGTTTGTTAGCCCCCTCAAAATATTTCTGTTTAACATTTTTTTTTCCAATTTGTTCCATGATCAGAATGGAGATTTGATTTTGAATATATTTAATCTCATTCAAGATTTCCTTTGATTCGGGCTTTTCCCTTAATTTATTCTCTAATTTTGTTAATTCTGAGTTAAGAAAGATTTCTTTTTGCCTTCTTTCCTTTCTCCATTCCACTGTCTTTTGCATTATAAGGCCTCTGATAATGGCCTTGTGAGCATCCCATACTACGTGTATGGGGGTTCCTTGATTTAAATTATTTACAAAATATTCCTTAATTATTATTTTTTTACCTTGTCACATATTTTGGGTTTTTTCAATATATTTGAATCCAGTTTCCAATTAAAAGATAAGGAGCCTAATCTAATTCCTCCAGTACAGGGTTATGATTGAACCAAATTCTGGGTGATATTTTGACCTTTGAGATATTTGAAATTAGGTGTTGTGATATCCATATCATATCAATTCTCGAAAATGAATGATTCCTGTTTGAATAGAATGTAAATTCCTTATCATTTCCATTTTTGAATCTGTATGCTTCCCGTAAATTCAAGACCTCGGTCAATACAAAGAATTCCTTTGGGAGTTTACCTTGTTTTTCTTTTATAAGTTTGGTCGAATGTCTGTCAAGTTTGGGATTTAGGACTCCATTTAAGTCGCCCAGCAGTATCACATTTACATAATCCAAATTTAATATTTGTTTTTAAGTTTTTTGTAAAATTTATTTTTGTTTTCTAGAGGGCTATATAAACCAATCAACAAATACTTTCCCCCATCAATTAAAATCTCTATAGCTAGATAGTGTCCCTCTGAATCAATCAATATTTGCTTTGGCTCATAATTTGGGTTGACATAGAATGTTACTCCTCTTTTTTTATAGGGGGAAGCTGATATAAATTCAACTCCTAATTTGGGACATCTCAAGTATTTACTATTTTTTTTTTATTCTAGTCTCTTGAATACAATATATATCCAATTTTAATTTTTGTAAATAGTGAAATATCTTTTTACACTTCTGAGGCATATTCATTCCTTGTACGTTCCATGATAATAATTTTAATTGTTTAGATTGACCCATGCTTTATCTTTCAAAGTTTTTAATATAGTCTAGAATATTTAAAGGTATTAATAATCTTAATCAGTTGTCAAAATATTGCTCAGCCCCAAGTTTCAACAATGCTGTTTGTTTCTCTGTATTTATTTCCTCTCTACTACAACTTATCTTCCTAATCCTCGCCTGTTCTATACCTTCCTGATGTTCCTCCTCTCCTTCCCCTTCAGAGTCCAAATTGTCTTCTTCTGGTTCACTGTCTCTTATCTCTTCCATTGTCTGAACTAGAGCGCAGGTGCCCAAGCAAATATCATCTAAGCCTTCATCTTCCTTGGCCTGTCTGTCCTCACTTTTATCTTTAGCCTGTTTTCCTCTTCTATGAAACCACTGTCAAAAGAAATTATTTGCTTGTTCTGGAGTAGAAATCCAAACTCTCTTTTTATTCCACCAGAAAGTTAGTCCCTCGGGAATTTCCCATCTATATTGTATTCTTTCCTTCCTGAGGAACGATGTTAAGTTAGCATAGTTTCGTCTTTTCTTCAGGAGTCGGGCAGGGACATGGCAGGAATGCAATGAAACTGTGACAGTGAACTACAAAGATATACATCTGGAAAATGGCAAGAATGGTCTAATGAGAATGGCTTCATTCTGATGTACACTGGGTGCTTCTAATGAGCATCAGGGACTTCTGCTGTGTATTGGTCACTTCCTAACCAGTGTCTGGATAAACTTCATCTGTTATAAGGCCTAAGCAGACTGCCAGAAATAGTGCACATTAAATTGAGGCACTGCCCTGGCTCAGTGCCAGGGAGTCATGGGAATTGTATTTTTTTCTGGGACATTGAGCCTTCTCTGTCAGAGAGCTCTGGTGCCACAATAAATTACAGTTCCCATGATTCCCTAGCACTGAGCCAGGGCAGTGCCTCAATTTAATGTGCACTATTTCTGGCAGTCTGCTTAGGCCCATAATTGCACATTGATACCATGGTGCATCAGTGACTCTACTGGCTACCATTGCATAATGGATGCCAATATATTTTAACATCGTGGTAGCTCCTAGGTGAATATGGACATTGCAAAACTACTCAGACCGATTTCCTGTGCACCTAGGTCCACTTATGAAGACATGAGTCCCATGCTGAATTCCAAACTCAATCTTTTCATTTCTGATCATGCCTCATCTGGACACATCACTGTTATGTTGCTGCTGGTGACCATCATAGGCCAAATTAGCCTTTTGGTCTGATCTATCAACATACTATTTGTCATGTTTTGCAGCTGAAGACTTGAAGAACCAGGACATCATTTTAGTGAAAATTAACTATTGCTTTATTCTAGATTCTAAGACACACAAAAGTACCCCATAACAGTTATAATCAATTCTGAGTTTTTTGCATTCTGTATAGACTGGAGTAAATACAAAAGATCAATATGTACTGGAATTCCACTTTGGGCCTTTCCTCACAAAGCCTTGTTCAGAACCGATCCATGGGGAAATAAGACATGTCTAAGGTATGAAGATCTACTAAGAATACAAGGAAATACTCCAGAAATGAAATCAATAGAAGATCTAAAAAAAGAAGGCTTGGTGAACTACTGGCTTATGTACTTACAGCTGAAAGAGATCCTTTGGTTAAAAAAAATGTGACAATATTGAGATTTTATAAATGTCTATTAAAACAATATACCAAAGATGAGATTATCAAAGAGAACATGGTGAAATGAGCACAAAACAGGTCATGTGCTAGAACTAGATCAATGGGAAACATCCTGGCTTAGCAGACTGAAATATAAATTGTGCCAAGAGATAAGAGAGAACTACTACAAGGTATTCTATAGATGGTCATGATGCCAGAAATGATTTGTAGAATATGTAGCAACACTGATAATAAGTGTTGGAAATGTCTAAAGAAAAAAGGACTATTTTACCATGCCTGGTGGATGTTTAAAGAGGCATTTAAAAAAGGTTAAAAATTCAAAGAACAATAAATAAAATATTACAGATTAAGGGGGGTTGCAGACTGCCAGAAATAGTGCAAATTGAGTCCACTTTTAGGGTTAGGGTTAGTGCTAGGGAATCATGGGAAGTGGTTTTTTTTCCTGACACATTGATCCTTCTCTGTCAGAGAGCTGTGGTGCCACAATAAATTACAGTTCCCATGATTCCCTAACCCTAACCCTTAAAGTGGGCTCAATTTGCACTATTTCTGGCAGTCTGCAACCCCCCTAAATTGAAACTTAAACCTGAAATATATTTTTTAAACATGTTAGGTGAACAGATAGGGGGAAAAAAAGCATGGTTATATATTATTCTATTAAGATAACATTTGCCAGAATGGTATATGCTAGATGATGGGAAAAAAGTTGGAAGAAGCATTTTTTCCAATAGTCTCAAACATTTGATCAGGAGGGCTTTAAACTGAGTCATGTTGGAGAGGGAGACAGTCTCTTGGAAGGTATCTTGGAAGGCAGGAGTACATCATGAGCTGGAAATAATAGTCAAAGTGTTATAGAGGGAACAAGGCAAATAATGCAAGGGTCCAACAGTGGGAGGAAAAAAACCTCACACAGGAAGGAAGTGGAGAAAACACATGCTCTTGGATGTCTCTACACTAATGCACAGAGCATGGTAAATAAACAAGATGAACTTGAACTCCTAGCACAACAAAGCAAATACAATATAATAGGCATCACTGAGACCTGGTGGGATGAGTCTCACGATTGGAATGTAGGAATAGAGGGGTATAACCTTTTTAAGAGAAATAGGCCAAATAAGAAAGGAGGATGAATAGCATTATATGTCAGGGATGTTTACACCTGTGAAGAGATCCAGGACTTAAATCCTGGAAATCAGTTGGAGAGCATCTGGATAAAAATTAAAGGGGAAAGAAACAACAGGGATGTTATTGTGGGAATCTACTACAGACCCCCAAATCAGACTGAGGAATTGGATGATGCCTTTCTAGAACAGATGACCACACACTCAGAAAAGAAAGATGTAGTAGTAATGGGTGACTTCAACTATCCTGATATTTGCTGGAAGTCAAACTCAGCCAATACTTCAAGATCTAGCAAATTCCTCACTTGCCTAGAAGACAATTTCTTTGCCCAAAAGGTGGAAGAGGCAACAAGGGGATCAGCTATTTTAGAACTGATCCTAACCAACAGGGATGATCCGGTAAATCGGGTGCAAGTGGTGGGATCCTTATGTGGGAGTGATCATGTTCTCCTGGAGTTTCTTATACAGTAGAAAGGAGAAGCTAGACATAGTCAAACGCTTATTCTAGACTTTAGGAGAGCTGATTTCAACAGACTTAGGGAAACACTGGGAGTGATCACGTGGTTAGGAATACTAAAGGAGAAGGGAGTTCAGGATGGATGGGAGTTTCTCAAAAGGGAGATACTGAAGGCAAAATCTCAAACTGTTCCAATGAGAAGGAAAATACTAAAGGAGAAGGGAGTTCAGGATGGATGGGAGTTTCTCAAAAGGGAGATACTGAAGGCAAAATCTCAAACTGTTCCAATGAGAAGGAAAAATTGGAGGTGTCTCAAGAAACTGGGTTGGATGACAAAAAAACTTTCAACTGAACTAATTTTTTAAATGGGAGTTGTATAAGAAATGGAAAAGGGGTGAAATCACTGAAGAGGAATTCAAACAAATAGCTAGCACATGTAGGGGTAAAGTCAGGAAAGTCAAAGAATAGAATGAGCTCAGGTTTGCTAGAGGGGTTAAGAACAATAAAAAGGCCTTTTTGGGGTATGTCCACAGCAAAAGAAAGAAGAAGGAAATGGTAGCGCCACTGTGCAGAGAAGATGGAGAAATTCTAATAGGGGACAGAGAAAAGGCAGAACTACTCGACGGCTTCTTTACTTCAGTCTTCTCACAAAAAGAAAAGGGTGTTCAACCTGAGGAAAATGGAGCAGAGGACACAAAAGGGGAAATGCAACACAAAATAAGTAAAGAGGAAGTACAAGAATACCTGGTTATCCTAAATGAATTTAAGTCTCCAGCACCAGATGAACTACAGACAAGGATATTTAAAAAAACTGGAAAATGTAATCTCGTAGCCACTGGTAATAATCTTTGAGAACTCCTGGAGAACAGGAGAGGTCCCAGCAGACTGGAGGAGCGCAAACATTGTTCCCATCTTCAAAAAGGGGAAAAAAGAGGATCCCAACAACTATCGCCCAGTTAGTCTGACATCAATACCGGGAAAGATTCTAGAACACTTAATTAAACAGAGAGTCTGTGAACATTTAGAAGGGAATGCCATACTCACTAAAAGTCAACATGGGTTTCTCAAAAACAAGTCTTGCCAGACTAATCTGATCTCTTTTTTTGATAAAATTACCAGCTTGCTAGATGAAGGGAATGCGGTAGACATAGCATATCTTGATTTCAGTAAGGCTTTTGACAAGGTACTCCATGATATTCTTGAAAACAAGATAGTAAAATGTGGGCTAGACAATACAACTGTTAGATGGATTAGTAATTGGTTGACTGACCAAACCCAAAGGATCCTCAACAATGTCTCCTCTTCATCCTGGAGAGAAGTGACCAGTGGTGTGCCACAGGGTTCTGTCCTGGGCCCAGTGCTATTCAACATCCTTATCAATGATTTGGATGAAGGAATAGGGGGCATGCTTCTCAAATTTGCAGATGACACCAAATTAGGAGGAATAGCTAATACCCCAGAAGACAGGATGACAATTCAAAAAGACCTGAATAGATTAGAAAGCTGGGCCAAAGCTAACAAAATGAATTTCAACACAGAGAAATGTAAGATATTGCACTTAGGGCAAAAAAATAATAATGAAATGCATAGATATAAGATGGGGGACACCTGGTTTAAGGAGACTACGTGTGAAAGGGATCTAGGAAGTCCTAGTAGACCACAAGTTGAACATGAGTCAACAGTGTGATGCCGCAACTAAAAAGACCAATGCAATTTTAGGTTGCATTAATAGAAGTATATTATCTAGATCAATTGAAGTAATAGTGCCACTGTAGTCTGCTTTGGTCAGGCCCCACCTGGAATACTGTGTTTAGTTCTGGGCACCGCAATTCAAAAAGGATATTGAAAAATTGGAACGTGTCCAGAGGAGGGCGATTAAAATGGTGAAGGCTCTGGAAACCGTGCCCTAGGAGGAACAAGTTAAGAAACTTCGTATATTTAGCCTGGAGAAGAGATGGCTAAGAGAGGACATGATAGTCCTGTTTAAGTATTTGAAGGTATGTCATATTGAGGAGGGTGCTAGCTTCTTTTCTGCTGCTCCAGAGAACAGGACTCGAAATAACAGATGCAAGCTACAGGAAAAGAGATTCCACCTAAACATTAGGAGGAACTTCCTGACAGTGAGAGCTGTTCGACAATGGAACACACTCCCTCAGAGTGTGGTGGAGTCTCCTTCTTTGGAGGTCTTTAAACAGAGGCTGGATGGCCATTTGTCGGGGATGGTTTGATTTTGAGTTCCTGCATGGCAAGGGGTTGGACTGGATGACCCTTGTGGTCACTTCCAACTCTATAATTCTATGATTCTACGTTGGAAAGGGGAAAATTCCTATATGGATATATGAACTTACAAGGAAAGAGAAAAAGAGACAAATGACTAACAGAGGAAAATGAGACAATCTGATAAAACATTCTCTAAATGACACAACGTACTTGCTTTAAAGGTCAGATGGGAATGGAAGACTGAAGAAACAGGAAGTTTTTCAGCTAGATTAAAGGATTGCTAATAAGGAAACCTAACAAGAATTTGATATGTTTTCTGTTTGATTGTATGTAATTGTTTCTTTGTTATATATGTTATATGTACTGAAATGTTATGCTACGCTTTGTATATTTGGAAATTAAAAAAAGAAAGAATCAACTCTGAGTTCTCCCAAGTTAACCAACACTCTAAAAGTCCTTTGTCCAGCCCTCCCCATATTTGTACCCAGCATCATTTGCCCATTTAAAGGTGCACTTTGAACTTTACCCCTTCTCAATGCCGTCTCTCAGGAAAGGAAGATACCTTCATAAATATTCATAAACAGCCCCAGTTATCCTGCTGCAGTCATCTGCCCCAATCTACAAATTTTCACCCATAGCCAACTGCATTGATTTACAATCACCCTTGATCTCCCCCTTCATACATATCCCTTTGATGGCAGATTCATATGGATACATAGGGATATGACACTCTGCCACCCCTGAAACACATTTTATCTTTAAACTTGTCATTCCCCCAGTTTGTCTGGATAATGTAAATGAAATAGTTGAATTAAATCTGGAGCATCTATATGGTTTCCATACATTCACTCATGAGAGTCCAGGAAATTTCCCCAGCTGACTAGGTAATGCAATTTTCCTTGGTGCCAACTCGAGTCTAAAACCTTGGCCACTTCGAAATACTGTTCTCCTTCTACCACCACTTTGAACTTTGCCCCTTCTCAATTCCCACCTCCCGTCATATCCCAGGAAAGGAAGGCATCATCATAAACAGTCATAAACAACCCCAGTTGTCCTGCTTCAGCCATCTGCCCCAATCTACAACTTCCTTTAATTTTCATCCACAGCCAACTGCATCGATTTACAATCCCCCTTGATCTCCTCCCTTCACACACATCCCTTTGATGGCAGATTCATATGGATACATCATAATACGACAGTATTGAGCATCTTAACAACCTAGCAAGGGCCTTCAAAATGGTAGATTTAATCCTTGTTAAATCATCTGTCCATGTTTTCAATGAACTGGTCTCTGTTTAAGAGGACATAACCAATGGCATACCTCCTGTTCATGGTGTTAACGAGAGGAAATGGATTTAGTAGTCAGTTGGAACGACTGCTTTCACATACTGCACTATTCATAAAGCTGTTCTTGCTGCTGTTTTGCAGCACATCAGAACTTCCATTGTTTTATACAGGAGCTCTGAGGCTGCTTTAATTAAAGTGATCTGAACAGGGATACAGTATGCCAGATGTGTGTTATAAATATAAAATAGATTATGTAATGGTAAAGTATCATGAAATTTATGAGAATGGTTTATGATAACACATTGTTAGCTAATATAAACTGTAATTTGCTTCACTGTTTTAAAACATTCCCCAGTCTCCCCCCTCCAATGCACATATACCTTTTCAGAGTGCTAATGAACTGTTGAGCTATGGCATAATTGAACCTCCACAGCATTGATTTCAGTATCTTCCAATTACCTTGATGAAATTTAAATCTAAAATTTCTGCCACAGCTGGTTTATGCATTGCAACTGTTGTATTTCCATTAGGGCTGAACAAATCTGTCAATGTTGCTTTCTGCTACATACAAAAAGCCTCAACGTCATTCAATCCTGTTTATGAAAGGCAGTTGCATGTTTTAGTATGTTCTTCTCAAAAACAAATCAAATAAAATTCTCACCAGTCTACACTGGCCAAATTCAGTAGGTGCAACTATTCCTAGAACAGAAACAATCATGTGGTTCTTACATACCCACATCTGTTAAAGGTGAAGAGCCTGTCAGAAAAATGGGAATGACAACTCTAATTCACTGTTTCAAATATGTTTGGATACACAGGAATTCAAACCCAGACTTCGAAGAACTTTGTAATCAATACCTTCTGCTTTGGATGGATCAATCTGGCAGTTTTGCTTTTTCCTACATTCATTTTTTAAAAGTTCTTTTTATATTGTTAAGGAGGGAGGGGTTGATTTTATCCAAAATTTTAATCAACACCACCTTCTGTAAAGAACAGATGAGCTATATCTAAATTACAATGTGTCTTAAGGTCAAGATTTCCAAGACTCAACTTTGAACAGAAATGTCAGGGTTTTATCTGGTTCTTCAGGTAGCCAGGAGGAGGAAGATCTCCAGAAAAGGACAGACAGATTCAGAGTTCCAGGTCTTTTCCATTTTTCTTCATGACGGCTGTTGTTATTGGTTGGAAATTTTCTCATTTAACACGACAATCCAGTGTTTTGCAATATTATCATTACTCATGGATAAGCACATGGGAACAACTTCAATATGAATGTTTAGTGCTCTTGTCCTTTAGAGCTGTGTGTCTCAATATATATGATGTGTGCTGTGCTGTTGTGTGACTGTTCAGAGGAATTTTCCTCTGAAACTATGGGAAACCCTGTAGGTGTCCAAACCTGGTCTTCTGGTGTCCTAGTTCAGCATGCAAACCACTACACAATACTGGTCTTATGTGAGAGAGCAGCATTTTTTTCCTGACGTGCCAGGCATGCGCACCACATTTGTGCCCACTGGCTATAATTGTTTCTTTCTTTCCTGGAAACTGATCAAGGACCATCAATCAGTGCCTTGGGGACCAACACCAGTGTCTGGACCACCACTTTGAGTAAGAGTGGTTTAAGAGTGCATATTAAGGTAACAGTGTGTGGTGTGTGTGTGTGTGTCTTATTTCAGTTGACACTGTTATATTGTTTGTATGTATGTGTGTGCCTGTTAACTTATAGTGACTCCACAAATTTCATAGGGTTTTCTTAGCCAAGGAATATGCAGAAATATTTTTGACATTTCCTTCCCTGAAATACAACCTACAGCACCTGGCATTTGTTGGTACTCTCCCATCCAAATGTTGACCAGGGATGATCCTGCTTAGCTTCCAAAATCAGATAGGATCTTGTGATTGTCATGTTACTTCTTTAAAACTCTTAGCTTCCAGAAGTCATCTCTAGTTTCCATAATGGCTGTTTCATATACAAGAAGCAAGAACTTGTATAGTTTCCTAGCAAACTGTTTTGAGAAAAATAACATTAAAGCATTGAAAAATATAAATGGAAATAAACTCCCCTCCCCAGCTGCTGAGTGTTGCCTCATGTAATTAAATCCTGTAAAACAAGGACCTCCAGCTTTCCTTGATTTAGTGGCAAATAGGTTGTTCCAGATAATGAGGCTTAACAATTATTCAGTAACTGCATGTTGACATAATATACCATATTTTCTGGCATATAAGATGTGACTTTTTAGCCCAGGAAAATGTTCTCCAAAGTCAAGGGTCATCTTATACACAGGGTGGAGGAGAAGGAGGAAGAAGGGGTGGTGTGGCATGAGGCAGGAGGAGGAGGAAGTCGGGGGTTATCTTATATGCCAGGTGGGGGAGGAGGAGGAAGAAGGGGTGGCACAGTGCAAGGTGGGAGGAGGAGGAAGAAAGGAAAACCAGGTTAGAGGAGGAGGGGGGGAGGAGGAAGCAGTGGCATGGTGTGGTGTGAGGCAGGAGGAGGAAGCAACAGCGGATAAGAGGTGAAGGAGGCAGCAGTGGATAAGAGGTGAACCCCTATCCTGGGGTTTTCTTGGCAAACTGGTTCAGAGGAGGTTTGTCATTGCCTTCCCCTGAGGCTGAGAATGTGTTTCTTGGTTTCATGGCAGAATTGGGAAACAAACCCAGGTCTCTATAGTGATAGTCCAACACTCAAACCACTACACCATGCTGGTTCCTATTCCCATGTACTACCTATTTAGACAATTGCAGACTTTTTTGTTGTTTCTTGTGTGTCTTCAAGTCCTTTCCAACTTATAGTGACCCTAAGGCAACCTTATCATGGCGTTTTCTTGGAATGTTTCTTCAAATGGGGGTTGCCATTACCATCCTCTGAGGCTGAGAGTGTGTGACATGCCCAGGGTCACTTACTTGGCCACAAATTGTACATACATTGTGCATTGGAAGAGGGGTAGTCTTATACAGTGAGTATATCCCAAACTCTATATTTTAACTGGAAAAGTTGGGGGTCATCTTATATGCCCAGTCATGTTATACACTGGAAAATATGGTAGTATTTTTCTCTCATTGCACACTTCAGTGCTTTTGACTTTCTAGATTTAGAACACACTCCATAGTTCTAAATCTAGAACTGTCTGCTAAGGAACATCTATATATGTATCACTGCACTCCTTAGCACTGCAAATGATTCTGAGATGTGTTTTAGCATGCAGTTCCACCCTAGAAAGTGCAGTTGTTAACCATGTTAAGCCTTGCTGTCATCTCATGTGCTGATTGGCAGCACAGCTTCTCTTCAAGGAAGCCCATGGCTGCATCTGCACTCAGAAATAATGCAGTCTCACAACACGTTAACTGCCATGGCTCAATGCTATGAAATTCTGGGATTTGTAGGTTTGTGAGACATTTAGCCTTCTCTGTCAGAGAGCTCTGGGACCCAACAAACTACAGTTCTTAGGACTCCATAGGATTGTGCCATGGCAGTTAAAGCAGTGTCAAAGTGGATTATTTCTGCAGTGTGGATCCAGCTCACGTCTTTCCAGATAAACAACTTGGCATATAGATGGCACACCAACTATATGGTTAGCTGCACGACCATGGTTATAGTTTTCTGTGGTCCTCCAGATGTATTGAACTATAGGCTAGAGAAGAAGGAAACATGTCTGGCGATGATAGGAATCATCCAGTGTTTCTGGGGAAATTCAAGTTAAAGATGCTTATATTGTATGTGATATCTGTTGCATAAAGTATTGGACAAAATTAAGATCAACAAATTCCTGTCAATTGTTCAGTATCTATTGTGGGCTATGCAAATTCATATGAGCCAGCCTATAGTTCTTATTTTTGAAAGCTACCACTGAACAGTGGCTAATGGACATGCCATTCTGTCCTGTGTGTGAAGTAGCTAGCTCCCCCCCCCCCCCACCATGATTAATAAGTTCACATAAAGTTTATGCATTCAGCTAAACCTCTGGAGCAGAGTTATGAGAAACACATTTGAGTTCTTTTATTAAAAATTACACACCGTTCTAATTTGCAAGTTGCCAAGTTATAACAGCCAACTGAAAACAGGGAGGTGGGGGGTGAGGCTCTGCTTAGACCTGCCAAGCTTTTGATAGAAATAACCAGTTAAAGAGGGATGAAGTTCTATATAATGCAACACAAAGATCTATAAAGTTCAAAATATAGTTATCAGACCAATAAATCCTTCAGTAAGTGAACAAACATGATCTAAATACATTCTTGTTTACCAGGCCACCATTCAAGAAATAACACTTCTCCCAGTCATATATTTACTTCATAAAGATTGAACATCCTAGACAAGTCAATCCAGTCTGCCAGCCTGATCTGAAAACATGATGTATTGGTTATGTCTCCCCCTGCTCCTAATTTTTCTATGTAGTTTGCTTTGATATGCTGTTATAGATAAATGTAACTTTACTCTTTCTGTTTAAAAATGATGATAACATAAGTGATTAATTGACACGATTTTGGTACCAACTGTAGAAGGGAAGCAATTAAAATATTGGGAGTGAGTGTGGGAAGAGAAAGGGAAGTGGTTAAATGCCTGTATTGCAGCCACTCACTCATAGACCACAAAGTTGCGAGTTCAGTATTAGCCAGGGCTCAGGCTAGACTCAGGCCTGCATCCTTCCAAGGTCTCTAAAATGAGTACCCAACTGTTGGGGGGCAATGAGCTTACAGTTGTAAACCGCTTAGACATCACATAGAGTGATATGAAGCGGTATATAAATGAAGCTGCTTTGCTGTGTAAAGAAAAGGATTTTAAGGGAGAAGGATGAGTTTTCTAAGAACCTCTGGTCTTTAGTCTAAGGCAGGGGTAGGCAACCTTTCCCCTTTAAGGGCCAAAGGACTTCAGCTCCCATTATCCCAGGAGCTATTGGCCAACATGGGACTATTGGCCAACATGGCTGAGGCTTCTGGGAGCTGAAGTCCCTCAGCCCTTAAAGGGGAAAGGCTGCCTACCCCTGGTCTAAGGCCTGGTGGTGCAGTGGTTAAATGCCTGTACTGCAGCCACTCACTCATAGACCACAAGGTTGCGAGTTCAATACCAGCCAGGGCTGAGGCTCGACTCAGGCCTGCATCCTTCCGAGGTCGCTAAAATGAGTACCCAGCTTGTTGGGGGGCAATCAGCTCACAGTTGTAAACCGCTTAGACATCCCATAGCGCAATATGAAGTGGTATATAAATGAAGCTGCTTTGCTTTGCTGGCTGAGAGACATTTGAACAAATACTTCTTCAGTTTCCTTTATATTCAATTAATTGCGTAAAGATGGAATCAAGCTGTCCTTCAATTGCAGAAGGAAAAGATGCATTTTGAAATTGCCTGATAAAGGGAACTTTCATCAATCTTTCTTGGTTGTTTCAATTATTCTTTCATCCTCAATTCCAAATAAAAACCAATTTTCACTTCTTTCTAGTAATGCCACTTTAAATTCTTATAAGGTTTGATAAGTTGTTGTTGGATCAAATATTTAAGCTCATTCCTGAGGAGAGTCATATATTCCCTGAAGCCTAGGATGGATCAATGATTCCACTGAGAGTGTGAGAGAATGAGAGGTTCAGTGGGTTACTTTTTTGTGCTACAGCATCCAGAATTTCCCACCCAACATGTAAGCTTTCCAAGTTCAGTCCCAAAGATCATTTTGATTTTCATCATTAGAAAATGAGGAGTGTTCAATTGTCTTCCTACAAAATGTGGTGAAGTGTGAAATTCTCTCAACAGTCCAACAGATGTTTTGACTGATGCTTTGCACTGTCCAATTAATTTTGAATTTCCATTTCACCAAAATCCAGCAATGGGAACCAATAATCCAGCTCCTCCTCAACAGTTCAAAATATAAAATCTATTTTAAAATATGGTACATTCCATTCAAATGCCCACAGATGTTGTGCTTAGATGTTGTCCCATGGTTGTAGTTCCAGAACCTTCCTGGAATTTCATTTTAGACATTTTTTTATGGCAAGGTGTGCAAGAATAAATAAATTGTTATGAAACCATGAGACAGTATCAGCCACTTGGGGCCAAACTCATTGGAAGATTTACAATTTTATTTAGCATGGAATAAGATAAACATTTCTCCATTGGAAACAGTAGACACAAGGAAGGAAGCTGATTTGGATTGGTATTGTGATGGGGCAAAAGGTTAAAGTCTGCCTCCCCTCCTCTATGGACACCATAGTGGACGATAAATCCTGAAAATTTCAGGTTGTAGATCAGGTGGAAACTCTGCAGTGTATAGGTGTATGTACCTAGGTTCTCCTTTTTGATGCTCCATTGGAGTGTGCAGCTTATGGTCTGAATCCCACAGTTAATTCCATCTGGAATGGTTCCACTAAATCAGGCCGTGACCACATTGCAGAAATAAAGCAGTTTGACACCATTTAAACTTGCATGGCTCAATGTTATAGAATTCTGGGATTTGTAGTTTTGCGAGATATTTAGCCTTTCCTGTCAGAGAGCTCTGTTGCCCCACCAAATTACAAATCTGAGATTTCCATAGCATTGAACTGTGGAAGCTAAAGTGATATCAAATTGCTTTATTTCTACATTGTGGCAGCAGCCTCAGTGTCATTTACCCTATGGATTAATTTACTATACAGTATACAGTCCTCTTCACATGTAACATATACACCAAGATCATGGAAGCATAATGACTGAATAACACTCAAGTCCTGATTGGTGATCTAATAATAAAAAAAGAATAATAGCAATAACAATAGCAAGTACATTTATGTGCTGCTTACCAGTGAACTAGCACTCCTTAGCCATTTACACTGTGTAAGCTAATTGCCCCCAACAAGCTGGGTACTAATTTTACTGACCTGAAAATGGATGGAAGACTGAATCAACCTTGGAGCCCTCCAGATCAAACTTATAATGTTGTGGCCACACGACCAGCATTTAACTACTCTACCACCAGGATCCTAAAATACAAGTGGTGTAATAAGTCCTGATAAGATACAAGTAGTGCCACCCTTGTCATTCATGTTGGGTGTAAATGCAAAATGTTTTAGGGCACATTGTAAATGGCTATGAAGTTGTCTATATAATTCAACAGGATCTCAAGTCAAAGGGGAAAACATTTGTGTAATGCAGAGGCTTCTTAGGAATATGGGTATCAGATGTCCTTTGAGTGTTACTCCAGCATTATAATTCTAGCTACTTAATTTAGTTCTGAGAACTTTCAAGAGGAAAACAGATCCCATCTGCCTTCTTGGAGGTGGGGGAAGAGGAGGCAGACATTAAGAAATTCTATCTGAGAAAACACATGGGGAACATAAGGTGCCTTCTGAAATCAAGAATCTGCTTGCTAGAGCACTACATTCTTCTCTCAATAAAACAGGGTTAGAGGCTAGTCACTATGCAGACATCCAACCTATGTTTTCTTTTAAAAACAGATTGAAAGGAAGTCAACAATATGGCAAAATGTCACTTTTAACCACATAAAACCAAACATTTGATACTCCCACATAGTACTGTACCAAGAATAAAATGATCGTTGCAATCACATTTCTTCTTAAAATGAAAGATCCTTTTGGTAGAGCAGGGCAAAGATGACAAACATTCCCATCCTGCAGTCTTCTGGAATACTATAATTATCCTGATAAGAGAAAAAGCAAAGATAAAATACTCCAGTCTGTAGTGCATTACATGCTATATCTGTTTTGTTTTTTTCATGCTCTCCCTATTTATCAAGTGCATTTTTCCCATTTCAGTCCCATTCTCCAAAATATTTGCACTTCTTTTCAGATGTGTGACAGCTACAAATTGGACCTGCCAGTCTTTTATTCCAAGTTAATGACATCAGTCTTGAGCAATACTGTAACTAGGACAAATCCCTTGAGTATATTATTTGTTTCCTTTTCCCAGCTTGACTGCTAATCATTCTGTACCCATTGCTTGTGACCTATCAAAGGATTGTGGACTGACCAAATAATAGTACTCTCTAGTCCAGATTTCCTGAGCTTGTTTATGAGCAGGTCAAATAGAACTATATTGCCAACGTTACATCCTATGAGCACTCAGCCACATGTGACCCATTTACTGCCAAAAGTATGAGTATTCTCCTCATGCTCTTGAAGGAGTGTTCACTGCCAACAGAGCAATTCAAGAATGAGTAGGATTTCATCATGCTTGCTTTGGCAGGTACATCTACAGATTGGTTTGAATTACTAATAGCTGCAGAATATTATTATTGGAGAAGGTGGAACAGTTTAAAAATGCTGTTTTCTAAAATAATAATAATAATAATAATAATAATAAGTTTTATTTATAGCCCGCCCCTCTGCATGGCATTTGGGGTGGGTTACAGCATTTAAAACAAACAAAGTTAAAACGTTCCCTCCTCCCATAATCCACCCTCCCAACCCCTTAAAACAGAATTAAACAAATAAACAAACAAAAAGTTAAAACATAACAATGCAATTAAAACAATAAAACAACAACAGGAATCAGTTATACCAACAAGATAAAAACTCATCTCACTACAAACAGCTATTATTCTGGGAAGGCCTGTCGGAAGAGATCCGTCTTTACTGCCTTTTTAAAAGCAGCAAGTGTAGTAGTGAGACGGATCTCGTCCGGCAGGCCATTCCAAAGTCTGGGAGCGGTAGCAGAGAAGGCTCTCTGGGAGGTCTGAGACAGCATAGTTTTTATTGGCTGTAACAGATTCCTCGCAGAGGACCGCAGGGTGTGGGGGAGGATCATACGGGGAGAGGTGGTCCCTATGATAAGATGGACCCAAGCCATGTAGGGCTTTAAAGGTCAAAACCAACACCTTGTACTGTGCCCGGAAACCAATCGGCAGCCAGTGGAGGGATTTAACCACCAGTGTTATTTGCTCCCTCCTAGATGTTCCTGTAATTAACCTGGCTGCCATATTTTGTACCAGTTGTAGTTTCTGGGTTAAGCACAAGGGTAGCTCCATGTAGAGTGCGTTGCAGTAATCCAGACGAGATGTTACCAGGGCGTGTACAACAGCTTCCAGATCCCTCACATCCAGGTAAGGGCGCATTGGCATATCAGCCGAAGCTGATAGCAGGCGCTCCTGACTGCCGCATTCACCTGACTAGTCATGTGAAGTGACGAGTCAAGGAGTATCCCCTAACTGCAAACACAGTCCTTAGAGGAGAGTGTGACTCCATCCAGGACTGGAAACTGTATTCCCAGATCTGGTTTCGGGCCTGTAACTGTGAGTACCTCTGTTTTGTCTGGATTCAGCTTCAATCTGTTTTTCCTCATCCAATCCATTACCACTCTAAGACAGTCATTAAGAGGAGAGATGCCATCTGAAGTCTGAGACAATGATCTGGTAATGGAAAAGTATCTGGGTGTCATCAGCTTACTGAAGACACCGTGCTTCATGCCTCCGAATGATCTCACCCAGCGGCTTCAAGTAGATGTTGAATAACATCGGGGACAGGATGGCGCCCTGGGGGATGCCACAATTGAGCTCAATTTTGGAAGAGCAACTGTCCCCAAGCCTCACCCTCTGGGATCTGCCTGAGAGGAAGGGACAGAACCACTGCAAAGCAGTGCCTCCGATTCCTAACTCTCTCAGGCGCTCCAAGAGGATGGCATGATCTATAGTATCAAAGGCCGCTGAGAGATCCAAGAGCACCAGCAGGGTCACACTACCCCTGTCAATGCCCAGGCGGAGGGCATCGGTCAGAGCAACCATGGCAGTCTCCATTCCATATCCTGTCCTGAAGCTGGTTCGAAATGGATCAAGATAGTCGGTTTCATCCAAGACTGCTTGGAGTTGTTCAGTTTACTCATGATAGCAGTTGTAAGGAGAACCACATAAAGGTGAGGCTTATGTCCCTACAGTCTGGCGGAGGGCAAGCTTAACTCTCTCTTAAGTGTGCATTGCATTTTAAGGTTCCTTCACAGAAAATAGAACCATTGAGGAATGAGCCAGTTCATTTGCTTAATCCCACCCCTCATAGCACCACCTTGAATTCTATTTCTTGGTGACATTAACAGGGGATTCATGTCAGGGATGATGGGAGTTGTAGCTCTTCACCTCTGGCTCTAACTCACCACCTTGTTATGCAGCAGAGCTGACCAGCTTTGATCAGTGGTTGATGCTTCTTTCCCAAGCAGCAGAGTTTCAGAGAATAGGCTGAAGACCCTGACAAACTCTCAAAGCCTTCTCACTCTTCTTCCTGAGATGTCTTCAAACTTCTCCAGATTCCTCTGGCTCTTATATCTTCCCTCAAGACACCAGACAACTCAGTAGTCTTATATAAAAGATATACTTTATTCTACTATATATATGAATACTATATGCCCTACAAATCACAATCTCTACTCCACCAAAATACTCCACACTACACCACCACTACTCCACAATATGCATTGGCAAACATTGCACTTATAGCCATTGTTAGTCACCACCCACTAGTCAGTTTCCACCCAGTGGGCGTGTACATTCATTTTGATTGGTTTACATAGATCATCCCATACTTAAGACCAACCCAAGTATTTCATCATTTTACCTTGACTACTTAATGAATCTCAGGTGTTTGCAATCTATAACAGGTGTTTGCAATATACACTCTATAACTTTGTCCTTGGCTCTCAAGGCTTCCAAATTACGTTATCCTTTTCACCTGTGTAGCTTCATGATTGTTCCTGCTTAGTCACTGTGACTATCACATACATATTTTATTTCTATTACTGTATGTCCCATGTTGCATTTTCCTTAACAATCCCCTCCGAAATAAAATATTGTATGTGTCTTATAATGTCATTCCAACCATTTGTGTCAGTCTTTCATGTTTTTCCGCTGTCAATGCTTTTGTGAACAAATCTGCTATGTTGTGTTGTGTTTCTATATATCTCAATTCTATTTTACCCTTTTGAACCATGTCTCGCACATTTTGATACCTTACTCCAACATATTTTGTTCTGTTCTTCAAACTTTCAGTTTCAGCCATTGCTATGCATGACTGTGAATCTTCCAGAATTTCTACTGGTATCCTGTAACTTTCATTTAAATCATTCAACAATTGCTCAACCCACTGTACCTCATTCACTATCTCATTTAAAGCTGTGAATTCTGCTTCAGTCGTACTTAACGCTACATTAGTTTGTTTTCTACTTCTCCAGACTATTGGACTTTCACCATACTTAATTATCATTCCTGTAACTGACTTCTTGTCTCCTAATTCTGATGCAAAAGAACTATCCACATAACAATCTAAATCTGAACTACTGTTTCTAATTATCAATTTCTTATCTAAAGTTCCTTTCAAATATCTTAATAAGTGTTTTACTGCTGTCCAGTCTTCAATTTTTGGATCATTAACTCTTCTGGACAATACATTTACAGCATATGAAATGTCTGGTCTGGTGTGGCAAGATATGAATTGTAAAGATCCTATTATACTCCTGAATAAAGTCTTGTCTTCAAAATCTCTAGTTGTTTTTTCAGATACAAAACCAGTTGTCATTGGAGCTCTTACTATTTTAGCATTTAGTAATCCACACTTTTCAATCAAATTTTCAATTTTCTTTCTCTGACTTAACAAACAATGTCCTTTTTCTGTCCATTCAACACTAATACCTAAATAAGACTTTAATAAACCTAGATCCTTTAAGACAAACTTTTCAGACAATTCTCTTTTTACTGATTCAATTTCCTGTTTTGACTTTGCTGCCACGCACAAATCATCTACATAAATTACTAACACTATGTCTCCTTTTGTATAGACACAAGCATCTGCAATGCTCCTTTTGTATCCTAGTTTAACTAACTCGTCATTAATGCACAAATTCCATGCTCTGGCACTTTGTTTTAATCCATACAATGCTTTTTTTCAATTTATAAACTTTCTGACTACTATTTTCTTCAAAACCTTGTGGCTGCTCCATAAATATCTCTTCATCTAAACTAGCATTCAAGTAGGCTGTTTCAAAATCAAAATGTTCTACAACTAAATTTCTTTTTGCTGCTACAGCTAGAACCATTCTCAGACTTTCTGGCTTTGCAGTTGGAGAATATGTCTTATCATAGTTCTCTTACTGCTGTTGTGCAAAACCCTTAGCTACTAACCTAGCTTTATACTTAATACTTCCATCTGGCATTTCTTTCTTTTTGTACACCCACTTACAACCAATTACTTTCTTGTCCTTGGGTCTGTCAACAACTTCAAAAACATCTTTATTTACCAGACAACCAAACTCATCATCCATTGCATCAATCCATCTTTCCTGTTTTTCTCTAGACAAACTTTCCAACTCTTCAAAACTTTCAGGCTCTTCCACTGCTAAACAAGCTCTTGCATTTGTCACAACAAACCTATCTGGAGGCTTTCTAACTCTGTGACTACGTCTGGGAATAAACTCTGCTGATAGGCCTCTTTCATCCTCACTTTCTGTACTGGAAGTTGTAGTTCTATGACTAAATCTCTTGTCTTCAGTCATTCTAGTAGTAATAGGTCTAGATTGTGTCTCATTATCAGAAGAACTATCACTGCTGCTAGTGGATGCTTCTGGCTTAACTGAAACCCCTCCGTTTCCTGAAGTTGGTTCAGTTTGTGTTTCTGGCTCATTTGAATTTCCTAACCTCAAAAAAACTTCTTTATTGGCATGCAGTTTGTCCCAACCAGCATGTCTCTCAAAATTTGCAGACCTAGAATACTGCACTTCTTTTCCACCCAAATGAAATTTGTAGCTATTTCCTGAATAACCCAAAAACCTAAGCCTTTTACTTTTGGGTTCTCCTTTCTTCCTGAAACAAGCTGGAATGTAAACATAAGCAAACTGTCCAAAGACCCTCAAATACTTGTAATTTGGCACTCTCCCATACAATACCCTGTAGGGAATGTCTTCAATTTCTGAATGATACAGTCTGTTACTAATATGTACTGCTGTCAAAGTTGCTTCTCCCCAGAAACTATCTTTTACCTCTGCATCTGCCATCAAACAAGCAGTTATTCTTTTTATATCTTGTATTTTTTTCTCCGCTAAACCATCTTCGTTAGGACAAGCGGGATTAGTAGTTTCATGCCTTATTCCCACCTTTTGAAACCAATAAAACAATTGTGTTTTTTTTTTTTTGTGGGTTTTTTCGGGCTGTGTGGCCATGTTCTAGAAGAGTTTCTTTTTGACGTTTCGCCAGCATCTGTGGTTAGCATCTTCAGAGAAAACTGAGTCTCAGTTTTCTCTGAAGATGCTAGCCACAGATGCTGGCGAAACATCAGAAAGAAACTCTTCTAGAACATGGCCACACAGCCCAAAAAAACCCACAAAAAAAAAAAATATGGATGCCGGCCATGAAAGCCTACAACTTCACAATGAAACAATTGATTAATTAGAAATTCTCCTCCTCGGTCAGTAACAATGGTGCCTACTCTAATATCAAATTGCCTTTCCACCATTCTCACCCATGCTTTTAAACTTTGCCCAGTGTCAGATTTGTTTTTCAATATTCTTACAAATGCAAACCTTGTAAACCTATCAACAATTACTAGGAAATATTTGCTTCCCCCTAAAGATAAACAATTAGCTTGGGCAACATCTGCATGTACAAACTGAAGTGTTCTTTGAGCAATTCTTTTGGTTTTCTTGGCTACTGGAAAAGCTCTGACCTTTACCTGATTGCATACAGTACAATCTAAGTGATTTTTGCATTCAGCAACTTTTAAATCTGGACACATACTGATTAACTTCTTTAAACATTTGAAACTAGCATGGCCAAATTTTCTGTGGAGTTCATGTATGCAGTCTTTGTGAATTGGACTATTGTCTATGTTATTAGCATTTTCAACCCTGTAGCTCTCAATATTGTCCTCCAAAAAATAAAGTTTATCCTTTTTCAAGTCTATGCCTCACAATTCCCCATTCAGTTTTATCTTGCACATGTTCTTTTCAAAAATGACTGTGTAGTCTCTGTCTGTTAATCTGCTTACTGATAACAAATTATTTTCTAACTCCTTTACATGTAACACATCATTAAAGTTTTCCTTTAGCCCTGGAATGAAAACTGTACCCATTTGATTTACAGTGCTGAGCTCTATCCCATTAGCTAAAACTACAGCATTTACATTAGCTGATTTTCTATTACTTATCAAATTAATATTGTTACACATTGAAGATGATGCTCCTGAGTCAATCAACCATTTACAATTAGTATTTTGTTTTTCCTTAATCATGGTTGCAAACCCTTTTTTATTACCACTGTCCTTCAAAAATGGAGGTTTGGACTGTTTTTGATACTGCCGCGGCTGCCATCTGCTCTCCTTTTGCTTGCTTCTCTCAGCAACAAATTGTTTACAATGTCTCTGCAGATGACCAATCTTTTTACAATAAAAACACCTCCGTTGCTCCCTTGTAGAAGCTGCTTCTTCCTGCTTTCGTAGATCAGACATTGTTTGTTGTTTTGGCACAGTCCTTAAATTTGCTGAGTCACCCTGCTCAGACTTTCTTCTCAAGTTTTCTTCCAATATTCTGGCAACAATTAAGTCTCTGTTCAGCTCAGCTTCTGGCAAATTTTGCAAGCTATTTGTAATGTTGTCCCAAGAAGAGTCTAGCGCTTCCAGTAAAATGTAACACTGCTGCTCTTAGCTAATTTCCACTCCTCTCAGTTCAGCTTGCACAAATAAATCTTGCATTGTTTTTAAGTGTTCTATCACACACTGTCCTTTAGTCATCTTTTGTCTGTAAATTCTTTTAGACCAAAGCATTTTTGCAAATGCAGTTGAAGGAGTGTGTAATCTCTGCAAGGTATTCCACACATCCTTGGCAGACACTTTATCTCTTACGTCGTTAATCAAGTCTTCTTCTAGCATGAGATAAAGACATGTTTTTGCTTTAGCGTCTCTTTCTCGAGTGGCTGCATTAGCATCAGCTGCCAGCCCTGTTTCAACTGTCGACCACAGAGACTCCTTTATTAGTAGAGATTGGGCATATATCTTCCAGGTAGAGTAGTTATTTCTATTTAATTTACTAAACTTTAGTATCTCCATCTTAATTTGTGCAGTGACTCAATTTGACACAGTCCCTCTGAGTATGCACAGCAGACAAAATACAAAATGATTTACTCACAAAGCTCCACAAAACCTTCTTCCACTCTCTGGAACTTTCAGCTTCTGTGGATGCTGGTTGCTCTAGTATCTGTGCCCATAACCCTTGTCAGGGATGATGGGAGTTTAGCTCTTCACCTCTGGCTCTAACTCACCACCTTGTTATGCAGCAGAGCTGACCAGCTTTGATCAGTGGTTGATGCTTCTTTCCCAAGCAGCAGAATTTCAGAGAATAGGCTGAAGACCCTGACAAACTCTCCAAGCCTTCTCACTCTTCTTCCTGAGATATCTTCAAACTTAGAATCATAGAATCATAGAATCATAGAATCATAGAGTTGGAAGAGACCACAAGGGCCATCCAGTCCAACCCCCTGCCATGCAGGAACTCCCAATCAAAGCATCCCCGACAGATGGCCATCCAGCCTCTGCTTAAAGACCTCCAAGGAAGGAGACTCCACTACTCTCCGAGGGAGTGTGTTCCACTCTCGAACCGCCCTTACTGTCAGGAAGTTCCTCCTAATGTTGAGGTGGAATCTCTTTTCTTGCAGCTTGCATCCATTGTTTCAGGTCCTAGTCTCTGGAGCAGCAGAAAACAAGCTTGTTCCCTCCTCGATATGACATCCCTTCAAATATTTAAACACAGCTATCATATCACCTCTCAGCCTTCTCTTCTCCAGGCTAAACATCCCCAGCTCCCTAAGTCGTTCCTCATAGGGCTTGCTTTCCAGACCCTTCACCATTTTAGTTGCCCTCCTTTGGACACGCTCCAGTTTCTCCACATCCTTTTTGAATTGTGGTGCCCAGAACTGGACATAGTATTCCAGGTGAGGCCGGACCAAAGCAGAATAGAGTGGCACTATTACTTCTCTTGATCTAGACACTATACTTCTACTGATGCAGCCTAAAATTGCATTGGCCTTTTTAGCTGCTGCATCGCACTGTTGACTCATGTTCAACTTGTGGTCCACCTGGATTCCTAGATCCCTTTCACAGGTAGTCTCATTCAGCCAGGTGTCCCCCATCGTATATCTGTACTTTTCGTTTTTCCGCCCTAAGTGCAGTACCTTACATTTCTCTGTGTTGAATTTCATTTTGTTAGCTTTGGCCCAACTTTCTAGTCTGTTCAAGTCATTTTGAATTTTGATCCTGTCCTCTGGGGTATCAGCTACTCCTCCTAATTTGGTGTCGTCTGCAAATTTGATAACTATGCCCCCAATACCATCATCCAAGTCATTAATAAAGATATTGAATAGCACTGGGCCCAGGACAGAGCCCTGTGGCACCCCACTGGTCACTTCTTTCCAAGTTGAAAAGGAGCCATTGTTGAGCACCCTTTGCATTCAACCAGTTAACCAATTACAAATCCATGTAACAGTTACTTTGTCTAGCCCACATTTTACCAACTTGCTTGCAAGAATGTCATGGGGAACCTTGTCAAAGGCCTTACTGTAATCAAGATATACTATATCCACAGCATTTCCTTCATCTACCAAGCTGGTAATTTTATCAAAAAAAGAGATCAGATTTGTCTGGCATGACCTGTTTCTCTGAAACCCATGTTGACTTTTTGTGATTATGAAATTATCTTCCAGATGTTCACAGACTCTCTGTTTAATGATCTGCTCCAGAATCTTTCTGGACAGAAACTTCTCCAGATTCCTCTGGCTTTTATATCTTCCCTCAAGACACCAGACAACTCAGTAGTCTTATATAAAAGATCTACTTTATTCTACTATATATATATATATAAATACTATATGCCCTACAAATCACAATCACTACACCACCACTACTCCACAATATGCATTGGCAAACATTGCACTTATAGCCATTGTTAGTCACCACCCACTAGTCAGTTTCCACCCAGTGGGCATGTACATTCATTTTGATTGGTTTACATAGATCATCCCATACTTAAGACCAACCCAAGTATTTCATCATTTTACCTTGACTACTTAATGAATCTCAGGTGTTTGCAATCTATAACAGGTGTTTTCAATATACACTCTATAACTTTGTCCTTGGCTCTCAAGGCTTCCAAATTACATTATCCTTTTCACCTGTGTAGCTTCATGATTGTTCCTGCTTATTCACTGTGACTATCACATACATATTTTATTTCTATTACTGTATGTCCCATGTTGCATTTTCCTTAACAATTCATTTCTTACCTATCTCTCCCCATGGATTGAGGCAGAGGACAACAACAATTAACAAACAATACCAGTTAAAACATATAAGTTAAAACATATCTATTTTAAAAGACAAATAAGATATACATATATTGAAACAATCCACACTGAAAATTCATCATTTAAAATTCACAATTTAAAAATCATCTGAATAAGCCTGCCAGAAGAGGCTGGTCTTTAATGCTCTTTTAAATCTGGACAGAATATTCAGCTATTGAATCTCTTCCGGCAGATCATTCCACAGTCTAGGGGTGGCTGAAGAAAAAGTTTTCTGACTGACAGTTATCAACCGAGTCCTGGCTAACAGGAGTAAACATCCACCAGAGGACTTGAATTATATGGGAGTAGGCAATCCTGGAGGTAACCTGGACCCAAACCATGTAGGGCTTTAAAGATAATAACCAATTCTTTGTACCTTGCCTGGAAACTAATTGGCAACCAGTGGAGTGATTTTAATATTGGTGTAACGTGATCACTCCTGGATGTCCCAGTAATCAATCTGGCTGCCATATTTTGAAGTAACTGAAATTTCTGAACTTGGTACAGAGGTAGCCAATTGTAATATGCATTGTACAGCACATTGCAGAAGTTCAACCTTGAGGTTACCAGTACATGCATTATCTTCTTAGGTCTTCCAGCTCTAGATAGAGGCAAAGCTGGCATATCAGCTGAAGCTGAGAGTATGCATTCCTGTCATTACATCAATTTGAGCTGTCATTTGGAGGGATGAATCCAGAAGTACCCCCAAGCTACAAATACAATCTTCCGGGGGAGTGTAACCCCATCCAGGACTGGTTGACACACCTCCAAAACCAGGTAAGGACCTTTGACAGTAAGCACTTCTGTTTTGTCTGGAATCTGCTTCAATTTGTTTTTCCTCATCCAGCCCATTACCTCCTCCAGGCATTCATTCAGAGGAGACATACTATTCTTAGCTGAACTTGTATTTGAAGGCATGAAGAATACTGATAGCACCCTGACCCATGCCTCTGGATGACCTCTCCCAGCGGTTTCATGTCCATGTTGAATAGCATTGAGGATATTGTGTATTCCCTATAACACTCCTTTTTTGAGGAGCAGCTAGCCCCAAACATCACCATCTGGAACCTGACTGAGAGATAAGACCAGAGCCACTGAAGCACAGTGCCTCTGCTTTCTAAAAGATACCCCCCAACAGGATACCATGGTTGATGATATCAAATGTCACTGAGATGTCCAAAAGCACCAGCATGGAAACACTCACTCTGTCAATGCTCAGGAGAGGATCAACCACTAAAGTGACCATAGCAGTCTCAAGTCCACTTCCTGCTCTGAAGCTGATTTGGAATGGATCTAAATACAGTCAGCCCTCTGTATCCATGGAGTTTTTTGTATACCAAGGACCCATTGTAGTTCATATCATTCAAGACGGCCTGGAGCTGGAAGGCAACTGCCTTTTGATCACCTTGCCTAAAAAGGGAAGATTTGATACTGGAATATAGTTATTTAAGTCCAGGGAGTCCAGGAGAGCTTTTAAAGAAGTGGTCATACCACTGCTTCTTATAAACAAGATGGAAAACTTCCTACCCTGAGAGATGATTAATTATATTTTGTATTTGAGACCTAATTGTGTCTCCTCCCTGGACAACCAGCCAAGAGGGATAGAGATCTTCCTTCCCTAGCAGCTTCCTTGCTCTAGCAGCTTGTCCATATCAACAGTACTCACCAACTGGAACTGATCCAGTGTAATCCTACTTACAGAGTCACCGGACACCCCTTTGTCAACTTCTGTTACAATGATGGTGTGTAAGTCAGCTCTTTTTTGAGAGATTTGTATCTGTAAAGTGATTATTAAAAGCATCACAGCAAACTGCTAAAGGTTTTTGAATTGGATTCTAGAAATGGTGAGTTATACCTCTCAGTACCCTGAACAGTTCAATGGGATGTGAATTCACAGATGTAATACTGCACATATTGCCACCTTATAGTAACAAAGATGTCCACCATCTATGCTTCAGTCATTGTCCTTCCTGTTTCAGCTTCCTGAGATCCCCTATATACTATGGGGCCCAATTAGAAACAGGTCGGAGAGGACGTGTGGGAGCAGCCAATAGTCCTAGCCAGGTCTTGATTCCATCTATGGAACAGAACTTCAACAGAATTGTCGGTGATACCAGAATTCATTTCTGAAATTCTAAAGGTTCCATTAGCCTTAGAGGGCAGACCATCTTAATAGGTCCAAATATTAAATTACCATGGATATTCCACCACCGCCCCCACTCCCAAATTTGATTAACCATTCTTTTAAAATTTCCCAGCTTGGCAGCTATCCCTACTTCCTATGGTTTCTAATTCTGCAGTTTGATGGTATGCTGTGTGAACAAATACCTCTTTTTATCCTTCTTGAGTCTCTCAGCATTCAGCTGCAGTGCATGCTTCCAGTTTGTAGTGTTGTGAGTAAGGGAAAACAGCAGCTTTCTCTCCACTTTGCCATATCATCCAATATTTTATACACCTTCATCATGTCTTCCCTTAGTCATCCTTTTCCCCAAGCTCAGCAGCTCCTACTGCTTTAACATCTCTTCATATGGCAGTTGCTATAGTCTCTTGATCAGTTGGGCTGCCTTTTTCTCACCCCCCCCCCCCCCAATTCTACAATATCCTTTACTAGGTGCAGTGATTAGAACTTTGCACGGTACTGCTGATGTGATCACACAGCCCATGGATTTCTATAATGGCAATGTGATAGTGGCTATTTTTATTTTATTTCCTCCTGGTATCCATAACATTCTGCTTGGCTATGTTGAATCTCTTTTGCAATTTTAATGCCCATGTCCCCAGTTTCTAGAGACTTTTTTTCAATCTGTTTTTGTTCTAATACCCTAAACAATTGGGTGTCATAATCTTTCCCTGCTCAAGTAACTTCAAGGGATGTAGCAGTTTACAACTCAGCACTTAAGAGCAATTCCTACAGGATGGAAGGTGCTTTCATACCAGTCTTCTCAGCCCACTGAGTGAAATCATATTAGAGATGATAAAACTGTTAATATGTAAGGGTGGGGCTTGCTCACAACAATGTTAAAGCATGTTCTCCTTGCTTCTATTTTTTATTTTTTTATTTTTTATTTTTTCCCCTAAATTCTGTTATTATTAAAAATTGGATTGTCTCCCTCACCCCCACACACTTCTTTTCATCCTTTTCCACTAGATCCACTAGTCTGCCTGATCAAAACAAATTGTGGGACAGCCTTATGAATTAGTTACAGTACACTAATGTCTGATGGTGACATGTCTGTTTTGCCATGGTGATGAACATTCTCCAGAGGTAATGTCACCTAGGTTGTCAGACAAGCAACATCATTTTCATAAATAATCCATGAGATGCTAATACAGAATGAGCGGTGGTGTCTCATGAAAATTTGGGTTGAATTTGATTGGATTTTATTTACAATTCAGGCATTGTTAGCACTATAACCTGAGCCTCATTCTTTGGAGAGCCAAGTCTGGACAGCCTCTTCCTCCTATTAATGACTCAAGCCCACAGGAGCTATTGTTAAGTGCCAAAGAGGTAAGGGGTTAATATATATAATGTATATAGTGTCTGCTGAGCTAGACAGGAAGGCTGGCAGACAGGTAATAGTGAGAAGATGTGTAGCTCCAGCACAATCCCAAATCCTACTGAGGTTTGAAATATTCTTGCAGGAGGGTGTTGCTATTTGGTCCTGATATTCTGGAGCAAATAATCTCTCATTTTAAAAGACAAGGCTCTGTTTGTCAGGTATCTTCTCCAGCATGGCTTACATGTCTCCTTCTCCCCCTCAGACTGGAGATGAAGGAAGGAAGAAACTGAGGGAATTTTTGTGCAAGCAAGCTCAAGTTTCTGAGGAACCTGGTAAGAAAACATGCACAAGAACAGGGTATGAAGGATGCATGGTTCCTTGGTGTTCCTTCTTTCTTCATTCAAGGAAAGTTTTTGTCTTAAAAACTGAAGGAACCCATCACCAGGTCCCTTGATGTCCCAGGGTTTTTCTTCCAATGAAGAAGTGATGTGTAAGCCCAGCTCCTGAGCTATGACACTAGTTTGAAATTCTGCTGTTTGGCACAATGGCCATTGGTTACCCATTCAGAGAGAACTATCTCTTTTAGGATGCAACCCTACACAATTTACCTGGGAACTATGTGAGACTTATATCTACTTACATGGATCGTTTCCTGAGGTACTCAAAGACCAACATATTTAAAGTGAATCTTATACCTCAAAATAAATGCATAAGGTACAACAGCAAAAAAAAAAAAAAAAGGGGGGGGGGAAGTCAAATTATTATCCTTCCAAGTTGCAATTCAGTTTAGGTAAAGGAGAGTATGCTGGCATGCTAATTGCATTAATAAAATTGCATAACATGCAATATAATGTGGCACCTAGTTTTTGCTAATAAGGGCAAAAGTGCATATACACAACTATAAGTTAAATTAGTCCCAATCTGCATTGTATAAATGTAAACCAGATGACATTTTAATAGCTGGAAAACCTCTCAGGATGTTCCCATAACAGAGAACCTGGGCCAAAGACCACCTCAAACCACATGTCTTTCTGGGCATCTGGTTTCTGTTCCTTTTTGTTGTCTAGTTTCTCTTGCCAATGAACTATTTCCTTGGCTTTTAAGATCTTCTGAAACTCAATATTTCTTTCCTTTAAGGGTCCAAAATCAATCTCAATGCAAAAAAATACTGTAAGCTCATATAGGTTAGTCCCTGACTTCCTGCAAAGAGACCTGAAATGGCTGACTCACACTATGCTGACTGGTCATCCATGAACCACTTGCAATCTTGGCATTTCCTCTCATCCTTGAAGTAGGGATGGGCAGATTTATTAAGTCAATTTCCACACAGTGCTCATCTTTTTATTTTCTAAGTCCTGTTCTGTGCCAGTTCCATACAGATATTTTTAAAAGACTTGTTAAAACATTAAAAAATAGATTACTTTATAATTTCACTTTAGGGGAAAAAACCCTTTGACAACCTTGAGATGTGCAGAACTCCTCAGAGAAACTTCATTTATCATTTGTATCCTTTTTGCCTCCATCAACATTCCTAAGATGTTTTGCCTGAAGGGGGGAAAGAACCACTACCCCACTGGTCTTAAATCTCCCCCCCCCACCCCAATCTCTTGGGAACTACACTCCAGCAGTGAGTCAGACTAAAGTCAAATGTACTT
This sequence comes from Phrynosoma blainvillii, assembly GCA_026167975.1. Lineage (NCBI taxonomy): Eukaryota > Metazoa > Chordata > Lepidosauria > Squamata > Phrynosomatidae > Phrynosoma > Phrynosoma blainvillii. Next base: position 139,320,563 of record JANUYF010000004.1, read on the forward strand.
GGGGCTAGAGAGAAGAATGATCATGAAAAGTGATTGGTTGGTTGGTTGATATCCCACCTTTCTCCCAATATGGTACCCAAAGCAGTTTACAATATAAGTTAAAACAAAATAACTAACACAATATGTGCAACAAAAGTTTTAAAACATTAAACAATAAACAATTAAAAACACATAATGCACATTGCATATCTTAAAGCAGGACACACACTGCCTATCCTCCTACCCCAAACATTCAAAGCAGGGGTAGGCAACCTAAGGCCCAGGGGCCGGATGCGGCCCCCTGAAGCCTTTGGACCAGCCCCAGGCCAGTCCTGCTGCTGCCGCTGCTGCTGCCACTGCCGCCACCCGCCACCACCGCTGCCTGCCATGATTATATTGATTATTGTTGTTATTACTTGTTCTTGGGGTTTTCTTGGCAAAATCTCCACAGGGGTTTTGCCATGGCTTTTCTGGGCTGAGAGAGTGTGCATGCATATTTTTTTTAAAAAATAAATTATTTATTTATTTATTTATTTTTGGTGCTTCGGCCCCCCAATTGTCTGAGGGACAGCAACCCGGCCCCCGGCTCAAAAAGGTTGCCTACCCCTGATTTAAAGGCTGTTTAAATATGAATCAAAGAATCATAGAGTTGGAAGATAACTGAAGGGCCATCAAGTCCAAACCCCTATCATGCAGGAATACACAATCAAAGCACTGACCTGATGGCCATACAGCTTCTGTTTAAAAAAAAAAAAAAAAACAGAGAAGAAGACTTCACTACACTCCAAGGCAGCATATTCCACTGTCAAACAGCACTTACTATCAGGACATTCTTCCTAATGTTGAAGTGGAATCTCTTTTCCTGTAGTTTTCATCCATTGCTCCAGATCCTATTCTCTTCAGATGCAGGGGGGAAAAAACTTGCTGTCTCTTCAGTATGACATTCAGATATTTAAACATGGCCATCATATCATCTCTTAACCTTCTCTTCTCCAGGCTAAAGATACCCAGTTCCCTAAGTTGCTCCTCATAGGGCATGTTTCCAGACTTTTCTGGAAGAAAGACTTTGATTGCTAACAAAAAAGAGATCAGAGAGGACACCTAGTCTATGGAACTTAGAAGGGAGTTTTATAGCTTAGGAGCAGCCACCAAGAAAGTTCTTTCTCCTCACCAAACAAGGCTATGAGATGGAGAGAAAGCCCACCCCTGAATACTGTAAAACTCTGTCAGGCTCATATAGGGAGCCATATATGGATTTATAAATCATAACCAGCACCCTGACCCAGAAATGGACCAGTAGCCTGTAAGGCAGTTTCAACAGGGGAATTATATCATCCCTTTAACCAGGTCTGGTGAGCAGCATGCCTGCAGTATTTTAGATCTGCTGAAGTTTCCAAACAGATTCTAAATTTCCAAACAGTTTCCCATGCAGGATGCATTGCACTAATCCAAAGAGGATGTAATCCATGCATGTGTTACCATAGCCAAATTTGACATCTCCAGGTAGAACTTTAATTGTGCAAACAACACCTGGTCATCACTGAAACCTCAGCTTCAGGGCAGAGCCCAAGGGTATGCCCAAATTATGAACCTGAGATTTCAGAAGGACTTTAACCACACTGAGTACAGGCTGCCTCTCTATTACCAGGATCAACTCTGCCTTGTCTGGATTAAGGTTCAATTCATTAATCTTCATTCAGTCCTTTACTGACAACAGACACTATTTTTTACAGAAATAGTTTCCTTGACCTTAGATGAAATGGAGATGTAGAGTTGTCATTGGCACGCTGATGACATCAAATCTCTAGACAACCTGTCCCAGCAGTTTCTCTCATATATATATATATATATATATATATATATATATATACATATATATATATATATAGAGAGAGAGAGAGAGAGAGAGAGGACATTGGGGATAAAACTGAAGCCTGAGAAACACCATAGATCAATGGTCAAGGTGTAAAACATGTTGGTCTAAAACCTGCCTTCTGAGTTTACCTCATTTGGACTGGAGATCTGACCTCCCTAGGACTCTCAGTGGACTGGAGCCATTGTGAAAAGGTGTTTTCAAGTACAATCCTAGAGATGTAGCCCAGAAGAATATCATGGCTGATGGTATCAAAAGCTGATGAGAATTCCAACAGGACTAACACAACTCTCCCGCCATCCATTTCCTGGTGATGGTTGTCCACCAAGGCAACTAAAGTAATCTATGTCCTCTAACTAGGCTTGAAACCAAATTGAATAGTAACTAGATTATTTGTTTCATCCAGGATCTCCTGGAGCCAGGAGGTCACCAGACACTGCAGAACCTTGCACAAAATACTGGCATGCTAATTGCATTCATAAAATTGCATAACATGCAATATAATGTGACACCTAATTTTTGCTAATAAGGGCAATGTTTTTTCCCCATGAAGACAAATTTGGAAAGGAGGGAGGAGAATTGTCTAGGGTTCACAAAGTGTTCACAGAGAGGTCTTTCTATAAAGACAATCTCTTTTAATATGGAATTCTGCCTTGTTGCAAAGAGGAATTCAGCATTCTCCTTAACCACTTTGCCAATTACCTTCTAGCTACTTTATCAAACAAGGACAAAGGTCAATATTTATATGGTGGCATTCACCTCTCCAAGGATCCTGTCCACATCTCCAAGCTGCACAACTTGAAGTGTAGTCAATAATACAGGACAAACAGGAGTTAAGATTACCACCATGGAAGCTGTATCAAATACAGCATCCAAAAGAGAGCAGATCTGAGCAATTTTGTCTGCAAAGTGTCTTAAAAATTCCTCACAGTAGGCTGTTGAACAGTCAGCAATCTGTTCTTGTGAGACAGAATAAAGAAGGCATCTAATGACTCAAGACAACTCTGTGCAGATACAGTTTTGGCAGAGAAGCACAATTGCCACAGAAAAGTCCTTCCAGTGGATCTAGATTAGGTCTACTGATATGGAACTTTCCCTATAAAGATAAAATCACAGACAGAATAAGGACAAAACATGGTAGCATTTTTTTTATTCAGTCATACAAAATTCTGTTTGACACCAACAAACATTGGGTAAATGGTGTGCACCAGTGATTACTGGGAATACATTTCAATCATTTTAAAGAAGCTACAATGTTTTCTTGTACACCTCATCCAATTAATTGTGTGAATTCTCTCAACAAAAGATGGAGAAGATGATGAGACAGCAGAAACTGTAGGAGAAGCTGCCTCTTTAAAGCCCATCCTCTCTAAGACTGAATGGAGCCACATCATTGTGTGGCAAGTTTTCTACATCCCTGATCCTACTCTCCCTTCTGCCCATATAACATTTTCTTTCCCAATTTCCCAATTCCCATTTAAATGTCAAGATGTACCTACAAAATTCCTGCATTATTTCCTACTGGTAGAAAACCAAACCCCATACAAAGGCAATAACTCCCACTGGATGGTGATGTTTCTCCTGTTTGTATTATTCATCTTGGGCTGTACTGGCTGCATTATCATCAGCCTTTGAAAGTGTGAGAGTGATGTTTGGTGAATTGGCCACCAGGAAATGGGGGGGGGGGGTAAATTTGGTTTGGGAGGGCTGTGTGAGGTTTTAAAGACATTCTCCTCCTTCCTTTCCAAATTTGTCTTCATGGGGAAAAAACAAAAAAATGATTTATTTGTTTATTTTTACTATTTAGCTACAAAAGCTCTCAGAATGTTTTACAGATTGCTAATTTGACAGTTACCTGCCCTCCGGTTCACAATCTAAAAAGACATGACACAAAAGGTGAAGGGAATGGTAGTGGAGAAGGGGATCCCCAAGGCCAGGATGGTGGCAGTTGGAATGGAGGGAGGGCTTTTCATGTGCCTCTAGGACTAGGCATAATCGAGCTTTTTGCCCTTACCTTCTACTTTTGCCTCCACCCAAACAGTGCTTAATGACATACAATTGGTCTGTAAGCCAGTATGAAAAAAGTGATTTCTAAGCTAATGAAGCAACTTTCCAAGCTTTCTCCTCCATTGTGTATCTGTGGGACCTGTTTGTGGGTGGGGATGGGGAGATGTCCATCTGAGATGGCCTGGGAATTTGTTGGAAACTGGTTTAGGAATCCAGAATATGTACTTGTAAGGGTGTGAAAATATGTTCAGAAATATGGTGATAAGTTGAGAGTGGAGTGTCCATGCACAAAAAAGTGTTATGGTTTTCCATTGCTGGAGCTACTTAGATTTGGGCATGGAAAATACCCAGATGAGAGACAAATTAGAGGCTTCTTTATATTTTTTTGAATGACTTGGAAGAAGGATGGGATTCAAATCTAACAAATACAACATACGTTTCTAATTGGGGGTCTGAGATGGTATATCTGATTGCGCTGAAGTGTTTTTCTGAGTGTTACAATTGGCCCTCTGTATTGACAGATTCAACCATCCACAGCTTGAAAATATTCAAAAAGCAAACCTTGATTTTGCCATTTTATGCAAGGGACAGCAATTTACTGTCCACTGTATTTAATGGGACTTGAGCATCCACGGATTTTAGTATCCATGTTGGACTTTGGAACCAAACCCCACTATATTTTAATTACCCTGATAAAGAAGAATGTGAATGGAGGAGGACATTGTTATTTATTAAAGTATTTTAAGGCTTCATATTAGGGGTTCTAACTTAATTTCTGTGCCATTTGTTCCTGGGAAGCCTTGGTTTTGTGCAAAAGAAATTTTGTTATATAAAAACCAGGATTGCTGAATTTATTTATTTTTAAAATGTTTTGTGTGCAAAAATTTCATTTTTGCAAAAAAGTGCTGTTATTGTTTTGTTTTGTTTTGTTTTGTTTTTTAAAAAAATGCACAGGTAGATTTTCTCCCAAAAAAGTGCAAAGGAAGGAAGTGAAAAATTTCCCTCCAGATTATCTTAACTGTCTTCTTTATATAGCCATTTAACTAATTTCTTATCAATTCTTTACCAAACACATAATTGAAAAAATGATAGCCTGTAATTACTATGTAATTCTTAGTTTTCTGATTCCTGACTGCAATCAGGAACACACCAGGGAATTCCAAAAGAAGATCAGCATGTGCTTTATAGACTATAGCAAAGCCTTTGACTGCATACAATCATGAAAGGCTATGGACTGCCCTTAAAGACATGGGAGTATCAACACATCTGATAGTCCTAATGAGGAATCTGTACTCAGGAAAAGAGGCTACTGTCAGAACAGAACACGGAGAAACAGAATGGTTCCCAATTGGCAAAGGAGTCAAACAAAGCTGCATCCTTTCATCCTACCTGTTCAACTTGTATGCAGAACATATTATAAAAAAAGCAAGCATGGACACAACAGAAGGGGGAATGATAATAGGAGGAAGGAATATCAACAATCTAAGATACACAGATGACACCATAATAGGGATTGGGGGATAGGATTGTTTTATATTGTATCTGTTTTAACCTTGTTGTACGCCGCCCCGGTTTCTGAGCAGAGGGGCGGATTAGAAATAAAACTTATTATTATTATTATTATTATTATTATTATTATTATTATTATACTAGCAGAAAACCTCACAGACCTGGAACACCTACTAAGGAAGTTCAAAGAAGAAATTGCTAAGGCAGGCTTAATGTTGAACATAAAAAAACCCAAAAAATAATGACCACCGAGGACCTTCACAAGTTCAACCTAGACAATGAAGAAATAGAAATAGTAAAAGAATTCCCATACCTGGGATCAAACATTGATAGAAAAAGGGATTGCAGTCAGGAATCAGAAGACTAAGAATGGGGAGGGTGGCTATGAAAGAACTAGAAAAGATTCTAAAATGCAAAGATATACAACACGACACAAAAGTTAGAATCATGCAAGCCATTGTATTCCCTGTTACCATGTATGGATGTGAGAGCTGGATAGTTAAGAAAGACGATAGGAAGGAAATCAATGCATTTCAGATATGGTACTGGTGAAGAATGCTGAAGATTCTATGGACAGCCAAAAGGACAAACAATTGGTTCCTAGAGCAGATCAAACCGGAAACCTCCCTAGAATCCAAGATTACCAAACTGAGGCTGTCATACTTTGGACACATCATGAGAAAGTAGGACTCTTTAGAGCAGGGGTAGGCGACCTTTCCCCTTTAAGGGCCAGGGAACTTCAGCTCCCAGAATCCCAGGAGCTATTGGCCAACATGGGACTATTGGCCAACATGGCTGAGGCTTCTGGGAGCTGAAGTCCCTCGGCCCTTAAAGGGGAAATGTTGTCTACCCCTGCTTTAGAGAAAAAACTGTCAGAGTATGCTAGTTGTAAGTTGTGACAGGATGAGAGTTTAACAAACTCATGTAATTAGCAAATTAGGCCAGGTGAATTTATTGATCAATTAGGAAGGTATAACTGCAGTGCAATGTTTGTTAGGCTCTTGGGAACATTCTTTGAATATGCTCTTCATGCTGCTGGAAGCTTTCTGTATGCTCTCCATACTGTCTGGTAGCACTTTGAGTGTGCTCTATATGCTGGTTCTGACCTTGCAGGTAACACTGCTTTTCATGCTGCTGCAATGGTAATGTTATATTGATATGTACTGTGTCATTTTGTACTGTTTTTGTTTTTGCCTCAACTTCATGACTTCTGCTAAGTAATGCTATTTTTGTTAAAACACCTCTAAAATCTCTGCTATTGTTTTTTTGCTTCAATAACACACCCCAACAAAAACAATAATGCTGGGAAAGGTGGAGGAAAGTAGGAAGAGAGGAAGGCCACATGCCAGATAGATGGACTCTATAAGGAGGTCACAAGTATGGGGTTGCAGGAATTAAGCAGAGCAGTAGAAGACAGAGGGGGGAAGCAGATAGCGCAAAGCGCCATCTTCAGGGCAAGGAAGGGGAGGGGCAGCCACACGCTGGGCGCCCCAACCCCTTCCCGAAGACGTCGTCGGAGCGCCGGACCCTCCACACTTCCGGCGCTTCAGGGATGCCTATAGGCCACAGCATCCACACACGCTGCAGTGGAAAAGGCGCCGAAGGTGCGCCGGCAGCCTTTTACGGCCCACCTTCAGCGATTTGTGGAAGGAGCACTATTTTAGCGCTCCTTCCTGGGGCGGCAAAGCTGCGCCGCGGGGCCGAGGAATGCGGATGCCTCGGCCCCGATCCTGTCTGCTTAGGCCCAGAGTGTCTTGGAGATGTCTCATCCATAGGGTCACCATGAGTCGAAATTGACTCGAGGGGCAGTTAACAACAATAAAAAATTACTTTCTGCTCTAAAAAGATGTCAGTGTAAGATAATTCACTCTTATCAGAGATGGTAAAGCATTAAATTTAGGGGTACAATTCAGCGGAAGGCAATGTTTAACTATGACAGTGACAGGGAACAACCCAGTTGATGTTTAAGTTCAGTCTTAGACATGTCACCAACTGTAGGTCTTTTACTTTCTGCCATAGAAATGAACAGTGGATGTCATTCCTTCCTTTGCAAGAATATCAAAATGGTTATATCTTTATGAAAATTAAAATCCTATCTAGGCATTGCCTGCAGGGCATAGGGTTTCAAGTGGCATCCTCTTAGGGCTTATCAGACTATAGATCCCAGAATCCCCCAGCTGGTATGACTGGTACCCAAACAGACTGGAGATTTTCAAAGATGTCCAAAAAGAAACTTTTAAAAGTTGTGGGATAAGCCATTAAGATATTTTGTCTCATCACATATTTGCACAAGACTGCTGAGCAGAGGGGACAGATTAGTAATTCCACCACTATAATACATGTGTTTCATAAACTGTGACCATTGACGTTCAAGGCTAGGAAAGTAAATCTTAGTTCATTTTATTCCCATATGAAAAAACAAAGGGTTTTGCCATCCTAGACAAGGTTATGAAAGCTTTTATACATTTTATTTAAATATATATATATATATATTACATGTTGGGACATTTTGCAGAAATTAGTGAAGGCTTTTCCCCCAATTAAAAATGAACGTTTTCAAGCAACAACACAACATCTTGCACAAAGAACTGTGTTTTGTGCAAATATATATATATATATATATTTTGCACTAAAACAATAGCTGAGATCCTGCAAGAGATAATATAAAGTTCCACCCTTCTCCCCTACTGCAGGACTCACCTTCCTGCAGATACACCCTACTATGGCCATTTAGCAGTCAATGAAGAACAGGGGACATCAGAGTAGAATCTGGCAATACTTCTATAGCCATATGCAAAACAATGATTTCATCCTCTGGGACCTCTGGAGGTTCTGGAGGATGTCATTTTGGCTTTGGTTCTATAAGCAGATGCTTCTCTGTTGGCCACTAAATGGCTGTGAAGGAAGTTGCCTATTGAATTGTAACCTGGGTGAAAGTTGTAACCTGTGGGAGGTAGTGAATTTCTCCCTTCACAATGACCATAAAAAGTATACACAGGTGTAAGTTAGACTTAATGTCACTTTCACAATGTCAGCCAATGGTTTTGTTGTTAGGATATGGATGGGATATACAGTCAAAGGTGAAATGTAGAGATGTGTGTGTGTGGAAATTTCCTCATGAGAACAACATTTAGAGAAAAACAAAGTGAATCTAACACCAGATGGCCAACACAGACATCAACATGAACTTTCCCAAAGATACAACTCATGGACACAGACTTTGTTATGGAAAACAAGAGATATCCAAAAAGGTAAACAATCGTTAGGCTGGGAAAGAAACCACGTGGTGGATGATGGACAGCAAGAGGCTGGGTCAGTATACATCATACAGGCATTATCCAATTAACATAAGGTTAACACCTAGAAGGTGGAATATGGGAAAGGCCTAGAGAATCCTTTGTCTAGAATGTTATTGTTCAAGATGTGAGCACGTGTGTGGCTGGAAGCAGTGGTTTTAACTGCAACAAGTTGGAGATCGTGATGTTTTGGGATTGTTAAAGATGTAATCTTGCATGGCTGAACTGGACAAGTTCATCACAATGGATTTTACTTAGCTATCTTATTTTACTTTTATATGCATTAATAAAACTATACTTTTGGACTTTACAATGTGTCTTCTTGACTAAGGAAGACAGGATCCTAAAAAAGGGAAGCAGAGCCAGTGGATGGTAAGAGTTACAAAGAGGCTGTGGATCGCAGCAGCCAGCTTGTCCTGCAGATTCTGCTGGGTGCCAAAGAGCATCACTACAACACCCATCATCCACACACTGACATTTATGTGGGGCAGGGAAATCCTTTCAGAAATTTTCACAAAAAGTCCCCTAATAATAATAATAATAATAATAATAATAATAAATCTCATAGAAGCTGACAATTTTCATATAATGTGAAGACCTTTCTTGTTAAGGATGACAAAAATGTGCAAATACTTTTCAAGACTAGTCTCCATTTATAGTAATGTTTGATCCAAGGTATGGGAACTCTTTCAATATTTCAATTTTCTCGTTATTTAGGATGAATTCTTGTAGTTCTTCTGTTTTCTTAACATTCAACATAAAGACTACCTTAGCACTTTCTTCCTTGGCACTCTTCACTAATTGTTCCAGATTTTTGTTTGTTTCTGCCAGTAGTATTGAGCCATCTGCACATCTTGGTTTGTTAATGTTCCTTCCTCTGATTTTCACTCCTCCTGCCTCTGAGTCTAAGCCTGCTCTGCATACACTGTTTTCTGAATACAGATTGAATAAATAGGGTTATAGTATTCAGCCTTGTCTAACCCCTTTGCTAATTGGGAAACATTCTGTTTGTCCATGTTCAGTCATGATGGCAGCCTTTTGTCCTGTGCATCAGGACAATCTATGCATTAGGACAATCAAATGTAGTGAAACTCCCATTTCTTTGAGAGCATTCCATAGTTTTTCATGATCTATGCAGTCAAAAGCTTTGCTGTAGTCAACAAAGCACATATTATTGTTCTTAATGGACTTCAAGTTAATCTTGACTCATGGCAACCCTATGGATGAGATGGCTTTAAGACCCCCACTGCTCTGGTTAGGTCCTATAGGCTTAGGCCTATGGCCTCTTTGATTGAGTCTAACCCCCTCTGCAGACCAGGGCGTCGGGGACGCCCTGGTCCGGAGCGGCGGCGGAGCTCAGCCTCCGCACCGTGCTGCTCCTCCGGCGACTCTAAAAGGAGCTCCAAATTGGTGCTCCTTTTAGATGTCAGGGAAAGTGCGCCCTAAGAGCGGCGGGCGCACTTTCCCTGACTCAAACGCAGCGGCGCGTCCGGTCGCCACGGCGTGAGGTCATCCCCGGAGCGCCGGCCATGCAGAGGGACGGCGACTCCGAGGGCAACCTCAGGAAGAGGAAGGGCCACCGCTTGTGTGGCTGCCCCTCCTCTTCCGGGCCCGGAAGACGGCTCAATTAGCCGTCTGCCGAGGCCCTAACTATCTGACATGTGGTCTTCCTCTATATCTACTGCCCTCTACCTTTCCTAGCATCATTGTCCTTTCCAATTATTCAAGTTTTTTCATAGATAAAACAATAAAGCACATGCAGATTTTCTTTTGGAATTCTCTGGTGCACTCCATTATCCATTTGCAATGTGATCCCTAATGCCTCTTCCTTCCCTGAAACCAGATTTCACCTCTGGGATATCTTTCTCCATATATGGTAGGGGTATTTGCTGCAGAATTTTGAACATGACTTTGCTTGCATGGGAAATTAGTACAGTGGTCTTGTAATGAAGGACTTGAACTTGGGGAATTACTAAAGTCAAAGTCTTCTATGGGATCTTTTATCTTATGTTTATGGAGGTGGCTAGGGAATAGACTGATACAGACGAAGCTTTCTACAAACTGTAATTTATTTGGGGATTCAAACATACAAAGACACTCTAACATACACTCATACACACAAGAACTCAGGAATAAAGTAGTTAGCTTGGAGAGGAAACACAAGACTTTCTAATGGTGACAATTACCTGAAGGAGGCTGCTCCAACAATGAATGAAGATTGATAGACTCAACTGTTATGAAAGGGAAAAGACAATGGAAAGAGCCAGGACTCTAGTCACAGTTCACAGTGGTGCTGAGTCACCATGAAATCTAGCCAGACCCCAATGTGCCTGATATTTTGAGGATCATTTATACCCTTGAATCTAGCCTGAGGCAAAGAGTTGCTATTGTATATCAAAGGATTCCGATTACTACTCTTTGAAGTAGACAATTTCCAAGGAGAGGAGATGGGATGTTAATGTTATCTCATCTTCAGCTGGACATATCCTGGCTGGCACTCATAAATCTGCTAGGTATGAATGTTCTGCTTAGCAGCTCCTAGGCATGGCCCTTTTGATCTGCAAATTGATTTAAGTGCAGATATGACTTTTCAGGTATCTACGTGAGGTCTTCATTTTAGATTCATGGCGATGGGGGCTCTTCCCAGTCCAGGGCCATGGCAGCCACCCAGAAGGGGTCTTTATATTACATCAGACATTGTAACAGTCTTTAGTTACTGCACTCTTTTGTATCTCCTTTTTTGTGTAGAGATGTGTATTGATCATTTCTAATCTGTGGGCCGCTAATTTGTTTCCTATGCTTTGGCAGATTTTAGTTAGAATTGAACTTGGTTCTGCCTCTGTGGATTGTAGCAGCAGGGCTGATAGCCAAGGCAAGGGAAAGTCTCAAACTAAGTTACTAATCCAAAGGTCAGTCAGCAAAGAGTCCAGAACAGTCCAAAGGTTGAAGGTTTCAGAGCAGCCAAGAGACAAGGCAGTCCAAGGTTTCAGAAGTCCAAGAATAGTCAGCGGTGTGAGAGTCAAAGGTTCTGGTAGTTTGCGATAGCCAAGAGTTAAGGCCAAGGAACAAGGAGAGACAGAGGCTTTCTCCAGGAAGCTTAGATAATCTCTGACACTGAGGCAGTGCTTTCCACACCTGTTTAAATCCCTGAGCTGCTGGAGCTCAGCTGGGGCTGAATACCTTGGTGTTTTTCATAAAGGCTCCTCGAGCGCTGAAGGCCCGCCCTTTCTACTTGACACTGACTGAAGGTAGGCACAGTCCCTTGATCTTCCTCCATGTCCGATGGTTCTGCTGTCAAGAGGCTTGGCTGCTGAACGGCCTCCTGAGAAGACACAGGCTCTGCTGGAGGCTCTGTGGAAGTTAGCAAGGCAGGGCTGCTAGAGCCAGGCTGAGGCTCCTCTGCTGCAGAGGCAGGACACAGAGGCAGTTCTGGCTCATCCTCCTTGTCCTCTGAGTCCTCATCCAGGCAGGGCATAATATCACTCTGCCTCCCATCAATCTCCCTCCCTGGACCCGAGGCACATACAGGAGCTGGAAGTTGAAGCAGGTGAAGAATGTGGACCACTGTTTCTTCTGCTGAGAGAGTTCCCACACCATCTTCAGATGCTCCAGGTTCCAATGGTCTGTATTCACCTGCACCGGGTGAGCTGTTCTCTCTAGAAGATAACACCAGGTCTTGAAAGCCACCTTGATCACCAATAGCTCTTTTCCCAGATGGTGTAATTCTGTTCTGGATAAGTAAGCTGCTGGGAGTTAAAAAGCACAAGGCAACAGGTGTGCCTGAGGCCCCGTCGGCTGGAACAATACAGCCCCAATGGTGACATCCAAGTCATCTGCCTCAATGACAAAGGCCGTCCGTGGCTCCAGGGGCTGTAGGATCGGAGCTGAAGTGAATTGTGCTTTCAAGGTCTCAAAGGACTGCTGGGCAGCCATTGTCCACTGGAAGTGTGCCTTCCCATGCAATAGCTTGGAGATAGGGGCTGCTAGGGTCACATAGTCCTTGATGAACTTCCAGTAAAGGTTTGCAAACCCTAGGAACAGCTGGATGTTCTTCCTGCTGTGAGGGGCTACCAAGATAGCACCGCCTCCACCTTGGACATGTCCATGGCCACACCCTGGGCTGAGATCCAAAAGCCCAGGAAGTCCACCTCACAAAGGTCAAAGGCACACTACTCAAGTTTGGCATAAAGCAGGTGCTCCCTGAACTTCTGCAAAGGCACACTTCTTGAGTTTGGCATAGAGCCGGTGCTCCTGGAACCTCTAGAGCAGGGGTAGGCAACCTTTCCCCTTTAAGGGCCGAGGGATTTCAGCTCCCAGATTCCCAGGAACTATTGGCCAACATGGGACTATTGGTCAACATGGCTGAGGCTTCTGGGAGCTGAAGTCCCTTGGCCCTTAAAGGGGAAAGCTTGCCTACCCCTGCTCTAGAGAATAGCACGGACATGGGCCTCCTGGCTAGGAGAGTAAATTAGGAAGTCATCTAAATGAATGATGACAAAACAGTCTAAGTAATCCCAGAATACATCATTGACAAAATGTTGGAAGTCGTCTATAGCATTGCACAGTCCAAAGGGCATGATGTACTCATAATGCCTATACCACATCTGGAACGCCATCTTCCATTTGCCTCCGGCCCTGATCCTCACCAAGTTTTAGTCCCCCCCCCCCCCCCCCCCCCCCGCTCCAGGAGGTCTAGCTTGATGAAGACCTTGGCATGACAGAACTGCTACAGCACCTCTGGGATCAAAGGCAACAGATACCAGTTCTGGATGGTGAGCCGGTTGAGTGCCCTATAATCGTTGCAAAGGTGCAGCTCCCCACATTTCTTGTGCACAAACAAGATGTATGCACCTGCAGGGGACTTGGAGGGACAGATGAACCCCTTCTGGAGATTCTTCTCTAAAAAGTCCTGCAGAGCCGCCAGCTCAGCCTCTCAGAGGGAGTAGATGTGCCTTGCTAGAATAGGGGCCCCTGGCACCAGGTCACTGGCACAATCATGGGGTCAGTGTGGTGGGAGCTGGTCCACCTCCTTTTTGTCAAACACGTCAGGGAAGTCCTGATATTTTGCTGGCAGCATGACCACACAGTGCTGGGGCTCTGCTGCTACTGACGCAGGGATCCACTCCAGCCAACAGTGTTCCTGGCAGTACTCGGAGGTGAACAAGAGTTCCTGATGGGACTATGAGATGTGTGGGTCATGCCTTGAGAGACAGGGCATTTCTGCAACCAGAGGGAAATGAGGGACGGCAGCCAGCAGGAACCGGATTTCATCCCTGTGGTTCTGGATCTTGAGGTGGAGCGTGGACATCTGGTGGGTTATGGGGCCAGACCGGAGAAGGAGTCCATTGATGGTCTCCGCCAGCCTGGGCTCAGCTAGGACCTCCAAAGGGATCTGGTGGCATTTTGCAAGCACCAAGTCCATAAAGTTATTTGAGTCCCCAGAGTCCAACATAACTCCTATAGGAAGCAGCTCCAAGGTGGGGAGCCTGAGATTGGCTGTTACCAGCAAAGGGTCCTTTCAGGGAGCCAAACTGGAGATAGTGGGATCAAGAGACTCTCCCAGGTGGTGAACCTGCTCTACACCTGGGAGGGCCCATTTCCCTGTAGTGCAGCCTGACCTCCCTTGGCAGAGCATTCTTGGGCAAAATGCCCCTGAAGGCCACAGTACAAGCAGAGCCCTTCCCTCCTCATGCATTCCTTCTTGTCCCCAGTGAGACACGGGGGGGGGGGGGGGGGGCTCCCAGCTGCATAGGTTCCTCCATGGGCTGAGAAGGGGTTGACATGGGTTGGTTAACTGAACCGTTCAGCCCAAACTAGGGTGGGGTGGCAGGGCACATCGATGGGCCTGTTTGCAGGCAGCAAGTTGGCAGTCCAAGCACGTAGCCTGTGCAATCAACAAATCCAGGGATGTAGGAGGCCCTGTGCATGCCAACTCATCCAGAATTGGGTCTGACAGGACATAATGAAATTGGGCTTGTAAGGCACTGTCATTCCACTCCAAATCCTACACTATCAGGTGAAAGGATGTGGAGTAGTCAGCTATAGTCCCTTTACCTGGATGGAGAGCTCAAATCTGACTCTCTGCTGTCTCAGCTTTTACAGGATTCTGCCCAGATAGCTCTCATTTTGTCAATGAAGCCCTGCAGGTTGTTGAGGAGGGGGCTATCCTGATTTAAATAGGGAATCGCCTATTTGATGGCACGTCCTGAAAGCAAACTGATTATAAATGCCGCTTTATGGGAATCATCAGGAAAATCATTCCTGTGGAGCTTAAAATGCAGTTTGCAGCTAGCCAGAAAACTGTGCAACATAGTCTGGTCTCCCTGGAACTTATTGGGGAGGGAGGCAAAGCATTTCTGGCGATGCTCTGGAACTGGAGGGTTAACCTGTCCCTGGGGTGTCGCCACACTCTGAGTGAATTGCTGCACCTGACTGGAAAGCTGCAAATTCATTTACAATAACTCCTACAAAGCATGTTCCCCAGCCATTATGTCGCTATCAGCCTGGTTAGAACCAGAGATTATTGTGTCCTAGAAAGCTGACAGCAGGGCTGATAGCCAAGGCAAGGGAAAGTCTTGAACCAAGTCCAAGTTATAAATCTGAAAGTCAGTCAGCAAAGAATCAAGCATGGTCTGAAGGTTGACGGTTTCAGAGAAGCTGAGAGACAAAGCAATCTAAGGTCCAGGGCTTCAGAAGTCCAAGAGTAGTCAGTGGTCCGAGGGTCAAAGGTTCCGGTAGTCCACAATAGTCAAGAGTCAAGGGTTCAGGCCAAGGAACAAGGAGAGACAGAGGCTTTCACCAGAAATCATAGAATCGTAGAATAATAGAGTTGGAAGTGACCACAAGGGCCATCCAGTCCAACCCCCTGCCATGCAGAAACTCCCAATCAAAGCATCCCCGACAGATGGCCATCCAGCCTCTGCTTAAAGACCTCCAAGGAAGGAGACTCTACTACTCTCCGAGGGAGCATGTTCCACTGTCGAACCGCCCTTACTGTCAAGAAGTTCCCCCTAATGTTGAGGTGGAATCTCTTTTCCTGGAGCTTACATCCATTGTTTCGGGTCCTAGTCTCTGGAGCAGCAGAAAACAAGCTTGTTCCCTCCTCAATATGAAATCCCTTCAAATATTTAAACACTGCTATCATATCACCCCTAAACCTTCTCTTCTCCAGGCTAAACATTCCCAGCTCCCTAAGTCGTTCCTCATAGGGCTTGGTTTCCAGACCCTTCACCATTTTAGTGGCCCTCCTTTGGACACGCTCCAGTTTCTCCACATCCTTTTTGAATTGTGGTGCCCAGAACTGGACACAGTATTCCAGGTGAGGCCTGACCAAAGCAGAGTAGAGTGGCACTGTTGATTCTCTTGATCTAGACACTATACTTCTACTGATGCAGCCTAAAATTGCATTGGCCTCAGATAATCTTTGGCACTGAGGCAGTGCTTCCACACCTGTTTAAATCCCTGAGCTGCCGGACCTCAGCTAGGGCTGATCACCTTGATTACCCTGGTGTTTTTCATAAAGTCTCCTCGAGCGCTGAAGGCCCTCCCTTTCTGTTTGACGCTCACCAAAGTTAGGCACAGTCTCTTGATCCTTCTCCATGTCCAACAGTTCTGCAGTCGGGAGGCTTGGCTGCGAAATGGCCTTCTGAGAAGCCTCAGGCTCTGCTGGAAGCTCTGCGGAAGTTGGCAAAGCAGGGTTGCTAGGGCTGGGCTGGGGCTTCTCTGCTGCAGAGGCAGGACCCGGAGGGAGTTCTGAATCCTCCTCCTCCTCCTCCTCCTCCTCCTCCTCCTCATAATAATAATAATAATAATAATTTTTTATAACCCATCCCTCTGCTAGGCAATCGAGGCGACGTACAAAGTTAAAACAGGATAGCAGGATATACTCTGAGTCCTCATCTAGGCAGGGCATGACAGTGTCATTAATCCTTTCATATTTGATATAGCTGTTCTGTGTATTATTTTTTAAATATTATTTAATCTTGGTTGTATACAGTGATCCCTCCACATTTGTTAGGGTTAGGGGCACAGGACCCCCATGAAAATGGTAAAATCACAAATAAAAATAACACTTATGTTTTTACTTAGGAATCTTTAGGTCCTCCAGTGCAACTCTGTGGTCAACATCTGCCAGACTTTGACCATAGAATTGCACTGAAGGAGCTACAAATGCCTAGTGGCGTGTTCTCTCTAGGAATCTCTAGATGTCCTTCAGTGCAACTTTTGGTTAAAGTTGATCATAGAGTTGTGCTGGAGAACCTAGATATTCCTAGAGAGAACATAGTAATACAATCTGTGAATAATCAGATCCACAAAAGTCAAATCTGCACATGTGGACAACTGTATTATGTTTCCCTTCTGATTGTAGACCATCCCTACTTTTGGGTTAAATTTCCTTTTGAATTCATGAATCTTGTGGAATAGGCCTCTTGTTCTTCCTTTTTTATTGTTGGCTTCTATTTTTCTTCATGGATTGTTATAGAATTCTCTTTGTCTTTGTGCACTAATCACTGGAGAGTAGCATTCATGGTTCTAATTTAATTCCGCTATCTCTTTGCTTTTGCTTCTTGTCTTTCTTTAACTGTTTGAAATGTTTCATCTGTCATCCACTGTTTTTTCTCCTTCCTTTTGGACTCACTTATCATCTTTCTGCATTCCTGTTTGATTGACTTCTGCCCTGACTTCTGTCCATAGTTATTCTGGTTCTTCTTCTAGACTTAATAGTGCAAATCTGTTTTTCACACTTTCACTGATTATTTGTAATTCTGGCAGTGGTGGCACAGCTCCCCTTCACCCACTAGTACAAAAAGTTATCCAGACTTATTTTAATTTACTTACTTAATTACTGTCAGATATTTTACCTTTTCTTAAGATAACTTGAGGATTTAACTACATTCAGTTATGACAAGACATTCATATTAAGGGAAAATCTTTGCCTCTTTAAGATAATGTGAGGATTTAACAGCAATTTCTTTAAGATTTTCTTAAGATATCATGATGCATTTTTATTATTAATCTTATTGTATTATTATTATTATTATTATTACTACTACTACTACTACTACTACACATTCCAATGAGTGCTAGTACATTGTGATTATGGTTATGACCTAGAAGGCATGTGGTTTCTCTGACAACAAGCTTATTTTTCTAAACCATCAGCTTGATATTCTAGCACTTAATTTCAGAATGCAGCTTAAATCACAAGAAGCCCATAATATGTCAAATGATCCCACAGTTGCAGGGGGAAAACAGTAAGTAATGAAAAAGCTATGATTGCTTTTCTGTCTCTCCAAATGACAGTTATCACCTCAATGACCTGCTCCAGGCTGAACCATCTACACATGACACACTAAGGGATAACGTCATCTAACAGAGTAGTTACAAAAATCAATACAAACCCCATTTCAAAGATATTCTGTGTAAGAATCTTGGTGTAACGTTCATTTATCGAATAGGCCTGGGGAGAAAAGAAAGCGGCAACATTTCTGATATATGTGTTTTACCTCCCAAGCAAAAGAATTCTGTAGGTGAGCAATAATTGTATTTTTCAGTCTATTACTTAGTCTTGCCATGGCTCAGCCTGGAATCTAATATGTGGATGACTGCTATAAGTCAGTTATGAAACCAAAGCAGGCACTAGCAGACCAAACAGGGAAACAGCCAGGCATCTACTTACAGTTCTTCATTTATAGTGTGGTGGTTGTATGGGTGTGATGCAGCATGGGCCAGGAAAGCATGTAGGGAATCAAAGATGAGGCACTGCAAGCATTCCCATACAAAATTAGAGTGCAGTTATTTTTCTCCATGAAATCAGAACACAGCACAATTCAATGTCTACTCAGAAGTGTGCTCAAACGAGTTAGGACAATCAGGCCCATGTCAACTTTAATTCAATAGGGCTTATGGTTATAACAAGACCAGTTTGTAATATGGTTATAACAAGGTCAGTTTGCAACTACAGAGTGGGACCTTCACCAAGTTTTGGGCTACCACCTGTTCACAACTGTTGCATATTTTTCATATATTAGAAGACTTGTTGCTACATTATGGACAGAGTTGACCAATAGTTATTTTTGAGTAACTAGAATTGTTGAGTCCAAATGTATTAACAGTTCTGTTTTAACTTTCAAAATAATGACTCAGATCCAGAAAGGTTAGTTACCTTTTTAGAGTCATTTAAATTAATTGGGTATAGATGTAGCTAGATGTAGCAAGATAGGGGGGATGCAGACCAGGGCGTTTGGAGCGCCCTGGTCCGGAGCGCCGCGGGGCTATGGCAGCCACACCGCGGTGCTCCTGGAGCGACCCTGAAAGGAGCGCCAAATTGGCGCTCCTTTCATAAGTCAGAAAAAGTGTGCCCTAAAAGCGGCGGGCGCACTTTCTCTGACTTATCCTCCACAGCGCGTCCGGTCGCTGCGGAGGGAGGTCGCTCTGAACGCGCCGGCCATCCGGTGGCCCGGAAGCGCTCAGGGCGACCTCAGGAAGAGGAAGGAGCGCCGCACGTGCGGTGGCTCCTCCTCTTCCGGGCCTCCAAGACGACTGTTTTAGTCGTCTGCTTAGGCCCATAGTCATCACTCTGTAGCTGTGATGACTATCTTGTCATTATGATTACAATCCAGAGCCATTTTACCCTCTTTGGTTTACCCTCTGTAGCTGTGATGACTATCTTGTCATTATGATTACAATCCAGAGCCATTTTACCCTCTTTGGTTTCAGTATCTGATGTCAGAAAGAGAGGAAGAAGCACCTTCCTAGCTCT
The DNA here is from genome assembly GCA_026167975.1 of Phrynosoma blainvillii. NCBI lineage: Eukaryota > Metazoa > Chordata > Lepidosauria > Squamata > Phrynosomatidae > Phrynosoma > Phrynosoma blainvillii. The sequence goes on from JANUYF010000004.1 coordinate 139,339,989, forward strand.
GATTTGGTTTCAACATAACACCATGCCACCAAAAGAAAATAAAAGAAAAAAGAACAGAACAGAAAAGAAAAAAGAAAAGAAAAAAGAGCACTACCTTTTCCTTCATTTGGTGTGGCACAAGAGTCAAAATGGCACAAAGCAGTAGTGTGTATGGGAGAGAGAGAGAGAATGCACAGTTGTTAGAATCACAAATAGGAAGTTAACAACAAGTGAACAAGATATGCTGGGTGAGAGGAGAAGAAAATTCCTGAGAACTTTAGTTCCTTCTGCCTGGTTTGCTTGAGGAAAGGAGAGGGAGGTACCTGAAAATTTTGGTTCCCTCTGCAAATGTTCAGCCAGAAATTTTAAAATAACTCAGGGGTGAAGTAGATGGCCCTGTAGGAGCAGCCTCTGCTTGCTTCAGCTGCTATCACTCTGGGACCATGGCGACCACACGGCTCGCTTCCAAAGTAGGCTGCCACTGCAAGGCCCATATTTTTAGGGCTTCAGTATTGGCTTTAATATTGGTAGAGTCTCAATAATCAAGTAAAATGGGAGTGAGGGTAATGCTTCCTCCTCTCATTTTGAATTGACTTCATTATCATATCATGTGGCGACATGGGTATTTGATGATATTATGAGGTCAAGTTAAGATTGAAAGCAGGGCATGACTGAATGATCTTCCATTCAGTAGTGTCAGTAGAAATGCCATCTGACTTTGGCATTCTCTCCTGAAGTTATAAAAAGACTCCACCATTTAACAACTCACAGATATTTTGTAGATTGGCTAAAATATCCTCACAACCACACAACCTGCCTGGGTTCAATGTTGTTTCGGTTGTCCAAAATATCTTGACTAAGAGCAACAGCAGCAGCAGCAGCAACACCTTTATAAAATTCAGGCTTGTGACTAACATCATAATATTTTTATTTCTCACTTTTGTCTGATGAAGAAGCCAGTGGCACTTCAAAAGCTTGCATCGTGTATTTTGTGCATTTTGGTCAGTTCAATAAAGGTATAACTGTTTTGTTTCTACTATGGTATCTATACTAAAAATGAAAAACAGGAGATTTTTTTCTTTTTTCTTTTTTTATTACAAAAATGCATTTCTGTGTGAAATCTCCAAAAGACCTGTCCACATACAAAAGGCTTTATCCTAGCACCAATTTTGTAGGCTAACTAAAGGTGTATCTGCAACACACAATCATATCATTTTCATGCTGTGTTTACTGACATGACTTTATCCATTAGAATGCTGGGATCTGTATTTTGGTGAGGTACTTAAGATTCTTTGCTGGATTGCTCTGGATACACTTTGAAACTGCACTTTAGGTACCCTGCCTATCTATGCTGCAGAACTGAACTGATTCGTTCTTCAGCCCTGGTCTTCTCTGAGTGCCTGAATTGTAGTTTACAACACTGACTAGCAATTAGTTCCTTCTGGCTAACATTGAAAAGCTGAATATGGTGACATGTATACATTGTAGATTTTGTAAATGTATTTGCTTTTGTACAATTTATTGATTTTGTGAGGTCAACTACCAACCCAACTACCTTGGTGAGAATGCAATTATTGCTAATTTCATTTTCATACAAAAATGAACAATTCCAAAGTTTTCTTCCACTTGAAAATTTTATGTTTTCTAAATTGTGTTTCACTTGGGACATTTTGGCATTAAAAGTTTCTGCATTTTTTCCATGTATACAAAAAACCCGATGTTCAAGATCCTTCATCAGGAGACAAAGTGTATCATGTGCCTATACCTCCAGAGCTATGCCCTGTCAAAAGCAGTACAGCCCCACAAAGTGGCCATTTCCATATTGTTGGAAGGTGAAGGGATGAGCAAGATTGTGTCTATATATTCTCCTACAGCTGGAGGTGCTTCACCAGACATCTTCAGAGACTTCAAGGGAACTTTTGAATATGCCTGCACATGCTGTCCTTGTGGCACATCCAGCTACAGAAAAATAGCTGGATGTATTCCTCAGCATAAGAAGACAGTAGCAAATGGCTTGCCATTGAAAACCCTATGGGTATTTGCTGAAGCCAGATTTCACTTAAAGTCACAAAGCAATAGCAGCAGCAACAGCAACAAATGGATAGATTAGAATATTTCCAAACCACATGAATTTCATGTTTGTTTATTCCTAAGTTTGTTGTCTCCTGTTTCTGCATGGATGTACAATTTTTTTAACAATTCATATAAATTTGCATACAAATACTTATTTAAAATACCTATTTTGATCAAATTCTGCCAAAAAATAATCTTTTATAAATGTACTTTAGTTAAATGTGCAGCCCTCTATATAAAAAAACAAAGTTAGCTCATCTTAGCCATAAGAAAAAATCCAAAATAATATTATTTTAATAACTTATTAGTTTATTAACTATATTAAGCCAAATGAGAGGACAAAGATTTGTGCAAGCTTTTGAGACCTGCAGATCTCTTAGTCAGATAAAATGTTACAAAAGAAGGTGAGAAGAGGGAAACCTGAACTGATATCATCCAATGTCCTGAGACAGGAGCAGTTTCCAGACTTTCATAGGAGATTATGCTAGTTTGTGTTTCATCTGAAGTAACCTTTAGGAAGACTGATACTCTCATTTTCTCAGAGATAAAATCCAGCTACATATTCAGTCTTCTTATCATCCTGGGTGAAGCACATCAGTTGAAAATGGAGAGAAATTATGTAGTCTTTATATTCACTAAACTAGAGATAATCACGTTACTATTGGTTGGAGGGTTCCTCTCTTCAGGTCTTATGCAATTCTCATTTTCCAGTTGAGTCTACCCTGCTCAGCAGTTAAATTTAATAGAATCACAGAATCATAGAATTGGAAGAGACCCCAAGGGCCAACCAGGCCAACCCCTGACATGCAGGAACTCACAATCAAAGCACCCCCAACAGATGGCCATCCAACCTCTGTTTAAAGACCTCCAAAGAAAGAGACTCCACCACTCTCCAAGGGAGTGTATTTCACTGTCAAACAGCTCTTACTGTCAGAAAGTTCCTCCTAATGTTTAAGTGGAATCTCTTTTCCTTTAACTTGCATCCATTGTTCTGGGTCCTGTTCTCTGGAGCAGCAGAAAACAAGCTTGCTCCATCCTCTTCCCTGCTGGCTTTTTGCTGGCAAGCAAAATCATTTTTATTCAAGAACGCTTTTTAAAATCATGCAAGCCTGGTTTTATTGGGGGTGGGGGTGGTTTAGATTATGTTTTTAACTTTTGTATGTTTTAAATTTTAATCTTCTAGTGTTTTAATTAGGTTATTTTAATTGTTTTAAAAATGTTGTTTTATTGTGTTTTTATATTGTGAGCTGCCTTGGGTCCCTCATATCGCCTCTTAACCATCTCTTTTCCAAGCTAAACTTACCCAGCTCCCTAAGTCTCTCCTCACAGGACATGGATTCCAGACCCTTCACCATTGTAAAAACAAATTACCTCTCACCCACCCCTTAAAAATTATTAAATCAATTTTGTAATTGATTTAATAATTTTTTAAGGGGTGGGTGGGAGGTAATTTGTTTTTACTGTCGAATTGCATTCTACTGTAAGCCACCCCGATTGATCTCAAAGGGGCAGGGTATAAATAAATTTTATTATTATTATTATTATTATTATTATTATTACTACTACTACTACTACTACCATTGTAGTCACCCTCCTCTGGACACGCTCCAGCTTGTCAACATCCTTTTGAAGTATGGTGCCCAGAACTAGACATAGTATTCCAGGTGAGGCCTAATTGGTACTCTCTAAGTCATTGAAAAAGCAAAAGTAGTTGTGCTGGCTAATGAAAATACAGCATTTCCCTGATAAAGAATGTGAAGTGCTCTTGAGTGTATCTGTTCCAATAATGTGCATTTTAAAATACATTTTAGGGCCTCTGCAGACCAACCTAAAGGGCTGGCCTGGAGGCAGAGTTGGGGCGGGGAATTCACATGCTGGCCACCCCAACCCCACGCTGATGCCATCCTGACACCACATGCCGTTACGCACAGCGTGATACATCAGGACGCCCTTCTGGTGCAGCATTCAAACACGCTGCACCAAAAAGGGTTCTAAAGAGCTGTGCACTGGCTTTTAGGGCAGTCTTTTGCCGCCCCTAAAAGGAATGACATTTTGCCGCTCTTTTTAGGGTGGCAAAAAGGAGGTTCAGGGCCGTGGTATGAGATTGCTGCATCCCCAATTCACCGCTTCCCAAAGCCGCTCATCTGCAGTCCTCCTTAGTCTTACAACATCTGAAGAAGTGTTAACTCAGAAAGATAAGTGTGTTTTGACCTGCCTGTAGCCAGAGAGATATAGATCAGGTGCATTTGTTTTGGTATTTTCAAATATCACATTCCTTGAGCATTCTTAGTTTTCCCCACAAACCTTCATAAAACTTTGCTCAAGTTCCTGACTCTGTGCCTGATCTGTGATTGGTTTGTCAGCTGTAGCTATCCATCCAGTCTCTGAGAAATCAATGTCACGTGCCAATGTTAACAAAAGTAAATACCCTAAAGCCACTATTAATACAATACCATTGCCAAGTAGTAATGAAGTTTTATTTCCTGAGTAAATCTGATTCTGCGGTTTCAAGAAAAAGAGTTTATCAGTAATTTAAGCCATAGCTATACAAGTGGGCCCAACATGTTAAATTTCCAGCAGACTTGTACAGCCTTTAACCCATATAGACCAACAGAGTCCAAACCCATCAGGGGTTTGATATGCTTCCTGCTTTAACTGTCTCCCTGGAACTGCAAAAACAGAACAATTAGCCTTCACTTGGTAGGTTACAATATATCACAAGTAGGCTGTGTTCAGCCTCAAGACAGAGGGAATGAGTCAGTCAAGCTTTATTTATAGTGAAAGTTTAATTCATTTATTGTAAAATGGATAAACCATTTTTAACAAAAATGAACAAATTGCAATGCAAATAAAACAGCACCAAGACAATAGTATTAATAAGAAAGCTGGGACATGAATGTTTTTTCTGTGCACATTCTTTTTAAGTAAGGCTGTCACTTCCGCCATTTCTACACAAGGTTCATATTTCATTAGAACCCTCATTATGTCATGTGATCACATTTTTACAACAGACAAGTCCTTGACCCAGTTCAGAGCTCCTGTCTTCCTGAGCCTAGTGGGAGAAAGTAGACAGTGGCTGTTGAGTTTGACCTATCTCCCCTAAGGTGGAGCTAAGTTCCATCTTGGGTAGATCCTGCCTCTACTTCTAAGGGTGCTCATTTCAGGTGTTGGATTTCTGGAGACCACATTCTCCCATGGATCACTTTCTCTTGCTCTGAGGTTCTTTTTGAGGAGCCCACAATGAAGTTGATTGGCTAGCTTTTCTATAGGATTGCCTGTCAATGGAGAGAGTCAACAAGAACTCCATCTTCTAGGTGTTCTTCATATCCATCCCATTTCTTTGCTCCTAGTCTAGACTCCCTGCTACAGCCTTCAGCCTATGGAGCAACAGCACACAGGCACAGCTCTGTCTTCAGTGACCCAAATGGCTACTGGAACATCCCTGGAATGGTCTCCAGAATGGCCGAGTTGCTCCTAGCCAAACTGCCTCCTGCTGGTCTTACAGATATTAATGTTCTGCTGTTGTTAAACAGGATCTCATCCAATCAGTTAAAAAAGTGAACATTGAAAAACAATTGAAGGGTGGTTTTCCATCTATATTTGGAATGTTTATATATCTGTTCATGCTAAAGAAAACTCTCAATCAATAATAGTACTGTACACCCACTGATTCTGATCCCTTGTTACAAAGCAGAAATTAGAACATTATGAGTCATTCATTTTAAGGGGAGAATATGTGTTCATATCTTCTCTCATTGCAACCAGTATGTTTTAATAGGCTTAATGTCAGCAAGATTATGCCCTTGATTTGAAGGGAAAAAAAAAAAAAGGGGGGGGGGGGACACAAATAGTAGTTATTCAAAAAAAATTGCCATTGTTTTCTATTTTTGTACAGCTCTGTTTTCTTCAAGTGTTTACTTGAAGAAAATGAGAACAAATAATAATTTGCATTGTCTTACTGTTAAGAATTTCCCCTCTCCATTAAATATTATTCAGTGCTACCTAAATTAACATTGATGGTTTTATATTGATCTCCCCACCCCCATCGCCATAACCTTGTATCAGTGGTTATAAATCAAACATCTTTTTCTTGGAAAACCCTTTATAATATCTTTTTTGGCACCTAAAAAGAGTTGAGACAGTTCATGTAATGTATTCACCTAGTACAATGCATTACCAATATCAATTTTTCAGGTTATTTATATACTGCACAGGGCATTTTTGGTCAGTGATGAAGGGTTGCTTTCTGTCTTATTCATTCTCTAAAATTGAGTCATAGTAGTGCCAATATTGGCTAGCATTATATCTTCATTACTCTTAGGAATATGGATTGCTGAAAAACCATCCTCTCCCACTTCATGCATCACTAGAAATACACCCAACAGGGAGAATGACTAGTTTCTCCTGAAGGACAGGATAGGCATCCCCAAAGTGACATTTCAGTTAGTCCAATTGTGAAATCAATTCCATTGTGGTTTTCTGATAATCATACTTCAAATGAAGAGAAAAAATATTGGCAGCTTTTTCAATGACCCTAGATCTTAAATGCCATCGTATATCAAAAACATTACACAGGCTTTCTTATTGATGATACTGTTACACATTATTTGCGTTCAGCTCTAAGTAAAAGATGTGAGCAGTTTGGATTTGTTCAATATGCCATTCTCAGCCATAACAACTGTGTGTCTGAGAAGCAATGCTCCTTTCCATTTTTTCATACCAGGGAGTGCTATGTAATGTTTCAATATGGGAAGGGGCAAGAGATGGAGGGAGCAAAATGCACAATATGGTTTAAGATTGGGGAGGCTGACAGCTCCAATGTCATTAGAGCAGAGAATCTTCACCAGGTTTTAGTCTAAACTTTTAAAGTGCTGTCAAGGTGTTGAAATCTTGGGAGGGGATTTAGCAACTTGGATAGGTTCTTTAAATTTCAGATTAAAACCCAAAGTGGATTCACTGCACTCCTGACACTTGGAGCTGCAAGCCTCACATGCTTTAAGGCAGTGTTTCCCAAACATTTGTCTTTCAGATGTTTTGACTTCAGCTCCCATAATTCCTGATTATTGGCCCAACTGGCTAGGGCTTCTGGGAGGTGAAGTCCAAAACACCTGGAAGACCAATGTTTGGGAAACACGGCTTTATAGCCTTGCATATACCCCACAATGAAACCCCCTTTCGTATATGCAAAATGTCCCTGTAGTACCTTTGAAATCAACTGAGAGAAAGCTTTCATAGACTAGCTGGTAGCATAAGCTTTCTTAGACTAACCATATTACTGCACTACACTCTTATCGTGCTGCTATTCCACTTTTACTGTTCTGGCTGCCTCCTGTTGCATTCTGAGGTTTGTAGTTCAGTGATGCCTAAGAGCTCTCTGATTGAGAATTCAGAAAGGCCGCCCTTATATTCCAAATCCCAGAATGCAACAGGAGGCACCCAGAGCAGTTAAAGTGGAATAGCAGCGTGATAAAAGTGTAGTGTGGTAATCTAGCCAATCTACTTCCTCAGATGCATGGAGTGAAGCGCTAATGGACACATATTTATACCCATCAATGAGCAGGTTGTGTGTGTGAATAGCAATAGAAAAATCAAAACTTGTGAGTATGGTGATGAGGTGATAAGTTTTATTTTAATCATGGTCATCGGGGGACAAAGGTAGAAAGAGGGGTGTAGCTTAAAGCCAAATTGTTAGATAACAATATGAATGGTGGAGGAAGTTATTGGAGTGTAGTGTGATGCTGGCTCCCAACCAGAAAGGAGATGTGATAAAATGGGCAACAGAGCCCTCATGACACTTGGGTGTTAACTAGTGTTATGAGTAGTGTGCCAGGAAACCATTGTCTCTGTTCAATGCACTGTTGATGGACTGGAGTTTGTGGATATATACCAATTGTGCGGTTTCTTTTTCCAGTCTTTGTAGTAGTAGTAGATTGTTGCTGTTATTATTTTCAAGAACCTCCATTCTGAGGTCTGGAACAGAATCTTCTTTAAAAGTGAAGTGTTGTGTAACTGGTTTTTGTGTCTGATTTATGTCTGTTAGTCCTATGGCAAAGAAATTGGTCTGTTTACCCAATGTAGAGTGCTGAAAGGCATTGTTGACAGAGGATGGCATATATTACAGTAGTGGTAGATTGAAAGATATAGCCGTGTTAATCTGTAGAACAAGTATGTGAGAGATCTTGTAGCACCTTTGAGACTAAATGTACAATATGGTTTAAAGTACGGGAGACTGACAGCTCCAGTGTCAGTGGAACAGTGAATGTGCACCATTTTAAACCATTTTTTGGTCACCAAATGTACCTGAGGAAGTAAGCTTAAGTCTACAAAAGCTCATGCTGTCAACTTCTTTCTTTCAGTTAGGGCCTAAGCAGATGGGTGGCCATGGGCCGCCCCAGGAAGCTGCGGATTGGGGCCGAGGTAGCCGCACTCCTCAGCCCCAACCCGCAGCTTCTCAGGCCCTCCACAAGACGCTGAAGGTGTGCCGCAAGAGGCGTTGGGTGCACCTTCAGCATCTCTTCTGCGCAGCATGTGTGGATGCTGCGGCGGAATTATGTCATCAGAGCGCCAGTCATGCGGAGCAACAGGCGCTCTGATGATGTGTTCGGGAAGGGGTAGGGTGCCCAGTGTGAGGCTGCCTCTCCCCTTCCTTGCCTCGAAGAGAATCTTTCTACATTACATTAGTGGACGAACTAGTTCTTTTCTTTTCTTTCTTTCTTGTATGTTTCACATGTATGTTTCTTGTATGTGTCACATGAATGGGGATGTTTTGTTGTTATTATGATCAGATATGTACTCCAGGACCAGCTTCTTCTATAAGGCCTGCCTCTTGATATTTATGCATTAGTCTAAACTATTGGCACTAAATACAGCATACATAATTGGCTGCTCATATATTTAGGCTTCTTTCCTAATCATAGTCTATGCCAAAAAGTGGAACCAACAGAACAGTTTCACTCATGGTAACCATTCACTGCCCTTTTACATGATTTTTATTTCAAATCATGGAATCATAGAATCATGGAGTTGGAAGAAATCACAAGGGCCATCCAATCCAACTCCCCTGCTATGCAGGAACTCAAAATCAAAGCATCCCCTACAGATGACCATCCAGCCTCTGTTTAAAGACTTCCAAAGTTCTTTTCTACAACTCCTATCCTATTCAATTTTTTATCAGTTTTAAATTGATCAAGCAGTTGCCTATATGTGAACCAATTAACATTCCAACCCAGCTCTCTTAATTCTTCCTGTGATTTGAATCGGTAGACAGAATTCTCATGGTCAATTAGATCTTCGTACCTTATCCACATTGAATCCTTGTATACCATTTTCATTAAAACCGCTTCAGCAGGGGAAGCCCATAAAGGAATTTTAGAACACCATTTAGTTTTATATTTTAACCAAACTCTCAGGCAAACCCTACGTATATGGTGATTTCTAAAGTTTGCATCTCCTTTGAATTTATCATAAAAAATATATGAGTGAAATCCATAGGTTAGATCTGCTCCTTCCAATTCAAGTATTCGTGAATTTTTAAGCAACAACCATTCCTTTAGCCAATCGAAAACCGCAGCATCAAAGTACCAAATGCAATTTGGAAAGGCTAAACCCCCTTGTTCTACTGTATCATACAAATCTAAGGCCTGAATTCTATGTTTTTTATTTCTCCAAATAAAGTCTAACAGCTCTCTGTTCCAATTTTTAAGGATTTTTTCTTTTTCAATTATGGGGATATTCTGAAAATAATAGATTACTTTGGGAAGTATGGACATCTTAACTACCGCCATTCTCCCCGTCCAAGAAAGATTTAATTGATCCCATTTCTTCATTTTTTCTTTGATCTCTTGCCAAATTTTTTGGTAGTTATTTTTAAATAAATCCGAATTTTTAGTGCTTAACCAAACTCCTAAGTATTTTGTCTTTTTTTTCCAATTAAACCCGGTTATTTCCTTTAGCTTCTCAATTTCACTCTTACTAATGTTCATCGTCATCAATACAGACTTATTTATGTTTATTTTGTATCCTGAAACTAGGCCAAAATCCTGTAAATAAGTCATAAGTTTCTGCATACAATTTAGCGGATCTGAAACCGTTAAAACCAAATCGTCGGCATAAGCTCGAAGTTTATAGTTTTGCTTTCCTATTTTAATTCCGGTGACATCTTTACTATTTCTTATTTGACAGAGCAATATTTCCAATACCAAAATAAATAATAAAGGGGCAAGAGGACATCCCTGTCTTACACCCTTTTGAATTTCAAATTTTGATGTTTTATCTCCGTTAATTAAAATATAAGCGTCTTGCTCAGAATAAATATTTTTAACCCATTTTACAAATATTTCTCCAGCGTCTATTTTTTGAAGAACCCCAATCATGAAATTCCAATTAACATTATCAAAGGCTTTTTCCGCATCCAGAAAGATCAGAGCCAATTTTTTCTGTATATTTTTTTGGTGAAGATCAATTATATTTAATAGATTTCTAAAATTTTGTTTTGAACCTCTGGATGGGAGAAAGCCGTTTTGGTCTTCATGAATCCAATTACCTAAGACCTTTTTCAATCGATTTGCTAATATAGAAGCCAAAAGTTTATAATCAGTGTTTAATAAAGAAATTGGTCTATAGCTATTAGGGTCTAATTTATCCTTATCCTGTTTTAATATCAAAGAGATATTAGCGGACTTCCATGATTGGGGAAATGAGCCTTCATAAGTACTGTTTAATGTCTCCAAAAACAGGGGGGATAATTCAGCCGCGAACACTTTATAATATTCATTGGGAAAGCCATCCGGCCCGGGGGCCTTTGAAGTTTTAGAGGATCCAATTGCCTTTTCCAGTTCAGTTTGTAAAATTGGTTGATTAAGTAAATCCCGTTGCTCTTTAGATATTTTAAAAAAAGGTATGTTACACAGGTAATTCTCAATCAAAGATTCCTGTACCCCATCAGCTTTATATATACCACTGAAAAAATCCTGAAAAACTTTTTTTATCTGCACCTGAGTACTCAGTATCTCTTTATCTTTCCTAATCTGCACAATGATTCTCTTTGCCCTTTCTTTTCTAATTTTATAGGCCAGTAATCTTCCAGGTTTGTTTCCAAATTCATAGTATTTTTGTTTTAAATATCTAATTTTTCTTTCTATCTGTTCCACTGTTAAAATAGAGAGCCGCTTTTGTATTTCTTTAATTTTTCCTTGTATATCCTCAGAATTTGGGTCTTGCTTCAATTTTTGTTCATTTTCTTCTAACTCCAAGGTGAGCTTTTCCTCATATTCTCTCCTCTTCCTCTTCCATTCAGTACCTTTCTGAATTAAAACTCCTCTAATTACAGCTTTGTGTGCGTCCCACACCGTGTGTATTGGGACACCTTTATCCAAATTCTCCTGAAAGAACAATTTTATCTGCTTTTTGACTGAGTCCTTTATTTCCTCATTTTTCAGCGTATTAATGTTTAATTTCCAATTAAACCTAATCTGTCCAATTTTCATTTCAAATAAGATCGGATTATGATCGGACCATATCTTTGGATTTATTTTAAATTTGGTTACCATATTCAATAAATGCCTTGACATCCAAGCCATATCTAATCTAGAATATGACTTGTGACAATTTGAGTAGAAAGTGAAATCTTTTTCGTTGCCTTTTTTTGCTCTAAAAACATCTTTCATATTTGTCAACTCAATCAGATTAAAGAATTCCTTTGGGAGACGACCTTGATTCAACTTAACTTTTTGTTCAGATTTCCTATCCATCAAAGGATCAACTACTCCGTTAAAATCCCCCAACATTATTATGTTTTCATGATCCAAGTCCAACACTTTATCTTTCAACCTTTTATAGAATCTGTTTTTATTTTCAAGGGGTCCATATAATCCTATTAACAAATATCGTTTACCTTCTACCATAATTTCGACCATTAAATAATATCCTTCAGGATCAGAAAAAATCAATTTTGGATCATAAATGGGATTTACATATAATGCAACTCCTCTTTTTTTAAAAGGAGAGGCAGCAGTAAATTCTAAACCTAATTTCGGATTTCTCAAATATTTAACATCCTTATTTTTAATCCTACACTCCTGAAGGCAGCAAATATCTAATTTTAATTTCTGAATATGGTGAAAGATCTTCTTCCGTTTTTGAGGGGTATTTAACCCTTGTACATTTAAGGAAAAAATTTTAAGATATTTTGAATGCTCCATTTCCTAGAGAAAAAAAAAAAATTGATTATAAACCCCACAAACCTCAGTTATCAAAATACTCCTCCAGATCAGATGGGGAGAAAGTAGCCAACGAATATCTCTCAAGTCTACAATGATCAGAGTCCGTGGAACGGAGGCCTTCAATTACAGTTGTTTCTTTGATTGTTTCCTCCTCTTCTTCTTCTTCCTCATCTTCCTCCTCCTCATCACCGTCTTCATCAACTATATTGCCAATGAAATCATCTTCCTCATATGGTCGATTAGCATGGCTTTCATAGTCTCTTCCCGGTGAATCCTCCCGAGGTTCATATTTCCGCCTCCTCCGCGCACCCGCTCCTTCCATCTCCCGTTCTTTTTCTTTAGGACTCCTTTCACTCACTTTCTCCTCTTCTTCATCACCTTTATTTGGAGATTTCGAATTTTTCTGATCCTTTCTCTTGGTCTCATATTTCCTTTGCTTGTCTGTCATCTTCCTCAAAAATTCAGAAGCTTGCTCCGGTGATGTGATCCGTACTCTTTTTTTTCCCCACCAGAAAGTCAATCCTTCGGGAATTTCCCATCTATAAATTATTTTCTCTCTTCTCAAAAAAGATGTTATTGATGAATAATTACGCCGTTTTCTTAAAAAGCGACCTGATACATCTTTCATTATTTTTATGTTCTCACCCTCTATCTGAAATGCGTCCTTATTATGTTTCGTTAAGAAAGAGTCTCTAGTTTGTCTTTTGACAAAATTAATAACTATGTCCCTCGGTAATCCCCTCTGCTTAGCCACAGTGGAATTAACACGAAAAATCGTGTCTATCTCAAGCAGAAGTTGTTGATCTGTTTTCCCGAGGAATTTGGCTAACTTTGTCGTCAACCTCTCTAGTAAATCTTCATTTTTTATTTCAGTTAGTCCCCGGATTTTAATAGCTTTATCTCTAATTTTCTGCTCAAGCAAGGCCAATTCATCCAGGTCTACCTCTCTGTTACTTTCAATTTTAGCCATTTGCCGTTCCGACCTTTCATTTGTGTGTTCCAAGATCTCAACTCTCTTTTTTATATTTTGCATTTTTTATGATTACATCTATTTTTTGATTAATCTCCCTCAAGTCCGCCCGGATCTCCTGACGGACTTCTTTTTTAAATTCCAAAAATTTAAAAAAATTTAAAAAAATTTAAAAAAATTGCCCTGAAAATTTATTAGACATGGCATCAATCTTCTCCAGAATTAAATAGCTCAAGTCCGTAGTTTTAGGCTTCTCATTTGAAAGACGTCTTTGTGACTGAGATGCCATTTTCTGAGCCTGTGATCTGGTTGTCATTATATTAAACAAACAGATATAAGCCAAGGACAAATTATCCCAAGGACAGTTTATCTTTCAGCAGATCCAGGTGCTCGATAAGGCACTTAGGTCCAGGTGCAGAAACAGACAGACAGGCAAAAATCAAATAGTGTTAATCACTTTCCCTAATTCGAAAGTCCAAAGTGGGTCAAAATCCAAAATGAATCAAAATCCAAAAATAGATCAAATCCCAGGAGTAGAGAGAAAAAAAAAATAATAATTAGAAATGGGTAATCATCAAATTCTCAAATTCTCGTAATATGATACAGTTAATAACACAGAAGCACAGGAACTCTCACTTTCTCTCCGCTCCTTTCACTCCTTTCACTCTTATAACGGATCTAATGTCAAACTCTTTTAAACTCTCTGTGGCTCTCTCTTTATATCCCAGACGTTACTACTTTTCAGGTCTCTTTTTTAGTCCCAGCGATGATCATAACCATATTAGCGATCTTGAAAAGGTTGCTTTAAAGAAAAATTGGCGACTCCCCTGAGGCAAAGCCAAACTTACTGTGGAGCCGTGGATTGCTCTCGAGTCCTTGTGGCTCTAGCCTGGCAGCCGCGACAGAAAAAAGGGAAATCCTGCCGAAGCGCCAATTCCGAACCGAACGAGGACCTCCTACGAGCCCCCTCCGAACTCCCCCTCCAGGGGTGCAGGAATTGGACCCGTTCGACTCTCGCAAGGGTCCAAAAAAAACTCCACAAAAGAGGACGGGTAGAGGAGATCACTCGACACACGTCCTAACGGGGAGTCATAGCCAACCGGAAGCCTGTACAGTGTGTTCCATTGTTGAACAGCTCTCACTGTTAAGAAGTGTCTCCTAATGTTGAGGTGGAATTTCTTTTCCTGTAGCTTGCATCCGTTGTTCTGAATCCTATTCCCTGAAGCAGCAGAAAACAAGCTAGCACCTTCCTCAATATGACATCCCTTCTAATATTTAAAAAGGGCTATCATATCACCTCTTAACCATCTCTTCTCCAGGCTAAACATACCCAGTTCCCTAAGTCATTCCTCATAGGGCATGGTTTCCAGACCCTTCACCATTTTAGTCACGCTCCTCTGGACATGCTCCAGTTTTTCAACATTCTTTCTGGGTGGCTGGGAGAGGATAATGCTGCTACTTGGGCACAGGCCCTCCCAGCTGGGTACTCTGTTAGTGAGCAGGTGAGGGGAAGTGGGCAGGGAGGCAGTGTGGCTCTAGTCCATAAGAACACCTTGACCTTGACCAGGATACCTCTCCGGAACACGGTCCACATCGAGTGTATGTACCTTAGCCTGAAGACCAGGGATAGTTTGGGGATTTTGCTAGTCTACCAACCACCCCGTTCTCTAACAGACTTCCTGACCGAGCTGACACAGCTGATTTCTGAGCTCTTGCTGGAGTCTCCCAGACTTTTGGTTTTGGGAAACTTCAACATTCCACTCGAGACCAGCTTAACAGGTGCGGCTCGGGAGTTCATGGACTCCATGACAAACATGGGCCTATCCCAATTGGTCAACGGGCCCACACATTGTGCGGGTCATACACTTGATGCAGTCTTTAGTACGGAGCAGGAGCATCCGTGGGCGGAGGTTGTACATACCTCCGCACTGTCATGGACGGATCATTTCCTGGTCAATATGGAACTTAGAGCCAGCATCCGCCTCACCGGGGGTGGTGGACCTATTAGAATGGTCCACCCTCGAAGGTTAATGGAGCCAATTGAATTCCGGAAAGCCTTGGAGGGATTAATGGTTGGGAATGCCGGTGATCCTGTTGAGTCCCTAGTAGACACTTGGAATAGTGATCTCACTAGGGCCATCGACACGATCGCTCCCAAGTGCCCTTGCCATCCTGCTCCTAATCATAGGCCATGGTATACACCTGAGCTTAGGAGGATGAGGCGGTATGGACAACGGCTAGAGTGCAAGTGGAGGAAAACTCGACTCTTATCTGACAGAACTCGCCATAGGAATTTTCTTTATTCCTATCGGGAGGTGATACGTGCAGCGAAGAAAGCTTTCTCCTCTGCACGTGTTGCGTCTGCAGAGTCCCGTCCAGCAGAACTGTTTAAGGTAGTGAGGGAGATGACGCAGGTACCCCCTGCTCCAAATCCCTTGCTTAACCCGACGACGGCGGCCTGCTGTGACACATTTAACAACTTCTTTGCAGATAAAATCTCTCAGATTAAAGCCGAATTAGACGCCACGATTGAGACAGAGTCTATAGGCGAGGTGTCCAACGACTCCGCCAATGTGAGTTTACTGGATCAGTGGCAATCTGTGAGTACTGAGGATGTGGACAAACTGCTTGGTAAGGTGAGGAAGACGACTTGCCCTCTCAACCCTTGCCCATCATGGCTGGCCATCCGGGGGGGGGGGGGGATGCATTGGTGAGACTCCTCACGGATATCATCAGTGCATCCTTCAGGGAAGGACATGTTCCATCTTGCTTAAAGGAAGCGGCTGCTAGGCCGCTTCTGAAAAAACCTTCCCTGGACCCCCTGGATATGAAGAGTTACAGGCCTATGTCATTGCTGCCATTTTTGAGCAAGGTGATTGAGAGGGCAGTTGCTCTTCAACTCCAGGCAGTCTTGGATGAAACCAATTATCTAGACCCATTTCAAACCGGCTTCAGGACAGGCTTTGGGGTTGAGACTGCCATGGTTGCCTTGACCAACGATCTGCGTCTGAGCATCAACAGGGGTAGTGTGACCCTGTTGGTGCTCTTAGACCTCTCAGCGGCTTTTGACACAATAGATCACGGCATCCTCCTGGACCACCTGAAGGGGTTAGGTATCGGAGGCACTGCTTTGCAGTGGTTCCGGTCCTTCCTCTCGGGTCGGTCCCAGAGGGTGCTGCTCAGGGACTGTAGCTCCGGTAAGAGAGACCTCACTTGTGGGGTCCCTCAGGGAGCTATTTTGTCCCCCATATTATTTAACATCTACATGAAGCCGCTGGGTGAGATAATACGGAGTTATGGTGCTGGGTGTTATCAGTACGCTGATGACACCGAAATCTATTTCTCCGTGTCTCGTTCGTCGGCCTCGAATTCCAATGGCATCTCTTCTCTCAATGAATGTCTTGGGGCGGTAATGGCCTGGATGAGGAAAAACAGATTGAAATTGAATCCAGACAAGATGGAGGTGCTCACGGTAGCGGCCCCGAAACCAAGAATCGGGTTGCAACCTCCAGTCCTGGATGGGGTCACACTCTCCTCCAGTGACTGTGTTCGCAGTCTGGGGGTGCTCCTTGACTCATCGCTCCTGATGACTAATCAGGTGAATGCGACGGTCAGGAGTGCCTGTTATCAGCTTCGGCTGATATGCCACCTGCGCCCTTTTCTGGAAGTAAGGGATCTCAAGACTGTGGTGCATGCATTGGTAACCTCCTGCCTCAACTTCTGCAATGCACTCTACATGGGGCTACCCTTGTGCCTGGTTTGGAAACTTCAACTAATACAGAACATGGCGGCCAGGCTTGTATTGGGGACATCTTGGAGGGACCACATTGCTCCGGTTCTGAGGTCCCTCCACTGGCTGCCTATGAGTTTCCGGACCCAGTACAAGGTGTTGGTTATTACCTTTAAAGCCCTAAATGGCTTGGGTCCAAACTATATCAGGGACCGTCTTCTCCCGTACAATCCTCCCCACACACTTTGGTCCTCCGGGAGGAACTTGCTGCAGCCTCAGAAATCGATGCTTGCGGCTACCTCCAAGAGGGCTTTCTCAGTTGTCACCCCTAGGCTCTGGAATGGCCTGCCGGACTATTAACATCTTTAGACAGCTTTAAAAAGGCTGTCAAGATGGATCTCTTCCGGCAGGCCTTTCCGGACTAGTTATCTCCTTTAGACGTGGTATCCCCCCTCAGACAACTATTCCTGCACTACTGATGTTCCTCACGTGGCCCCATCATTGATGGAAGGAACATTGAGTCAGGCTTTTAGTTAATCTTGGCATTAGGTTTTAATTAATTTTGTGATGTTTTAAATGATTCTGATTTAATACTGTTTTAAGGGGGGGTGGGGGGTGTTCTTTGTATTATATGTTTTATTGGATTGTATTTTTAAACTTGTAAGCCGCCCGGATTGGTGTACCATTGGGCGGGATATAAATAAATTTTATTATTATTATTATTATTATTATTATTATTATTATTATTATTGAATTGTGGTGCCCAGAAGTGAACACAGTATTCCAGGTGGGGCCTGACCAAAGCAGAATACAGTGACACTATAACTTTATTTGATCCAGATACTATACTTCTATTCATGCAGCCTAAAATTGCATTGGGCTTTTTAGTCACCACATCACACTGTTGACTCATGTTGAGATTGTGATCTACTAGGACTCCTAGATCCCTTTCATATGTAGTCTTGTTAAGCCAGGTGTCCTCCATCTTATATCTATGCATTTCATTTTTATTTTTTGTCATAAGTGCAGTACCTTACATTTCTCTGGGTTGAAAATCATTTTGTTAAGCTTTGGCCCAGCTTTTTAATCTATTAAAGTCATTTTGAATTTTCATCCTGTCTTCTCGGGTATTAGCTATTCCTCCTAATTTGGTGTCATCTGCAAATTTGAGAAGCATGCCCCCTATTCTTTCATCCAAGTGATTGATAAAGATGTTGAATAGCACTGAGCCCAGGACAGAACCCTGTGGCACCCACTGGTTACTTCTCTCCAGGATGAAGAGGAGACATTGCTGAACACCCTTTGGGTTTGGTCAGTCAACCAATTATTAATCCACCTAACAGTTGCATTGTCTAACCCATATTTTACTATCTTGTTTGCAAGAATATCATGACAGACCTTGTCAAAAGCCTGACTGAAATCAAGATAGGCTATGTCTATCACATTCCCTTCATCTAGCAAGCTGGTTATTTTATCAAAGAAAGAAAAAAGAGAGAGAGAGAGAGAGAGAGATCAGATTAGTCTGGCATGACTTGTTTTTGAGAAACCCATGTTGACTTTTAGTGATTATGGCATTCCCTTCTAAATGTTCACAGACTCTCTGTTTAATGAACTGTTCTAGAATTTTTCTCGGTATTGATGTCAGACTAACTGGGCAATAGTTGTTGGGATTCTCTTTTCCCCCCTTTTTGAAGATGGGGACAATGTTTGCCCTCTTCCAGTCTGCTGAGACTTCTCCTGTTCTCCAGGAGTTCTCAAAGATTATTGCCAGTGGCTACGAGATTATATTTTCCAGTTCTTTTAATATCCTTGGATGTAATTCATTTGGTCCTGGAGACTTTAATTTAGGTTAACCAGGTATTCCTGTACTTCCTTTTTAGTTATTTTGTGCTGCATTTCCCCTACTGTGTCCTCTGCTCCATTTTCCTCAGGTTGAACAACCTTTTCCTTTGGTGAGAAGACTGAGGCAAAGGAGGTGTTGAGTAGTTTGGCTTTTTCTCTGTCCCCTGTTAGAATTTCTCCATCCGCTCTGCACAGTGGCCCTATCATTTCCCTCTTCTTTCTTTTGCTATGGACATACCCAAAAAAGCCTTTTTTATTGTTCTTAACTCCTCTAGCAAGCTTAAGCTCATTCTGTGCTTTGGCTTTTCTGACTTTAGCCCTACATGTGCAAGCTAATTGTTTGAATTCCTCTTCAGTTATTTCGCCCCTTTTCCATTTCTTATACAACTCCCATTTAAAACGTAGTTCAGTTGAAAGTTCTTTTATCATCCAACCCGGTTTCTTGAGACATCTCCCATTTTTCCTTCTCATTGGAACAGTCTGAGATTGTCCTTTCAGTATCTCCCTTTGAGAAGCTCTCATACATCTTGAACTCCCTTCTCCTTTAGTATTCCTGACCATGGGTTCACTCTCATTGTTTCCTTAAGTTTGTTGAAATCAGCTCTCCTAAAGTCTAGAATGAATGTTTGACTATGCCTAGCTTCTCCTTTCCACTGTATAAGAAACTCCAGGAGAACATGATCACTCCCACCTAAGGATCCCACCACTTGCACCCCATTTACCACGTAATCCCTATTGGTTAGGAACAGATCTAAAATAGCTGGTTCCCTTGTTGCCTTTTCCACCTTTTGGACTAATAAATTGTCTTTGAGGCAAGCGAGGAATTTGCTAGACCTTGAAGTATTGGCTGAGTTTGATTTCTAGCAAATATCAGAATAGTTGAAGTCACCCATTACTGCTACATCACTCCTTTTTGAGTGTGTGGCCATCTGTTCTAGAAAGCCATCATGCAATTCCTCAGTCTGATTTGGGGGTCTGTAGTAGACCCCCACTATAATACCCCTGTTGCTTCCTTCCCCTTTAATTTTTATCCAGATGGTCTCCACCTGATTTCCAGGATTTAAGTCCTGGATCTCTTTACAGGTGTAAACATTCCTGACATATAATGCTATCCCTCCTCCTTTCTTGCTTCTACACACCTCCCAGGACATCTTGTCAGGCCCACAAACCACCGCTTCTGTACCCCTCAACAAAGAGTCACCACCACCACCACCACCACCACATGCCTGAAACTTAGCAGTGGCTGTTTCCTGCGGTGGTACTCTCAGGATCCCCTGAACTATCCTTGGGGACTGTCCCTGCTGCTCTTCCTCTTCATCCTTGGAGGGCTTCAAATCAATTCTGTGGCTGCAAGCTCCCAGAACAATCCCTGGTTTCCCTACTTCTGTGTATGACCTTCATCCAGCTTTCTACCTCCTGTGTCATGGCCAGGCATACTGAGGACTCAGAGGACGAGGTAGCTAAGTCTGGCCCTAGCCTTGCTCTGCCAGCTCCAGCAGAGCTGGCTGAGCTAGAACCTAGCTTTGCTATTCCAGCTGCAGCAGAGCCCATGACTCAGCATCCTAGCCTCCCCCAAGCAGAGGTTCCAGGCCTGGGAGACATAGAGGAGCAGGGTCAGGAGGTACCTACCTTCAGCCAGAGAAGGACAGAAAGGGCATGCCTCTGGTGATTCCAGAGTTTATACGAGATCAGCAATCACCAAACAGCTATGTTTAGGAGCTGGGCCAATATAAACAGCTGTGAGACGCCAAGCTTCTTTGTCAGAGTCCATATGCATTCCCTTGTGAAAACATCGTACTCTGACTCCCTTGTTGCCTGAAACCTTGGATTGACCTGGAACTCTTGACCTTGAACTGGACTCACTGACTTGCTCTCTGGAACTCTTGACCCTGGACTGGACTCGCTGACCCCCACTCTGGACTCCTGGAACTTTGGCTTGCCCCCTGATTTTGCTCTATTGGACAGGTACTATGCTTCAGACTTGCATTTGTGTGTTTTGTTCTTATCAGCTACTCTGTTGGCTGCTTTCCCGGACATCCTGTGTGCATGAAGTGACCTCCTCCTCAACAACTTCCTCTGTGTGGTCCCCATCCAAGACTGTTTATTCCGCTCTGTCTAAGAAAACCTCTTGCTCCCTAATATACTGAAGTGTAGCTCCCCAGGCCTCCAGCTGCTGGACTTTCTATGGGATGGTGAGGGGTTTGAAACAAGTGCATATTAACTGCACACACTGGGCTTTTTCTGACCAAAAGAAGGGTTGCTTCTTCAAAATAATCCCATATGATCTGAAACATTGGTGGTAATAGCATCTCTTCCCCTTTCAATCCTGTTGTTTTTTCTGAGTAGCTATTGCTTCCGGCGGGAATGGAAAATAAATTCATTTCATTTGTGTTTGTCTATAAATATCCTAAAGGCACCAGATTCCATCTGATCATGGAAGCTAAGCAGGTCAGCCTGGGCTAATACTTGGATAGGAGACGACCAATGAATACCAAGTGCTGTAAGTTATATTTCAGAGGGAGGAACTGTCAAAACCACCTCTGAATATTCCTTGACTAAGAAAACCCTATAAAATCCATGGGGTCACCATAAGTCAACAGGTGACTTGAAAGCACACACACAGGCAGACCTGGAAATATACATTTAATGACAGTTTCTCTAAAGCATGATAGAAAATGTACACAAAAGCTATGTGTCTATTTGGAAAATATACATAACTAAGAATGTGTATAAACACATTTAGGCTAATGGTAAAACATATAGAAAAATGCATACTGTAGGAAAAGGTGTAAAAATCTGTTTACAAGTGTTTTAATGTTTTGATTGGTAAATTGTTTAATATATTTTAAGTTATTTAAATTGTTTTAAAGGGTTTAAAACTTTGAATCTCACTTTGGGAGAAAGGTGGGATACAAACAAATGAAATGAAAATATTAATTAATTAATTCCTCTACTCCACTCACCATCTGAGTACTTCTGATATAAAATGGGATATAACAACAAAAACAATGTGCAAAAATATAAACAAATCTTCCTTTAGAAATTTCCATGTGGAAATTAGATTCACAAACCAAAATGAGTCAGGATGCTAGTGAGATTCTGAAAAACATTACTACTCCCAAGAATTTCCAGATGTTAGTGGAATGATGGAATTATACACTCAACACATCACTAGATCTTACTAGTCTCTACAGCAGGGGTAGGCAACCTTTCCCCTTTAAGGGCCAAGGGACTTCACCTCCCAGAAGCCTGAGCCATGTTGGCCAATAGTCCCATGTTGGCCAATAGCTCCTGGGATTCTGGGAGCTGAAGTCCCTCGGCCCTTAAAGGGGAAAGGTTGCTTACCCCTGCTCTACAGCATTGGCCTTCAACTGGTGAATCATGAGAACCCTGCTTGATCAGATCAAGCTTAGTTAGTTAATCCTTCTGCCTCCTTCAGCAGCAAACAACATGATTCTGGGAAGTCCACAACCAGGGCATGAGAATGATATTGCTATCTTGATGTTATTGCAAGTGATACAGTGGACCTGCCATATCAGCAGGCTAGCCATCCATGAATTGGAACTCCTGTGGTTAGTCCCACCTCATATTAACCAATGGTTGCAAGTACCCATGGGTGCACTGACTAACCTATTGGCACTGACCACTTATTGACTAACATGGGCTTGAACTTCCTCATTTTTTCTCAACTGTGGGTGTGGGGGCAGAACCGAACCCTTACAGATGGGGAGGAGCCACTGTATTTAGAAAACTCCTGATTCAGATATTGAAAGTTAGCATATAGACCTAATGATATTTAGCCAATCAATTGTTGTTGTTGTGTGCCTTCAAGTCATGTACCTAACATGGGGATTTCTTGGCAAGATTTGTTCAGAGAGGTTTTTGCCATTGTCTACCTCTATAACAGAGAGTGCAGCTTGTCCAAGGCAACCCAGTAGATTTCCATGCCAGAGCAAGAATCTGAACCCCGGTCTCCAGAGTTGTAGTCTGAAGCTCAGACCACTACAGCACACTGGCTCTGTTTAGACCACCATTAATTTGCATAATTCTTTTTAAAAAAATTCAAGTTGTCAGCTATTACCATTCTTTGTGATACAATATTTCATGAGGGTAGAATAAATGGACAGGAAAAAGTGATTTAATCCTGCTTCCCCCCCCCCCCCCCCAAAGTGGGTCAAAACCCCATTCTATCACAAAGAATGGTCTGCTCCCAAGGCAAGCTGAATAAGCATGGGCCAACTGCACAGCACAGTGTCAAGCTGTGCCACTGGGTTGTGTTTTTTTTTTTGCCTCACCCCCACCGTACATGTGCACCATCACATAAATACACCACATGCAGCCCCTAAGTACCTCCCATGTCTACCTAGATGCCATCCCATTGCATAGCCACACCTTTGATTGGCCACACATTCACACATGTCATCCTCCACCAGTTTGGTGCATCAGTGTGCAAGTGATACATTGGCAAAGAACAGTCATGGAGCCCCTCCCCCCCCCACACACACTCTCTTCCCCTTCCCCCCATACTCTCTGTTGGACTTTCTGGTTTGTGTAGGGGTAGAGTTGGGGTGGGGTAGCCACATGCCAGCTGCCCCAACCCCATGTTGATGACATCCTGATGCTGCATGCCATTACTCACAGCGCGCAGCATCAGGATGCCCTCCCGGTACAGCATTTAAACATGCTGTGCCAAAAGCGCAAGGAAGAGCCGTGGCACCGGCTCTTAGGGCGGCTCTTAGGGGGCCATGGCGTGGGGTTGCTTCCCAAACTGCCACTTCCAGGGCTCTGTGCTGCCCATCTGCAGAGGCCCTAGGTTGTAATTATATCCATTGGAGTTGTCACACTTTCATTTCTTTGCTTTGCCACAGCCCCACACTCACAAAAATGCTCATTTTCCACCTTGAATCAGACTACTCTGACTTCTTTTTGTTTTTATTTTTAGCCCTGGGGCATGGCTTTAGTCTGGTTTAAAGCTGCTTTCAAGGAGTGCATCATATAAATGCCCCACCTTCAAAGTGGCTGGAAACCGCTTTACTTTGCCTGTCTGTTTCACCCCATAGTTAATTATGCATAGCATGAAGAGAGATTTCCTCCCCCCTCCCATCCTGAATCTCTCACTCATTCATTAGATGACCCCAGGCTGTAGAATTATGAGAGAGGGAGGGAGGAAAAGGTATAATTATAAAAACTTGTTTTTATAATCCCCTTACTCACCATACTGGAACTAAAAAGCACAAAGGATCCTTTCTTGTAGTGCAGGAATGAAAGCCGGTGTGCTAATCTCCTTTAGTGATTGGATTGACTTTTCTGCTGCATTATAGTTGGATATAAGTTGGTTTGGACAGCAGGAATATGTCCATGCACGCAGGTTATAACTGTTTTCATTTTATTTGCTTATATCAGTTACCCACCCTCATTTTTGGGGAATAAAAAAGGGGTATGAATCTAATTAATAAACTAATAGAAAATACTATAAAAGAAAGTGTAGATAGGCATGGACAAGGTCATTTGCACAGGCACAAGCAATGGTGATGTCTGAATTTGGACCTTCACTCAATAGCTACCCCACTGTATCTGAGTTCCACACATACTGTAGTAGCCTAGGACAAAGCTATTGTTATAATATATTCAGGAACCCTAAAGGCTCTGTGGGCAATATATCCTTCCCTCCACTTCATCGGTCTTCCATTGAATACCAGTGATCTGCCATAATGCACATGGACATTTGAACTGCTTTCTCCAATAAATGGAAAAGGTTCAAGGCACATATAGAACATACCTGTGTCCCATGTCTCTGGATGAGGTGTGCTTGGTCTGCTGAGGAGAACGTACCAATAATTCAAAGCAATCAGCAGAGTACATTACAGAAGAAAATGCTGAACCTACAAGCTGTGCAAACAAAATAGCAATCAGAAGATTTAATGCATTTCTGATGTACATTTAAAGCATTGACACTGGGCCACAGATGTACATGTGTTGTGTTTTATCTTGTTGAGATATGGCCTGGGAGAACCAATTATAGCATATCATCAGCAACGAGAAGGGCTGGGAAAAGAAAGGATTCCATCACACATTACTCCAGCAGATATATTAGAGAAACAAATTGTACTTGGGATTGAAAAGTCACAGGGTTTATTCCGTCTTAATAAATCCCTGCCAAAGGCTAAGTGTAAAACTCGCAATACTTCCCAAATGTTGTTACTGTATTATCATCTTTGACATCTCAAGGGCTGCTCAGGGATCATCTTTATATCATTCCAGAGTTCTTACAATAAGCCTGTTTATTTTTCACTTGTGCTTGATTCTAGTTGTAACCACTTCAGCTTGCTGTTCTTGTGATTGAAAATCTCCTTTTCCAAAAGGCTAGAATTCATTTGTTTTAGACAAACCACCCTGAGAATGAAATGATCAAAAGAATCAGAGGGGTTGTTTTTAGAGTAGCACTATTGCTGTTATCTTACTATAAAGCCTGTAGGGTTTGATTGGCTGACTATTCTATTGGGCACATTTTAATCAGGCAGGGGTAGAGTAGAAACCAATTTGCTTCCCCCAACTATCAATTAGGGGATTTTGATATCTATCTGAAGCTTCAAATATTTTCCGAGTACTGGATACACATATTTAGCAGAACAGAATTGAAACAATTGTTTAAATTTAATTTACATTTTTTACATTGTATTTTCATGCATATTTTGTGGCTTTTTTATTCTTGTCCTAAACATTTAGAAGAAAATGTTCAGAAACTCTCCAAACATAAATCTTATCTCCGGGACCATCTCCTTCCGTATGATTCCCCCCCCCCCCCCCCGCGCACTTAGGTCCTCTGGGAGGAATTTGCTGCAGCCTATAAAAACTAAGCTGCCTGCAACCTCCCAGAGGGCCTTCTCTGCCATTGCTCCCAGATTATGGAATGGCCTGCTGGATGAGATTCATCTTATTACCACTCTAGACAGCTTTAAAAAAGCTGTCAAGATGGATCTCTTTTAGCAGGATTTCCCTGACTAGCTTCCCTGGCCTTAAGATTCAGCTACCAGCTCTGGGTGATGCCACTGAACCACCTAACCCACTGAGCTATTTTTCCTTGTTGTTTTAGTTTTATTGTATTTGTTGTTTTAAAAATTGTCAGTTTAATACTTTTTAAGGGGACGTGGGTTGGGGTATTGTCATATTATGGATGTTTTTAAATGCTGTAAGCCGCCCCGATTGAGTCGCAGAGGGGCGGGATAAAAATAATAATAATAATAATAATAATAATAATAATAATAAAAAATCATCCACCCCCATCTGTCTGAGAGGATGAGTAGAAAGCATTTACACAAAAATTATTGACCATTGTGATGATCTGTCAAGGTGCTGTGTGCTTGCAATGGGGCAGCTAAACAATCTACAAATCTTTGCTTAGTTGTTTGTTTATTGTCATATGAAAACCTGGCAGACAGACAGCTTTCTGGCTTGTTTCTCTCCTGATAAGCCAGAGATTTCACCACTGAATAAACCATGGATTAATTTTCCATTGTCATGGGAGGGACAAAGAACTATCCACCAAAACGA
The DNA here is from genome assembly GCA_026167975.1 of Phrynosoma blainvillii. Taxonomy (NCBI): domain Eukaryota; kingdom Metazoa; phylum Chordata; class Lepidosauria; order Squamata; family Phrynosomatidae; genus Phrynosoma; species Phrynosoma blainvillii. Next base: position 139,366,354 of record JANUYF010000004.1, read on the forward strand.
TAGTTATCTGATATTAACGATGAAAAGAATATTCAAAGACTTGTGGGGGGGGGGGTGAATAAGAGCAAAAGAAAAACCTAAGGAGAATCTTCCTGAAACTCCTTTCTTGTCCCTTCACACCCAGTCTTCAAATAGACTCAAGGACTGCATGGGGAATGAAATAGAATAAGAGGATGATAAAATAATAATAATAATAATAATAATAATAATAATAATAATAATAATAATAATAATAAATAAGCAACTAGGAAGTGACTCAGCACACACCAGCAAAGAGAGTGAGCTGGAATAAAAAAGATTGTTAGGAGTTGACTTCAGAATTGTTTAAATAAAGTTCCTTCATTTTTTTTATTTAAGTCCTGATAATTTTACTGATTCTAATTACTGATAATTAAAACTAGATGAAACAAAGATTCCACACACATCCAGCCCAGATTCACCTTTTACATGCCCCCCTCATGGTCTTGCAATAGCCAGTGGGAGGGTTGAAGCAACCAAGACAGGAGGATCACCATTGCCTAGCATCCAATATTCAGTGCACAGTGTCAATATCATCCTCCGGTGTGAATCAGGAGGTCCCAGAGATCCTGCATCATCATGCATCAGCTCACAGAATACAGTCAGCCATGGGCAATCCTACTTGCTTGACTGCCCACCAGTCACCATTCTAGTGGGAAAGGGGAGCTCACTAAAACTCACCTATCACTGAATATGTAAGCCAGGAACAAGTAATCCTGCTCACTCAGCTGCTCCCCAACTACCAATCATTACATGCTGGGGCAGGGTGGAAAAAAAGTGAATCTGAGGAAGAGACTTTGGTCCAAAACACACTGCAGAAATAATCCAGTTTGAGACTGCTTTAACTGCCCTGGTTCAATGCTAAGGAATCCTGGGAATGGTAGGATTTTTTAAAAAGACATTTAGCCTTCTCTGTCAGAGAGCTCTGGTGCCACAATAAACTACAGTTCTCAGAATTCCCTAGCACTGAGCCAGGGCAGTTAAAACAGGTTCAAACTGGATTATTTTTTCAGTGTGTTTTGGACCTTTCTTTCCCCTCCAAAACATCTCCAGCAACAACACTCAATGGTGTTCCTACAACAGAGAAAACTGTCTGCATTACTCATTCTCCCTGGCAGTAATCAATCATATAGAGAAGCATATCCCTATTGTGTGTGTGTATGTTGTTTTTTTTAACTGTTTATCCAGTTTGCATCCGTACATCTACTGATTCTGGGAGGCCCAAAACTATTGAGCAATAAACTCAATAGTGTTGCATGAAATGGCTGATAGTTTACAGCTTGTTAACATTATACATGTGAACAGATGAAAGCAATCTGCTCCTTAAGAAGCATGATGATAACATGAGAACAAGACATCCAAATATCTGAGACATTCCACATCTCTAAGGATCAGCTTTCTAAGCAACATACTTGAGCTACACACCTGCAGCTGCCTCCTTCTAAATTGTCCAGGCCAAGCATTTTACTATAAGTCAGAGCACTTAATCACCAGAGTGCCCCAGGGCAACCACATACAACCTTATTTATGGGGAAATCAAGGAACTGAAATACTCAGCCGTGCCTGATTAGCTGCCCTAATATGCTACTTGTGGCTAATTTCTGAGCAGCTTAACTTACAGGTGTTGCCCTCAGCCAGTAAATCATTCCTCCCACCTCGGCTGTGCACTCCTGGACCTGCCATGCATATGTGAAGCCTGCTTAAGTGACAAACAGGAAATAATTGATGGAACATTAAATCATGCTAGTGTTTAGTGAACTGCATCCTTCTGAAACAAGCTAAGTTACATTCTCAGGCTTGGACTCATTTCAGATGTTATTGTAACCCACAACTTTAGTGCCACTTCTTGCAACCTTTCTAAGGTACAATGTGTGCATTTCCTGGTTTTATTTGCTGCACTTGTTAAGGAAAATCTTTGTGTAACATATCACTATTTAAATTTCCCATGGCAGTTAGTGATCCATATAACATGGTAAAACCAAAGTCTACAGGAAAGAGCCATACTAGGCAATTTTTAATGTTCACTCTTTGTATATGTGTGTAAGTTGCAATCCAGTTGCCAATAACTCTGATTAAATTTGGGAACACACTTCTGAATACTTTTGTAATGGACTCTTACCCTTTCACAGTGAGCCTTTGATTAAATAGTATTATTCATATCAAAATAGTATTATTGAATGAATAACTTTCTCACTGTCTTTTATAGACACAGAGTAGAAAATGGGTTTGTGACTCAGTAGTCAGAACAGAAACAACAGCAGAAAATGAAAAGTTAGGATAACTATAGACTTCTTGTATGTTAATCAGTAAAAATTAGATAATAATTGCTGTCACATTTCATTACTGTAAAAATCTTGTAACAATGAATGTTTTTAAGGAAAGATGTGATTTCATGCACATTTTAATTCTCTGCTATTGCCCCTAAATTATGGAATGGCCTGTCGGACGAGATCCGTCTTATCACAACAGTTACTGCTTTTAAGAAAGCAGTTAAGACGGATCTCTTCCGGCAGGCCTTCCCGGAATAATTCCTCCTTCCCTCAAACCTCTCGCTGCTGTTTAGTTGTTTGTGTGTTGTATTGTGTTGCTGTATTGTTGCACTTTATTGCTATATTTGTGTTTTAATATATTCTTAGTTTAATCTTGTTTTAAGGGGTGGGCGGGATATGGGAGGTGGGATTGGGATATTGGATTGTTTTAATTGTACTATTTTTAACTCTTGTAAGCCGCCCCGATTGCGATGCAGAGGGGCGGGTTAGAAATAAAACCTATTATTATTATTATTATTATTAATATACAAACCACAAACTTTAATCCAGGGGTAGGCAACCTTTCCCCTTTAAGGGCCGAGGGACTTCAGCTCCCAGAATCCCAGGAGCTATTAGCCAACATGGGACTATTGGCCAACATGGATGAGGCTTCTGGGAGCTGAAGTCCCTCGGCCCTTAAAGGAGAAAGGTTGCCTACCCCTGCTTTAATCTGACAGAAATCCAAAGCTTCAGATATATACCAAAGCCTATATGGCCTTGAGATGTTGAGCTACCATCCCTATCTAAATGTTGTTGTGATCCTTGGTAGTCACTTATAGGCCTGCTGGTGGGCTTGTGATTGAACAGGAATAATACTGAGAAGCCATTTTATTATCTGGGACTTCCATGCAGGGTCTATATATATTTTCAATAGAAAAGAGATACCTTTTTTCAGTGACTGTATAGATTGCAAGGGCAGCTTTGTAAGACTGAACATGGGGGCACCAGTTTTTGCATTCACTACCTACTTTTCCCCCTACTGCTAAGGCAGAAGCCAAAAGTATCTCACTCATTCCAGAGGCAAGGACATCATGGGAGTTGCTCAGCATCGCAATCAGCCCCATGAAGGCTTTGCTTATTCCCTTTTACCTTCCTGAATGAATTTTTAAAATGGCTTTTCGCACATGGGAATTCAGGATCCTAGAACAATCTACCATAATCTAGTAGCTATATAATTCACTATATTTATGCATGGCACTTATTCTATGTTTTTCTTAAAACAATCCATAATCATCTGATTACTAATAGGAAGTAGTAGTCAGTAGTCAGGCATATTTCCCCTACTTTGTTAACAAATGAAACGTCAGAAAGAAACTCTTCTAGAACATTGCCACACAGCCCAAAAACCCCCACAAAAAACTATGAACAGCAGCTCATTCCATTGTCATATTACCATAACCCAAGTAGTCATCCAACTTCAGATGCCTCAGTAAGATCTCCAGTCTAATCATTAAGCCATTGGACATTATCACACGTGGACCAGTTTCATTGTTAAAGAGATAATAAAGTGGAAATGAAGCATCCCGAAAAGAAAGCGAAATAGAGTGTAATTGTGCAAAAGCTTTTCACACATAATTACAGTAATAATGGAATTAAATTAAAAGCGAAAAAAGACATTTTTAACTTTCATACACAAGTGAAAAGAACCCGTACATGTACTGGAAATGGGTGTGTTTTGTGACCAGACTCCTCCTTTTCTAGGGCGAGTCCTGCATTTCCCAGGAAGAAATGTCAGACTGTCCTCCATTTGGGGTCATGTCCTCTTGCACAGGTCCTAACCCTCTTCCGTTGGGGTTAGGAACTCTCAAGAGAGCAGAGGAGGAAGTGGAGGTTGGAAAGGCAAGGCAAGCCATGGCAAGGGAGGGATTGGTATGGCTCACCCTCCCTTTTCTCTCTTTCCTTTCCTGCATTGGAGGCTGTCAGCTGCTGGGGAGATAGGCAAAGGAGGGCAGGATCACAGGTAGAGCTGGCAGGGAAGGAGGAGGAGGAGGAAAGGGAAGGAAAGGAGGGAGGGAGGAAGGGCTGGGTGTTCCCTGGGGAGAGCCAGAGCCTTGGATGTTGCCCAGGAGAGGGGGAAACTGGAGGTAGCTCCCATGCCCCCCCCCATAAGCCTTTCCCCTTTGTAGGACCTGCAGGGCAGAATGTCATGGTGAGATGGATCTCCAAGTTGCTCCACAAGCACACCCCACACTTGCACCCACATCCACCGACAGCTGCTGCGAGGGAAGCCTTCTTTCCCCTCCTTTTCCCTCCATCCCAAATGTCAAACTTCTCCTCCATCCCAAACTTCCTTCTTCTGGGCTCCCTTCCCTTCCCTTCCCTTCCCTTCCCTTCCCTTCCCTTCCCTTCCCTTCCCTTCCCTACAGGGCACTGAGGAGGTAGCCCGGGACTCTCCCTCCCTGGAGGCCCTCCTCCTCCTCCTCTTGGCCCTCCTCCAGGTTTTAAAAGAGAACTGTTCGTGCGTATTTGCTTTTCAGATTAAAGTAAATGCGCAATTACTGTAATTTCGCAAATGCATTTCCTCTAAACTCCTGAAATTAAAAAGATCTCAGATAATACCACTTTCTGCCCACTTTCTGACCAGTTTCTGTGTGACATCATGTGAAATCGTCAGGCACAAGTGCGTTTTTTTGGGGGGGGGGTATTTGTGTGGGATAACCTACAGATTCCCCCCATGTGATAATGTCCATTGTTTACAGCAATGAATGTAAGAATTGCCTTTTCCAATCAGACCAAAGGTCATTGTGTTAAACATTATGTTGTCAAAAAGGACCATCTTGGCCCCTCCATAAGTTCTCAAACAAGGCAAGTAACTAGAATAGTTATTTTTTTCTTTTTACACTTCCAGAATCCCCCAGATAGCATGGACAATCTGTTCATGCTGGTTTAGGGATGATGAGAGGTACCTAAGGGCAGAATCCTCTTGGTGATTGATTCCAAGACTCCATTACACCAACGTAAGGCCCATTTTGGAGTTGTACACAGTGATGGAGGGGTGATGGAAGAAAAACTGGTCTCTGTCACTAGAGAAAGCTGTTTCAGCTGGTTTCTGAACATCTTGGGATCTCTCAGGGCAACTTCCTGCCTTGACAGAGATTACTTCATTTGCTTTCCTCTCCTGCCCTCAATGTGTTTCCAACCTCCATTTTATCCAAGCCATTACACCAGTGCCTGTACTGTTGCCACCACCTATGCTAGCAACAGGATCACAGTCACTAAAATGACTTTTCCCAATCTTCAGTCCCAGGTATCAAGCTATGCATCTCATCATGAAATTTCCATTCAATTACATTTAATCAATCCTCCATTATTATTATTTTTTAATCCTCTAAACTTGTGTTCATCAGTATACCCTGTGATTGTGAATTCCATAGTTTATTATGAAAGAGGTTTTCATGGATTACAGCCCATTTTATCCAATGTAATTAATTGTGTGATGAGGTACTTTCTTTTCTCTCCCTGTAGATTTACTTTACTAGATAAATCCTCTTGTCATAGGAGAAGGAAAGACAAAAAAATATCTCAATAACACTACACAGTATGCTCTATTATGTCATCCCTTGCTTGTCTTTTGTTTTTCTGAACTAAAAAGCTCCAAACACTTTAGCCTTTCCTTGTAGGAAAGGTGTTCCTCCAACCTCTTCATCATTTTAGTTGCCCTTTTCTGTACCCTTTCCAGCTGTATGAGCTGTCAGACCTGTCAAACATAAAGCCAAAAAGGTAATTCCACACTTTAGGTGCTGGTTACTCAGCCTGAAAGCATTTATTTCTACAGCTTCTTGTACAGTTTGTGATATGTAGTAATTGAAAGCTGATGTTCAAAGTAATATCTCCTGGCCTTAGGATCTAAAGGCCAATTCCCCAACTTGTGACAACTTTCAGCCAGTCTCATATCAACAGACACCTGTATGGAACCTGTTCCTGTTCCTGTGATCACTACTATGCCATCATATCCTTAGCAAGACATTCCTAGATACCTAATATCAGGGTTACTAAGAAATGGAAGAATCTGAACTTCAAGGATGGAGTCTGTTTAATACACTGTTCATAGGCTTCATGTTAAGTTTAGTTAAGCCTTGCAAGGTGCTTAAGTTGTTTAAATATTGAGTCTTTTTTAAAGGGGGGGGGAATATGGAGTATAAAGGTAGTCCTATTCCTCGATATGTAAGTTTACAACTAAGGGGGAAATACAGACCAGCCAAAAAGACTGGCCTGGGGGTGGAGTTGGGGTGTGGTGACCAGCCACCCCACCTCTGCCCCGATGCTGCCATCATGCTGTGCACCCCACTGCATGGCGGGCAGCACCAGGGTGCTCCCTTGATGCAGCATTCAGACACACTGCACCAAAGGAGTGTGGAAAATGCCAAAAAGGAGTGGCATTTGCCAGCTCTTTTTAAAGTGGCAAAGTGCTGGATCGGGACCATGGCATGTGGTTGCCGCAGACCCAATCCTGCAAAGAAAGGGGAGGCAGGACACTGCCCCTTAGGGTACAGCCTCTAAATCCAATTGTCAGTCTTTACTAGAATAGACCCATTAAATCAACGAAACTCATGTAAGTTTTGATTTGCAAAGTCCTTAATGATTCCATGAGTCTACTTTAGTTGGAATTAACCATTAGATTTAGCCTTTAATTTCCATTATTTCAGCACCTTGCATATAATTTGTATAATAATCAACATACCATAGATCCTTCCAAAGAATCCAAAATAATATGTTATTCTTAGAAGGAAGGGAATCTTAATTGTATAATGAACACACATAGAGCTAAATCCATTGATTAATGCAAACTAGAACAGATTCACTGAATCAATGGAAAATACATAAATATTGACATACAAAGTTCCACTGGTTCAAATGAATTGCTCTATTTGGGATTAATTATTACATTTAGCTCATAATGTGTATTTGTATGAGACGTCTGATTCTCACAGAAATGCTGTAATCATGTCCTTATAGAAATCCTAAAACCAGTTCAAGGAAATTAGTTGGATTTTCCTTAGTTTGAATAATAATAATAATAATAATAATAATAATATAAGTTTTATTTTTATCCTGCCCCTCTGCAGCACAATTGGGATGGCTTACAACATTAAAAAAACATCCATAACACAACAATTCCCTAACCCACCCTCCCCTTAAAAAGTATTAAACTAGTCAATTTTTAAAACACAAGGTACAGATCATACAAAGAGAAATAACACAGTGGGTTAGGTGATTTGATGGCAGCTCTGGGGGCTGGGGGCTGAATCCAAGGGCCAGGAAAGCTAGTCAGGGAAGGCCTGCTGGAAGAGATCCATCTTGACAGCTTTTTTGAAGCTGTCTAGAGTGGTAATAAGACGGATCTCATTGGGCAGGCCATTCCATAATTTGGGAGCGATGGCAGTGAAGGCCCTCTGGGTGGTCGCCGACAGCCTAGTTTTCATAGGCTGTAGCAGATTCCTCCCAGAGGACCTAAGTGCACGGGGAGGATCATATGGAAGGAGACGGTCCTGGAGATAAGTTGGACCCAAGCCATGTAGGGCTTTAAAGGTCATAACCAACACTTTGTACTGTGCCCGGAAACTACCGGTAATAGGTAGCCAGTGGAGAGATTTAAGCACAGGTGTTATGTGCTCTCTCCTAGAGATACCGCTAACCAACCTGGCTGTCATGTTCTGAACTAGTTGAAGTTTCTGGGTTAAGCACAAGGGTAGCCCCATTACAGAAATCAAGATGGGAGGTTACCAGAGCAAATACTGTATTATTTGTACTGTATTGTTTTCTTTTATTTAATATTTTAATCTTGCTATAGTTTAATATATTTTTAAGGGGTGGGTGGGTTAGAGAAGGGGTTGCTTGACTGTTTTAACTTGTAATGTTGTTTTAATCTGATGTACGCTGCCTCAATTGAGCTGCAGAGAGGCATAATAATAATAATAATAATAATAATAATAATAATAATAATAATGTACCACAGTTTCAAGATCCCTAATTTCCAGGAAAGGGCGCAACTGGTGTATCAGCCAAAGCTGATAACAGGCACTCCTAACCATCGCATTCACCTGATTTGTCATGTGAAGCGACTAATCTAGGAGTAATCCCAGACTGGAACATAGTCCTTGAAGGAGAGTGTGACTCCATCCAGGACTGGAAATTGTATTCCCAGACCTGGTTTTGGGCCCGTAACTATTAGTACCTCAATTTTGTCTGGATTCAGTCTCAGTCTGTTTTTCCTCATCCAGTCCATTACTGCTTTAAGACAATCATTGAGAGGAGAGACGCCATCTGAGGTCAAAGCCGACGACCAGGTCATGGAAAAGTATATCTGGGTGTTATCAGCATACTGATGACACTGCACTCCATGCCTCCGAATGATCTCTCCCAGCGGCTTCATATAAATGTTGAATAGCATTGGGGACAGGATGGTGCCCTGAGGGACACCACAATTAAGCTCTATTCTAGTAGAGCAGCTGTCCCCGAGCCTCACCCTCTGGGATCTGCCTGAGAGGCAGGAGTGGAACTACTGCAGAGCAGTGCCTCCAATTCCTAACTCTCTCAAGTGATCCAAGAGGATGGAATGGTCTATTGCAGGGGTAGGCAACCTTTCCCCTTTAAGGGCCGAGGGACTTCAGCTCTCAGAATCCCAGGAGCTATTGGCCAACATGGGACTATTGGCCAACATGGCTGAGGCTTCTGGGAGCTGAAGTCCCTCGACCCTTAAAGGAGAAAGGTTGCCTACCCCTGGTCTATTGTGTCAAAGTCCACTGAGAGGTCCAAGAGCACCAGCAGGGTCACACTACCCCTGTTGATACCCAAGTGGAGGTCATCGGCCAGCGCAACCATGGCAGTCTCAACTCCATATCCTGCCCTAAGGCCAGTTTGAAATGGATCTAGATAATCAGTGTCATCCAAGACAGCTGGGAGTTGGGAGGCAACCGTCCTCTTGATCACCTTGCTTAAAAAAGGCAGTGAGGAAACTGGTCTATAGTTGTTCCTGTCCAGGAAACTGTACTGTACTGTACTGTACTGTGGAATTAAATTTGTGGGAGGGGAAGTCCATGAATCAAGGACAAAGATTTGCCCAGAAATTGGGGGATAAAATCCTGCCTGTGCTGAAGCAATATTGAAAATACTCACTGGATATGCTAAAAAGAATTTACTCTCACTGTATCATGAATGATAAAACTGGGTAGCTGACAACTTTTTTCTCTAATGTGACTGTTTTTAGAATGCCTAGATTCCTTTCAAAGATGCTCAGTTGACAAATGCATTGAAATGAAGTTTAAAATATTACAGAGGATACATTTTGCAAAGGAACATATTCCTCAATCAGGATATATGTATATTGTGATCACCTTTTGAGTCAATAACTAAGGAATTAAATTTTGACATTTCTGAAAAGAAGTGTGTGATGTTATATGTAACTTAGAGCTTACTGAGTTTTGTCATACCATCCTCCTAAAAAAAACAGGGACATAACAGGAATGGCAAGAACTGAAGTTCAGCCATTTGAGAATTAAATGTGTGGCAGCTTTTGCTGTCAGAAGATGCTTTCAGGATACAGCAGTTGAAGGATTATATCACAAAGGTCACTCAGAGAAAGAAAGAGTGTCACAAAGTTAAGTATATCCAGGAAAAAAAAATATCGGATAATAGTGAATATATCTAACCATGCTCTCTCACCACAACCAGACTAGAAAGATAGATTGTAAAGGAGGTAAAGCAGAGCACATGGCAGATATGAAAGGAAATTGAGACAAGAAACAATAAAATAGAAAGGCAATACAATAGAATGGTAGCTGTAAAAATCATGAACAAAATGCACAGAAACAAGAGTGAAACATTGAATAAAGTTGAATTTATTCACAGCATTCAGATAGTGAAATGTGCATATGGGGGGTGGGGGTGGGTGGGTAATAACCCACAGAATGGCATTCTGGATGACTGCAAGATGCTGGAGGATGCATTTTTAAAATTGTCATGTTTTCATGTGACACCATATGAATAATTGAACAGGGATGCCAAGTTTTATTACAACAGTATTATCAGTGAAATGTTAATGCCAGACTCCAAGTCTTCTAGCCTCTATCTTTTCTGTACTTTAAGGAAATACTAGTTTAGTTTCTAAGCATTACCAGCAATTAATGCTATCCTCATCAGACAAGGAAAGAAAAATTATCTGGGATTCACCAAATCTCAGCAATAGCAGGACACAGGATGGTACATTTCATTTATTGTATAATGCCATATTTAATCCTCCTCTCCTTCCCCCCTCCTGCTCCCCCATGTTTTGTACATTAATAAAGTAGATGATGTGTCCATAAGTGGAGCTGTAACAGAGAGGAAGGCAGGGAGAAAAGAGGGCTTTTTATCCTTATCATCCCTTGTAGAAAAATGTGGGAGGTCAGAATAAATGTTTATTTCAAAGAGTAGACTGCAGATGTGAACATCAACCAAGCTACAAGGGTCCCTACCACTATGTTTACAATGTAACAGGCATTAGACACACAAGCATACACACAAAATAGATGGTGGAAGAAAGAAGGATATAGACAAATTATAGAGGCCAGATACTATCCTTTGAGAAAGAGTTGGGTTTTGTTGTTGGTTTTTTGATGGTTGAGAAATAAACAGTTGCCAGCCAGGTCAATAAAGAAGACCCACTATGCCCACTCTCCTTCTAGTTCTTGGAGTGTTGAATGGAATTCCTCTATAGACTGTTAATGAAATGGACCAATAACAGTTTCTAGAATCCTAATTATGATTCACCATTCTGGTTTGTTAAGGAAAAGATTAAAAGGTTTGATCAGGAGGCATCAGGGATGATACTTCCTGCTTCAAAATGTGAATTATATATATATATATATATATATATATATATATATATACACATTCACATTAGCCTTTGGATGCTGGACACTTTGGGTGTTCACATCTGTATGACTGCCTTTTGACTTCTCTATCATGATTACTGTGTCACTGGGAACAATTCATATGTGCGTATTTCTTTTCCTTGGAGAAAAGCAACATTAAGCCATTGCTTGAACATATGAATGGACCATCTAACAGCACAGATAGAACATTGATATTACTTAAGCTTAAACAAAATACTTAACAGATCTGTCAATTTGCACATTCTACTGTGAACAATCAAGTGTCTAGTTATCATCTCTTGGGAAATAAAGTTACATACATGAATGTGTAAAGCCATCCTTGATGCTTAATAGCTGAATATGTGGATTGACTCCACTGAAAAGCCTCACTCGCAAATTAATATGAAGTGTTGTGAATATTTTTCTATGGTGGTTCTATCTTTGATTTCAATGAGACATTCAAGTCACCATTTCATACTATAGTAATCAAGTGATGAAAATGCAAGTGAACTGTTTCCTTTCATGTATACATGTCATATCCCATGTAATTAAGTAAACTGGGCTCAGGATAAGGCAAATGTGGTCTTGTTTAGAGCTTGGAAAACTTGCTTTTTTTGGACTGCAACTTCCAGAATTCCCCAGTGAGCATAGCCAGCAATATCCAGACACTAGGATTGCTAACCAACTACATGGTAATTCAACATGCTGTGATTTTATAAAAACATAGCTATACTTTGCCTTAGCCTGACCACAATGTGCATGTAGAAAATAAAAACCAATCTGTCTTCTCTTAGCACCTACAGATTCTGGCAACCTAGAAATAAGTGCCTATAAAGACCTACTTAACTTTGTTAGTAATGTTTGAATCAGGTCATTCTTCATTTTCTATAAAACTTAAACAAGCTAGAAGTAATTCACTTATATTTTTTACAAGTACTAATGAATAAACTAAATGTGTAATTTCCAATAAATTACACTGTTGTGGTGTGAAAATGGGGCACTCCAAAACACATTAAAATGTGTTACCTTTATTTTTATAGTATATCCTTTAGAAGAGACATTAAATTATATTTACTTTATCCCCTTGTACTGGGCAGAAATGTGGAGAATATTTTCCCCCCTCAGGGAAGTTTTGTAAATAACTTGCTGTTGGAAGAATAAGGATTCTTAAGGAGTTCCCATTCTCTTCAATAGAACTTACAGGATTTTGTGGGGAACTATCTCCCCATGCAAACATGCCCTGTAAGGATGGTGTGCTTGGGGCCAGCAGGAGGAAAAATATGCCTAGACCACTGGAAGAGGAGTTTTGTCATTGCTACTGTAAACAATTCTATGGGCCTAAGCAGACGGGAAAGAAAGGGTGACCTGAATTTGCCTTTTCCCGAAACCACAGCAACTGCATTGCGTGCCCTGAAGGTGCACTATGTGGGGACGCAGCAACCGCATTGGGGCCAGTTAATGGAGCTTTTCCGAGGCTCTATTAAAGCCTCCGCAACTGCACTGCCGGCCCCGAGGTTGCCCCAAATAAGAATGCAGTAACCGCATGGGCGGCAGCGGCGGCTTTAATTTTTTTTCCCTCTGCGGTGCATGCGCACGTGCGCAGAGACAACACAGCCTCTTTAACAAAAATGTTGGCTGTGCTCAGGACCTGTGCACTATGTGCTGCAGAGAAATCATGGCTGCCTCGGCAACCGAGTGCTCTACACTGCTACTCAGCCTGCAATGCACAGCCACAGCAGCCTCTGCCATGGTCTGTGCTGCAGATACATTCAGGGAAGACAGCAGTGATAACTTTGCTCTCCAACAAGTGACAGCCGTGAGACCGGGCGCTGCAAGATGAGTCGCACGGTTCACCACCATGGCCGCCGCCGCTCTGATGCCCCCCGAGAGAGCCCCGCGCCGCTGGTGGATGTTCCCCAGAAGCACCGACTGGTGGGACAGGTTCGTCACATACATCTGGTCGGATGAGCAATGGAGGATGTTCTTCCGAATGCCCCGTGCCCTCTTCCACAGGGTAGTAGAAGTACTACATCCAGAAATGCAGTGGGAAGACACCGTGATGAGGAAGGCCATCCTGGTAGAGAAGAGGATCGCCATTGCCATCTGAGTGCTCACCCACAGAGCCAGCTACAAGCAGACGTCAGAGCAGTTTGGGGTCAACCAAACCACTGTGGGGGAAGTGTTGGTGGAGTTCACCCTCACCATGGAGAAGCTGCTCCTGTCACACACAGTGTATCTGGGGAACCCCAATCAGATAAGGACACTCACACATACCTGTCACTTTCCGCTCTTGTGCAGAAAATGTCATGATATGGCATACAGTGTGGCTGTCACTGATCAGAGTCAGCTATTTAAGCTAATGAACCTGCGCAAGGACACCTAAAACTTCAATAGCAACTGTATACTTGGCGGCTTGTGCCGATGAACCTGCGCAGGGATGCCTAGTAGGTCCCGACTCCGCATACAGTGAAAGTCCTCCTGTCTACTTGGGGGCAAGGACCGATGAACCTGCGCAGGGATACCTAGTGGGTCCTGACTCCGCATACAGTGAAAGTCCTCCTGTCTACTCGGGGGCAAGGGCTGATGAACCTGCGTAGGGATGCCTAGTGGGTCATGACTCCGGATATAAAGTCCTCCTGTCTACTCGGGGGGCAAGGGCAGATGAACCTGCGCAAGGACGGGGAACTTGTCATCAGTTTGGCAAATGCCATGGCTGCTTATCATTAATCCTCCCCTTCTGCCCCTTCTTGTCACCCACAGATCATGCAAGGGTTCGGAGAGCTCAGCTTTCCCCAAGTAGTGGGTGCCGTAGACGGGTGCCACTGTCTGATCGTGCCACCCTTGGGGAGGAGGAACGAGTTCGTCAACCAAATTGACAGGGTTAGTGCTATATTAGCTGTGCCACAAACTATGAAATAAATGGCCATGATGGATGTAAAATATATATTGCTTTGCTGCACAGCAAATCTGAATTTGCATCTAGAAATGATCCAGCTAAGAAGAACCCAGTGTGGACTCATGTTAGTCTACGAGCACAACAATGAACAGCACTTGCATGGCCCAAGAATTAAATTTTCAATCAAACATATTTAGAAAACAAAACAAATCAGAGACATCCTTAATGGGCACTGGCAGAAAAGTGGCATCTTCTTTTGTGTTCGGTCCTTTGGTTTTGTTGTTGTTAATTGCCCTCAAGTCAATCTCAACTCATGGCGATCTATGGTTGAGACATCTCCAAGACCCTCTGTCCTCCATTGCTCTGCTTAATTCCTGCAACCCCTTAATACCCATGGCCTCCTTAATAGAGTCCATCCATCTGGCATGTTGCCTTCCTCTCTTCCTACTTCCCTCCACCTTCCCTAGCATTATTGTTTTTTTCCAAAGAGTCTTCTCTTCTCATGATATGTCCAAAGCACGACAGTCTCAGTTTGATCATGTTGGTTTCCAGGGAGGTTTCCAGATTTATCTGTTCTAGGACCCACTTGTTTGTCCTTTTGGCTGTCCATGGGATCCTCAGCACTCTTCTCCAGCACCACATCTCAAATGCATTGATTTTCTTCCTATCATCTTTCTTAACTGTCCAGCTCTCACATCCATACATGGTAATAGAGAATACAATGGCCTGTATGATTCTACCTTTTTTGCTGAGTTGTATATCTTTGCATTTTAGAATATTTTCTAGTTCTTTCATAGCCACCTTCCCCATTCTTAGTCGTCTTCTTCTAGTCCTTTGGTACTGGACAGAAATATTAGGAGACAAAGCCTGCTGCTATTGCAAACTGTAGGACAACATAAGGGCATAAAAATTGCCTTGTGGTATTTTGGGACCTTACCACATGGAGGAAAATTGCTTAAATCCTGTGCAGAAATGGGATTTAAAAATCCAAAAAGACTCCACAAAAGCGGGTTGTTTTTTAGATGTGTTTGTGTAAAGGAGAAATAATGCAACATTAACTTGAATGGAAAGTTGCCAAAACCTTCTCCTTTTTACTCTTGGAAATTCCTCAAAGTAAAAAGGAGTGGGTTTTGGTGACTTTCCATTTGGATTAATGTCACATTATTTCTCCTTGACGCCAAAATCATCTGAAAACCCTAAACGTTCACTTTAAATCCATTTTCTGCATGGGATCCGTTCCATGTGGTAAACTCCATAGTAAGTTCTGAGGCAGATTTTTTTGAGTTGCTAGCCTTGGTTTTGTTTCCCCTGAGAAATGGAGACTCACCACTTTCTTTCCATACTAGAAGGAATTGCTAGCTGTAATCTTATTCCTAAACACCTACCAGTGACTCATTCAGTTTGAAATCTCCATCTTGGGACTGAGTTTAACTGCAGATCTCATGACTATAACATCTGTCCAAATGTTTGGACTTCCCTGCTACCTCTCTCTTTAAACATTTTATGTCACATAGCCTAATGAAGATTTCTAGATTACCCCAAAGCTTTTGTGGTTGTTTTAATGGTGTTAAGAAAGGTATTGCCAGTCTGTCAAATTTGGTTTTGTTGTGTTCTCATGAACCAACAAAACTACCTTTGTTTTTCTAATTCCACTCTGGCTTTCTATTTACATCAGTGATCAGACAGCCAGGGAAAAAATCATACTAAGAGAGAATAAGGGTTTTGAAGGTAGTGGGAGAACATGCAGTGATCATGCTGAATGTGGGAAATAAATTATAGTTTTCACAGTAAAGCATAAGAGAAACAGAGGTCACTTTGTCCCTCTTGCTTTGTAGGATTGCCAAGGCTCTTCAGCAGATAGTTAACAAAACCACAGGCTGACAAGTTTGACACTACATTCAGGCTTAAAATATATATCTAAATGGATTGTTTTGTGATTTAAACAGTAGTTTTGGTTAGTAACTGAACATTAGGGTTTGAATCAAGCTTTGTTTCCACTAACCCACCTTCTTTAAAGCCAATGTTCCAGTATTCCGGGGGAGGGGGGAAGTGTTCCAGGCTGACTATATTATTTAAAAGACTAAAGGCCAAATACATGATTGGTTACTCACAATCCTGCTTTAGCCATATGTATAATGACAGGAGCAGAGAGCAGTACTTTATCTCCCAGTCGTCTTGTGATTTCCAACACTTTTCTTCCAGCCTAGCTAACATCTGGTACCAGATTCAGGCAGGGAGAAAAGTTTCTAGTGTGGCAGATGCATAGTGATAAGCCAGAGGAAGGTTCTGTCTTGTTTCTGTATCCTTCATGGATGTTTGTCTGTCCCAGTTCTCCTCTACTGCTGTTGGGCTGCTGCTAAAAACTGACTGATTCTTCAGAGAAATAGGACACCGTCTCTGTTTGGCAGGGCTGCTGGGAGTGTGATTTACCTTGGAAATTAGGCATGCATGCATCTCCCTCCAACATGCAGAGTGAAAGAGAGAGAGCACATTATGAAAGTAAAGTACTTTCTATTGTTTTTAAAAAATAAAATATTTTAATATTAATTTAATTAAAAATCATGCTTATACATAAAGAGAACACACTAGAATTTGGTGTATTACCTATCTAAAAGCCACCCAAATAAAAAAACTTGAGGTTTAATCAATTTAATTTAAAGTTAGATAATTCAGGCCTGAAACAGATGGGCCAAAAGGTGTGGCTTCTGACCACTTTGGGGGCGTGACTTGCAGTTGTAATTAATCAATTTACAACTTAAAGTAGTTGGGTTAATTTTACCAAAACCACCAGTAAAAGGAATGGTGAAAGTCCACTCCTTGCTTGCAGCCCATTTGAAACTACAGCAGCGGTCCACTTTCATAGCAGGCCATCCAGTCACCATGGTCCCCTGCTGATCACATGGCGATCATGGCCAGAGCAGTCAAAGGATATTCCAAGCCATTCGTCTGCTTTGCCTCTCAGCTAACTTCTCTATGGCTTCATCTGCACCACAGAATTAAGACAGCTTGACACCACTTTAACTGCTATGGCTCAATGCTATGGAATTCTGGGCATTATAGATTGTTGTGGCACCAGAGCTCTTTCACAGAGAAAAATAAATCCCAGAATTCCAAGACACAGAGCCATGGTGGTTAAAATGGTATCACACTCCCTTAATTCTGTAGTGTGGATGTAACTTATAAATGAGGGTATATGCTTCCGTCATGATCAATATTTAACTGTTTTTTCTACACCCAACCACATTGACAATGGCCATCTAGTGGACTGAGAGAACTGTAGCACAAAAAATAACTTTTTCAGCCTCGACTCCGTGTAAAATAACATGCTCATGGACACTCTAACTGTGAAAGGATTATAAGATGTAGCCATTATACTTGGTTTCTTCCAATATGCTTGTTATTCTTCTTGAATTCTGTAATATTTTTAAACACACACACACAGGGACACACATGGGATTTGTTCAGCCCTAAAAGAAAATGAAATCATTGTTAATTACTGTCAAGACTGGTACAGATAATGGTTATGCAACCTCACACAGGAAATAATATAGGGAAAACTACGATCTTTTGCTTATTTCAAATATAAGAGGTTAGCTATTTATCATTCACACATTTTATTACTTATAATATCATATTTTATCTATTCTTGCAGTGTGTAATAGACTGGGATGCCAAAAACCTGGTACAAATGATTATTGGTACATTTGCCTTCATGTCTGTAAGTTATATTTCTGCATTCCTCTCTTGACAACACAATAACATGAAAATCTTTCATGCCAGAGAAATGTCCCACTAATACATTGACTTTAAATTATTCATTTCATATGGTGACAACATTGTCTTATGTTACACATACCCAAAGATCTCACAGAGAACACCAGGGAAAACTGAAGAGACACTGCAGAAACAGATATCACTCCCTAGATATCCATTGCTAGAGAAGGTGGGAGATTAATTTTCTTTTCTTTTTTTAACCTAAAAGGCCTTCACCCTCAATATTCTTTACAAGAATATGACAAGATCCAAGCACTCTCATACTATAGTTCCTGAATTGTATGAGCCTTGGACTGGAATTTAAATTTCACCTTTTTTGCTGTGAATTAACTCAACTGATTTAGGCTGTAAACAGATTAATTACACCTTTGTGATAGCAGAAGTACAACAACCTGCTTCAGCATAAGCAATTAGAAATACAACCAGAACAAATCTATCACTGTATTTAAAACAAAGCTGGAAAGAAACATAATGATACTCTTAACAAGGTTCCACAGGACTTGAATCACATTTAGCCAAAGCTTAACTCATGAGCCATTTCAGATGATTTAAATATCTTCCACATTATGATACTTCATCCTCAATAAGGGGAATTTTACTATATATCACTTCCAGAAATGTGTTACAGAGTACAATACATTTGCAGACCCTAGGATCTTTAAAAATTATAACATAGTTTACAAATATAAAACCTTTGAAGAGTAATAAAACCAATCATAATAAATATGTTTTCAGTGATGGTCAATTGCAACGAAGTGTTGCCTTTTCCCTCACTCTTTGCAAAATGATGTGTTTCTTGGTACAGAAATATATTCTATTTTATTGCATTTCATAATATAAACAACATACAGTATTTCAAAGATTTTAAGATTAATTGCATTAGATGTGGAAACAATGAATATTTCCTCTTGTTTCCCACTCAATGAGCCTTTAAGTATCTATGCCCCCCACTTTTGGCTAAACGTGGGCTTGCTCCCGAGTTACAGCTAAGAGACCATTTGAAACAACCAAGGCCTTCACATGGAAGCTTGAACAATGATAAATTAAAATTTAGCTTCATTTTTTTTTGTAAAAAATTTCTAGAATGGAAATCTTTTTATACATTTGATGAGAAGAAGCTTAGACTGGTTTAAAAAAAACAGAACGTAGAAGAAAGCAAAACTGATTGATCTAGCTTTTGAGTCCTTAGCTCTTAAGATTCTTGCTTGGAATCCCATCTTTTCAACCATGTTAGGGATGCTACCTCTTACTCATATTTAAGAGCTACATAGCAGGACATGTATAATATTATCCTCTCTATAGTGAAAATATCTGTACCTCTTGAATTTGCACTTGCTTAGAACAAGGGTTCCCAAACTTTTTGACTCTCAGAGCCCTTATTTCTATGGTGGAGCTCTTAAGAGACTTACTGTATGTCTTACAAATTAAATGGTATTTAGGAGTATATATATATATATATATATATATATATATGAATATAATCTTATTAATTTCATTCAATTTTTGTTTCTTTCATTTTCCTGGAGCAGCCTCGGAGTACCTGGGTAGTGCCACGAAGCCCTAAGGGCTCCTTGGAGCACAGGTTGGGAACCCCTGGCTTTAGAGTAAATTGTTAGGAAGGAGTCCCAGGAGAAAATGTACAATGTGGGGAATAGCAGCAGCCATGATGACATAGCATTTGATTGCAGCTGAGTCATGCTGACTCATGTTGTGTCAAGGGAAGTGACATCATGGAGATGGTCACCTGGTGCTGCAAAGCACAGAGAACTGCTGCAAAACTACAGAGTCACTCAGGTTGAGTGACAGGCGTCACAGGAAGAGGCAGGGCCAGAGGGCCACATGGAGCTTTGCCTATATAAGGCAGAAGCCTCTGGACACACATGTGGATGTTTAGTGATGTGTTGAGATCGGTGGTTGATAGAGTCATGTTGGATGGTTGTTGTTGTTGCTGTATATAGCCTTGTACATAGAGGAACTAAGAATAAAGCCTCATCTGAGAGACGTCTGTCTGTGGAAACACTTTACTCTGTCTGGAAGAGGAGAGGTGCTTCTCCAGCTGACACGCTATTGCCTGCATCTGATAAGATCATGATCCTGGTGCTGTATGTTGACATGGATCATCACATGCTGCGTAATCACACTAACAAGGGTTATGGGCCCAGTCTGCACCAGCAGATCTGACTAGATGACAGTGTGAGCAGCTGTTTGTGTCAGTCAGCCAGAAAAGAAGTTTTTTGCTGTCTGAGTGCTGGAAGGCAGAGAGTTAAGAAGCCAAGCTGTTTTGCCATGCTCCTTATCTCCAGCAGATAGTGAAAGCTGGGAAGGCAGCCAACACTGTGCATTTGTCTTGTTTGTTGCCAGCATGGATTTTGTAAAGTTCCTAAGGCTGAATGATCAGAATTACTCCCAGTCGGCAGTGTATGCCAAGACAATCCTAGTGAGGGAAGGTCTCTGGGATGTAATTGAAGAAGGGCTGTCAGTTAAGAATGCTGAGCTTGATAGGAAAGCACACATGACTATCAATCTTTCCCTGGACCCAGGACGGTTGAATCATGTAAGAGATAAAAGATCTGCCCAGGAGGTCTGGTTTGCTTTGAAAATGTACACAAATCTGACTCTGCCCTTTCAAAAATGCTCTGGAGCAAAAGGCTGTATGCCTGCAAAATGCAGAAAGGACAGTCTCCAGAGGAGCATCTGGCCACAATGAAGCATTTGTTCCTGGAGGTGGAATACAGAGGAATAACCCTCCCAAAAGAACAAAAGGCATAGGTCCTGCTGGGCAGTTTGTCTAGTGAGTTTGATCACATATTGTATAGCCTGCAGGGGGTGCCAGAGAGTCAGCTCACAATGGACTTGGTGTCGACACGTGTCTTGGAGGAATGCCAGAGATGGCGTTTTGAGACTGGCAATCAGAGACAGCAATGAGCCGAACCAAGAACAAACACACCACCAGAGGCAGTTCAAAGGACTGAGAGTGCAGCTGTCTGCAAAGTGAAAAACTGTTTTATTGTGGTCAGCCAGGGCATATCCAGAAGAACTGCAAGAATCCACCTGCTGCCAGAAGGAAATAACAATGCTGGTCTCCTGGGAACAGGAAAGGAGTTGTTTCAGCAGAGAAGGACAGTGACTCCCAAGCCCATCTTGCTGTTGCTACCAGTCATCTGTGGATGATAGACGGCAGTGCAACTCACCACCTAGTGAACCAGAGGTCCTTGCTGAAGGACAGGAAGCCCTCTTGTGTTGACTCAGTGGGCTTGACTGATAGGGGTTCAAGCCAAATAAGGGACGTGGGGACTGTGCATTTCCCAGGGTTTGCAAAGGACTTTGAGAATGTAGTGTGTGCTCCCCAGTTACAAAATTGTCTGGTCAGTGTGTCCTCACTGACTACAGATGGGTATGTCCTACATTTTGAGGGGGATGAGTGTGTGATCACCAAGGGGGGGCAGATTTGTGCAAAAGCCCATAAGCACAACAGGCTCTATTACCTAGATTCCCAGGCAGAGTGTGCCACAGTTGGCAATGTGCCATTGCATTCAAACTGTTCACACTATCTCCATAGGGTGTTGGGACACAGAGGGTTTACAAGTTTGGAAAAACTGAAAAGTGTGTGTCCAAGGCTAAAGTAGGATGAGTGCAGGAACCACTTGGAATATTCTGTGTGCAGCAGGATTAAGATGAGGGTTTATCCTGTTGGAAAGAGGAGCAAGTGCACCACACAGAGGCCATTCCAAGCAGTGCACACTGATTTAGCAGGTCCTTTTTGAAAATCAATAGGGGGAAGTAGGTATTTAATGGTGATCATTGATCGCCATATGAGATACACTTATGCCTTCACCCTAAAGGAGAAAAATCAGGCTGCTGTCACATTCAAAAGCTGGGTAGAGATGAGTGAGAGGGAGTTTGATTACAAAGTAGGAATCTTGGTAACAGACCATTGGGGCAAAATCTTCTCTTCAAGTCTGGGAAATTAGTTGAAGCAGAAAGTCATCCGCCATAATACCACCAACGCAGCCACCCTGCAGGAAGATGGTCTGGCAGAGAGAAAAATTGGAGTGCTTAAGCAGATGAAAGAATGCATGCTGCTTCATGCAGGGTCCCCAGAGGGTCTTTGGGGGGAGGCAATCCTGACTGACTGCCACATCACGAACAGGGTGTGGAACTCAGCATTCAAGCAGAACCCTTACTACATGTTGGATGGGAGGCCATCCAACCTTAGCTACCTGAGGGTGTTTGGGCAGCATTTCAATGTTCTGGTTCCACAAAATTTCAGGAGGAAAGGTGACCCCAAGTGGTGCAGGCTGATGTTTGTGGGGTATGAGGGGAACAGCTGTAGGTTTTGCCTTGGCAATGGTCACATCCTGTTGTCCAGGAGCGCAAATTTTAAAAAACACTGTGGGTCGGAGAAAATTCACTCAAACCATGAAGTGTTTATAAGACTGGGACAGTACCGGGACTGGCAGTACTGGGACTGGAGGGGTGGAAACATCTGAGGCCACACCAGAAAGCCAACTCAGAACCTCTAGCAAGCCCACAGGTACACAAACCTCACCCATAACTACATGGAAGTTTGAGACACCATCATCCACAGAGATGAGGGTACAGATGAGTAGTAATAGTGAGGATGAGAAGGGATGGACCAAGGTAATCATACCTAGGAGGACTCAGAGAGTCAGGAGGCCACCTGAGTGTTTTGTGGTGCAGAATGCTAGGGTGTGTGCCATAGCAGGAGAAGAGCCAGAAAGCTGCCAGAAAGCTACTAGGAGCCTCTCACCTTTCCCAGGGAAGAACAGGAGAAGTGGTTTGAGGCTATGGAGAGTAAATTTTCTTCACTGGTGAAAAGGGAGGTATTTGAGGTGGTGAGGAGGCCAGGTGACTGGAAGGTCGTAGGCTGTAAGTGGGTTTTCAAGAAACAGGAGATGCCTGATGGGACCCACAAATAAAAGGCAAGATTGGTAGCAAGTGGCTTCATTCTCTCAACAGCGCTTTGAGACCTTCGATAAAACCTTCTCACCTACAATGAAGCCAGAGAGCCTCAGGCTGGTGCTAGCTTTGGCTGCCAGGAAGGGTTAGGTAGTGAGGCATTTGGATTTTGAATTGGCCTACCTGAATGCCAAGCTAGATGAGGAGGTTTTTATGGAACAAGCACAGGGCTTTGATGATTCCAAGGAGGGCAAAGTCTACAGGCTTAAGAAAGCTCTTTATGGGCCGAAGCAATGTGAGCTGCTGGAACTTGTGCATCCACAAAGAGCTGGTGAGGCTGGGATAAAAACGCAGCATCGCAGATGCCTCTGTAGAGGAAAGGAGGGGTCACATTAGTGATTTATGTGGATGACCTTGTGTGGCTGTTCAGACTGAACAGGAAGTGAAGGCGGTGCAGGTGGAATTAGCTAAGAAGTTTGTTCTGAAAGACCTAGGGAACCTTAAGGCACACCTAGGAATTGAGGTAGAAAGGACTGTGGATGGCAAAGTGATGCTGAGTCAGACAAAGAAGATAGAGAGGTTGCTGGAGAAGTGTGGCTTGGAGAATGCCAAAGTGGTGAAGAACCCCATAACTTCAGGGTTTACCATCAGTACTGAGTCTGACAAGGTCTTCGAGCATCTGGATCTATATAGGTCAGTCATAGGCAGTCTGATGTTCATTGCCAACAACACCAGGCCAGATATCTCATTTGCTGTGGGTGTCCTGAGTAGGAGGGTCAGCAGTCCTAAGGTTGAGGACTGGACAGCTGTCAAGAGGCTACTGAGGTACCTAAAGGGCAGCAAGGAGACGAAGCTGGTGTTACAGAGATCTGAAGCCCAGTTAGATTGTTTTGTCAATAGCTCCTTTGCTTCAGAGCTGCATGATAGGAAGTTGGTCACAGGGTTGCTCATTAAGTATGCTGACAGCCTGATAGTGTGGAGGAGCAGAAAGCAGAGTTGTGTAGCCCTTAACACTTCAGAAGCAGAGTTTGCTGCTCTGTCAGAGATGGCAGGGGAAGTGCAATGGGTGAGGCAGCTTCTGTTAGTTCTAGGTGAGGAGTGTACAGGTCCAACTGTTGTGCATGAGGATTCTCAGGCCTGCATTGCCATGTCATAGGCAGAGAGCCTTAGGAATAGGACCAAGTATATAGGGGTGCGATACCAAAATGTGAGGGAGCTGGTCCAGAATGGTGTTCTATGTCTGTTTTACATCTGTTTGGAGGGCAATGTGGCAGACATCCTTACTAAAGCTCTGCAGGTAAAGAGACATGAGAAAATGTCTGTGCAGTTGGGCTTGGCATCAGGAGCAGCAGCAGAACCTCAAGGCTCGAGGTCCTAAGAGGATGGTAGGTTGAGCTCAAAGACATGTGCAGAGTGGTGGAAGATCTGCACCAGAGTGAGGAAGCACTGAAGAAGTGAAGTGCCTGGAGTGGAGGACAGGTTTCCTGAAGGTGTGCTTATATCAACAAAGGTGCTGCTGGGGAAAGCAGAACAAGATCCTGAGTCTGGGGCGCACAGGTCAAGTGGACAGTGCGACAGACAGGGTACCAGGACACTGGGCACCAGCAGGAGGACATCGGCAGATATCAGGCTGGTGGGATATGGCATAGGAAACAGGAAGGTCCACACAAACACACTCCAAGAAGCACAAGTCAAGTGATGTGCACACATTTGCACATTTTGGAGGGGATCATTAGGAAGGAGTCCCAGGGAAAAATGTAAAATGTGGGGAATAGCAGCAGCCATGATGACACAGTATTTGAATGCAGCTGAGTCATGCTGACTCATGTTGTGTCATGGGAAGTGACATCATGGAGATGGTCACCTGGTGCTGCAAAGAACAGAGAACTGCTGCAAAACTGCAGAGTCACTCAGGTTGAGTGACAGGCGTCACAGGAAGAGGCAGGGCCAGAGGGCCACATGGAGCTTTGGCTATATAAGGTAGAAGCCTCTGGTCACACATGTGGATGTTTATGTCAGTGAATAGTGGGTGATGTGTGTTGTAGTTACCAAACAGCAGAGTTGTTAGGAAAAGCTGACAATGTTTTCCTGCATGATCCCAGACTTCTTCCTCTGGATCCAGATGATACTGCCTCAGCTCTCCAGCCTTACCAGCAGTCAGGAAACACACCAGTTGTAGTCTAAGAACACTATCTTTATTCTACAACTAGGAATATTTACATCAGTTGATTATTTACAGAAACAGATCTTGCAACACATTAACCCTGTGGAACATGTTTAGAACCTTCCAAGCCTCCCTCCCTCTCTCCCTCTCTCTCTCTCTCTCACATGGACAAAGCATTATTGTTGTTTGCACAAGCTACCACCCACTGGAGTGTGTACATCCACAATGATTGGTTGAGTCCCACTTTCCCAGACCTCCAGCCCAACCCATATTACTGACATTTTCGTCCATGTGGCATAACTTGTTTATGTAGTGTGTTTTAGTTACAGTGTACCTTGTTCCCAAAACACACTAGTGTTGGTTCCCTTGTTATTGTCCTGCACCTGTTGTTTGTTTGCCTGACCCACATGTTTCTGAACTCTTCCCACAGGAAATTTCTGCCCCATACATCTTTTACATTTCCAATCTGACTGCATGTCCCATCAAGCATTTCTCTGATAGTTTAGTGGTGTAGTGATGTTGAGATTCTTGATGCTTCATCTCCTCAGATGCCAAGATTGACAAAGAGATCGACCACAGATTAGCAAAGGCATACAGTGCATTTGGAAGACTTTACAAAAGAGTCTGGAGTAACAAACACCTGAGGCGGAGCACAAAAATCAGTGTGTATAGAGCCATTGTACTGTCTATTCTCCTTTATGGGTCTGAAATATGGGTCACCTATTGCCAACACTTACGACTCCTCGAACGCTTTCATCAACGCTGTATACACACAATCCTAAATAAACACTGGAGTGACTATGTGATGAATGTTGCTGTCCTTGAGCAAGCAGGGATCACCAGCCTTGAGGCCATGCTATTGAAAATGCAGCTGCGCTGGGCTGGGCACGTTTCTAGGATGGAGGACCATCGCCTCCCAAAAATAGTACTCTACAATGGACTCGCCACAGATCAGCGTAAGAGGGGCACTCCAAAAAAGCGATACAAGGACTCCCTGAAACAACATCTCAGGCTCGGCCAAATTGATCACCAACAATGGTCCACCCTGGCCTCACATCGAGAGTCATGGAGACGCACTATCCACAATGCTGCAGCCTTATTTGAGAAGTCACGCCGAACAAGTCTCGAAGAGAAACGACAACGCAGAAAGAATCACAACCCGGAAACATCACCCAAGGAGATCTTCTGCTGTGCTTTCTGCAACTGGACTTGTTTATCTCGGATTGGCCTTTATAGTCATCAGCGTGCTTGCAAAAAGTGTGGGATGAGTCCTTCCTGAATCTTCGTTTGCG
The DNA here is from genome assembly GCA_026167975.1 of Phrynosoma blainvillii. Lineage (NCBI taxonomy): Eukaryota > Metazoa > Chordata > Lepidosauria > Squamata > Phrynosomatidae > Phrynosoma > Phrynosoma blainvillii. The sequence goes on from JANUYF010000004.1 coordinate 139,392,579, forward strand.
AAGAAAAGCCAGAGAGAGAGGTGTTGAGATTGGTGGTTGGTAGAGAGGTATTGGATCATTGTCATTGTTGCTGTATATAGCCTTGTACATAGAGGAACTAAGATTAAAGCTTCATCTGAGAGACGTCTGTCTGTGGAGTCTCTTTACTCTGTCTGGAAGGGGAGAGGTGCTTCTCCAGCTGACACGCCACTGCCTGCATCTGAGAAGATTGTGATCCTGATGCTGCACTTTGATGTGGATCATCACACGCTGTGTAATCACACTGCCATATATGGTTTTGAGAGTTTGGATCGATTCAAACTTCCTTCATTCCTGATCCAGCTGATCCAGTCCAAAAGTTATCAGCAATAGGGTCTCAACAGAAGAGCTCAGTTGGTGCTGCCACCTGATTTTGGATGCACCACTACTTCAAGGGTAACTTGATACTGATGATCATTAAATACAAGACTTGTCAAAAATTAAATGATGGAGGAAGAATATAGAGTGTGGGATCTCATTTATGCAAATATCCCACCAAAATTATTCTGAACATTATCAAGGTAGGTACAGTCTGTCTCAAAAGCAGGCCCTCCCTGTCACTTCTGCTGATGTCCCAACTCAGACCACTATATTTCTCCTTTCAAGATTACATAGTGCTAGCTGCCTTGTAGAGAACTACTTCATAGGCACACTGACAGCACTTTCATCTCTTATAATCTTGGACTAGAGGGTTGTTGGCTCAAAAGTGGGGAGGGGATCCATTGCTGAAAACCCATTGAATCCAAGGGATCAGCAGAGGGTTGGTTTTCATTAGATTATACTCTTTTTAGCTCAACCTATTCATATCAATGGAAATACAAAATTCTTTATTGACTGACACAGACCGAGATAAAAATGTGTGCTGGTTAGAGGCAAAAGTCAAATTTTGCAAGCATTTTCTTCATATATTCACCTCTGTTCTCCACCATCCATGAATTGGCCATTGGGAGGGGATTGTAGAAGTAAAATATTGTATCCCGGATGTAGCAACAGTAGAATCATTTATTTATTTATTATTTGGACTATTTATACCCCGTTCTTCAGCCACAAAAACTCTCAGAGCATCTTAGAATTTTTTTCTTAATTAGTTCCCTGCCCTCAGGCTTACAATCTAAAAAGACATGACAGAAAAAGAGAAGGGGATGGTGGTGAGGAAGGGATCAAGTTCATTGGTTCTTCTCTCCCTCTGGGGCTATGGTCATATGGCAGATGGGCTGGAGGGAGGGCTTTTCTTCTTACTTTCGGCTAGGCCTGGTGGAGCTGGCCTGCCTCTCTCTCCCTCTGAGGCCAAATGATGGTGCATTGGAAGGAGGGGGCCTTTGTTTTGCTTTGGCCAATGGAGTTGGTTTGCCTCTCTCCCCTCAGGCCTGATTATGATGGATTGGAAGAAGGGGGCCTTCTTCTTACTTTGACCAATGGAGCTGGCCTGCCTCTCTCTCCTTCTTAGGTTGGATGATGGTGGATTCATTGTGGAGTTCCACATGCAGAGCCCCCATATTATATATAATCCTATCAGATCTTGGCCAGTGTGTAATAGCTGCCTTGTTGCATGATTTTCTACAATAAATAAATAAATAAATCCAAAGCACTGGAAGGGGGGCTTTGTTCCTTTGAAATCATGAAATCTGTCCTCCTGTGCTTGTTGCGTGTCCATGGGCATTTTGCTTAATAGAAAGGAAATACACTGGTTTCACAGAGAGACTCCTTGCACAAACTGTGGAAACCTTTATGGAGGAACACCTACCATTTCACTCAGGCAGGAAGTGAAAAAATCTCACATCAGTATTCTTCCTGTCCCTAGATACTCTACGTACTTTGAAGTTACAAATCTGAATACATCCCACCATCCAGGTACTTAACTCACGATCACCTGGCAAATGCTCTACCAGTTTCCACCCACAAATGACATAATAGAACTGTCATAAATCCCCAGCATGGTTGGAGGGAATGTATTACCCATTCTGCATATCTAATATAACATCTCTGCACAGGGCTGGATTAACCATTAAGTAAAATAAGCACATGCTTAGGGCATCAAACAAAGGGGGCACCACAGAAATTTTCCATTGCGGGATTTACCATAGACGATTAAATGTAAAACTGAAAAACATGCAGCTAAACCAGGCTGCACAAAAAAAAAGGTCCCACAATAAATGATGATGATGATGATGGTATAGAGGTGCATGCATTAACCTTTGTAATGCAACAAATTTAGAATCTAGTAACTAGTAAACTGCCCATATGGTCTACCGAGGATCATGTGATCAGTTTAGTTTGAAGTTTATTATTGTTTATATTTTGAATTAGATATATGGTATATGGCAGGGGTAGGCAACCTTTCCCCTTTAAGGGCTGAGGGACTTCAGCTCCCAGAATCCCAGGAGCTATTGGCCAACATGGGACTATTGGCCAACATGGCTGAGGCTTCTGGGAGCTGAAGTCCCTCGGCCCTTAAAGGGGAAAGGTTGGCTACCACTGGTATATGGTCAGCACCAAAATCCTTTAAATGCTTGGGACCTCTAAAGGTCTTAATCCAGCCCTGGCTCCCCATCTCAGCCTTCCACTTGCTTCACATCAGGACTCTATGTAACATTTGGAAGGGACACTAGAGGGTCTTGCAACCTGTCAGGATTGTCAGAACAGTATCCGCACTTTGTACCTTCTTGTGTATTCCAGTGCTGCCTCCTCAGCCTCCAGTCTTGCTTGGCTGGGCAGCAAGGTTTGTTCTATATCTATTCTATATCTGTTGAATTAAAACCGCCTTGGACCAGGATATTGATTCCCAAACTTTGGTCCTCCAGGTGTCTTGGACTTCAACTTCCAGAAGCCCTAGCCAGCTTGGCCAACAGTCAGGAATTCTGGGAGATCCAAAACATCTGGAGGACCAAAGTTAGGGAACCACTGGTCAAGACTAGTCATCCAGAGTATCTGAAAGATTGTCTCTTTCTCTCTCTGAGCCTTATAATATCATGGGTTTGCCTATAAAAATGTGATTTGATTTATTGTGTATGAGGTAAGTAGCTGCTGGGATGGGGGAGAGACTGGTGTGTTGAAGTGAATGCTAATTGGTACTGTGTTTGAGGAGATTTGCATGGTTGAATGGCAGGGTTTAAGTTGGAGGATGTGATGTGTGACCTTCTATCTATGGGGGGTTGCAGACTGCCAGAAATAGTGCAAACTGAGTCCACTTTTAGGGTTAGGGTTAGTGCTAGGGAATCATGGGAACTGTTTATTTTCTGAGACTTTGAGCCTTCTCTGTCAGAGAGCTCTGGTGCCACAATAAACTACAGTTCCCATGATTCCCTAACCCTAACCCTAACCCTAAAAGTGGACTCAATTTGCACTATTTTTGGCAGTCTGCAACCCCCCTATGCCTTGAGGTTACCTTTTACCTCTTAATGTATCTAAGGGCCTTTACAGACTGCCAGAAATAATGCAGATTGAGGCCACTTTAACTGCCCTGGCTCAGTGCTAAGGAATCATGGGAACTGTAGTTTATTATGGCAGCAGAGCTCTCTGACAGAGAAGGCTCAATGTCCCAGAAAAAAATTCAATTCCCATGATTCCTTAGCACTGAGTCAGGACAGTTAAAGTGGCCTCAAGCTGCACTATTTCTGGCAGTCTGTAAAGGCCCTATGTGAAAAAGGTTGAAGCATAAGGTCTTATAGACTTGCATCTGAGGTTTTGTGGAAGAGAATTATAGCAACCCTAGTTGCAAGAAAGTTCTTTTGTACACTATTCTGGGATAGGACAGAGGGAGGCTGAATGGAGAGCTGCGGAGAAAAAAAGGGGGGGCTCTAGAAGACAAACAATAAAGTCCAGGAAATAACATTTGCAAATAATCCATTAGCAGTGCAGTGAGAAACCTTCTTTCTTTTTCTCTCCTGTGTGAAAATACTTGCCCCCCTCCTTTGGCAGATAATATTGAATTTCTCAAGAAGTCTCTGTGTTGCTGCAGCTGAAGAAAACCTTTAAATGCTGCTTAAAACACATCAAATGGCCTCAAGCTATACTATTTCTGGCAGTCTGTAAAGGCCCTAAGCCATTAATGACACCTGCCCAGCATTCACCCTTTATACACTTTCCCTAAATATATTAGGTCTAAGGTCACAAGAGTCTTCCTCTTAAAAGTTTAATATATTGAGTACTGTGTTTTCATGTGCCTATATGGTTTAGAATTCACACAGGCAGAGGCTTCAGTTGTAACAAATAAACACTGATTTTATTGAATAACATTTAGCAAGAATGTAGCTTAGGTAGAATAGTTCTAAGCTGGTATGGTTACATAAATATTACAGTTGCAACATTTCACGGTTTCCTCTTCACAATCTCCAATACACCTCCTCTCCCATTCAGTATCCTTCTCTCATTTCAGTTCCTTTCACCTTCACCTCCTTTCAACTCTTTTGAACTCTTTTAACCTTCCCCTCAACTTTCCACTGCACACAACTGCACTGAAGTCCCCTGAACAGTATTCCACTGGATTTCACTTAACAGACTTCACAGTCACTCACTCACTCCTCCCTTTTATACCTCTGCCTTTTATACTCCTCCCTTTTATAACTCACCCCTCCCCCTCTCTCACAGTCAGCCTGAACTGGGATTGGCTATCAGGAAACCAAGTTTGGCCAGTGACTCTGTCACAGAGGGGAATCATTTTGGCTGGCATATGAGAGGAAATCTGTCTGAGAAGCCTCTGGGTCTGATGTAGACAAGTGGCATCACTAGGGTTGGGGTCACCCAGTGCTGTAATTCACAATGTAACCCCCCCCAACCTCCTCCCATACTACACCATACAGAAACTTTAGTAAATAATGTTACTCATAAATCATAATAATGGTGGGGATGGTTCTGGAACCAAAACCCAGCATATACCAAGTGCCCACCATAGTTTATAGTGGCCATTTGCTGGGTTTTTTTTATTTGTTTTGTTTTGCTTTGTTTGCTACAAGCATTTGAAAAATGCAAATAAGGACAAACAGAGCAAAATACCCTGAAGGCTGATTCATGGAAAATGTCCTCCAAAAGACCTGTCCATGAGCTTCAAATGTATAAGTGAAGAAAAACAGCATTTGAGTATCTCTCCAGGCATTAATATCTTACATCTTTGCAAACCACCATGGAGCAGAATATCCTTACGTTATCTGTTAATAGCAGAAGGTTCAGTTGTATAGATTTTTATGTTAAGATGCAAAACAGTGACACCTGGAGACTCAAATTTCTTGAGCAGAGAGGCAGAATTTTGTATTATGTTTGTTTCATCCTTGTATCCATCAAGCCATTTGGAAGCAGGAATAAAAACAATAGAGGGTGTTGTTGTTTTTTTAAGGAGAATCAGTTTTTAACCTTACATGAATTAGAAGTATCTGTAAAAGGTTTGTAGAGGCAGGTTTACCATCTGTTGCAAACATATTTAGAAAGAGCTTCATATTAGAAACTTCAGTACAAATCAGGGTGGACTACAGCTGAGCTGAAAGTAAGGCTGATTTTCTGCAAATTATTGTTTCCCCAACCCCAACCCCCTTTCCATTTTTTTTTTCTGGATGAAGCTAAAAAGGACATGGAAGTTTTGACTTTTCCATCAGCAAGGCAATTAACCAAATAAGCTCAGCTTTGATCCAAAACTAGGTGCACATACTTACAAATGATTAAGGTCTAAAACATGCTGCAGAAATCATCCAGTTTGAGACTGCTTTAACTGCCCTGGCTCACTGCTAGGGAATCCCGGGAATTGTAGTTTATTGTGGCAAAGACTAAGGGCCTTTACAGACTGCCAGAAATAATGCAGCTTGAGGCCACTTTAACTGTCTTAGTTCAGTGCTAAGGAATCATGGGAACTGTAATTTATTGTGGCACCAGAGCTCTCTGACAGAGAATGCTCAATATCTCAGAAAAAAATACAGTTTCCATGATTCCCTAGCACTGAGCCAGAACCGTTAAGTGTCCTCAAGCTGCATTATTTCTGGCAGTCTGTAAAGGCCCTAAACATCTCACAAAACTACAGTTCTCAGAATTCTCTAACATTAAGCCAGGGTAGTTATAGCGGTCTCAAACTGGATTATTTCTGCAGTGTGTTTTGGACCATTGTCAGGGGAATGGATGCAGACCTAATTACATAGACATACACAAGAGTAGATTAGTCAAAGGGTAGAATTCAGTGTTCATTATCACCAGCACAGACCCACTGAATTTGATAAGTCTACTCTAACTATGATTAACTGTAGCTCCAATCCAGTATATGGAAGATGCATATCCCATTGACATTAATGTCATATAACATTAATTATAATATTGATTGGCTGGGATCACTGAAGAAGATTAAACTCCAGTCTCTCCAAGCAGGAAATTAAGAGCTGTAAACAGTTCTAAATAGTTGCTCCAAAGCTTTCTCTTGCATCAAAGATATTTGACAGCAAAAATTCAGGACAGTTATAGTGTTGACTTTTTGAAACAGACAGGTGCATAAAAATTGAACACTGAAATCCAAATAGTAAATAATGCCTGAGACCAAATTGAAGATAATGCAAAGTATTTTCTAATTCATTTTCCTGTGGTAACCACTTCTTAAAATATCAAGTGGCAAAGTTTTATTCTAAACAGTGAATTGTTTCGGGGGGTAGGGGAGCAGGAGAAAAATGACAGCCAGTTCTGTCAATCGAACACATTTAATGAGAAGCACCACTCAGTTTAATGAATTCTTGGGCTCCACTCCACTATCTTTTAAAGCAGAATTGCATAAACAAGTATGTCATGACAGTTGTGGATCTTTATTTTGGTGGTGGTAGGACATGATCCTTTTTTTCTAGAAGGATTAAATATATATGCAACTATTACTAATTTACAGAAGGAGGAAAAGGTATACGAATGATACTTAGTACACATTAGTGACAGCTAGAAAATGCTTTATTGGAGATGGAATAGTTCACTGTGTACTTCTGTAGGGGTATTAAAATGCAATTGATGGGCTATCCCCACACAATTCAAGGGAGTCAGGGAGGAAAATCAACAGTGATAACCTATCATTGCCCTGTAGTTGGAGTTAGTCAGTGTGGAAATATTAACTAAGATTTTTCCAGAAGATTCAATTCTCCACAGTTATTTATTTATTTATTTATTTATAGTCTTGTGGAATTGAGTGAATCACTGCTTTAATTCAGAGCACCCATCCAATAGATGTACAGCAAAATTTTACTCTGCAAATTACTATTTAGAGAGAGTCAACATTTTCTTGTTACAGAGATTTGGGGTAGACAAAGTTACACAGAAAAACAGGGATAGAGGAATATGTTTACTTCACTTCCACCTACATTTGAATTTTGTAAACCAAATGTTTGAGTCAGTTGAAAAAAACTTTGACTGATTTTTATAAATTTTGCTTTTGAGGCTGAAGTAGGAAAAAGGATATGTCATGTAGCAGAGGGAGAATATTTCAACAGAAAAGGAAGAAAATGACTCAAGCAAGCTGATTTTAAGATGTGACAATCCCTGATTCCAAAAATAAGCTTAAACAGGACAAGCAAATTCTCCCCTCTTGTTCTTTTTTTTGGGGGGGGTAGGGCAAAATGTGCTTTTGTTTATTTACACCATTCTCTCTCTAAATTGATTTTCTTTAACCGCAACATTGTTGAATCATATTGGCTATGTGGTAGCCCTAAACCATTCCCATCTGAAGGGATCCCTGAATGCTGCATAACTAATCCAGGAAGAAAGTAGTAGTAAAGAGAAATACTGTCAAAGGAATAGTAGAGATGACAGCATCAAGGAAGATTTAAAAATGTCTATTTTACAATCAAAACATTTTTCCTCAGGAAATGCTACTACCCAGATTGATATTTTGGGGTTTAAAATCAAAATGGCACAATATTATGCACAACCCTTCCAAAAACCAGGCTTGGTCATGGAAAAAAAGTCCAATGAACCAGGCTAGTTAGCTAATGAAATTCAGCAAAAGGTTACAAACAGATTTATGCAAGGTCAAATAACTCAGTATGTAAACTTCAGTGAGGAGAAGGTATTGTCTGCACCACTAGGCAATCTATTAGACCTTTGACAATGCTGCCACCTACTGGTACAGCGCACTTTTCAGTGAATGATTTTTAAGACACTTTCCTGTTTTTCCAGTTATTTGTCTGGAAAGTAGTCCTGTTTGTTTGCCGCTGCTGGGAAAATTTCCACTGATCCATTCAGCAACACTAATATTCATGGATCAATTTCCAAGCTTTCCTTGGGTCAACATTAATATTTTTATTATTATTTTGTTCTCATTTAATTATTTATATTTCATCCTATCTCAGGACAGCATGCCATAAAATCAATTTAAACAACTTGGAACAACTGTAAATGTAAATCAGTTGAAGATGTTTGAAGTCTAAAAACATTAAATGATCTTACATTAAGATCATGTAGGTGCATGAAGTAGATTAACTTATTAGATACAAAATAAATACTGATTTAGAACCTTTCTTTTAATTGTATGATTCTTGAATTAATTAAGTCTATCCTGTACCATATTTGAGCTGGTTCAGTTGAAATTGATAGGCTTTTGCCACTGAGAGGCAACCAGTACTGAGGGGGGAATAGGTCTATTATTATCTATCTCTTTAAAAAAAAATCCCACAAGCTGTCAATAGGCAGGTTTTTCAGCATCTGAAAACAACCTATTCCATTCCACCAAGTAAAAACCCAATTCCTCCCTTAACAGGCTACAGGAAATAAATTTGGCATAAAATGTTTCTAGCTATAGCAAAGTTACTAACTAGCCAGAAACCAGCCTAGAATTTAACCTTCACAGCTACTTGCTAAAGAGAAAAGTAAAATAAAAAAAAAGTATCTGAGCTCCCTCTACTTTTATATAATGCATTGTACAAGCCCAGTTACATATGTACGGAAGCAAATCCCAATGAATTCAGTTAAATTTACTCCCAGGTGAGTTACTATAGGATTTCCGCTACAGGTCTTTTTCACATTGCTTCCTTCTTCCACTTCAGAAGCCTTTTTCATTTTCACTACACTACAAAGCAAGGTAGAAGACAGCAGGAAAAGAAGAAGACTGCAGTACAGGCAGATGAAATCAAGGAAGCCACAGCCCTGAATCTGCAAGACCTGAGCAGAGCTGTTCATAACAGTATGGCTTACAGGCCTCTCATCCATAGGGTCACCCTAAGTCAAAGAGTCTTTGCAGACTGCTAGAAATAGTGCAAATTGAGTCCACTTTAACTGCCCTGGCTCAGTGCTAGGGAATCATGCGAATTGTATTTTTTCTGAAACATTGAGCCTTCTCTGTCAGAGAGCTCTGGTGCCACAATAAACTACAGTTCCCATGATTCCCTAGTATTGAACCAGGACACTTAAGTGGACTCAATATTTCTGGCAGTCTGCAAAGTCGATTTGATGGCAGTTAACAACAGTAACAAATGCTACCAGGGTTGCATTGCTACATTTTTGATACAGTAGAATAGCAACCAATCCTACTAATTCCTTTTTTTTGCACTGGGATCTTTTCAGTACGCCCTCCTGCTTGTTTCCTCATCCTTTTCTCTATTTGGCTGCAACACAGTGAGATATGGTGCATGCTGTGTATTCACTCAGGATTTAAAAAAATAAATAAAAAGGATGAAGTGCGCAGTTACAGAAATAGTCCCATTTTATGACCAGATTTTTCACTCTCATTTTGATAGAAATACTAATTTGTTACAGTTTAATGCCAGAAAGGGGCATTTGTGGCTGTTCTCTGGCATTTTGAAACTGGCCTAGAGCCCATTCAGGTGGATGCACACTTACCATCTGATTTCTTCAATAGTGCCCAACAGAATGCATTTCTGCTAACAACCTTTGCCCTGACAACCGTTCTAAGATGATAAAATTTTATTTGTAGTGCAGAAGATACTGTATTTATTCTACACAAAATTCACAGATTTTTTGTATATTATAGAATCATAATATCATAGAATCATAAAGTTGGAAGAGACCATAAGGCCATCCAGTCCAACCCCCGCCATGCAAGATTATTATTATTATTATTATTATTATTATTATTATTATTATTATTATTATTTAGAAAAATATTTTTCTGCACACAAAATGCTGTTTTCTCCACAGATAATATTTTCTATGTCCAAAAGGCAGGTGTCAATTTTTCACAAAATAAGTCCTTAATGATGAAGATTTTCTTCAGTCCAGACTTCCTCATCAGAATGTCCAACACTTGAGAAACATGTATTTGATCATTTTGCATTATTTTAAAATATTTTTCAGCCCTAATGCCTAGACTCAGTAGCAGCTGCAAGCCAAACAAATAGTTTGGATCCTGCTTTTATAGTTTGTCTTCACATATAGTTTATTCTTATGGAAAATGGTTATGTTACCTATTCATTCTGTCTATTGTTCTATATTCTGCTGCATTTTATTTGTTTATGCCAATTTTGAAATTTGTATATTTAAGCAATTTACAAATATGTAAATCATTTATTATTTTTGCAGTTAGGGAACTCTATGGCTTGGAAATGAATAACTCTTCCAATTCATGGTAAGAATTCTTAAGTATAATAAGTAACAATAGAATACTGCACATATCTAGAATTCTTCCCACTCATCACTGAACAAATTCAACATCACATAGTTTTCCACAGATTCAGAATTAAAATGTAGATTTTACAGCATCATAGTATACATTCTTGCACTGATTAAGGACCCATGATTCCCTATTTAAAAGTGAAATGGCAGTTCCAATAAGGATGGGTCAATATTTTAGATCAAATCTTTAAAGAAGGAAGGGAGGAAGGAAAGAAGGAAGGAAAGAAGGAAAGAAGGAAAGAAGGAAAGAAGGAAAGAAGGAAGAAAAACATTCATCAGAAAGGTGGGAACAGTCCTATCTCTGAATATTAGTGGCAGAAACTTCCCTGAAACTTTCAGAGTGCTGTTGGTGGCTTATCTTACATTATAGATAAGCTGGTGAGGTCAGTCTATTTTCTTATTTACACTAATAAATTATTTGCATAAATACAAAATGGAGAGAAAATAGAAGAAAGTATGGGAAAATCAGAACATCTAAAGAGCAGCATTTCCTTGGGGCAGGACTCTTTCCCTGGGACAGAGATAGCAAACCTGGCAGAAATGAAACAATCAAAATATGTAATTTCAAGTGATGACGTATAAATGTGATTTAATACTCTAAATACATACATACATACAAAAATAATGGGATAAAATGCAAAACACAAAACAGTGAGCATTCACCCTGCACAACACACACAAAGGCATATATATATATATATATAGAGAGAGAGAGAGAGAGAGAGAGAGACATACAAGAAAGAAACCTGTGGTGATAAATTCAGAAGTGGGATATATAGGTAAGATATAACCTTCCCCCATGCACACAGGTCCTGAAAGAGCCAAATAAAATCACTGCAATGCATGCATCCTGTAACCCACTTCTTTGGTTAGCTTTAGTATAGTCAGTCTGTCCACCTGGCCTCCATGAGGAATGAGCTTATGCTCCAAACTTGCATGCTAGCTGGTGCCTTAGGCACATGCATCCTCCTCCATTTTTCTTACATCCTTTATCAGTCTCTCCATTTCAATCCCCTGCTTCCTTCAAAGTAGCATAAAAGCCAGAAGGAGTTGAAGGTGGAAAGTACTACTCAGTTCAGACTCTACCTGTCTGTTAAGGGAGGTGAGCACTTAAGAGGCTTCACCTGTGGATCAAGAGATTAAGAAATGGTTAAACCAAGCCAATTCAGAGTCATACATAGAATAGTAAATAATAATAATAATAATAATAATAATAATAATAATAAATTTTATTTATATACCGCCCTATGGCAAGCCAATCCGGGTGGTGTACAACAATAAAATGGTTACAACTTAAAACAGTATGATTCCCTCCTCCCCCCCCTTAAAAAAATATTAAATCAAATCACAATTAAAAACAATCCACAATTAAAACACAGCAAATTAAATTTAAATTACAATTAAAATACAAACCAACAGACTCCCTGCAACTTCAGTTCTCATGGGGACTACAAAATATTCCTGAAAAGGGGAGGAGCCGAAGTCCTGAGGCCGGGTGATTAGTCTGGAAAGGCCTGCTGAAAGAGATCCGTCTTGACTGCCTTTTTAAAGCTTCCAATGATGTTAATTGATGGATCTCGTCCGGCAGGCCGTTCCAGAGCCTGGGGGCAACAACAGAAAAAGCCCTCTGGGAGGTCACCGCAAGCCTAGATTTTTGAGGCTGCAGCAGGTTCCTAGAGGACCGGAGGGCGTGGGGAGGATTGTACGGGAGGAGGCAGTCTCTGAGATAGCTTGGACCCAAGCCATTTAGGGCTTTAAAGGTGATAACCAACACCTTGTACTGGGCCCAGAAACCACATGGCCAATGGAATTCATGATCTGAGGAAAAAAGCAGTCCACAAAGGTTCTAAAGCTACTGAGTCACAGAAGAGAATAATCCAAGGAAGAGGCTCAAGAAACCAGGGCATGCTGAATAGAACTGCTAGAGCAGTTGTCTTGCCGCATGGAAGCAGCCATGGTTGTGCTAATTTGTTGTTGTTGTTGTTTTTGTGTGCAATTATAGATAGCTGCAAATCAGCACAGCTGGCCTAGTTATAGATAAGTCTCTCCTCTGTGCACCTAGTTAAAAGACAACCGGGTTTGTTTATGTTCCCTTAGTCTGGAGGGGGAGAATTTGAATATTTGGTCACCAGTTTATTCTTAGGTCTATTTTTTGGATCCTTCAACTGAGCTTTTTTCCTTTAGTAGATCTAACTTTTTGGCTAGGGTGGATTTCCTCAGTCTATTTTCCTGATCCTGGTGTTTGACAAAAGGAAAGGGGTTTTTTGAGGGGGTGGGGGGTGGCCAGGGATGATTGAGGGAATCTGACATAATGCCACCCCACCAGAAAAGAATTAAACTACAGTGATTTTGCAGAGAAGCTACACCAGTAGCAGAAATCAGTGGCACACATACCTTAACCTGCTGATAATATCAACTGTATATAAATTGCACATATTATTGCCTGTTTAAGGTTTGTAATTGCTTGTGCTTCTGCATTAGTCAGGGATGGTGGGGAGCAAATCTGCCCTGGTTTGTTTAAATAGCAGAATAGAATTTTATCCTGTTCATTGCTTCACATTTTATTTTGTACTCATTTGGATGAAAAGAGAAATGGAAATAAATGTATGTCAATATTTGTGAAACCAAAAGATGAGGCAGAAACAGCATAGCTGTTAATGGAAACAACAGACTGGTCCAGTTCCAAAGAATTAAAAGAAATATCTTCTTTTGCAAACAGCAAAGTGAGCGATAACATACAGTGAAATCTTATGCAGGTCTATTCAAAATTAAAACCCAATATATGCACTGGGACTTACATCCAGGTAAACACTTTGAATTGCAGACTAATTTATTTAATTATAAAATCCTCTGGATGGATCTAGCAATGGAGTTGTCAGTAGGTTTTCTAACTGACTGATCAATGGAGGCCCATCTCCAAGGAGAGGACTGAGGTCTTACGGGTGAATTTTAAGAAAGACATAATCAAGCTGTCTCTTTTATTACATCTCTATTATGGAAATTCCCTATGTTTTGTCAATATATATTATGCCTTTATTGCTGCCCATTATGCCATTTGATACTCATTTTCTTCCACAAAAAGGAAGAAAGACCCTAAAACTGGGAAGATATGAGAGGTGAAGGAGGAGGTGGTTTAATCTTCATAATGTGGAAGAAAAGTAAAGATGAAAATTGTTTTTCCCCTTCAGCTTTCCCAGTTGCTGGCTTCTTGCCCTATTACCTCTTCCCCATGAAGGCAATGAGAAGGATGTAGCTTTGGACTTGGTGATACCATCCAGTTTTTCAATATTGCCTGACAGGTGAGCATATACATGTCCATGCATGCTTCCATATGTGCTGCGATCTTCCTCAACCTGAGTTCTTTCAGGTGTTCTACAGGGGCATCCCTGCCTTTGGTGTCACCCAGTGCAGGGCTTCTGGGCAGGGCAGGGACAGGGCTTCCAAAATGGAAGGGGTAGGGCTATTGCAAGGAGGTGTGGGGGTGGGTTCAGCCTTGCCAAGCTCCCATGTTCCCCCACCACCACCCCTCCTTACCATGGCTTGGATCTCCTCAGAGGAGAACCAGGCCACAGCAAGGAGCCTTACCAAGTGCACACATGCCCCCTTGCCATGACAAGGACTTGTGGGGGGAGGCGTATGTGTGCTCAGCCTGGCTCCTTGCCATGGTCCAGTTCTCCTATGAGGAAAACCAGGCTGTAGCAAGGCAGCGAGGGGGTCAAGCAACTGGGTGTCACTGCATTCTGGGGTGTCACCCAGTGTGGTACACATTCCTTGCACCCCTCTAGTGATGCTACTGTTATTCTGAATAGCATTTTGCTTTATTTCTGACCAACTGGGCCTGGTGACGGTTAGAGTCCACAAGATTTGCAGGATCTTAGGCTGGGGGTAGGCTGATTTATGGGAACAATAGCATGGCAGCACATGCTACCATTGTTATGCATGCATGCATATGTACCTTTGCAGTGTGCCTAATATATGTCCCTAAAAACACAATCCCCAATCTAATTCATGCATCTCTGCACAGACATTTGTAATTTGTTGTTTTATTGCATTGTTTTTGTGCATGGCAGATGGCAAATAGACTGCTGTATGTATAGCAGGAGGCAGGGCTTGTCACTGTGATTCTGTTCCATGCACTTATAGGAAATGTGTACAATCATGTTTTATGCATACATACATCAATTCACTGATAGCACAAAACATAAGATCTGCCAAGTTCAAATAAGGCTGCTGAAATTCAATCATGTTGGACTAGTATAGAGTAAGAGACATCTAATGCAGAATCTTACCATCTGAGTACAGAATATATTTCCAACTGCATTAAGCCACCAGGATTCCAATTCAAGGAAAAGAAGAAATCACATGGTGGAACCTGAAGCAACATTACTCTGGACTACAAACCACTTTCTTCCCATTTTTGCAATTTTTTTCATCCCAATCAACAGCTTTACTCTCCTGAAGAAGCTGCAAGGGTAAACCTTTCCAGAGCCTGGTTGCAATGGTGGGACACCACACAGTCAGATCGTCACAGTATGAGTAGCTAGCATCCAGTTTTCAACTCATATCAGCAAACACAGCATTCATGAAATGCCATCCTGGTGTACAGAAGATCAGTGTAAGCCTGCCATTTGCGCATTCAGATTGAAGGATGAGGGGATAGGTTGATAATGTCTCTAGAAATTAGTTGGCTCACTGTATTTATGCATATGGTTACTTTTTCTGCCTCAAAAGTAAAATTGCTGACCTCTACCCCATCAAAATATAGTGTTGTTGTTGCTGTTGCTGTGTGTCTTCAAGTCATTTCTGACTTATGGCCACCCTAATACCAATCATGGGGTTTCCCTGGCAAGGTTTGTTCAGAAGCAATCTATCTTTGTCTTCCTCTGTGGCTGAGAGAATGTAACTTGCCCAAAGTCACCTGGAGGTTTTCTATGGTTGATCAGGGTTTTGAAGCTTGGTCTCCATAGTTGTTGTAGTCTAATGCTCAAACCACTACACCATGCTGGCTCAAAAATGTATGGATAAACTAAGGGGGGTTGCAGACTGCCAGAAATAGTGTGAATTCAGTCCACTTTTAGGGTTAGGGTTAGAGTTAGGGAACCATGGGAACTGTATTTTATTGTGGCATCAGAGTTGTCTGACAGAGAAGGCTCAATGTCTCAGAAAAATAACAGTTCCCATGATTCCCTAGCACTAACCCTAACCCTAAAAGTGGACTGAATTCACACTATTTCTGGCAGTCTGCAACCCCCCTAAGGCTCCCAAGTCCTAAAGGAGAAAACCAATCAGATTCAAGAAACATTGAAAGGCAGCAGAAGTAGGATGGGGTGGTGATTTAGAACATCTCCCACTCAGTCTCCCTTCCCCACTCATGTCTCAATGCAAAATGCTGATGGCTTTGTTTCTCTCTCTTCTACAGGAAGGACAAATGACATCCCCTCCCTCAAGTGTTTGTTTTTCCAGGGTAGATAAGACAAAAAGCTGGATTATCATGATACAGGAACATCCTATGTGAACTAGAGCACACAGAAGCACCTTTCAAAATAAGAGAATGTCCCACTATTACCCCTGAGGAAGGCATGTTCTTTAGTATAGGCCATATAATAATGCATTTTCCTTCAGGCATTCATTTGAGTTTTTCTTTTCTTTTCTTTTCTTTTCTTTTCTTTTCTTTGTGTGTGTGTGTCTTTCCTAATTCAGGTCCATCTGTCACTTTAAAAATAAAATCCTGATTTTTTTAAAATTAGAATCATAGACTCTGAACAGCCAGTTTTTGTTTTTAAAAAAAAAAAAAAAAGGCCAGAAAGAGTACTACTATTTTAACCACTCACTGAAAGCTCAACAAGTGTAGAGCCTGTTGATTTTTCTGTTTTATCACTGGCATAGATCATAGTAATAGATGAATTGTTATTATTTCATACGTACCTACTTACTGGCTCATATTCAGTTTCTGCCTATTAAAAGTATCCAGGTTTGCACAGGTTGGCATAGTTCAGCAGTTCTTTACTTTTTCAATGTCATGGACCACTGAATCTGATAAAAGCAGGAGTGAAACAATCTCATCTGATGGCAGATGCCATCCAACCATTTAAACTGGAGACCCTGGTTCTTGGAAGCTGTGAGTCCTCACCCCCCCCCCCCCCCCCAGAAAAATGTATACTTCCCTGAGGTATGTGAATGGGAAATGCTATCTAGTTGTCAATGCTGGAGTTTGATACAACTACCCAGTCTAAGTCAACATTTGTATGTGGAATAGTGGCCATGGATTCAATGTTGCCCTTTGCCTGAAGCAAGCATCTGCTGGTAGAATATGATTGAACTATGTCAAATCTTCATGTTTGCTTGGGCCCAGCCCTCCCCAAATATTCATTTTAAAGCAGCTGGTGAGACAAGATTCTTGATAAATATTTATTAACTGAGATATATATCAGCTCATACAACCAAGAGATTTGGGCCAAGTTCAGATAGTACTGAGGTCTCTCCTAGCATCCAGCCATGTGGTTAGTTTTCTCCTGTTAGAGGTCCTCTGGAATTTGGTTTTAAAGCAACAACATATATTGCATTATCAACCTCTGGGGGTGAATAGACCTGGATAAATGTTGAAGGCTGTGATGTGACAAGATAAGAAGACTTAGATATTACAAATCAGGGAGAGGAGCAATGTGTAGTTGTCATCAGTGTAGGTGAATCCTTCAAACTTAAATGAGCTATCTATGGAATTGAGTCTGTCTGGGGGTTAAGGTTTACTCCCTTGGATAGCTATTTTAATGTCTGAACCCAAATCTAAAGTGGATTCACTGCTTGACTGACAGGGGAACTATCAGGCCCCACCGTTGATTATTTCTAACAGTGGCCAAGCATTTTTCATTATCCTTGCATTTAGTTTGCTGTCAGAAGGTGCAGGGGGGACTCTTTCTTTGCATCATTAGCTTAGTACTGGGACAAAAGCACATTAATTTAGAACCAATCATACCATATACTGAGAGCATTTTTAAAAGTAAGTTGTTTGCACTTTTGCAAGTTGGGATTCCATGCCAGAGTTTTCTATTGACTTCACAGTGAGAAGAAAAACCAGTTAGAATGGTTGATTTCCAAACAAATCAATAGGGATTATCTGTATATCTAAAATCTTCCTTTTGCAGTTTTCAAAGAGATTTGTCTTTCCTCTTAAATTGAGATATTTCTGCAGGTCTCCCCACCCCATTTATATTGCTATTCAGATCTCATATATTGAAAGAGCAATTCAGAATCCTCAAAGACTTCAGTTAGAATGTCACATATTACAAAATATTAATGTAACCTTTGAAGTTACATGGATCAGGATAGCAAATAGTGAAATGACACAAAAATGCTGCTTCATGACACAATTGCCTGTTGATTTCAGCACCAGGTTGCAAAAGCCAACAGGAAATAAGCCCTTTCAAAGTGGGGGAGACA
Organism: Phrynosoma blainvillii; assembly: GCA_026167975.1. Lineage (NCBI taxonomy): Eukaryota > Metazoa > Chordata > Lepidosauria > Squamata > Phrynosomatidae > Phrynosoma > Phrynosoma blainvillii. The sequence continues at coordinate 139,410,606 of JANUYF010000004.1, forward strand.
ATTAACCTATAATGCCCCCCATATGTAAAAAGAAATTTAAAAACTGGATTTCATTAGCTTAAATTCAGTAGAATTCTATATATATACATTATTGTCGCTACCTATATGAACATTTTGATTCCTGAGGCAGAATGACAGCTAAAACTATTTTTGCACCTATGACAGAAAATCACAAAAGCATCTCTCCCTCTCTGCCTGACAGTTAAAATGCAATAATAATTAATTTAATAATAATTTGTCATCTTTTCATAACATCCAAAATCAACTGCTTCCCTGTGCTGAATATTCAGGCAGATTCAAGCTCAAGGCTTTGAAACATTGTCAGTTAAGTAAACATACTGCCATTAAACTATTTTTAAAAATCCATTTATTAATGCTGAAATAGAAAGAGAATATTATAAGATTAATTCATTATTCTAATCATTTATTAATGTATTATTAGTAATTTAGGAAAGCCAAATATATTTACAAAAAACAGTCAAAAACTTCCAAAATTCAATCTTCAGATTAATTATTTAATTAAATTAACACAACCTATTACTCAAGAACTTAATGTATTGGTGTATAATAATTAAATTCATAAATTTTAAACTTTATGTTAGAAATTTAAATGAATTAAGAGTGATAAATTAATTTTCAATGAATTCTCTCTAATCTTAGCCTAATGCACATGCATCAAGATAGGTATTGGAGCCTAGCTGTGCCTCAAATGTAGCATTGACTAATGATCACACAAATGTTGAGTGGCATGTACATTCACTCTAATAAAGCCATTTTCCCTTCCATGATTGGATTTCCCTAGAAATGTATTCTTCAGCAATCAGACTTGCAAATTAAGCTCATGTTCTCCTTCCAGCAACCAATCAAAAATCAAACATATTAAATGCAACATACATAGGTGAGGACAATCATGTGCTTTGTCAAACATCATTCACCATTTGAGGGGAAACCTCTTTTAAAAACATGCTAAATATATTGTATAATTTGAACATAGGCCTCCTACCCTGACATCCTCCAGAGGCAGACTCCTTTAGAAATTTTGTGGCTGTCATTGTTATCCAACATTACTATTCCTTAGAAACTTGGCAAACTACAACAAACTGATATAATTAAACTACATCATCATCAACTCTTTACAAACTGTGCATCACATCATATTCTTTCTTTATCATGAAGCAATTGTCAGGAAATTATTGCCTTTTGATATTGGCACTTATGATATACAATATTCACTCTCCAAACAGCGGAAAGATATGGCACACAAATAACAGGAATGAGACAATGAGGATGCAGTGAATAAAGCATATTTAAATGTACTGAAACTCTATTCAAACCCTTCTTAATTATGATGAGATGTTGCTCTTAATGGCTCAAACAGTGAAGGAACATACAGACATAAACATTGGATGCTATCAGATATGGCATCTCTATCAAAGCCAAATAAGAGCATCAATCTACAGAGAAAGAAAGGGCTGGAGTCAGGTGGAGTGGGGGCATGGCAACCACCCACCACCCACTCTGACTCCACCTCTGAAGTGGCATTATGCTGACCGCCTGATTGTATGGTGGGTGGCATTACAACATTCCTTTGGCATGGGAACCGAATGCAGAATGCCAAAAGGAGCATCAAATTGCTTCCATGGCAGCAAGGGTGACATTTTGTTATTTTAAAGAGGAACGGCATTTTGCTGCTTCTTTTAAAGCTGGCAAAGCACCACATTGGGGCCATGGCATGTGGTTGATGCTGCCCCAATCTAGCACTGAAAGGAGTGGTGGGAAACTGTCCCTTTGGGGTTGTCTGTTGAGCCCCCTTGTCACTCTAGGGCACAAACACAAGCAGAGCAGAAGAGTAAACAACCTCTTACCCAGAAATGTTGCTGTTGAATCTGGAGGAAAGAAAAGATCTAAAAATCCATATGTTTCTCATGTGTATTCTATAATGTTGACAATGTGGAATTTATCTACTTCTGTATGTTTAAATATCTGCAAGATGATGATGATGATGAAGGGAAGGGCTGCTGTGCTACAAGTATTTTGAAAGTGCAATATAGTTTGCTTATGGCATGGTGTCTGTGTTTTAATGTCTATGTAGGGCCTAAATACTCCAAAGACACCAGATCCTGTCTGATCTTGGAAGCTAAGCAGGGTCACCCTGTTTAGTACTTGGATGGGAGACCACCAATGAATACCAGGTACTGCAGACTATATTTCAGACAAAGGAACTGGCAAAACAACATCTGAGGATTCCTTACCTAAGAAAATCATATGAAATATATGGGGTCACCATAAGTCAACAGTTGACTTGAAGACACAGACACATACATGCAAACACACTGGGACCACAGCTTTCAAACGGTTTCCAGGGTGGTTTTCAAAGAATTAAATTTACAGTAAAAATGTAAATGTAAATAAACTTACTGTATACTCAGTCTAGAAATTTTAGTCAAAAAGTTGACCCCCAAAATTGTGTTGGCTTATCCATGGGTCAATATAAATACTGTTCTTTAACTCTTATTTTAAAAAAGAACCATCTCTTGGTGAAAGGCAAGAGCATAATCTGTCCTGGAACCACTGACCCTCCTCTGTTCTCTCATCCATCTAGCTTTTGCCATGATCACAAACAGTTATACCTGCTGGAATTTCGAAAAGTTCTTTGGTATTGTTTTCCTTAGCTTCATCCTTTAGATCCTTTGCTACATGCCCCTACGTTTTACCCTCAACTTATCCTTGGGTCATATTGAAACCCATAATTTTGGCCCCAGAACTTGCTCTCAGCTTATATATGAGGTCAACTTATAGTCATGTATATACAATAAATCAATAAGATTAGTACAATATTACATGTGAACGAGTAGAAAATAAAATACAATATAATAAATTTGAAACAGAGGTGAAGCAATAATAAGAGATTAAACACGTCAGACTTTAAAAGGCTGGGAAGTTACAAAGGATTTAATCTGGTACAGAGATAGCATCATGGTAAGCCCCAGGCAAACTTCCCAGCATGGCCCACAGTCTGGGTGCCACAGCCAATGAGGTCCAGTAACCACTTGCCAAACCTCCAATGTTGGGAGCAAATACAGAAAGGGGACTCAGTTGAAGATCATAGTGTACATCAGGGGTAGAAATCATGTGGATTGCAGGCCTCATGGACTCCTGGGGCCATTTATGTACACTCTGATCTCCTCCAGCCCACCTCCACTGAAAATCAGTCAACATTAAAAGTGTCACTTCTGAAAACTCCCAAGTGGTGACATTCTCCTTTAAAACAAAATACAAAGCATATATTTTTCCATCCCAACTCCCCAAAAATAGCAATAAGGGTGCCTCCCCCCCCCCGAAAAAAGCCCAAAAACCTGCAGGTGGATTTCTAGGTCTGATTCTTAGGGCCTGAAGAGACTGCTAGAAATAATCCCGCTTGAGACCACTTTAACTGCCCGAGCTTGATGCTAGGGAATCATGATAATTGTAGTTCTTCTGAGACATTGAGCCTTCTCTGCCAGGGAGCTCTGGTGTCACAATAAAATACAGTTCCCATGATTCCCTAGCACTGAGCCAGGGCAGTTAAAGTCACCTCAAATTGGATTATTTCTGGCAGTCTGTAAAGGCCCTTAGTCTTTGCCACAATAAACTACAATTCCCACTCCCAGAAGTCCCACCCCCAGAATGCAGAAGTCCAGCCCCTAGAAGTCCTGTTCCCCCAGAAGACCTGCCCTGGGACTGGGTGATATCCAGTGGGGGAACACCTTTAAAAAAGCCATCAAGATGGATCTCTTCTGGCAGGCTTATCTGGAAGAAAGTTAGTTTGAGACCTGATCCTCCCCCATTAGGTGCCCTTTTCCTCCTAATACGGTTTTTCCGAGGAGTTAACTTGCCCCTGTTGTATTCTGGGGGTGTTTTATTGCTTTATTGTTTATTATTTTACTATGTTATTATTTTATTGTTGTTTTAAATATTAGATTTTATGCTGTTGTGATTTAATTGCAATTTTAAGGGGGGGTTACATGTTTGTTACAATTTGTGGGATTGTAATTTTAATGTAAGCCACTTTGATAGCCTTGGCTAAAGGAGGGGTACAAATAAAATGTTGTTATTATTATTATTATTACCACACAGTATTCATGCTCTCTTGCATACACATACATGTGGATGTGCTCTTTGTCTGAGCAGCTCCCATCAGCTCTTTCTCTCTTCTGAATATCACCAAAAACCCTCATGGTCTTTCTTTGTCTCCAATCTTTTCTCTTCCTTATTCTCCCAATTTGAGGTGTTTTTTTCCCTGTTCATCTTTATTCCTTCCCTTCTCTTGCCCGCTACTCCTGGTATTTATTTATTTATTTTTTGCTCTCCCTCCCCACTTACCAGGTTGTTAACACATTTATTTTGCTCTCTTTCTGATTCAACATTTAGAAGAATGCAGTGGTACCCGTCATGTTGATTTCCTAAATACACCTCTAGATACAAATGAGACAGCTTCAAGTGTTAGCATATATGATTTTAATAAAATTTTGGGACATATGGAGTTCCCTCAACGACCCCAAACTGACCTCTGTGGGATGTCAGCCATAATCCTGTAGACAGTAAGTCAAGTAGGCACAGGGAAGAGGCCTGCCAAACAACTAGAAATTTCCCTCCAGAAAGGTTTGGGAGTTGCTAAAGGGGAAAGACCATCAACCCTAAAGGACAACACAATAGTACTTGTTTGTCCTGAGTCTTACACCTAATGGGGCAGTGATCAGATTTAACTGTGTCCTTTTGTCCTCTAGCCTCCCTCCTTGATTGTGTCAAGACCTGAGTGCATTGCTTAGGCCAGGGGTAGGCATCCTAAGGCCTGGGGGCTGGGTGAGGCTCCCTGAGGCCTTTTGACCAGCCTTAGGCCAGTCCTGCCACTGCCGCTACCACCACCACCACCCGCCGCCCACCATGATGATATTGATTATTGTTGTTATTACTTGTTCTTGGGGTTTTCTTGGCAAAATCTCCACAGGGGTTTTGCCATGGCTTTTCTGGGGCTGAGAGAGTGTGCATGCATATTTTTTTATTTTTTATTTTTTTTAAATTATTTTTTTTTTATTTTTTATTTTTTTTTATTTTTGGTGCTTCAGCCCCCCAATTGTCTGAGGGACAGCAACCCGGCCCCTGTCTCAAAAAGGTTGCCTACCCCTGGTTTAGGCCATCCTCATACCTCGACTTGACAAAGCCCAGGCAATCAGTGCCTTTGTCCAGGCTTCAGCCAAGCCATCAAGTCTATAGTCAGAAGCTAGATATTTCCTATATAAACCCCTAGATTTCTAGACTCCACATGCTATCCTTAGGGTTCATCTTGGCTCCACATCAGTCTGCGCTCTGTTCATAGCTCCCTCAGCCATCCCTTCCCCCATTTTGGTGATTGTGCATCATCATCATCATCATTCATATCCACAGTGGATCCCGGAGAAGCCTGCAGAAGTTAGTATCTCCTATAGTTTGGTCTATCTCAATCTATTCCTGCTTTCACTCCTTTGCTTCCAAGTTTGCAGTGTGAGTGTGTGTGTCATATGTGTATGTGTGCAGTTTTCCCCTTTTAATAAATAATTAGACCTTAATTGAAGAAGCTTGTCTCAGTGTCATCCATTGTGAGATCTCTTAGTCCTCCAGTATACACAATGGTACTCCAGTCTCACGGGGTGTTGTTAGGACCCCACTCTTGTATATTTTGAGCTAATTATAAATCCCCCTAATTAGGTCCTTCCTAACACAAGGCTGTCTAGGAGAAGAAACATGCATCTTTTCCTCCATGGACTACACCCATAATGGTACAGTAAACGGAAAGCAGGATGAAAACAAGTGGACCATTGGTGGGGAGAGGAGGAGGCCAGTAGTGGGAAAGCAAGCAGTGAGCCAGTGGTGAAGGCAGCTACATTTGCGGCATCTGACAAGATTGTCTCTACCATGAGGAACAGTGAGGCAACTGCCTCACATGTCAAGTGCTGAGGGTTTCCCAACCATTCCTCTTGAACACCTGCCCTCAACTCACTGGGCCATTTCCCTAGATTGAGGACAGAGCTGGCTTTGCTTTATATAGAGTTTGTTCTGTACATCATAAAGTTGTCTGCTGTCCACACATAGAAAAGGGAACATAATCCAGTTTTCAGTGAAGATTCAACTGCCAAGCCAGTTGGTTTCTACATAAAGAACAGAGAGAGGTCTCATTGTGACCGTTATCTTAAGCAGCAAAATGGCTTAGCCATTGGGCTCTTGGACCCTGAACATCCAACCAATGATCTGCCCTATTGGTGTTCTTGGCCCTCTGGAATTGTGAGATGACTGAACCAATTGATAACATTACTCCCAAGTACCCTCTATGAGAAGAATATATGCAGCTTATTGGTACACACTGGAGCTGAGGGCAATGAAGCAAACTGGAGATCGTTACTATTATTAAGGTGGAGAACAATTCATGAAGATACCAGTCAAACATAAGCAACAACACATTTTGCACAATTTAGTCAATGGCAGTAATAGAACCACCGAAATATTTCTTTTTCACCACTGCATCCTTTGGGTGTCTTCCAAAGCAGATTTTTAAGAATGTAAGAAGATCTATCTCAATCTTTCCCAATCTGTTCCTCTCCATACGGTGTGAGGTGAAACCTAATTAAAAGCCAATTGTGTAGTAACATGGAAGCTGAAGTTTCAGAGTTACTATATTTCAGCCTCTCAAATCTCAGAATCTGGCTTATATATTATGCAAATTATTATAAATATATCATTATTTTACACTCTAGTTTTTATATTGTGTATATTAGCAAATTAATAGTTACATTTGTCCTACCAACATGCTTCCATCTTCTTACTATTTTTATAGTAACTAGTCTGCTATGAGAACTTGAATTGAATAAAGTTTAAATTGCTGGATTTGGCAGAGAGAAGGTTCAATTCCCACCTTGGTCATGAAATTTACCATGTGATTCTAAGTTATCACTACCTCTCAGCTACTCTATCTTACAGAATTGTTGTGAGGATTGATAGCAAGACAGGAACCATGCAAAGAAGTCATGTACATGTAGGCTGGTCCCCTCCCTGCTGGCCTTTCACCAGCAAGTAAAAATATTTTTATGCCAGCAGGCTTTCTGTATATAATGCATAGCATGGTGGTCTTATGGAGCAGGTGGGTTTTTAGTCTGTTTTTAACTTGTGTATATTTTATGTGATTTTATATTATATTTTATATTGTGTAAACTTTATGTGATTTTATATGTGATTTTATATATAGACATTTTAACTGTTTGAATTCTGTTGTAATTTAAAAGGTTTTATCTGTGACCCTCCTTGGGTCCCTCTGGGGAGAAAGATGGGATATAAATTAAATAAATAAATAAATAAATAAATAAATTACTGGTAGTGGTGGTGGAAAAAATAATATAGGTACAGTATTACTATATTAAGCAAGTCATGGAAAACAACAGGTTCCATGGAGCCTTAAATACTAATTCTTCTATTGTAGTTTTTACCCTGCGTTGTAGCATCATTCCTTCTTTACTCCAATGCTTTCTGTGCAGCCTTTACAAGGAGCTCTGCAAAACAGACTTTAGCTAACCTTTCCTCCAAAAGCTACTTTTTCATGTAATCTTTGTAATTAACACAGGGAATAGAAAATTAGAAATGAGGCAGAAGATGTTAAACATAGGTGTGAAACTTCATTCATCTGCTCATACACAAAGGCAACTTTGTTTCTTACAAAACAATTGGGTAGACTAGAGGCTGAAGATTTTACAAGACATGTTATCAGTGTACCAATGCTTTAAATCAAATTCTGTTTATTTTAATAAGTCCACTGTGAAGGGTGCCTAAGGCTGCAAAACTATGCAAATGTATTGGGAGTAGGTTTCATAGTGGGATTTACTTCTCAATATACATGTATAGGAGTACTCAGTAAATCTAGATCCAGTCTGTTGTAAACAGGAATATCATAAGTGTATTTAGCAATTCCAAACATATAATAATAATGTTAGGAGAATTATTATGAGAATTCTACAATATTCAAAAGCACATTTCAAGTTTTGTTATAACTAATTAGTTGAAATATAACAATGCTGTTAATTACCAATAAATAAATTGCAGAGGACCTGGTGGGACGAATCTCATGACTGGAATGTAGAAATAAAGGGGTATAACCTTTTCAAGAGAAACAGGACAAACAGGAAAGGAGGAGGAATAGCATTATATGTCAGGGATATTTACACCAGTGAAGAAATCCAGGACATCAATCCTGGAAGCCAAGTGGAGAGCATCTGGATAAAAATTAAAGGGGAAGGAAACAACAGGGATGTTAGTGTGGGAGTCTACTACAGACCCCCAACTCAAGCAGAAGAATTGGATGAAGCCTTTCTAGAACAGATGACCACACACTCAGAAAGGAGAAATATAGTAGTGATGGGTGACTTCAACTATCCGGATATTTGCTGGAAGTCAAACTCGGCAAAATCCTTGAGGTCTAGCAAATTCCTCACTTGCCTCGAAGACAATTTCATTGTTCAAAAGGTGGAAGAGGCAACGAGGGAGTCAGCTATTTTGGATCTGATCCTAACTAACAGGGAAGACCTAGTTAATGGGGTGCAAGTGGTTGGATCCTTAGGCGGGAGTGATCATGTCCTCCTGGAGTTTATTATACAGTGGAAAGGAGAAGCCAGGCATAGTCAGACACGCATTCTAGACTTTAGGAAAGCTGATTTTGCTAAACTTAGAGAAATACTGAGGGTGATCCCATGGACAGGAATACTAAAAGAGAAGGGAGTTCAAGACGGATGGGAGTTTCTCAAAAGGGAGATACTGAAGGCACAATTTCAAACCGTGCCAACGAGGAGGAAGAATGGGAGGTGTCTCAAGAAACCAGGATGGATGACTAAGGAACTTGCAACTGAACTATGTTTTAAACGGAACATGTATAAGAAATGGAAAAATGGGGAAATCACCAAAGAGGAATTCAAACAAATAGCTAGCACGTGTAGGGGTAAAGTCAGAAAAGCTAAAGCGCAGAATGAAATCAGGCTTGCTGGAGAGGTTAAGAACAATAAAAAGGGCTTTTGGGGGTATGTCAGTAGCAAAAGGAAAAAGAAGGAAATGGTAGGGCCACTGTGTGGAGAAGATGGCAAAAAGTTAACAGGGGACAGAGAAAAGGCAGAATTACTCAACACCTTCTTTGCTTCAGTCTTCTCAGAAAAGGCAAAGGGTGCTCAACTTGAGGATAATGGAGCAGAGGACAGAATAGGAGAATTTCAGCACAGAATAAGTAAAGAGATAGTACAGAAACATCTGGTTAATCTAGATGAATATAAGTCTCCAGGACCAGATGAATTACATCCAAGGGTATTAAAAGAACTGGCAAATGTAATATCAGAACCATTGGCAATAATCTTTGAGAATTCCTGGAAAACAGGAGAGGTCCCAGCGGACTGGAGGAGGGCAAATGTTGTCCCCATCTTCAAAAAGGGGAAAAAAGAGGATCCCAACAATTATCGTCCAGTTAGTCTGACATCAATACCCGGAAAGATTCTGGAGCAGATCATTAAACAGAGAGTCTGTGAACATCTGGAAGATAATTTCATAATCACAAAAAGTCAACATGGGTTTCAGAGAAACAGGTCATGCCAGACAAATCTGATCTCTTTTTTTGATAAAATTACCAGCTTGGTAGATGAAGGGAATGCTGTGGATATAGTATATCTTGATTTCAGTAAGGCCTTTGACAAGGTTCCCCATGACATTCTTGCAAGCAAGTTGGTAAAATGTGGGCTAGACAAAGTAACTGTTACATGGATTTGCAATTGGTTAACTGGTCGAACGCAAAGGGTGCTCAACAATGGCTCCTTTTCAACTTGGAAAGAAGTGACCAGTGGGGTGCCACAGGGCTCTGTCCTGGGCCCAGTGCTATTCAATATCTTTATTAATGACTTGGATGATGGTATTGGGGGCATAGTTATCAAATTTGCAGACGACACCAAATTAGGAGGAGTAGCTAATACCCCAGAGGACAGAATCAAAATTCAAAATGACTTGAACAGACTAGAAAGTTGGGCCAAAGCTAACAAAATGAAATTCAACACGGAGAAATGTAAGGTTCTGCACTTAGGGCGGAAAAACGAAAAGTACAGATATACGATGGGGGACACCTGGCTGAATGAGACTACGTGTGAAAGGGATCTAGGAATCCAGGTGGACCACAAGTTGAACATGAGTCAACAGTGCGATGCAGCAGCTAAAAAGGCCAATGCAATTTTAGGCTGCATCAGTAGAAGTATAGTGTCTAGATCAAGAGAAGTAATAGTGCCACTCTATTCTGCTTTGGTCCGGCCTCACCTGGAATACTGTGTCCAGTTCTGGGCACCACAATTCAAAAAGGATGTGGAGAAACTGGAGCGTGTCCAAAGGAGGGCAACTAAAATGGTGAAGGGTCTGGAAAGCAAGCCCTATGAGGAACGACTTAGGGAGCTGGGGATGTTTAGCCTGGAGAAGAGAAGGCTGAGAGGTGATATGATAGCTGTGTTTAAATATTTGAAGGGATGTCATATCGAGGAGGGAACAAGCTTGTTTTCTGCTGCTCCAGAGACTAGGACCCGAAACAATGGATGCAAGCTGCAAGAAAAGAGATTCCACCTCAACATTAGGAGGAACTTCCTGACAGTAAGGGCGGTTCGACAGTGGAACACACTCCCTCGGAGAGTAGTGGAGTCTCCTTCCTTGGAGGTCTTTAAGCAGAGGCTGGATGGCCATCTGTCGGGGATGCTTTGATTGGGAGTTCCTGCATGGCAGGGGGTTGGACTGGATGGCCCTTGTGGTCTCTTCCAACTCTATGATTCTATGATTCTAGGAGAGTTAAGGTAGAATCAAACACATCAATCTCAATTATCACTACAACTTTTAATGCATATCTAATGAATGATAGCAGTTAATGTCAAGATTGCTTTTAACCTCCATGAAAAGTATGAAACACAGTCAAAAATCATAAGAATTGGAAATAAAACTGCACCAGAGTTTGGGGTGAAGGAAACAAAAGCCAACTCTATCAGTCTAGAAGTAGCAATGGCTTCTTTGAAAGCTACAATATATGCTGACATGGAATACCAGGAGAAGGCAGGACTTAAAGGTTTATCTTTCCTTTTTAAGAGTGACCTTGAAAATGCTTAGAGAAAGCTAGAGAGAAAAGCAATTACATTTTTCAAATTATATACTACTGTTCTCATTCATCTTGATAAGCGCTTTTAAGGAATCCAAAAGGAAGGTTAGAATGTGCCTCTTATAAGGGTCACAGGAATCTCACTACAGTGGAGTCATTTTTAAATATAGATGTGTGTGTATGTAAAATTTCCTCTTTTTTTCCCTTTAGGAAATCAAATGTTTTTGTTGTTCTTTTAGAGACAGCATCAGTTGATTTCATTTCTGGGAATCACCTTATTAGAATAATTTAACTATGTGAAATCACCCATTTTTGTGTCTTTTCATGTGTGGTTGAATGGTATTTGATAGAGATGGCATCTCTGAGAAGGTAGTAAAATTATAAGGCATGCATTTCTTGTTGGTTTAAACCAGGGGTCGGCAACCTATGGCCTGCGGGCTGGGTCCGGCCCCCTGAGGCCTTTGGACCAGCCCCCGCCAACCCCTGCCGCCACCAACGATGACCCCCGCTGACCCCAGCCGCTGCTGGGCGCGCTGCCGCCGTGCCACCACCGCACGTGTCGCGGCTGCCATTTTGTTTTCCAAAATGGTGGTCACGACTCGTTTGCGCATGCACAGTACTCCTGAGCGTGCGCAAATGAGTTGTGGGCACCATTTTGTTTTCCAAAATGGCGGGCACGACTCGTTCGTGCATGCACAGTACTCCAGAAGTACTGCGCATGCCCAAGCAAGCACACGTGCATACACAGTACTTCCGGTGTACTGCGTATTCACGTGCGCATGAGTGCACATGCCGCCATTTCCCCCACACACACCATCAGCCCGCGGAAGACCAGAGGATTCCCGGCCCGGCCCCAGGTAAGGGGAACTTCTCGACCCCTGTTTTAAACAGATATTGCAGCCTTTATATCTTTCAGTTTGTCACCTCTATGCTCTGTTTTTCTTGTGAACCTGAGTTCATATGAGTACATATCCTTTCTTCCAAGAGCAGTAGAATCATTTCTTTATATTTGCTATCAAGGGGGTGTGGAGTGTTTTGTTTTGCTTTTTGTGTATTGGTTTCAGCCTCAACTGAAATGCAAAGAGAATGACACAGATGCACCAACTAGCTGATTGAGTATGGATATATCTACAGAAAATATTATGTTCCTTTCAAGAAATTAAAAGGGCATGCATCTGTACAATCTGAAATTTATCTCTTTAAAATATACAGAAGCAGGGACCTGATTCATTCTTGTCACTGCCTTTTAAAATGTCACATTCTGAAGTACACATGATTGCCCTTTTGACTTCAAGAGAATCACATGCAACTCGCTTTAGGTATCCAATGCTTAAATACAACATATAAAATGGCACTCAGACCATAATCACATGGTCTTCTTAAATAAATTAATATCTGAGCTGCTAGGTGAAGCATGACCATCATCACTCCTTCCTCATTGTAAGCCTTCCCAAAAGCTTTGAAGAGGTGCTTTTTTGAACTACATCTATAAAAAAAATTTCACCCAGCATGCCCATTGGGTTCTGTGAAGGGAGCATCTACAAGTTGCAGTCCGAATAATAATTTTGCAAAGTTGTGGCCCAGGCCACGAAGCATACAATTACTAACTTTGTGGTAACAAAAGCAGATTAAATATTAGAGGGAGGCTGTGCCGTGAAAACTAGGGACAGGTGGTAACAAAGTGTTCGAGTTTGGTTCTGAGCAAAATTTACCCATATTTTCAATTTTCTTCACATTCTAGGTGGAAACCTGTAATAATAATAATAATAATAATAATAATAATAATAATAATTTTTATTCCACCTTTTCCCGGTGGGAATCAAAGCGGATTACAACAGGTATATAGAACATATGGATTAAAATTACAGTCAAGGTTAAAAGGAGAATCCCCTATCCCAACCCTCCCCCCAATCACAATAATAATTTAAAAAAAAACAGTTAAAAGAGGATTAAAACGAGCAAAAGATGAAATGCAGAAATTCCTGTTGTATATTGGATAGGATAAAAGAATAAATACCAGATTCAAATTTTCAGTTTAGGGAGAGAGGGGTGTGCTTTCCCAGGGGAGAAAAAGCAAAGGACATGATATCAGTGGTATCACTAATAATGATAATAACAATGATAGCAATGATAACAATGATAACAATGATAACAATGAGGGGAGGAGGAGCCAAAAAGGCTAGTCTGGGAAGGCCTACAGGAAGAGATCTGTCTTTAGCCTTTTTAAAGGCTTAAAGGTGATAATCTGATGTATCTCACCAGAAATGGTGCTTGTACCTCCATTCTCGGATTGGGCGTCCCTATAGCAAATAATAATAATAATAATAATAATAATAATAATAATAATAGTTTTTATTTATATTTTCCCACCTCTCCCTGTGAATCGAGGTGGGATAACAGCAAAAATATAAAACAATGTACAAAAATGCAATATATAAAACCATGACAATAATAAAAACCTACAATCCATATAATAAAATCCAATACCCAATCATATACCAAGTTTGGTCATCATCTTCAACATCCGGGAGGGCATATCAGATGGTACTATTAGCCTTTAGATTACAATTAGGGAGATCAGGTGGATAGGCCTGCCAGAAGAGCTCCATCTTAAGCGCCTTCTTAAAGGCTTCTAATGTAGTAATAAGACAGATCTCTTCTGGCAGGCTGTTCCATAGCTTAGGAGCTGCGGCCGTGAATGATCTCTGGGAAGTTACTTCTAGTCTGGTATTGTAATATTCCAATAGATTCTTCCCTGATGTTCTGAGAGTGTGGGGCGGATTATGTGGGGAGAGGCGTTCCTTCAAGTAACTCAGACCTAAGCCATATAGGGCTTTAAAGGTAGTGATTAACACTTTGTATTGCTCCCGGAAGCTAATTGGCAGCCAGTGAAGAGCTTTTAATACAGGTGTAATATGGTCCACCCTAGATGTTCCAGCGACCAGCCTGGCTGTTGCATTTTGAACTAATTGAAGCTTCCGAACTTGATACAAAGGTAGCCCCATGTAGAGCGCGTTACAGAAGTCCAAATGAAAAATAACCAGGGCAAGTGCTACTGCTTCAAGGTCCCTTCAGTCCAGGTAGGGCCGCAGTTGGCAAATCAACCGAAGTTGATTCCAAGCACTCCTGGCCATCGCATCCACTTGAGATGACAACTGTAGAGATGAGTCCAGGAGTACTCCCAAGCTGCGTACTTTGTCCTTCAGGGGAAGTGTGACCCCATCAAAGATAGGTTGACAAAACTCCCTCCCTGGGCTGGGGGTACCTATCATGAGCACCTCTGTTTTCTCTGGGTTCAACCTGAATTTGTTTTCCTTCATTCAGCCCATTACCGACCCAAGGCAGTCATTCAGAGGAGTGACACCATCCTTAGTCACCACAGCAGTCAGAGACATAGAGAAGTGAAGTTGGGTGTCATCAGCATATTGATAACTCCGCACCCCATATCTCCAGATGATCTCTCCCAGTGGCTTCATGTAAATGTTAAATAGCATGGGAGACAGTATGGCACCCTACGGGATGCCAGATGTCAGCTCCTTCTCAGAGGAACAACTGTCCCCCAGCCTCACCATCTGGGATCTGCCTGAGAGGTAGAACTGGAGCCACTGAAGTGCAGTGCCCCCAATACCTAACTCCCTCAGGTGCCCCAGAAAGATACCATGGTCTATGGTATCGAATGCCGCTGAGATGTCCAAGAGCACCAACAGGGTCACACTTCCCCTGTCGATACTCAGGCAGAGGTCATCAACTAAGTTGACCATGGCAGTCTCAACCCCGTATCCCACCCTGAAGCCAGTTTGAAATGGGTCCAGATAATCGGCTTCATCCAAGACTGCCTGGAGCTGGAAGGCAACTGCCCTCTTGATCCCTTTGCCCAAGAATGGTAATAGGGAGACCTGTCTGTAGTTATTTCTTACCAGGGGATCAAGAGAGGGCTTTTTCAGAAGCAGTTTAACTACCGCTAGTTTTAGACTCAATGGAAATTTGACCTCCCTGAAGGATGCGTTAATTATGAGCTGTAATAGTGATTTTACTGCATCTCCTCCCTGGGCAGTCAGCCATGATGGGCAAGGATCAAGAGGGCACGTTTTCTTTTTTACACATCCAAGAAGCTTGTCCACTTCATCGGTATTTACAAACTCAAATCGATCCAGTTTACTACAGTCCACAGAGTCCCTGGACATCTCTCTTATTGGCTCGGTTTTAGTACCTCTGTCTTACCTGGATTCAGTTTGAGTCAGTTTTTCCTCATCCAGTCCATTACTGCCTCAAGACAGACATTCAGAGGAGAGATGCCAACCTTAGTCACTGCATCAGTCCGAGACATATTTGGGTGTCATCAGCATACTGATAACACCCCACCCCATGTCTCTGGATGATCTCACCCAGCGGTTTCATGTTGAGTAGCATTGGAAATAGAATCACACCTTGAGGGATGCCTGATTTGAGCTCCCTCTTGGTTGAACAACTGTCCCCAAGTGACACCATCTGGAACCTACCCAAGAGGTAGGACCAGAACCTCTGCAAAGCAGTACTCATGATTCTCGACTCTCTCAGGCATTCCAGAAGGATACCATGATCTATGGTATTGAAAGCTGCTGAGAGGTCCAAGAGCACCAACAGGATCATACTACCCCTGTCAGTGC
The DNA here is from genome assembly GCA_026167975.1 of Phrynosoma blainvillii. Classification (NCBI taxonomy): domain Eukaryota; kingdom Metazoa; phylum Chordata; class Lepidosauria; order Squamata; family Phrynosomatidae; genus Phrynosoma; species Phrynosoma blainvillii. The sequence continues at coordinate 139,426,407 of JANUYF010000004.1, forward strand.
CCAGATGGAGATCATCGACTAAGATGACCATGGCAGTCTGAACTCCATATCACATCCTGAAATTGGTTTGAAATTGATCTAGAAAATCCATTTCATCCAAGATAGCTTGGAGTTGAATGAAAGTGGGGGCTATCAAAACTGACATTCATCTGCACATGACTAGGTCTTTCAGAACTGAACTACTGAAAGTCAAGGTTAAAATCCTTGTGACTTCAACCACATTTGTGGTGCTGAAGTAGATCTGCTGCCTCTTTTAAAAAAATTCTTCATCTTTAACATGAGCTCTAAATGAATTTCATGGCTGAATGGGGACTGAGTCTGAGGCTCCTCCAGGTGTGGCAAATGTATTGGGAGGCTGCTTGATGTTTTAGTATTTTGTTGCAGTCATTCATGGTTCTCAAAATAAATAAATAAATAAATAAATATTATGCACTTTTGCGCTAAGGTATATTTTTAAAAAAATCAGAGTTGACTTGCCTTTCAAACCACAGGACCATTATAACAAATCCCACTCTGAGTTAAAAAAAACAACAACAACAGCAACAACTTTGGAATAGCTCTAATGTAGATCCAAGAAATTTCTATAAAAGCTCCTCTTTCTGTTTCCCAAAAACAACAACAATGGAACAGGTAGGCACAGAAGTGACAACAGGCAAAGCCTGGGAAAGCACAAGAGTTTATATTGTGAGAATCTACACTTTTTAAAACCATTGTGGAAGACCCCTGAATCTCCTTGGTCATTTGTCTAGCAACGTAAACTACATCACACTGTGTAAACTGTGTTCATCCTGAAAAAACAAAAACAAAACAAAACCAAGACTATAAGCAACATGTTCCTGGCACCCAATTCAGCTTTTATAAGACAATATTTCAAACTGGTGACAGTTGATTAAGGAGAAGTGGGTTGGGTATGGTGAAGAAGAGATTTTTTTAAAAAAATAATCATCATTCAGCCTTTGCTTTTTCCTGTGGACCCCCTCAGATGCAGAGTTGGAAGAGATCATGTCAACCTGCCACAGTTAATAGTCACTCAGCAACCTAGTGTAAGCACTCTTCCAGAATCAATGTATTTCAGTTACCAGCCACAGCACTACTGATGTTTGAAAGGGCTGGAAACACCATGTCTGACAGCTGCTTATGGCTGATTGTAAGAGAGAACAAAAAAGCCTAATGGGTATTGCAGTCTCCTTACTCAGTATATAAAAGAAAAAGAGCATGCTAGGAAATGACTGACAATTTTCCTTGCAAGTCAGCATATTCTAGGAGGACACTTCCTGTGTGCTAGATTGGCATCTTAGTTCAGCAGCAATTATTCATCTGCCACATCTGCCAGCAAGGTTTGACATGGTTCTATATATCAGTTTGATGCTATGCATAGGCCTGATAGCTTGAAACTAAGAGAAGATAAGGGCAATCCACATGGATAGTCAAAGAAACGCCAATGCCAAAAAAATCAGAAATGTTTTTCAAAGCATATTTGGCATTTACTTGGCAAGAGGACTTTTATATATATGTCAGGGCTTAATCTGAGACAGGACTAGACCCTAGAACCAGTTGTCTGTGACATGATAGCCAAAATGAATAGATAAATTGATGGGCAGGGAACTTGTCCCAACCTTTTCACCAGGTACATATGTTTGTATGTATATGTGTATGTTTCTTAGACTTCTATCCCCTTTGCCTCCAAAAATAGGACTTGAAGTGGATAAAAATAAAAGGAGTTTGGGTTGGTCATGATGTACTAACGTTTAGCTTTACATTAAATAGTAAAATTTGTTGTATATGTTTGGGATCTCAAGCTATCTGACTTGAGAACTGATATTCCCCCCCCCCCCCCCCAGTGTGTCAGGGACTGGTACCATTTTTGTGACCATTGGCTACAATTTTCTTTCCTTTCTTTCAGGGACTGGCAGTCAAAGAATCTGGGACTGGCACTGGTACATGGACCACACCTTGAATACTACTGTTTAAAAGCATTTCCCTTTCCTTTAGGCAAAAGGATTTTGCTTTCTTTTAATGACACTTCCATTGAGCACAAGTTATCTTCATGTACAGTCCAATTCAGTAGTCAACCCTGGTTTTAGGCAAAGTGGATCAATGTTGCAAGATTTCCTCTGCCCAAGAAAGGACAGAGCCTGTGCAACAAATGAAATCCATACACAATACACATATCAAGAAGAGTTGGATCAAAACAATACCTCTTGTGTATTCCTTGTGATAAAGAGGGCCTCCATGAACCCCTTCATCCTGTGAAATGGATGCAAGTAGACATAAGAACATAAAAACAGATGTGGTTGAACACCTAATCCAGTATACTCTTCTTGCAGTGGTAAATTAGCAGCCAATGAGATGCTCGCAAGCAAAACATGAGGGTAATATTAACCTTACACTCATGTGTACACAGCCACGCATGGAGAGAAGCGGCGCTGGGAGGCAAGACTCACTTCCACCAGCCCCGGAGACCAGCTGCAGCCGGGAGAAACAGCTGAGCGCCCTCAGCCGCCCGCCCCGCCCTCGCTGTCATAGACTGGAGCGCCGGCAGTCATATAACGCTGCCAGTTTCCATCTCCTCCAGCCACTGGGCCTTCAAAAGGCCGGAAGACCTGGGCCTTTAAAAGGCCCCAGCAAGCCTCCCCGAGTCGGCAGCGAGAGCAGAGAACAAGCCCTCACAACTGGGCCCTTCCAAGCTCCTCCACCCCCGGCCAGCGGCAGTGGCAACGGTAATAACTCAGTGAAGAGAAGGCCCCAAGTTGGGAAGGGATTGGCCTTTAGGCCGATTAATATCTCCTCCAACATATCTTTATGGGCTGACTGTAATTTGCAGTAATGCAGCCACTCTTATGCTCCTTCGCTGGAAAAATTCTTCGGAGCCAGAGGTTTAACAACATTCTCTTACCTTCTGAGGAAGTGCGGGATTGGATTTTAGGAGTGGCATAATTAGATTCTAGGTCTCCTGCCAGGGAGATTTGTGATTAGTGATGAGGATGGGGGCTTGAACTGTCATTCATCCTTATTATTGCACTATTATCTCTGGGCTGATTATTCATGACCTTACCTGAGACCGGGAATGGGAAGGGGGCAATTATCGGAGTTGCGCTGGGGAATGGGAGGTATGGCTGGAACAGGAGGAACATATGTTACAAAAGAAGATGGGATCGCTGTTTGGTAGCTATCCCACCTTCAGTTCCTTCTGTTTCTCTGAATGGCCTGGAGAGCAGACCTACCATTCCACAGAACCTCACTTTGCTCCTTTGCAATGCCAGGTCGGTTAAAAATAAGACCCACATCATCCAGGATCTCCTCCTGGATGAGGATGCTGACCTGGCTTGCTTTACAGAGACCTGGCTGGGAGAGGACAGCGCTACTACGTGGGCGCAAGCCCTCCCAGCTGGGTACTCTGTTAGTGAGCAGGTATGGGGATGTGGGCGGGGGGGCGGAGTGGCTCTGGTTCATAAATCTCTGGTGGCGAGATTTGTCATCCAGTCCTGAATGGGGTCATGCTCCCCTTGAAGGACTCGGTGCGCAGCTTGGGAGTACTCCTTGATTCGTCGCTCCAACTGACATCCCAGGTGGATGCGACGGTCAGGAGTGCTTGTTATCAGCTTCGGCTGATACGCCAGTTGCGTCCCTACCTGAATCGTAGGGACCTTGAAACTGTTGTACATGCTTTGGTAACCTCTCGATTGGATTTCTGCAACGCGCTCTACATGGGGCAACCCTTGTACCAAACCCAGAAGCTGCAATTGGTGCAGAATATGGCAGCTAGATTGGTCGCTGGTAGTTCCAGGTCGGACCATATAACACCTATCTTAAAAGACCTTCACTGGCTGCCTATTCGCTTCTGAGCTCAATACAAGGTGTTGGTTTTGACCTATAAAGCCCTAAATGGCTTGGGCCCAGGGTACTTGGAGGACCGCCTCTCCCCACATAATCCGCCCCGCACACTCCGATCATCTGGGACTAATCTGCTAGAGGTCCCCAAGTTTCACTTTGTGAGGACCTCTCAGAGGGCTTTTTCCATCATTGCCCCTTCCTTCTGGAATAAGCTTCCTGCAGAGCTTCGCTCCTCTGCATCACTCGTCTCTTTTAAGAGAAATTTAAAAACGTATTTATTTCAGTTGGCATTTCCACCTTAAGTAATGGTATTTTTTCTTTCTCTGCCCCATGTGTTTTCTTATTGACCCTGGATTGTTTGTAATTTGATTCCTGCACCGATGTTTTTAATCTTTATATTGTAACAATTTTAACTTTTTGTAAGCTGCTTTGATCATATTCATGGAAAGGCGGGGTAAAAATAAAATTTATTATTATTATTATTATTATTATTATTATAAAAACACCTTAACCTTGACCAGGATACCTATCCGGAACACAGCCCACTTCGAGTGTATGTACCTCAGCCTGAAGACTAGGGATAGTTTAGGGATTTTGCTGGTCTACCGACCACCCAGTTGTCTAGCAGACTCCCTGACCGAGCTGACGCAGCTGGTCTCTGAGCTGTTATTGGAGACTCTCGGGCTTTTAGTTCTGAGGGACTTCAACATTCCGCTCGAGACCAGCTTAACAGGTGCGGCTCGGGAGTTCATGGAGACCATGACAAACATGGGCCTATCCCAATTGGTCAATGGGCCCACACATTGTGCAGGTCATACACTCGATGCAGTCTTTAGTACGGAACAGGAATATCCATGGGCGGAGGTGGTAAGTACCTCTGCATTGTCATGGATAGATCATTTCCTGGTCAAGATGAACCTTAGAGCCAGCATCTGCCCCACCGGGGGTGGGGGACCTATTAGAATGGTCTGCCCTCGAAGGCTAATGGATCCAATAGGATTCCAGAGAGCCTTGGAGGGTTCAATGGTAGGAAATGCCGGTGACCCTGTTGATACTCTGGTTAACATCTGGAATACCAACCTTACCAGGGCTATCGACACAATCGCTCCCAAACGTCCTTGCCATCCCGCTTCTAACCGTAGGCCTTTGTATACTCCGGAGCTAAGGTATATGAAGCGGCATGGACAATGACTGGAGCACAGGTGGAAGAAGACTCAACTCGTATCTGACAGAACTCGCCATAGGAACTTCTTTCGTTCCTATCGGGAGGCAATACGTGCAGCAAAGAGAGCTTTCTTCTCTGCACGTATTGCGTCTGCAGAGTCTCGCCCAGCAGAGCTGTTTAAGGTGGTAAGGGAGATGACGCAGGTACTCCCTGAGCCAAATCCCTTGCTTAACCCGACAACGGCCTGCTGTGACACTTTCAATAACTTCTTTGCAGATAAAATCTCTCAGATAAGAGCTGACTTAGACACTACCATTGAATCAGAGTCCATAGGCGAGGCGTCCAGTGACTCCGTCGATGTAGTTATCCTGGATCAGCTTCAGTCTGTGAGTACCGAGGACGTGGACAAGCTGCTTGGGAAGGTGAGGAAGACAACTTGTCCTCTCGACCCTTGTCCATCATGGCTGGCCATCCAGGGGGGAGATGCACTGAGGAGACTCCTTATGGGGATCATCAATGCATCTTTCAGGGAAGGACATGTTCCATCTTGCTTAAAGGAAGCGGCTGTTAGGCCGCTTCTGAAAAAACCTTCCCTGGACCCCCTGGATATGAGTAACTACAGGCCTGTTTCTCTGTTGCCATTTTTGGGCAAGGTGATTGAGAGGGCGGTTGCTCTTCAGCTCCAAGCGGTCTTGGATGAAACCGATTATCTAGACCCATTTCAAACCGGCTTCAGGACAGGCTTTGGGGTTGAGACTGCTATGGTTGCCTTGACCGACGATCTGCGTCTGAGCATCGACAGGGGTAGTGTGACCCTGTTGGTGCTCCTAGACCTCTCAGCGGCTTTTGATACAATAGACCACAGCATCCTCTTGGGCCGCCTAGAGGGGTTAGGTATCGGGGGCTGTTATCAATATGCTGATGACACCCAAATCTATTTCTCCGTGTCTCGTTCATCGGCCTTGAATTCCAATGGCATCTCTTCTCTCAATGAATGTCTTTGGGCGGTAATGGGCTGGATGAGGAAAAACAGATTGAGACTAAATCCAGACAAGGCGGAGGTGCTCACGGTAGCGGCCCCAAAACCAAGAATTGGATTGCAACCTACAGTCCTGGATGGGGTCACACTCGCCTCCAGTGACTGTGTTCACAGTCTGGGGATGCTCCTTGACTCATCGCTCCTGATGACAAATCAGGTGAATGTAACGGTCAGGAGCGCCTGTTATCAGCTTCGGCTGATACGCCAGCTGCGCCCTTTTCTGGAAGTAAGGGATCTCGAGACTGTTGTGCACGCACTGGTAACCTCACGCCTCGACTTCTGTAATGCGATCTACATGGGGCTACCCTTGTGCTTGGTTCGGAAGCTGCAGTTAGTTCAAAATATGGCAGCCAGGCTTGTTTCAGGTACATCTAGGAGGGACCACATTACTCCGGTTTTGAGGTCCCTCCACTGGCTGCCTATTCGCTTCCAGGCCCAGTACAAGGTGTTGGTTATCACTTTTAAAGCCCTAAATGGCTTGGGTCCAAGCTATATCAGAGACCGCCTCCTCCCATATAATCCTCCCCGCGTGCTCCGTTCCTCTGGGAGAAATCTTTTAGAGCTTCAAAGAGCGAGACTTTCTACGACCTCCCAGAGGGCTTTTTCCATTGTTGCCCCCAGATTCTGGAACGACCTGCTGGACGAGATCCGTCAATTAACATCTTTGGACAGTTTTAAAAAGGCTGTCAAGACGGATCTCTTCTGGCAGGCCTTTCCAGACTAAATGACCCGGCCCTGGGCAGCTCCCTCCTTCTTTCAATCTGGGCTCCTTTTCAAAAGTAGCAAAGAGATTACTTGCTATGATCTGTTAATTGTCAATTGTTAAATTTTAATTTATTTTATATTGTTTGATGTTTTAACTGTATCACTATTTAATACTGTTTTAAGGGGGGGGAGGGATATCTTGCTATTGTAATTGTTTTAACTTGTAAACCGCCCGGATTGGGTAACCATTGGGCGGTATAGAAATGCATATTATTATTATTATTATTATTATTATTATTATTATTATTATTATTATGTTCTCCAGTAACTAGTATTCAAAAATTTACTGCCTTTGATAGTGGAGGTAATTTATAACTAGTACTATTTGTACAATTGTAGTCCAAGAATTTATCTAGTCCAGACTGGCAATCATCACTACATCTTTTGATTGTAAGTTTCATAGTTTAAGTGTATTCTGTATGATGTACTGCTTCGTTTTGTCTGTCTTGCATCTCCCATTGCTCAACTTCATTGGATGACACCAGGGCCTAGTATTACTAGAGAAGGAGAAAGACGACTTCCTATCCACTGTCTTCCCAGTACACATTATTTTATATACCTTTGCACAGTTCATAGAATCATAGGATCATAGAGTTGGAAGAGATCTGAACTGCCATCCAGTCCAACCCCCTGCCATGCAGGAACTCAAAATCAAAGCATCTCCAACAGATGGCCATCCAGCCTCTGTTTAAAGACCTCAAAAGAAGGAGACTCCACCACACTCCGAAGGAGTGTGTTCCACTGATGAACAGCTTCACTGTCAGGAAGTTCCTCCTAATATTGAGATGGAATCTCTTTTCCTGTAGCTTGCATCCATTGTTCCTATTCTTTGGAGCAGCAGAAAACAAGCTTGTTACCTCCTCAATATGACATCCCTTCAAATATTTAAACATGGCTATCATATCACCTCTTAACCATCTCTTCTCCAAGATAAACATCCCCAGTTCCCTAAGTCGTTCCTCATAGGGCATGGTTTCCAGACCCTTCACCATTTTAGTTCCCCTCCTCTGAACTCTCTTCAGTTTTTCAGCATCCTTTTTGAATTGTGGTGTCCAGAACTGGACACAGTATTCCAGGTGGGGCCTGACCAATGCAGAATACAGTGGCACTATTACTTCCCTTGACCTAGATACTATACTTCTATTGACGCAGCCTAAAATTGCATTGCCCTTTTTAGCAGCTGCATCACGCTGTTGAATCATGTTCAACTTGTGGTCTACTAGAACTCCTAGATCTCTTTCACACATAATATGATTCAGCCAGATGCCCTCCATCTTATATCTATGCATTTCTCTTTTTGCCCTAGGTGCAGTACCTTACATTTCTCTGTGTTGAAATTCACTTTGTTAGCTTTGGCCCAGCTTTCTAATCTATTAAGGTTATTTTCAATTTTTATCCTTTCTTCTTGGGTATTAGCTATTCCTCCTAATTTGGTGTCATCTGCAAATTTGATAAGCATGCCCCCTATTCTTTCATCCAAATCATTGATAAAGATGTTGAATAGCACTGGGCCCAGGTCAGAACCCCATGAACCCCGTGACACCCCACTGGTCACTTCTCTCCAGGATGAAGAGGAGCCATTGTTGAGGACCCTTTGGGTTCCATCAGTCAACCAATTACTAATCCACCTAACAGTTGTATTGTTTAGCCCACATTTTATTATCTTGTTTGCAAGAATATCATGAGGGACCTTGTCAAAAGCCTTACTGAAATAAAGATACGCTATGTCTACCACATTCCCTTCTCTTACCAAGCTGATAATTTTATCCAAAAAAGACATCAGATTAATCTGTCATGACTTGTTTTTGAGAAACCTATGTTAATTTTTAGTGATTATGGCATTCCTTTCTAAATACTCACAGACTCTATGTTTAATGAACTATTCTAGAATCATTCCCGGTATTGATGTCGGGACGATAGTTGTTGGAATCCTCTTTTTTCCCCTTTTTGAAGATGGGGACACGGTTTGCCCTCCCCCAGTCTGCTAAGACTTCTCCTGTTCTCCAGGAGTTCTCAAAGATTATTGTCAGTGACTCTGAGATTACATTTGCCAGTTCTTTTAATATCCTTGGATGTAGTTCATCTGGTGTTGGAGACTTAAATTCATTTAGGTTAACCAGGTATTCCTTTACTACCTCTTTACTTATTCTATGCTGCATTTCCCCTATTGCATCTTCTGCTCTCTTTTCCTCAGGTTGAGCACCCTTTTCCTTTTGTAAGAAGACTGAGGCAAAGAAGGTGTTGAGTAGTTTTTTGTGGATTTTTCGGGCTGTGTGGTCATGTTCTAGAACAGTTTCTTTCTGACGTTTCTCCAGCATCTGTGGCTGGCATCTTCAGAGAAAGGTGTTGAGTAGTTCTGCCTTTTCTCTCTCCCTCGTTAGAATTTCTCTATCTTCTCTGCACAGTGGCCCAACTATTTTCTTCTTTCTTTTGCTACGGACATACCCCCACAAGCCCTTTTTGTTGTTCTTAACCCCTCTAGTAAGCCTGAGCTCATTCTGTACTTTGGCTTTCCTGACCTCTCATTTTTTCCTTCTCATTAGAACAGTTTGTGATTGTGTCTTCAGTATCTCCCTTTTGAAAAACTCTCATCCATCCTGAACTCCCTTCTCCTTTAGTATTCTTGATCACAGGATCACTCCCAAAGTTTCCCTAAGTTTATTGAAATCAGCTCTCCAAAAGTCTAGAATGAGTGTTTGACTATGCCTAGCTTCTTCTTTCCACTGTATAAGAAACTCCAGGAGAACATGATCACTCCCACCTAAGGATCTCACCACTTGCACCCCATTTGCCAGGTCATCCATGTTGGTTAGCATTAGATCTAAAATAGCTGATCCCCTTGTTGCCTCTTCCACCTTTTGGACAAAGAAATTCTCTTCGAAGCAAGAGAGGAATTTGCTAGACCTTAAAGTATTGGCTGAGTTTGACTTCCAGTAAATATCAGGATAGTTGAAGTTACTCATCACTACTACATCTGTCCTTTCTGAGTGTGTGGTCATCTGTTCTAGAAAGGCATCGTCCATTTCCTCAGTATGACTTGGGGGTCCGTAGTAGGCTCCCACAATAACATCCCTGTTGTTTCCTTCCCCTTTAATTTTATCCAGATGCTCTCCACCTGATTTCCAGGATTTAAGTCCTGGATCTCTTCACAGGTGTAAACAATCCTGACATATAATGCAATTCCTCCTCTTTTCCTGTTTGGCCTATTTCTCTTTAAAAGGTTATATCCCTCTACTGCTACATTCCAATCATGAGACTCATCCCACAAGGTTTCAGTGATGCCTATTATATCGTATTTGCTTTGTTGTGTTAGGACTCCAAGTTCATCTTGTTTATTTCCTATGCTCTGTGCATTAATATAGAGACATCAAAGAGCATGGGTCTTCCCCACTTGCTGCTGTTTTTTGTCTCCCACAGTTAGGCCCTTGCATCAGTGTTTTTGGATATTGTTATATTTGTATGACAATTTCAATGTTGTAAGCCACCCCGATTGCTTGGCAGAGGGGTGGGATATATATTATTATTATTATTATTATTATTATTATTATTATTATTATTATCATCAGCATCGTTTGCCTTGTACCCTCTATAACACTTTGACTATTAAAGCTAGTGGAGAAATTGGATCTGGCCATGATGGTTCATAGAATCATAGAGTTGGAAGAGACCACAAGGGCAATCCAGTCCACCATGCTTCCACACAGGAACACAGAATCAAAGCACCCCCGACAGATGGCCATCCAGCCTCTGTTTAAAAATCTCCAAAGAAGGAGACTCCACTACACTCTGAGGGAGTGTGTTCCACTGTTGGACAGCTGTTACTGTCAGGAAGTTCTTCCTAACATTGAGCTGGAATCTCTTTTCCTGTAGTTTGAATCCATTGCTCTGAGTCCTATTTTCTGTAGTAGCAGAAAACAAGCTTGCTCCATCCTCAATATAACACCCCTTCAAATACTTAAACTGGGCTATCATATCACCCCTTAATCTTATGTTTTCCAGGCTGAACATGCCCAGCTCCCTAAGTCTCTCCTCATAAAGCATGGTTTCCAGAACCCTCATCATTTTGGTCACTCTCCTCTGGACATACTCCAGCTTTTCAACATCCTTTTTCAACTGTAGTGCCCAGAACTGGACACAGTATTCCAGGTGAAGCCAGACCAAAGCAGAATAGAGTTTCACTATTACTTCCCCTGCTCTACACTATACTTCTATTGATGCAGCCTAGAATTGCATTGTCCCTTTTTAACTGATCCATCATGCTGTTGACCCATGTTCAACTAGTGATCTACTAGGACTCCTAGATCCTTTTCACATGTAATCTTGTTAAGCCGTGTCCCATATCCTATATCTATGCAATGGTTTGTTTTTGTTTGTTTGTTTTTCTGTTTGTTTTTTCTGCCTAAGTGCAGCACCTTACGTTTCTCCCTGTTGAAATTCACTTTGGGCCTAAGCAGATGGCGAGGCCAGGAAGGGGAGGGGCAGCCTCATGCTGGGCGCCCCAACCCCTTCCTGAATATGTCATCGGAGCGCCTGGCGCTCCGCACGGCCGGCGCTCCGACGACGTATATCCGCCACAGCGTCCACACACGCTGCGGTGGAAAAGACGCTGAAGGTGCACCGGAGGCCTTTTGCGGTGCACCTTCGGTGACTTGCGGAATGAGTGCTATTTTAGTGTTCATTCCTGGGCCTGGGACATTGCGGCTCGGGGCCGAGGAGTGCGGATACCTCAGCCCCAATCCACAGCTTCCCGGGGCGGCCTCGTGCCGCCTGTCTGCTTCCCCCCCCTTTGTTAGTTTTGGCCCAACTTTCTAATCTATTCAAGTAATTTTGAATTTTGATCTTCTCCTCTGAGGTATTAGCTCCTCCTCCTAATTTGGTGTCATCTGCAAGTTTGATAAGCTTTCCCTCTATTCTTTTATCCAGGTCATTGATAAACATGTTGAATAGTACTGAGCCCAGTACTGAACCCTGTGCACTCCAGTGGTCATTTCTCTCCAAGATGAAGAGCTGCCATTGCTGAGCACCCTTTGGGTTCAGCCAGTCAACCATTTACAAATCTTCCTAACAGTTGCATCATCTAGCCCACATTTTACTAGCCTGCTTTCAAGAATATCATGGGGGACCTTGTCAAAGGCCTTACTGAAATCAATATATGCTATATCCACAGCATTCCCATCATCTACCAAGGTGGTGTTTATAAAAGAGAGAGATCGATCAGATTAGTCTGGCATGCCTTGGTTACATCCCATTTGGATTATTGTAATGTACTCTGTATTGGACTGCCTTTGAAAAATTCTCAGAAACGTCAGTTGGTTCAAAAGGTTGTAGCAAGTTGTTAACTGCAGCTGGCCATAGGAAGCACACAACTCTGTTGCAACAGCTCCATTGGTTGCCACCCTGTTTCTGGACATTATTCAAAGTGCTAGTTTTGACCTATAAAGCCCTATAAGGATTGGCTCCAGGTTGTTTGAAGGATTGTATCTCTCTTTATGAGCCCATTGGAGCATTAAGATCATCCAGACAGGCCCTTCTCTCTATCCATCATCCTCTCAGCCTTGTTTGGTGGGAACAAGAGAGAGGGCCTTCTCAGTGGCTGCTCCCAGTCTCCAGAACTCTCTTCCTAGAGAAGCCAAGATGGCCCATCCCAGCTCTCCTTTCTTTTTTTTTTTTTTTATTATTTTTTATTTTTAAAAAACATAAAAAATCCACTTAAAATATATTCTTAGTCATCTTTACAGTACATTTACCCATAGTTCAGACTTCTCAATAGTTCTTTGAAAGTAAGTACATTTTTTTCACATTTTGCATACATCATTTCTGTATCTATTACTTCTATCATCATCTCAGATCCAGTTCATTTACACAATCTTAATAACTACTTTGCTGCTTTATTCCCATTTTCTATTTATATATTCTTCCACTGGAGCCCACTCTTCCTCAACCAATTCCACATTCTCATTATTCAATAACCTTGTCAATTTGTCCATTTCCTTCATCTCTAACAATTTCAATAGCCATTCATCTACCGTTGGAGTTGTCTCCTGTTTCCATTTGGAGGCTATTAGTATTCTTGCTGCCGAGACCATGTAAAGTATTAGTCTCCAATATTTTCTAGTTATATCTGCTTCTAGTTTGTATGTCATATTTAATAAATATAATTCTGGATATAATTCAAGACCGTTTTTAAGTATGTCTTCCATCGTCATGTGTATTTTTTTCCAGTACCTTTTCATTTTGGGACATCTCCACCAAACATGATACCAAGATCCAACATTGCTTTTACATTTCCAACATTCGTTCTTTTGTAGTTTATAAATTTTTGCCATTCTAGCAGGGGTGAGATACCATCTTTGTTCCATTTTCCATTGATTTTCTCTTATGTCTTGAGAGCGAGTAAATTTTCTTGTCATTTTCCTTGCTTTCTCCCAATGATCTACCATTATTGTCCTACCAATGTCTGTTGCCCACTTGATCATATTGTCTGATATTATTTCTTTTTCCTGTCTCTGACACATTAATATTTTATATAATTTACTTATTCTCTTCTCTCTTGTCCCCAGCCAAATTTTATCTATGTCTTTCAATTCTTCTTCCACCCCTTGCAGCTTAATATCCATTTTAAATCTTTCCTTTATTTGGGTATATAATAACCAGTGCATTTTATCATCTAAGTGTTGAATCTCAGACATAGCTTTAAGTTCCAATTGGTTTCCAATCTTCTCCAGTATCTCTTTATATTTTAACCAAATTCGAAGGGCTGTCCATCTTCCAAAAAAAGCTTCATGTGGTGAAGTCCATAAAGGTATTTTAGTGTATATTATTTTTTTCAGTTCTTTCCAAGTTTTAAGTAAGCTTCTTCTTATTACGTGGTGTTGGAATTCTTTGTGAACTCTATCCTTATCATAACATAAGTATCCATGCCATCCGAATCTGTTGTTGAATCCCTCCAAATTCAATATATCCTGGTCTTCTAATGTTATCCATTCGGATAGCCAATCTAAAACATTCGCTTTGTGGTAGAGTTCTAAATCTGGTACATTCCTCCCTCCATCTTTACTTTGTCTTGTCATTGTTAGCCAATTGATTCTCGCTTTTTTACTTTTCCAAATAAATTCCTTCAAATCTTTTTGCCACTCTTGAAATATTTGCCTGTTATGTATTATCGGGATATTCTGAAATAAAAAATTTAATTTGGGTAAAATCATCATTTTTATCGTCTCTATTCTTCCTGATAATGATAGCTGAATTTTACTCCAATTTGTCATATCTTTCTTGATTTCTCTCCATTTTGGTTTATAATTGTTTTCGAATAAATCTACATTCCTTTTGGATATCCATATCCCCAAATATTTAGTTTTATTTACAACCTTACAATGCGTTTCTTCAGCTAATTCTGTTTCTTCTTTTTTTGTCATGTTTTTTGTAATTATTACTGTTTTGTCATAATTTATTTTAAATCCGGCCCTATTCCCAAAATCTTCTATCATTCTAAACGTTTCTTTTATATTTTCTATTGGGTCCTCCAATATCAATACCACATCATCGGCAAAGGCACGTAACTTATATTCTTTTCCTTTAATCTTCATTCCTCTAATGTTTGGGTTTCCCCTTATCTGATTTAGTAATGTCTCCAACACCATTATAAAAAGAAGAGGTGATAACGGGCATCCCTGACGCGTCCCTTTGCCGATATTAATTTTTTGTGATTTGTTTCCATTTATCACCAGGCTTGCTGATTGCTCACTATATATTTCTTTAATCCAATTACAGAATTTTTCTCCCAACTTCATTTTTTCACATATTTTTATCATAAAAGTCCAATTTACGTTATCAAAAGCTTTCTCTGCATCCAAAAATATAAGTCCCAATTTTTTGTCATTATTCTTTTCATAGTATTCAATCACATCTACTATTGTTCTTATATTGTCCTTTAAATATCTTTGAGGTAAAAATCCCGACTGTTCTTTTTTAATTATTTGTGAGAATATTTTTTTAAGTCGTTCTGCCATTATTAATGCAAATATTTTGTAGTCTGTATTTAACAAAGATATCGGTCTGTAATTCTTAGCTCGCAATTCATCTCTTCCCTCTTTATGAATCAGTATTATGTTTGCATTCTTCCAGGTATCAGGAATTCCATCTTTTATTATCCAATTAAATGTATCACACAATGGTTTTTTCAATTCCTCTATAAATGTCTTGTAATAAACAGCCGTATATCCATCTGGTCCTGGAGCTTTGTCCAATTTCAGCTTTTTTATTGCTTGTTCCACCTCTTTTTCAGTAAAGTCCTTATTTAATCTTTCCCTTTGATCCTCTGTTATCTCTGGTACGTCTTGTTTATTTATATACTTTTGAGTTTCCAAAGGTTCTATATCATCTTTCCCATATAGCTCTGTAAAGTATTTATAAAAAATATCTTGAATTTCTTGCTGAGTATGGACTACTTTGTTATCATCCTGTATCTTTGTTATTAATCTCTTTTCCTTTTCTTTTTTTAATCTATAAGCTAACCATTTGCCCGATTTATTTGCAAATTCAAAATATTTTTGTCGTACAAATTTCATCTTTTTTGCAATTTCTTCTGATAATCTTTTATCCAATTGATTCCTTAAATATTTCAATTGTTTATCTTTCTTATCATTTGTAGGATCTGCTATTAATTGTTCCTCAAGACGCTTAATTTTATCTTCCATAGATTTAAATTCTTGTTCTCTTTGTCTTTTTATCTCAGCAGCTCTTGAAATTAGTATCCCACGTATTACTGCTTTGCTGGCATCCCAAATCGTTTTTGCTTTGATCAATGTTTTATTATTGATTTCAAAGTATTCTCTAATACTTAAACTCAATTTTGTCACAAATTTTTTATCTTTTAAAAGATAATCATTTAACTTCCATTCAGTTTTTTTCAATGATTTGTTTAAAGTTAATACAATTGCGTTATGATCCGATATTGTTCTTGGTAGAATTTCCATCTCTTTTATTTTAGTCTTCATGTTGGCTGAAGTAAAAAACATATCAATTCGTGAGTGTGATTTGTAAGATTCTGAAAAAAAAGTATATCCTTTACTTTTGGAATATAAATCAGTCCATACGTCTGTTAAGTTTAGTTGTTCCACTAAATCAAAAAAAGATGTTGGGAGTTTCCCTTGGTTCTGCTTGATTTTCTTTTTTGATGTCCTGTCCATTTTAGGGTTTATTACCCCATTCCAGTCTCCCAGTAAAATTAAATTGTGTTCGTCCTGGTGTACTCTTAAAATTTCTTCCTTCAAATTTGCATAGAAAGAGGCTTGCCTTTCTTTAGGACTATATATACATACTAAGAGGTATTTCCCTTCCTCTGTTTGTACTTCCACGCCCAAGTAATGTCCTTTTTGGTCCTTAAATAATTCAATCGCTTTATAGCTTTTTTGAATATATAATACAATTCCAGCTTTCCTTTTCTCATTTGTAGATGTAAACATCTGTCCTAGTTTCTTATTTACTAAGTATTTTGTCTCATTTCTTCTAATTTTAGTTTCCTGTAAACAAATAATTTGCGGCCTCTGTTTTTGTAATAAATGAAATGTTTTACTCCTTTTGTGTTTTGAGTTCAGTCCTTTTATATTCCATGAAATAATTTTCATAGCCATTTCCATTTTGTGTTATAAATTTAAATAATGCTAATTTAAGTTCCTGCTGAATCCTAAAGTTGGCCTTTTTCCTCATCCTCATCTACTTGACCTCTATCCTGCATTTCCTCTTCATCACTTGTATCACTATCCAGTTTCCCTTGTAGATCCTCTTCAGTATATAACGCACATGCTCCTTGTTCCTGCAATTTTCCCGCCAATTCCTGTTGGCTTTCTAATTTGGTTCTATACCTGGTCTTCATCTTTCCTTCCTGCGATGGTTCATTCGAATCTCCAGCTTGTTCTTGTTTCCTTGATTTCAATTTCTTCAAAAATTCTCTAGCTTTTTCTACTGAGTTGATTCTATAGCGCCTTTGTCTATATGTCAGGGACAAGCCTTCCATTCTATCCCACGCAAATCGTATTCCTTTTCTCACCAGCTCCTGCGTTAAAAATTTGTATTCTTGACGTCTTCGAAGTATTGCCATTGGTACATCCTTGTAAATTTTAACCAATTTCCCTTCTATCCAAAATTCTTTATTATAGCTGGCTTGTAATATTAACTCTTTTGTTCTTATTCTGGTGAATGTTATAATTAAGTCCCTAGGCATGTTTTTTTCTTTTGCTGTTTTGGAATTCACACGAAATATCGTGTCTGTTTCTCTCCTTATTTCCTCTTGAGTTATTTCAGTAAGCTCTGCCAGTGCTGCTGTTATTATTCCAAATAAATCTTTATTTATAGATTCTGGTGCCCCTCTAAGCTTAAGGCTCTTTTCTCTATGACGGACCTCTTGTAACAAGTTTATATTACTTTCTTTCTTTTGTTGTTCCATCAATTCTGCTGTTGTATTCTTTAGTTCTTTGGACGTTTCTTTTAATTCTTCCACTTCTCCTCTTATTCCCTCTATTTCATCTGTTATTTTACTTAGTTTGGTTCCAAATTCCGATAATTCCTTATGCAATTCCTCTCTGGTTTCTTTTCTTGATTGTTCCAATTCCACCTTTATTTCCACTCTAACTTCCTCTCTCATTTTCTGGAAAGCCTCCAGCAGTGACTGCATTGGATCCTGTTTTCCAGTTGTGTCTGTAGATGCTCTCCTTTGAGTGTTACTCATTGGGGGGGTGGGTGGTTTCTTTGCTCCTGAAGCCATGTTGTTAAGGACACAGCAATATATCACAGTATACTTAATACAGTCAATTAATAAGACAAATTGCTTATCTGAAAACAAATTGCTTATCTAGGTGTAAATCACTATAATTCACTATAACTTACTTTTAGCCTATGCTTAAAATAGAAGGTAAAAAAAAAGAAAAGAAAAACAAAACAAAACAGGAAAGCACAAAATTAATATGTATATTAAAATTTACACTTCTTTCTTCTGTTTCTTCTTAAAAAAAAAATATAAATTTTTAAAATTTAGATATAATATGCCTTCTATATAATTAATATTAAAGGAAGATAACTGAAACAAAGTCAATCTATTAAAACATTTAGTTTTAGTAACTTGATCTCCGGCACCAGCCCCCCAATAGGTTCTTATCTCTAAGTTATTTGTATTCTTTCTAAATTAAGTATTTAATTCTTCTACTTTGTGAGACTGTATTCTTCTGTTTCTTGTTCCCTTTCTTATCTTCCTTTTAACAATATCTCCTTGTGAAGTGTTTCAGATCCTCTGTCGACCCCTCCACCGTCCTCCTTCCGTCGCAATCTTTCTCTTGAAATTTCTCGCTACTGGGGTCTTCCCTCTGTTGTCCCCTCCCCCGTCCTCCTTCCGACGAAATCTTTCTTTATTATTCTTATTATTCCTTAATATTGTTGTCTGTTGCCCCCTCCTCCTGTCCTCTTTCCGGCGCAAGCTCTCTTATATTTCTCTCACTGCTGGTACTTCAAGCCGTGGCTTTCTCAGCACTTCCCACTTCAAAAAGCTTTATCTCTATAATTAGCCTCTATTCCTTGCTTTGTTTCTTCCAATTTTAACACAAGCATTAATTAAAAAGTGATGGAAATATTAACATCCCAAATTTCTTTAACCTCTCTGAAGTCCTCTTGGACCACTTCCAAAAATGACTATGTCTCGTGGTTTGTTTTGTCTCTCTTTTATAATTACTTTTCTCTAGTGCCTCCTTGGCTCTGCTTATGCTTCTTCTATCTCAAAGTAGACTTAATTATTTTTTGTTATTTTTGTATTTCTCCCCCCTTTTATTTGGGGTTTTCTTCCTTCCCTTCCTGTCCTAAAAGGCAAAAAAAGGGATTTCTTCCTGACAAAGGAGGTACTCACTTCTCTCCCCCAATATATTCAAGCATTCGCCATCTTGCCTCCTTTTAAACTCGGAGTCCTTTAATTAATTAATTAATTGTCCGTGCGGGAAGGGTGTTTTATATTTCTCTTTCCCAATCCAGATTAGTATTAATGAGTTGAGTTCTTTAAAGTTTATTTTCTACTTTGAAGCAATCTTGTTGCTTTAAGAGAAAGAGTCTCATGCCTTTAAATTAATTATATCTGCCGGCTCCGCTTTCACTTTCAGCCTCCTCTGCTGTTAATAGAGGCTAGATAACAATATATCAAAATCGTCAAACTTTCACAGTTAAAGCTGCTCCCTTCTAATTTGAGAGGTCTTTGAACAGAAAGCAATTGTATGCACTTACTTTCTCCGATGTCCTTTGAAGTTCTATTCCTCCAGAAAAAAAGTTTAAAAAGGCAGGTGGCAAGGCTAATGGCGACTGCTACCAGAGCGGGGCTGGCTGCTCATAAAAATCCAGTCTTCTGCCTCGATCCACAACGATCTTGGCTATCAGCCCGGATCTAGCGAGCCCCAAACACGATCCTTTCCCAAGGATCTTTTTGGGGATTCTTAAAATCCCCTCCTCCCCACCCAGGCGATCCGCGGAGAGCCCTCACTGCGAACCGATCGCCTTGCCGTCCCCTGCTGGAAGCCATCCCAGCTCTCCTTTCTGCAGTTGATGTTGTCAGGCTTTTAAATCTGATGGTTTGCTTTTTAAATGTTGTGCAAGTCAGTTATCAATGTTTGTATACAGTTTTTAAATACATTTTAATATTTTTATTATTAAAATAATAATTTCCATGTTCCTGAGCTACTTTTAATTTTGCCTCTGATACTGGACATAATTATGGAAAATTTGGAAATTTCCAAAATTTTCCCCTGCTCTAGACACAATACTTCTATTGATGCAGCCTAGAATTGCATTGTCTTTTTTAATTGCTGCATCATGCTGTTGCATGATACTCTTTTTAATACTCTTCAATACTCTACTGTTTTGGAAAACATGCAGAAGTTATAGTTCAAGCAACAACAAAAAAGTCTCATAAGGAATTATGGGACATGGTGGTTCAAGCAGTTAAAATGTTGACTATGTTGGTTGCAAGATCGGCAGGTTGGCTGTCTGAGGCCCTAGTGCCATGTGATGGAGTGAGCTCTCATGACCAGTCCCAGCTTCTTCCAACCTAGTAGTTTGAAAGCATGTAAATGCAAGTAGATAAATAGGCACCACTTCAGTGGGAAGGTAAACAGCATTCTGTGTAATCAGGGTGGCCACATGACCCACAGAGTAGTCTTTGACAATGCTGGCTCTTTGGCTTAGTAACAGAGATGAGCACCACCCCCTACAGTCAGACATGACTTAACAACCTTGTCAAAGGTTTACCTACCTTTTATTGGACATAATATACAGCCATCATGATTAGAAGCCATTGATAGCATTGCCTTCCATGAATTTGTCTGATCTCCTTTTGAAGCCATCTATGTTAGTGGCCATCATGGCTTCAAATCTTTATTGCTTTAGGTGAAAGGATTTTATAAGGAATGTAACACAAAATATTTAGAAGCAAAATAAATGCTCATATCTTGTGATATCAAACTGCATACTTTACAAATGTGTTGTGTGAAGAACTGTTTGGATCTGTCACCCTTCAGCTTCAGTGAATAGCATTAGGTTCATATGAATGGAGAAAACATGTCACTTTTCCTATACTACAACACATTTGCAATCTCTATTGTGTCTCCCCTTATTCACCCTTCTTTCTCAGCTAAATAGCCTCAAACTTTTCACTCTTTCCTCATAAGTAAATTACTCCAGTCCTTTGAACATTCTGATAAACCTACTCTACAGTGCTATACTTTTTGAGATATAGTGAAGAGAACTGTAGTCCATATTCCAAGTACGATCACACAATATATAGAGAATGCTTACAAAATAAACACATTTATTTTCAGTCCCTTACTGAACAAACACCAACCTAATATTTGCTTTTTTCACAACAATAAGTTAATGTTTTCATTGAACTATCCAATACAACTAGGGTTGCCAGGTCTGGCATCCCAGGTACTGGGATTTCAGGCAGGGACATCGCTAGGAGGGTTCAGACCACACTAGGTGACACCCTGGGTGTGTGTGTGTGTGTGTGACACCACTGGTCCCCAAACCTTAGTCTGTCATTTGGCAGAAATGGGCTGTCTTATTCATTTGCATACATCACTTTAAAACACTGGAGCTCACACTAAGCAGAAGAGAAGGTGTGAAGTGAGTGAATGATGCTTCTCCTTTCTCTACCCATTAAGCCTAGAAGGTCTGGGATGACACTCCAGAGGTAGAGAAAGCAGAGATCTCACTTGCATCATAAGTAATACCCCTCCTTTTACCATCCATGAAGCTCAGAGGGAGAAAGGAGAGACCTTGCTTGCACCATAAGTGTGTGATGCCTCTTCTTTTACCACCTATGAGACTAAGGGGCAAAGCAGACCCCTCTGAAGGAGTGGCTTCTGGCTGCCCCTTTGCTTGCCAGATCAGGGCCACAGCAACTACACACCACAGTCCCAATGCCACTCCTTTTAGGATCAGAAAAAAGCCACTCTTGCCACCATGGCGGCACTTGTTTGTGCTCCTTTTGGTGTGTGGCATGCAGCTGTCACACCAAAGGATCACCGTGATGCCACCCACTGTGCAGTCAGGCAGGTGGTGTGAAGCCAGTGTGGGGTGGCATCAGGGTGTGCAGTGTCCAAATGCCACACCCCCACACTGCCCCCACACCAGTGCTTCAAGCCCCTCAGTTACTGCACTGGGTGACATCACCTCTAGTGATGCCACTGATTTCAATTCCAAAATTTGAGACCTAGATAAAATCTCTGTGGTGCTGCCATAGGGAGTGAGTCCCAATGAGGTCATGGTACAGTTGATGAGGATGTCACAGTGGGTGGAGCCTGATTATATCATTAAGCATGGCTCATTAAGCATTAACTGCTCAGAACATATTCAAATAAAAAACATAGGGCCTTTACAGACTGCCAGAAATAATGCAGCTTGAGGGCACTTTAACTGTCCTGGCTCAGTGCTAGGGAATCATGGGAACTGTATTTTTTTTTCTGGGATATTGAGCCTTCTCTGTCAGAGAGTTCTGCTGCCACAATAAACTACAGTTCCAATGATTCCTCAGCACTGATCCAGAACAGTTAAAGTGGCCTCAAGTTGCATTATTTCTGGCAGTCTGTAAAGGCCCATAGTCTAACAAATAAGAAAATATTTTTTCTGGTTACAAATAAAGTTTTCCAAGCTCTACACTGAACAAGGAAACTGGAGACATACAATGTTTCTAAGCTCTGCTTTTTATCTCCTTTTCAAACATTGCTGTTTAACTACACATTGTAGTTGTAGTCCAAGCAAAATTTTCCAAGTTGTATTTTGAAAAGAAATTCCCAATTTCAAAATTTTCCCAGCTCCGTTTTTAACACTCTTCAAGTACTATTTTGGATAACATGTAGAAGTTGCAGTTCAAGCAACAACAAAAATGTCTGCGTTTTCTTTGAACAGAAAAAAAAACCTCACACAGTTACTGTTTTAATACACGGGAGTTATAGCGTAACCAAAGGAACTTTTCCAAACAAATATTCATTTCATCTCTATTCCACCTCTCTCCTGGCATAGGACTCCAGGAAGGTTTAATGGTTAGCTTGCATTGCTCAGTGCCCTTCACTGATTACACTTTCTTTCTTTCTTTCTTTCTTTCTTTCTTTCTTTCTTTCTTTCTTTCTTTTTTCAGGATCCTCTCTTATCCCTATCATCATCACCCGACCACAATGTTAGTAATAATGAGCAAATATTTGGAGTAGATGATAGTGGTGATGAGTTATAGCTTCAGCATATAACATTTGCATTTGCAAATCACCAAAAGCTTTTCTTTGGTGTAAAGGTAAAGTAAAAAGAGTTGGAGGGAAGGCAAGGGGGTGGGGAAGGAGAAGAAAGATGATGAGTGTAGCAAGAAGAAGGAGGGAGCAGGTGGGGAAAGAGGATAAGAAACAGAAGGACAAGGATTAGGAAAGAGAGAGAAGACAATTTTAGCCAAGAGAATCATGAAGAGGGGAGAAGGGAACAAAATAGAGGAGGGCCACTACATGCAGCTAAAAGTGGACACTGTGACCAGCCGAAGGCCTCCATCATATCCGGACAACTAAGACTCTGGAATGGCAGCTGCCCCTGATGAAAAAAACTTTTGGATATATAATGTTGAGTCTCGCTAATAGTACTCCTAAATTTTCAGGCAATCTAGAAAACTACATATTTCAACAAGTCCATACATAAGGAATGCTTTTCAGCTATAAATAAATGACAGTAATTAATGGAAGCCTCATAGGAAGCCTGCAATATGGCTGCCCTATCACTGCTGTTACTTACTGGAATCTTGATGATTATTCCCAATTAAAGTAGACCCACTCAGTCAGTTGATGAATGGTAAACCAACATGTCAGTAAATCAACTGATTCTATGGACCTACTCTAGTCAGGAATAACAATAGGATTTAGCTCACTAACAACATGTGAGTGCCAGAAGAGTAAACAGAAGCAAAAAAAGAAAGTATGGCACTAGCAAAAGAAGACACTCATCAATTCAAATATTAACTTTTAATACAGATTTAAAAGAAGACACTCATCAATTCAAATATTAACTTTTAATACAGATTTAAAATTTCAGCATTTGCTTTAAAATACCCGACAGTAACTTAGCATCTATCTTCTTTCCCACAAGAGGACATTCTAAAATCAGTGTGCCACCAAAGAAATGACCTTATTTTAAAATATACCAAACCTCAACCCTTTTCTCTATAACTGAACTGATGCATCATGCTTGCTGATATTTTACTATCCATCTTACATCATCTGCAAATAAATCAAAACAAAACCCTGTGCCACAACTAAGATCACCTCCGAGGCCTCCAGTTGTGTTGATGTTTTACGGCAGCAATCTAAATAACACCAGCTGCTGCAAAGAGGTTAAGCACATAATTTTGTTCTTATCTTAGCTATTAACCACTGGCTGTTGTTAAGACTGCTGTTAAAAGAGCTCTTATCAGGAACGATACACTTCTTAATTCAAAATGCATTCGTTTTCCTGACACTTAGGTCTTGTTTAAAGTGGAAGCAACTTGACAATTGGTATGAGATAAACACCAGTAATAATTATCCAGTAGTGGGGCACCAATAAAAAAGAACACATAAATATCAACCATGCCTTACCACTGATAACTATTGCTCCTTACTGGCTTGACTGGAAAGCTTGGAAGCAAAAATAAAACCATTTCCAAATATTTTGATCCACTTTATGGTTGGAATCTGCTTAAAACTGGGATAGGCAGTATGGTAGGAGAGAAAAGGTATAGGCACAGCAACCATTAAGGAAATAACACATTAGAGGAATAGCGCAGACAATCCAGGCTTCTCAAATTTTATCCTGAACCATGTTGTTTGGTCTCACCTAGAACAGACCCAATGATTTTATTAAGCAGTGGTAAGTCAACACATAAGTTAATATAATTGATTCAACAGGTCTACTATAGATGAAACTAATAATCAGATTCAAGCCTATGTTTGCCTTCCCATGACACAGTTACATAACCGTGGAAAAAGTGACTCCACTAGCATAGTGCATTTACAGGACTGGGTCCCATATGTGAAAACTTTTCCTGAAAAAAAAAAAAAAAAGACAGGCAATGCTTTTATCATTGGCTCAGATCAGACTCAATTTTATGTGTGCAAATATGGAAAATCATGCACAGAATCAGCCAGAGCTGGTCACAATTATCCAATAAATAGCTGGAAATGCCCCCCTCTCACTGTAGTAATTATGCCAGGTCAGGAAAGGCAAACTGTTTCAGGAATCATTATCAAAGAGAATAAAAATAAAAGGGCAAGCATCACAATACTGTTGTGTGATCTCTGACATGGCCCCACTTGAAATATGATGTATAGATCTGTCTATTCTATCTTAAAAAATAGTTTTTGGGAGACATAGAAGCCATGGAAGGGAATAAACAAAATGACTTCTGGGATTGCACAAACTATTTTGCTGCTGGAGTCAAAAGACAAAATGGTGTACAGTGGGACCTTGCCATCTGTGGGCTTGCTATCCACAGATTTGAGCATGTGCAGATGGCAAGCTCCATTGTCCAAATGGAGGTGCATGCACATGGTCAAGCTAGTAACCATGCACATGTTGTCCACCATTAGACACAATGGCACATGAAGTGCCACATTTTTTCACCTCCATGGGGGAGTGTCCAGAATGGATCCCTTGTGGATATGAAGGTCCCACTGTATATACACATACTCTTCCATTCCATGTACAGAAACCAACTCAATTAGCAGCTGAATTATACTTCAATAGTGGGAAATGGATAGCATTTTCCTGAAGTGGCAGGGGGAGAGAGATAGCTCGGGGGAGTCAAAATGAATGGCTGGAGTTGCCACTGGTGCCTTTCTCCATCTGCCACCAGGGACAGTTGCCTCATTTTGACTAGTGACAGAGTCAGGTATAAATCAACAGTGGCTTGAAACACCTTCCTGAGAATGCTCTGGCTCTTAGTAACAACCAAACATGCAACTAGACAGGGGACATAGTTATGCAAAGGGATAATGTAGTACCTTTGAGATTAACTGAGCCACCTGGCATCACAACAGTGGACTCTGGATTTTGCAGGAAGATCCAGACCAAAAGGAATGTTTTAAAAGGGGGGAGAGATGGTGGGTTTGGTGCTGAACTGGCTGGATGTCAGCCAGAAAGTTCACACCAGAACCAGGGATTGGACATTGTGTCATCTCGAAACATCACCATGGGAACAGACAAAGGATGATTTATTTGACCTGTGGGAACAACTCCTGTGTCACCACCCAATGGTGGAGCTATGATGGTGGCAGGAGTCAGGGCACAGAAAAAGCATTTCCCCAAAGACCTTAAAAGTTGGCTAAGGGGGGAAGCAGACGAGGGCGTCCGGGACGCCGTGGGATGGTGCGCCGCGGGAGCGAGGCATCCGCACCTCAGCGCACCGTCGGCGCCCCTGAAAGGAGTGCTAAATCAGCGCTCCTTTCAGATGTCAGTGAAAGTGCACCCTAAAAGCGTAGGGCGCACTTTCACTGACTTATCCGCCGCAGTGTGTCCGGATGCTGCGGTGGGAGGTTGCCCTGGGAGCGCCGGCCGTGCGGAGGGCCGGCAGCTCTGAGGGCAACCTCGGGAGGAGGAAGGGGCGCTGAGCGTGCAGCTGCCCCTCCTCTTCCCTGCCTCGGAGACGGCTCTATTAGCTGTCTGCCAAGGCCCTAAGTTCATATAGGTTCACATAGGTTCTTCAGCAGCCCTTGATACTACAGCCAGTGATGAAGAACCATCAGAGGTACAGTCCAGTGACATTTGTGCAGCAATACAATTCCCACATCTGTCTTAAAATCACATTTTGTATTGGGTTAAGCAGGAATAGTGCAGGTAGACTGATGGAATGGCTATTACCTAACAGTTAGATAACAGTTGGAAACAGATAAAGACAGGCGGCCCTTCAGGTGAAAAACAACCCTGTTCTTTTGTGTCCTTCTGCCCTGCAACCTGATGGAATGGCTGTCAGAGAAATGACAGCATGTAATCCCTCTTAGGGGTGATGGGACAATGTTTGCAGCTCATCAGGCTACAAAAGATGAGGAGCACAATTATAACTCTAAATAAATAAAGCAAAACTATTTACTATTTCAGTTTCATATACAGCATGCAGCCTTAATTGGCATGTCCTATCCTTCAAAGTAAATGGAAGCTCAGTTTGACTGTTTAGATTTTAATTGTTTGAAGAATGGTGGAAATATGCTCATGTTATCTATGGAATTCATGCCCCAGCAACAATAGCAACAACAAAATTAGAGCGAGCAATCCTATTTGGACAAAAATAAGGGTGTTACAGACAGTTAATTTGATTTGCTATAAAAAGTCTAGTTATCTGCATTTCCATAAGCAAAACAATTTAGTTTTCCAAGGAAAAGCTCTGTCTAATCACAGTAGCCCCGTGGCATAGTTTATGCAGGGACATTTTCTCCAGAGGAATATTGTTTTGCTATATTGTCTGTGAACCTGCCATATAGAGTCATGGGGCATAATTTAAAGCTCATTTGCCTGGTTTCAACAATGAAAGCAGCTTCCTGAATATCTTACAAGTGCTACCTCTAAAACAGTTATATCAGGTTAACTTGCAATATACATTTTAAAAATTAAAGATGCAATGTTGCTTTAAACCTGACCACAGCATTAAAGACTTTTTCATTTGATATATCCATTGAAATTAGAATATGGTACTGAATATCCAGACAAATCTCTGAAAGGTAGACAGAGTGAAAATGTGGATGTGTATAGAGCAATTAGGATAAGAGCGTATGTGGTTCCATGTACCAAAATAGTTTTTAATGGTATCTCTTTAAAATTAGCAGACATCAATCAATGCACAAGAGTGGGTGTTGGGCTAAAAATGAGACATTTGCCCCCCAAATTAAGAATTCTATTTTTTCCTTGAAAGTTTCTTTCAGTCCCCAAGTTGCAGAGAGAATGAGAGAGAGAGAGATTTGTTCACATCTAGAATATTTGCTAAAGAAGCAAGCAAAATTGCCAAGGAAATTATAATATTTGCTATGTTCTAATTCCTATGGTAATTTTGCCTGCCCCTTTTCTTTGGATGCCTAAACTATGTTCCTAAATGCTCAACTGATGTTTTAATTTGCACAAATGGCAAAATTTGAGAACTAAAGGAAGATTTCATTCAGGAGCACAGAATTCTTTTTTGGGGGGAGCAGGGGGTAATGTTCTCATTTTGCCTCTCTATACCTCTGGTGAATATTCAAGGGAGAATACAGTGGACCAGGATCAGGGAATCTGCTGAGATCTGTGTGAAGCCATTTGTTATGTGGATATATCCTGCTTAAGTATATTATGAAAACTTATTTTCCTTTATCTTACCTGGTCTTGTGCAATTTGCTACAGCTAATCAAATAAATAGGTTTAGAGCAAAAGAAGACCTGCCAAAAGGGGTGGCACAGAGCCGCCCCTGGGAGGGGTGGATCGGGGCCACAGCAACTGCACACCATAGCCCTGAACCTCCCTTTTGCCACCCCAAAAGAGCAGTAAAATGCCACTCCTTTTAGGGTCAGCAAAAGGCTACCCTAAGAGCTAGCACCACGGCTCTTCTGTGTCCTTTTGGTGCAGCGTGTGTACACGCTGCACCAGGAGGGCATCCTGATGCCGCAGGCTATGCAGATGGGTGCATGGAGTCAGGATGGTGTTGGGGTTGAGTTGGGGTGGCCAACGTGTGGCTGCCTCACCCCAACTCTACCCCTAGGCTGGCCCTTTAGGCCAGTCTGCATAGCCCCTAACTTTCTAAGTACTAAGGTGCTGATTCAAGTTCCTTCTCTAAACCTGACAGGGTGCTGCTTCAGTTAAACTAAGACTTATTGTTCTTTTGAGTCAGAGACATTTGCATTTTCCTTTATGCATCAGGTACTATTAAGGAACTATGTGCCTCTGGATTCCTTGTACATAGGCAAGAGAAAGTTACAGCTGGCAGGAGTAAGCAAATACCATACTAATTAAGAACACTGGCTATAAATAATGAGATTTTTTTTTTGATAGGATGGGATCATGCTATGTGGATAAGAAGGGGCCCATGTTAGAAGTGTATCTTGTAGTCCTAAAATGATTATTAGTCTCTGACCTCAGAATAGTATTCCTTACAATGTAGAAAGGATGATATACCTTAAATGTTCTCTATCATTCTTTTCCTTTGTACACTGGCTTAGGCAAACACTGGCATTCTATAAAAATAAAATTCAGGATATGTTTGGGAGATTCTTCCTGAAGTGAAGTGTTTGAAATATTTTGAAGGAGAACAGAAAGATTAATAACACTGGGACAATTTCTCATGCTTTTCTTTCCCATTTCCTGAGCTCCCAACTTAAAGAATGATAATGAATTTACAAATGTTACAAGATTATCATAGTGAATATGCTATCATATTTTATTCCTAATTATGTTATTCTTTTAGTAAATACTCACTTGAACAATACAAGGCAATCATGGTTTCATCAAATATGGGTACATGAGGGCATACAAAACTAATGGACAATGTGGAAAACACCTCTTTGCTCTGAATGTCAAATTTTTGCACCACCACTTTGCTGAAAAATGGGGGGGGGAAGTACTACTATCTAAAATATTCATGGAAAGAATATCCATTTTCAAATAATTCTTCCTTATACTGATATTAAAAAATTGGAAATGGGAGAAGGACTTAAACAATTTTCCATTCCAGGATATGAACTTTGCAAACTATTTATCAAAAAGTCAGAAAGAAATTAAGCCAAGAGTCAACAGTTTGGTCAAGATGACTTCCAGCTGGGCTTGGTGGCAATGGTGGATCATCTCCAGGAAGAATCTTAGAGATGATATCTCTGTGTGGTGGTTCCCCCTGAATATAATGCAATTTGAAAATTAAAAATAAGCTAAAAATAGGGGGGTATCCCTATTCTTGCAAAGAGAGGGGATCATCTGGCTCATAAAGAGCTCTGAGACACCTGAACGGTGAGAGGAAAGGAGAGACAGAGGAGGATACTTTCCCCCGCCAGAGAGGGTTGGGAGACCTGAGCGGAAAAAAACCATGTAGCTTGAAGCTGTGCTGGAAGAATGGCACAAAACCACCACCAGCAACAAATAAAATACAGTAAGATAACTGAAAAAAAATTAAGATCTTGTGAGTTGAGAAAAGAGGAAAAGAGAAAGTCTGACACGATAGCTACTAAAACAAAGGAGATTTTGAAATCACTAAGAAACTCTATTAAACAAGAGAAAGAGGGAAGAATGTTAAACAGCTGCTAGCCAAATACAAAGTTACAATTTATTACAGGACTGTAACTGAAATAAATTATGGAAATAGAAAAGGAGGGGGGATAGATACAAAGAAATACCCCTTCGACTTACAGGAGGACCAAAAGAGTTCAAACTTTAGACTGCTTTGGTGGATTGCTGAAAGTAGAATTTGGGACATGGAAAGATAAGTTTGACCATATGAAATGAACAATGACTAGTAATAAAACCAAGAGAAATAAGATTAATTTAAACTGAAATGTAAACGGATTTATAGATTGGGGTTTAGTAAGGTAGATTTGTTCGAACAAATTAAATGAAAGAGCTGTATGCCAACAACATAAAAATAGACTGGGCTCTACAGGAAAATGGTTACTCCAGCTCAGACATCAGAAGGGCTGCCAGACCCAGGAAAACCCAGAGGAGTGAAGACAAGCAACCACTCAAAGGGAAGGTATTTTTACCATATATCAAAGGAGTCACAGACAGAATAGGGAAAATGGTGAGGAAACACAACCTCCAAATGGTTTACAAACCAACCAAGAAAATCCAACAAATGCTGTGCTCAGCGAAGGACAAGAGACCCTCTCACAGCCGCAGAAGTTTACCGCATACCATGCAGCTGCAGACAAGCCTACATAGGGACCACCAAACCCAGTGTCCAAACATGAGTCAAGGAACATGAGAGACACTGCAGACTGGGCCAGCCAGAAAAATCAGCAGTAGCAGAACACATTATAAACCATCCTGGGCATAAAATGTTGTTTGAAAACACTGAAATTCTGGACCATGCCAACAACTATCAGGTCAGAATGCACAGGGAAGCCATCAAAATCCACAAACACTTGGATAACTTCAACATGAAAGAAGAAACCCTTAAAGTAAGCAAGGTTTGGCTACCAGTCCTACAAAATAAGAAAATCAGCACTCAGCAAATGCAAATGGAAAACCAACCAGGGTCAGGGGCTTTCCCAGCAGACAATAGCAGACAATAGCAGACAATAGCCTTGTTTGCATATCCTCCCACCCTGAAGCCATGCCATTAACAACAGAACAATACCTATTCAACACAGAACAATACACAGTTTACATGGGAATCATTCCTCCCTACCCAGGGTCTCACAGTATATATAGACCCACTCTCTTCCATTCCAGTATTCTCTGAAGATGCCAGCCACAGATGCTGGTGAAACATCAGAAAGAAACTCTTCTAGATCATGGCCACACAGCCCGAAAAACCCACAAAAAACTATGGATGCCGGCCATGAAAGCCTACGACTTCACAATATAAAAATAACTTGATAAAGGGATTTGATTTGTTATATTTAAGCAAACTTACCTTGATTGGACTAATTTAGAACAGCTGGGCTTGAGTTATGGTGTTACTAGCAGGTAAGACAGTCAAAACATCCACAAAAGAAAGAAAGCTCAAGGATGAGTAAA
This sequence comes from Phrynosoma blainvillii, assembly GCA_026167975.1. Classification (NCBI taxonomy): domain Eukaryota; kingdom Metazoa; phylum Chordata; class Lepidosauria; order Squamata; family Phrynosomatidae; genus Phrynosoma; species Phrynosoma blainvillii. The sequence goes on from JANUYF010000004.1 coordinate 139,457,429, forward strand.
GAACTCAAAACCTGTGAAACACAAGGGGGAACAGAAGCAGAAACTGTTAAAGAATGACACCCAGTGGGGAAAAGTGGTCACTACAGGTAATAACAAAATAGCCTCAATGATAATAAAAAAACAATAGTACAAGGAAAATAGAAGCAGGAATTGGTTAAGAATGACATCGACTGATGAAAAGTAGCTATTACAATTAAAATAAACTAGTCCCAAAATTAATAAAAATAAAACAAGGGGAAGGATGGCAATGTCCTTGAGAAAATATGCTGGAACACAATCTAGAAGAAATTCAGCTGAATACAGTTCTAAACAAACAGAACAAAAAATGATTCTAGATGAAATAAGTAAATTGAACCAAGGAATGCAAGATTTCTGACAAGAGATGAGAGACATGAAGACAGATTTAAAATGAGATTTCAAGACAGAGATTAAAAGCCTTAAACAATCGATTGAAAAAGTAACAAAGGACCTAAAAGAAACAGACACAAAGGTGGAGATCCTAGAAGTAAAAACAAAGGAATTAAGTGAAAGAACACTACAGCTTCCTTTGGAACAGGAGAGAGAAAAAGACCTGAGAGCACTATCAGATCTCAAAGTGAGACAACAATGTCTTAAAGTAAGAAGTCTTAGAGAATTATAAAATGAATATTTATATAATTATTTTGTTCCAATTTTATCTGACTTTGTGGAAATTCCCTGTGCAGAATTCTTAAAAGAAATTGCTAAGATCTTTAGGATTAACTCCAGAACAACGCGAGAGAGGAATCTTCCAAGAGATATCTCGATTTACTTCATGAGAACCAAAATAAAAGAAACAGTGTTAGAAAAAAGCTATTAAAAGGGACTAGTAGTAGATAAAGAAGAATTGATGATTTTGAAAGATATCCCTGGAAGAATTCTGAAAAAAAGAGCTGAATATAAATTCTTGTCAGCATTATTGAAAGGACAAAATATCCCATACAGATGGGAATTGCCAGAGGGTGTTTCTTTCACTTATGGGAAGAACAGACTAAGGATAAATTCGCTGAGCAAAACAAGAGATTTTTTAAAGATCATTTAGGAAAAATCAGCAACCAGACAAACCAGAAGATTCAAATGACCTTACAGAAGGAGAGGAGGACCAGAAGGATAAAGATAAAGAGGAGAAAAATCCAGAGGAAAGCAAAAAAGAAAAGGGAGAAACAAATGACACATAAGTTAAGTATTAAAAGGGGACTCTCTTTGCTGACCAAAAATGAACCTCAACATTATCTCTTGGAATATTAAAGGTATGAATGGTCCAATAAAAAGAAAAAAAAGTTTTTTATTATTTGAAGGAAAAAAATTGGAATATACTATGTCTTCAGGAGACCCATATCAAAGATAAAGATGTGGGCCTTCTGAAAAACAAAAAGTTGGGATGAGAATTTGTTTCAGCCACAAAAACAAAGAAAAAAGGTGTTGCATTGTACATAAACCCAAGTATGCCATCTATAGAATTACTGGATGATAAAGAAGGAAATTATATAGGAGTTGAAGTCAAAATTGGGAACCAAAACGTTTTGGTCATAGGGGTTTATGGCCTATTGGAAGCAAAAGAAAACAATTATTTTAGATTATCAAAAGAAATCTTAGATTTAAATAATAATTCCATAGTAATGATGGGAGATTGGAATGAAGTGGTAAATCCATTATTAGATAGAAGATCAGATAAAAAAAATAAAGAGAAACCAAGGGAAACTACCAAGTATTTTCAATAGTATGATTCTTAATTTGGAACTGACAGATATTTGGAGATTTATATATGGAGAAGAAAAAGATTTTACCTTTTATTCCAATAGACATAAATCATTATCCAGATTAGATATGTTTTTTATTTCTAAATCATGGTTTTAAAACATAATAAAAATGGAATCCCTTCTGAAAGCATTCTCTGACCATAACTCAATCTCGATGAAACTAAAAATAGGGAAACAAATACTCTCATAGTGGTTTAATGAAAATCTACTGAAAAAGAAAGAGGTAATAAAAAAAGCCAAAAAAAAAATATTGGAAAACTATTTCCAAGAGAATCTAAAAAAGGGGCAGATGATATTATGGTTTGGGAAGCAAGTAAAACCATCATGAGGGGATTCTTTATAAAATAAAACATTCAATGGAAGAAAAAAATAAATAAAAGAAAAAGTTTTAAAAGAAGACCCAAATAGAACTGAAATGGCAAAAGAAATAAAAATCTTGCAGACACAAATATCAATGTGCCTAGCAGAGGAGCTAGAAACAAAAATGAAATATCCTAAATAATATTACTTTGAAAATGCAGACAAAACAGGGAGGTGGCTATCATATAAGATTAAAAAAGAAAGAGAAAAAAATCTAATAATGCAAATTAATGTGGATGGAAGTATAATAACAGACCAAAAAGAGATAAAAGAGATAAAAGAGAACTTTTACAATTACTATACAAAGTTATATAAAGAGAAAGAAACTAAGGATGACCAGATAAGAAACTTTTTTAAATAGGATTGACCTAAAGCATTTAACCGAGAACTAAGTAAAGTTGTTAGACCAAACAATTACAGAGGAAGAAATTAAACAGGTTATAAAAGAGTTAAAGAATGGGAAAACCCCAGGTCCAGATGGACTCCCAAATATTTATTACAAGATATTAGAAGACAGACTAATACATCCATTGCAGAAAATTATAAACATGCTAAGAGAAAATAATTTTCCAAAAACATGGAGAAAATCTAATATTTCACTTATCTTAAAACCTGAAAAAAATCCACAAGAAATAAAAAACTATAGGCCAATCTTGTTATTAAATACAGACTGCAAAATATTTTCAGCTATATTATTGAACAGGCTAAAAATATTTTCCAAAGGTTGATCAGTGAGGAACGAAATGGATTTCTTCCCAAAAGATATCTAAGGAAAAAAATATAAGAATAATGATAAATATAATCGAATTGTTTAAATATAGGAGAGATAAAAAATTAGTTATAATTTTAGTAGATATGGAAAAAGTATTTGATGATGTTAATTGGAATTTGTTATTTAAATGTTTTGAAAAAATAGGAGTAGGGGAAGAATTCAAAATTGGATAAAAGTGATATATAAAGATCAGGAAGCATATTTAATAATAAATAAAGAAAAAACTAAGATATTAAAAATAAAACAAGGTACTAGACAAGGATGCCCCAAATCTCCATTACTTTTTATTTTTATTATGGAAACGTTGATCAAAAAATTTAAAATGAACAAAGAAATAAAAGGAGTTAAAAAAAGGAGAGGAAGTTAAAAGTTTAGCGTTTGCAGATGACTCAACTTTTTTTGGAAAAACCATTATCAAGTATAGAAACTTTCAAATCTGAGTTAAAAAACTTTGAAATTATATCGGGATTAAGTGTTAATGAAAGCAAAACAAATATAGTAATTAAAATATTAACAAAAATGAAGAATTAAAACTGTCTAACAAATCTGGTAATAATATAATAAAAAAGTGAGATATTTAGAAGTTGATATTACCTCGAATAACTGATCTTTTTAAAAACAACTACAAGAAAGTATGGAGTCAGGTCAAAAAGATATGGAAAAATTGAATTCTTTAGAGTTATCCCTATTAGGAAGAATCACATGTATTAAAATGAATATACTACCTAAATTACTATTTTTATGCCAATCTATTCCAATTATAGCTAAAGAAAAACCTATCTTAGATTGGCAAAAAGACTTTAAAAAATTCAGATGGTGGGGAAAGAAACCTAGAATCTGACTTAAAATACTACAATGCTAGAAAAAGAGGAGGTCTAGTGGTCCCAAATCTAAAAATTTATTTTCAAGCATCATGTTTAATGTGGATTAAAAATTGGGTTGACCTAAAGGACAAAAAATTGTTAAAACCTGAAAGTAGTAAATTGGTTTATGGTTGGCATGCATATTAATATTATAATAAAGAGAAATGCAACAAAGAAATTTATGATCATTGCATACAAAAACCACTTTTATGGATTTGGAAAAAAGTAAGAAAAAATGGGAGAGGAATTAACATTGGAAACTTCTCCACATGAGGCTTTTTTTTGAGAGAGAGAGCGAGAGCGAGAGAGAGAGAAAGTGGAGCTATTACAGAATGGTTGAAATACAAAAAAATTATTAGTAAATGAAAATAATAAACTTAGATTTAAAACTTCATTGGTATCTAAAATGGCAATTAAGAGAAAGATTTAAATTTGATTTAAATCAATAAGCTATGGTCAAGGGAAGAACTGAATAAGAAGAAATATTAAATTTAGAACATAAGGGGATGCTTTCTAAATTGTATAAATTTCTACTCAAGATTGAATTAGAGAAAGAAGTGATTAAAAACAACATGGTGATTTTGGCCCAAAATACTGTATTTTCAGGTGTATAAGACGACTGGGCATATAAGACAACCCCCCAACTTTTCCAGCTAAAATATAGAGTTTGGGATATACTCGCTGTATAAGATGACCCCTCTTGCAACACACACCAAAAAAAAAATTTTTTTTTAAAGAGCCCATGACCATTTAGCAGCAAATACAATCCTTGCCGTCATGGTAATATAAAACAAAAGCTTTCCGTAAGTCTTTTCTAATTTCCCATTCACACATATGCCCAATAGATAAAGTTTAGGATCCATTTTTGGTCCAAGAGGAATAAATTGTTTAACAACATCATGTATATTCCGCCAATATTTTCTTGTCTCTTTACATCGCCACCACATATGAATGAAACTGCCAACTTCTGACTGGCATTTCCAAAATTCATTACTTACACTGTCATACACTTTAGCCAATCTCGCCAGAGTCATATACCAATTGAATTGCATTTTGTGGAAATTCCGGGGGTGACAGAGTGGATGAATAAGTTAATAGACTGTGTGGTGGCAGATAAACTTACAATACTGCTGAGGGAAAAATCCTGGGAAAAGCAGAAAAAAACATGGGAATCATTAATAGTTTATTTAGAAAAGAGTAGCTATAGTGGGTTAATAGGAAATTGTTAGAATAATATGGTTGTAATTTGTATGGTAAGGGAAAGCTGGTGTAGTACGTAAACAAATAATAATTGTCAGGGAAAGAGAAAAACTTTTAATTTTTGTTGTGCTACACTTTCTTTATTTAGAGGTTTTGGTTTTTTATATACCAATGTTATTACTTCACTTTGTATATATACTCTTATTTTTGTGCTTTGCGAATTAACTCAGTCAAAATTAAGTAGTGATATATTGCCCTTTATTCATGCAAAATCAAATCACGGAGTTGTAAAGATAAAGGCTTTATGTTATAGGCTTGATAATTTAAAATTATAAGCACCAGAGGTGTAAAACTTAGATATTAGAGTTTATGAGATAGGGTCAAAGCTCAGGAAGTTTCTGTTTTTGTGTTATGGGTTTTTCTTTTTCTTTATATTGCGACTGTGTGAGGTCCATGTTGATGTCTTAGTGGTAAGGGGATTTATAGGGAGTTGGGGGAGGGTGGAGGGTGGGTAAGGAGGGTGGGTAAGGTGTGGATGGCCGAGATATGAATGTAGTATTTATGGTGGATGTATGATGATGTTATATGTGATGTTCTATGTTTTATTGTCCATAATATCTCTTTTTAAAAAACTAATAAAATTTATATATATATAAAAAAAGCCCATGAGATTTGATTTCAATCTGGTAATTTTAATTCAAATGCTCATGGCATGCAGGTACTTAGCAGGAAAACTGTCACTTATAAACGCAACGAACTACAGCTCCCATGTTCCCTAGCATTTATTTCTGCAGTGTGTTTTGGACCTTGCTTTTTAAAAAATATTCCAGATTTAAATGCTGCTTTAAAAATTATTTCCATCTCCCAGCTATGAGATGGTTGGGGGAAAATGAGAAAGCGTTGGGGGGAAGGACCAGCAATATATTGGGTGATGCATTGTGGGATATGTACAATCTGTAGCCAAGGAAGTTGACCGACATGTCACACACTCTCAGCCTCAGAGGATGGTAATGGCAACCTCCATTTGAAGAAACATGCCAAGATAACCCCATGATAAGGTTGCCTTAGGGTCGCCATAAGTCGGAAAAGACTTGAAGACACACAAGAACAACATAAAAGTCTGCAATTGTTTCATAGGTAGTATGTGGGAATAGGAGCCAGCATGGTGTAGTGGTTTGAGTGTTGGACTACCACTCTGGAGACCTGGATTTGATTCCCCACTCTGTCATGAAATCCACTGGATGAACTTGGACAAGTCACACACTCTCAGCCTCGGGCAAAGCAATGGCAAACGCTTTCTGAACAAACTTTGCCAAGGGTTTGCCTTTGAGTTGCCAGAAGTTAGAAATGACTTGAAGACACACAACAGCCACCACAACAATAGCATTTTTGGAAGTCACACTCTCTCAGCCTTGGGGAAAGCAAATGGCAAATGCTTTCTCAACAAACCTTGCCAAGGAAACCCAGGATAGGTTTGCCTTTGTGTTGCCAGAAGTTAGAAACGACTGGAAGGCACACAACAGCCACCCCAACAATAGCATTTTTGGAAGTCACACTCTCTCAGCTTCTGGGGAAAACGAATGGCAAATGCTTTCTGAACAAACCAGCCAAGGAAACCCAGGATAGGTTTGCCTTTGAGTTGCCAGAAGTTAGAAATGACTGGAAGACACACAACAGCCACCACCACAACCGCATTTTTGGAAGTCACACTCTCTCAGCCTTGGGAAAAGCAATGACAAATGCTTTCTGAACAAACCTTGCTGCCCTACAAGGGGGCTTCCCTGCCCCTCTTCACCTCCTCCTGCTCCTTCTCCCATCGGGGGGATTCTTCTGAAGGGAAGGGAGGGAGGGAGGAACGGAGGAAAGAAAGAAGGGAGGAAGGAAGGGAAGGAAGGAAGGGGGAAAAGAAGGGAGGGAAGGAAGCTGAGGCCTTCCCCTGAGGCTGAGATTGTGTGACTTGGCCAAGCCCACCCAGTGGGTTTTTACAGAGCAAAGGAGGGCAGCCCAGCCCAGCCCAGCCCAGCCCAGCGAGGAAGGGAGAAACACCTCACCTCGTCCTGCTTACTCCTCCTCCTCTTCTCGGAGGCCATGCCAGCAATGCCTCCGCCTCCTGCTCCTCCCTGATTTTCCTGAGGGTGTGGCCCAGCCTGGTGAGTTGAGAGGGAGGAGGAGAAAGACAAAATGGCCACTGGGTGAGCAGAATTCTTTCTCTTACTGGCGTATAAGATGACCCTCGACTTTTGGGAGGCTTTTCTGGGGTTAAAAAGTCGTCTTATACGCCTGAAAATACGGTATTTGTCATACTATTGAATTAGCACAATGGGAATAAACCTGGGAAGAAAGATTGAAATATATGAGAAGGCAAAGTCTATGGGAAAACTATTATAAAATGTTATTTAGGTAGTATTTATCACCAGATAAATTGGCAAAATATTATAATATTAAAAATATATGCTGGAAATGTCAAAAATATAAAGGTACATTTTTTCATAGCTGGTGGACCTGTAAAAGTGTTAGGAAATGTTGGCTGGAAATACATGAAACAATATGTAAAATTGTGGACATAAAATTTAAATGTAAACCAGAAATATATCTGTTAAATATATTAGATGAAAATATTGAAAATAAATATGGGAGAATAATGTTTTATTTGATTACTGCAGTGAGAATAGTACTAGTCAGATATTGGAAGGAAGAAAAAATCCCTGAATTAGAAGACTGGATCAACAAAATATATGAGCTGACTGAAATCTATTGTCCAATGGAAACATGGAAAAATTCAAAATGACTGGGAAAAAGTAATAGCCTTCCTGAAACAAGAAAAGGACTATTAACAACAGAAGGATTTCTAGAATAACAAAGAAAGACAAAGAAAGAGGAAAGGGAAAAGGAAAGAAAGGGGGAAAGGAAAGAAAAGAAGAAGAAAGAAGAAAGAGAAATCTTGTTGGTTTCTTTATTGTTATTATTATTATTATTATTATTATTATTATTATTAATTTTAAAATAATAAAAATAAATCATAAGTTCTACAATATATTATCCAAACCTAATGTACATGTATATTTTAACAATCTTCTATTTGAGCCTATACATTGAGTATACTAAATCTAACTAATTTAAAACCAGAGAACTTATGGTATTTGTAACTTCCAGATGATGCTTGCTGGTCAATGGGAAAAGAAAATTTTGTTAATATTATAGTACCCACTAAGTCCAATATTCAAAATAATTATAAACATAACAAATGAAATTGCTGATTTTAAAATAATAATTATAAAGAAAAAACTTTCAGCTTTTAATTAACCTGTTCACTTTCCACATATCATGTTAGTTTTGCTCTTAATTGAGTGTCTCTATTTGTACTCTTGCTTCTTGTAATATTTATGCTGATGCTACCCCTCATTGTTTTCCCCAAATATTCTCTATTAAAGACCATTCCTTTTTGACTTTGCTTACTTGTTTGTTGTTAATTAAATGTGATAGGATATCATGCTCTCTCATATCTGCGATTTTTGTTTTCCATTCCGTTATTGTTGGGACTTCTTGTTTCCATTTTTTTGCTATTACCATCCTAGCAGCTGTAACCAAGTATAACATTTATTCTCCACTTTTTTTTATTCCAAAATTTATTCTCAACGTTTTTTTCCAATACTGAAGTTATATTAAGCAGATATAATTCTGGCACAAATGGAAATTGTATATTTAGTTTTTCTTGGATAACTATATGTATTTTAGTACAGAATTTTTTGATATGTGGGCATGACCACCACATGTGAAATAAGGAACCAGCTTCTTTACAGCCTTTCCAGTATCTTTCTTTACTGATTCTTTGAATTCTTTTTAATTTGACTGGTGTTAGGTACCATCTGTTGGTTATTTTTATATAATTTTCTTTGAGGTATTGTGATGCTGTAAAGCGTTATGTTTTCTTTCTTGCTGTTGGTTTCTTGTTGGTTTCATTATAATCTCCCTAAATAGATGCATCAAACTAAAGAGATTTTTACTTTGTATTATGAATTTTGTTATGAATTAACTGAGAAAAGTCGGTTAAAGGTTAAAAATTGAACAGAAACAATGTAAACAGCAGAAACCTTGAACCCAAGTGATGTAGCTAAAAAAGACATTGTTTATGTGGTGTAGTAGCATACATTTTCTATTATTTGACTAAATAAGGAAAAGAGGGGCTACAAAAAATTTTTATGGAAATGATCTCACTTACAAGATAGGAAGGTCAATTTTGGTTAAATGTGAGATTTGGTGTGAGATAAATGTTTTATGTTTTATATATGTTTGTTTTAGGAAAAGGAATGTGCAATAAAAGACAATAAGGTATAATTTCTGGATCACTTTAGAGAATAAGATGCAAAAGGGAGAGACCCTGACCCAGGAAGAAATAACCAACAGAAAGATAATTGTTATGTGTTTGTAATTTATGTATTTATTTGTAGCAATTGATGTATGTACTTTGTGGCTGTTATGTCTTTAATAAACTCAAAAATTAAAAAAAACACAGTTTGGTCAAGATCATACAGTAAGTTCCACACAGATGGGGAATTTTAAAGTGAAAGGTTCCCCATCTCCAAATCCAGCATACTAGCTACTGCTCTGTAATAGTTCTCATTAGTTCTTTCAAGTCTTGATTACTTCAATAATCATTTCAGACATCTGTACAATCCTGGTGGCCAAAGGTGTGATTGAAAATGTAAGATATGGGGTAAAAGGGAGAACTGAATGCTACCATTTGGATTTGTCTTCATCCCTGAATCAATGTCCCCAATAAATGTTTTTCTCTTGATGGAGCTCAAAGCGTGAATGCAGGTCCTCTTGGATCAAAATGGAAATGAAGTTGCTTCAAAAAAGTAAGCACAGCTGAAAAGAACTTGACTTTTTCCTCCCATCTGCTCAGTCAGTGGCAGCTCAGGGATTGTGTGCCTTCATGTCTCCTGTTGACATATGGCAACACATGAATTTCATAGGGTTTTCTTAGACAAGGAATACTCAGAGGTGCCTTTGCCAGTTTCTTCCTCTGAAATATAACATACAGCATACAGCAGCTGGAATCTGATAGTAGTATCGCTTGAAGTACTACTTGGGACTGCCCCCTGGTTAGCTTCCATGATCTGACAGGATCTGGCACATAAGGTCTGATTGATGATCTGGTGTCATAGCTTACCTTGAAATGGTAGAAGGAGATACTTCTCCCCTATTCATTGTATGATTCAGATGTAAGTTTTACATCCTTTCCCAAATCAACACTAAGGTGGTGTCTAAATGGGCCAGAATACTCCAGGAACAGCTCCAAGTATTCTGACCCCATAGGTGCCCTGATGTTCTCTGTTACCTGGGGCACTCCAGAATGATGGTGGGAAGTTGTTCACATTGTCTGCCACCAATGCCCAGCATCAATCACATGGCTGGGCTCCTCATTCTGACCTGAGAAGGAGTAACTTGCTGCAATGGCTGCCACACTGGCAGCACAGCAGGATGGGTTATAAACAGCTGCACAGTGTAGCAACAGAGGGCTCTGGAAGAATGGAGCAAAAGATGACTTTTAAAAAACCAGTGTATTTTGGTGGAGGGCATGTGGTGGTTCAGTGCTGAACTGGCCAGACATCATCTGGACAGTTTGCATCAGAACTAGGGACTGTGCCCTGTGTCATCCGGACTTCTCTCTGTGAGGATGGAGTGTGTGGGGAGTATTTTGCCGTATGGACATAGCCTTGATAATGTTTATTTTTTAGGCTCAACTTCTGCTGTCATATGTAATGGTTCCATAAAGCACTTGTAGATTCCCAAGCTCTGGTGAGTTTGTAGATTCTCAAGTGGAACAATTTAGGAGTTTCAAAGAACTTGAAACAATGTTGATAAAATGAAATGTCTATCTCTGTGTATATGTCTGACACATTCCTATATGTGCCAAAACCACTAATACTGGAGTTGTAATTTACTTCTGACCAGTTATGGTTAATACTGTTGGGAATCAAACACTGGCAAAGACACATTCAAAATGATAGAATTGTGACCTTGATTTTCCACTGAATTTCACCAAAAGTTGGTCAACATTGTTCAGTCTACGTAATACAATTTTCTTTTCTTTCTCTGGTTTCTAAAGCCAAAACCAAAAAGATTCTCCCCCCATCCCTCATAATCCTTATTGGAAAAGTTTGTTAGCATTTAGAGTTGACATGCTATTTTTTTAAAAAGCTGCTGACATCAAAAGTAAACGTTAAGCTCAATACTACATTCTTTGTATATAGTAACAAAAGCTCCAGTATATCCTTTGATCAGTTAAGCTCACCTGTAGGAAATACAACTTCTTCCCCCTCCTGCACAAAAAAAATAAAGCAATGCTTTTTTCCCCTCTAAGTATATACATTCTTGAAAGGCTTATAAGTCATTAACACCTTTGAGGAATGTTTTCTCCTGCCTTTGCCTGTTAGTGCAGAAGTTGAGTACTTTCCCAGGTGAGACAGTTGGCAGAAGAGGCAAGAAGGAATGGAAAGGAGATAGGCTGCAAAATCATACAGGGACTGGAAGGAATGTACAAGTTATTTGCTTTGGGAAGTTTCACTCCCTCTCCCACTTTAAAAAAAAAGTTTTAGTTGTACTACTAATGTCTGTGCTGGGGGTAGGCATGGGCTACAGACTGCATGCAACCCCTAGGACCATTTTTGTTGGCTGCAGGGATCTCTATCTCACAAATTCATAAATACTGTCCCCCACAACCTAGGAGGTATCTGTAGACAAAAAGCTGGAAATCTACAGATGCCTCCTAGGTTGTGGTGGACAGTATTTCGATACAACCACTAGGCTATTTTAGATATTCTGTAGATATTAACTGTGAAAATTCAATAGATAGCTTTCCACTATAATGGCAATCTCCAGTGAGAGGTAAAGAAGGAAGCCATTTCCAAATTTAACAATACACACACAAATACAAACCTCAGAACATACCTGGGGGGGGGGGTCAGTTCTGGTTACTTTGATTCTCTTCTCTTCAAAGGAATTTTGATTTGTCCCCAAAATATAGCTGAAAATGCCCAGCCAATGTCAAAGTGGAGTGGCTAAGAAATTAGTTTTTTAAGAGAGAGAGAGAGAGATATCACTTCATACCATCAGCATCTTCATGTAATCCCAGGAGACTCTTAAACAGGGGTAGGCAACCTTTCCCCTTTAAGGGCCGAGGGACTTCAGCTCCCAGAATCCCAGGAGCTATTGGCCAACATGGGACTATTGGCCAACATGGCTGAGGCTTCTGGGAGCTGAAGTCCCTCGGCCCTTAAAGGGGAAAGGTTGCCTACCCCTGCTCTTAAATGTTTCCTCAAGAAATCACATGGATGCTGGTGATCATCTGAATTATATCTAATGGCTTAAAGTTCTCAGTTCATAATAGTGCAATAGATGGGATTACTGTTGACACTGATCTCTAGAATTAAGATAATCAGTAGTAGAAAAGGAGTCAAATCCATAAATATAGATTAAACTTGTGGTATTTCATTTGACTGAGCACACAATTATGGGCATGGGTAATTACAATGACATATTAAAAGCAAATTTATGTTTTTTTCTTATTTTATTTTTTATTGATTTTATATATATACATTATATACATTCCTTGATCATGAGCATATACTCAATCTATACAAAATATTAACAAATAAAAACTTCCATAGTTCTTCCAAAGTAAGTCTGCTACCTCATTCATTAAACAATTCTCAAATTAACACATTTTAATATTTAAACACATTTGTATTAATATCTATATTCATCTTAATTCCACTTTAATGCATTTTCTAATTCCTCAGAGTCTTTATTATTCAGAATTCTAGTCAATCGATCCATCTCTTTCATTTCTATCACTTTTAAAATCCATTCATCATTGGTTGGTATTTCTTCTTTTTTCCATTTGTGTGCTAATTGTAGTCTTGCCACCGATACCATATATAAAATAGGTCTCCAATACCTTCTTTCTATTATTGGATCTATTTTATTTATCACATTCAATAGGTAAAATTCAGGTTGCAATTCAAATTTAGTGTTAAAAATATTTTGCATTATCTTATGTATTTTTCCCCAGATTTTTTTTTACTTTGGGACATCACCACCACACATGCATCCATGTTCCCACATTTTGTTTAGATTTCCAACATAAATTTGTATTTCTATTATTTATTTTTGCTATTCTTGCTGGACTCAGATACCATCTATGTTCCATCTTCCAATAATTTTATCTTAAGTCTTGTGCTTTTGTAAATTTACTTGTTTTTTTCCTTTCCCTTTCCCAACATTCCAGATTGATTGTTCTTCCCAAGTCGTTAGCCCATTTTATCATATTTTCCTATATTATTTCAGATTCTTGTTTTCTTTCCATTAACAATTTATAAAATTTGCTTACTCTTCTATTTCTACTATTTTCTTGAAATACTTTATCCAAATTCATCATTTCTTTTTCAATCCCCTGTTGTTTTACATCTAATTTGAATCTTTCTAATAATTGAGAATGTAATAACCAATGCATTTTTGGATCCAATTGCTTCAATTCATCTAATGTTTTTAGTTTCCATCCTTCATTTTGCTCCTTCTTTAATATGTCCTTATATTTTAGCCATTTTTAAACTGCTGTCCATCGACCATAAAATGCCTCATGTGGCAAAATCCACAGTGGTATTTTTTTATATGTATCTTTTTTAATCTCCAGCCAAGTCTTTAAAAGGGATCTTCTAATTATATGGTGGTTAAAGTCATTGTGTATTTTTGCCTTGTCATATCCTAAATAGCCATGCCAACCAAATCTGTTATTAAAACCTTCTATTTTCAAGCTTCCCTTATTTTCCATTTTTATCCAATCCGTTATCCAAATCTAGTACATTTGCTTTATGATATACTTCTAAATCCCGAAGGTTTTTGCCTCCATCTTCTTTCCTTCTAGTTAGCATTTTCCAACATACTCTTGGCCTTTTATTGTTCCAAATAAAATCTCTAATATCATTATTCCATTCTTTAAACACTTTTTTGTTATGAATTATCGGTATGCACTGAAAGAGAAAATTCATTTTTTGCAAGATCATCATTTTAATAGTCTCAATTTTTCCCGTCAATGAGAGATTTAATTTATTCCACCTTATTAAATCTTTTAAAATCTCTTTCCACTTTACTTTGTAATTATTTTCAAAAAGGTCTGTATTTCTTTTGGAGATCCATATTCCTAAGTACTTCACTTTATTTTGTATGTTACATCCAGTTATTTCTTGTAATTCCTTTTCTTCTTCTCTGTCCATGTTTTTAGTAATTATAACTGATTTCTCCAAATTTATTTTAAATCCAGAAACCTGAACATAATCTTTCAGTATTTGGAAGAAATCTCTTATTTGATGTATGGGGTCTTCTAATATTATCACCAAGTCATCCACAAAAGCCCGTAATTTATATTCTTTGCTTTGAATTTTTAACCCTTGGACCTTCTTATTTTCTCTTATTTGTTTTAGAAGGATTTCCAAAATTGTAATAAAAAGAAGAGGAGATATTGGACACCCTTGTTGTGTTCCTTTTGTTATTTCTATTTTTCCTATATTTGATCCATTTAGTACCAAGTTTGCTGTCTGGTCCTTATATATCTGTTTTATCCAATTACAGATTTTTTTCTCCCATTTTCATTTTTTTTCTAAAATAGCAATCATAAATGACCAATCCACATTATCAAATGCTTTTTAAGCATCAAAAAATAATAAAGCCAACTTTTTTTCATTGTTTTTTTCATAATATTCTATTGTGCTTATGATCATTCTTGTATTATCTTTTAATTGTCATGATGGGAGAAAACCTGCTTGTTCTTCTTGTATAACATCTATTAAAATTTGTTTTAATCTTTCAGCTAATGTTAGCGTAAATATTTTGTAATCAGTATTTAATAGTGATATCGGTCTGTAATTTATCTCTTTTTCATCCTTTCCTTCTTTCAGTATAAAAATAATATTAGCATTTTTCCAAGTTTCTGGTAAACCATCTCTGTTTATGTGAGTTAAAGTCTCTAATAAGGGTCCTTTAAGTTCTTTCATAAAAGTCTTATAGTAAGTTGCTGTATATCGATCTGGGCCCGGAGCTTTATCCTGCTTTAATTTATTAATTGCTTGCTTCAATTCTTCTTCTGTAAAGTCTTTATTTAATATCTGTTGTTTGTCATCTGACAATTCATACAGTTCTTGATTTTCCATATATTTTAGTAAAATATCCGAGTTTAACTCTTCTTTCTTGTATAAACTTGTAAAAAAGTTTTTAAAAGCTCTTTGTATGTCTTGTTGTGCATAAATCATTGTGTCTCCTTCTTTCAAACTTGTTACTAATCTTTTTTCTTTTTTCTTTCTTAGTCTATATGCCAACCATTTTCCTGTTTTGTTGGCATTTTCAAATTGTCTCTGTTTTATAAATTTGATCTTTTTGGCTATTTCAATTGTAAGTAGATTATTCAATTGAGATCTTAGCCATTTTAATTTCTTACCTTTACAATCATTTGTTGGGTCTTTTAATAACTCTGTTTCTGTGATTTTAATCTCCTTTTCTATTTTCCTCATTTCTTTTTCTCTTTGTCTTTTAACTTCTGAACCTCTTTGTATTAAAGTTCCTCTTATTACCACCTTACTTGCGTCCCATACTATTTTTGGTTTAGTAAATTTATGTTTTTAGATATCTAGATCTAAATGCTAAAGTCATGTATGGAATATGGAAGTAAGGCATACAGCTTCAATGCCATGTCTGCAGATTAATTATGGAATCTTTGGCAGCCCTAATAACACACCCATTGGTTTTGTTGTCTTTGAGAACATAACATTGACATAATATTCACCCTTTTATGTGTTATTTTTAAGATGTAGGATTTCAGAACTGATGCTAAGAACTCCAATGCATGGTGGGAATTTAGGATTAAATTTACACAATAAACTTTATTTGCCACTTTACTTGCTAAAGACAATTTAACATGGACATTTTTATATTAAACCACTCTACATGATAGGTCAACATATATTGGAAAAATTGTATTTCTATTTGTTACTTTCCATTGTTTTGTTTAACTGTTATTGAATAATAACTTCATTGCTATTGGTGTATGTCTGTAGCCTTTTATGCATTCTTGGTCGTATATGTTCCATTATCATTTTTGAAAAAAATGATAATAGTGGAACACAGGGAGTCTCCAAACATAGAGTGATCGTATTTTGGAAGCTATGGGTTATCCTGTTTCCCCAGTGCATGACCAACATGTACCATTGAGTGTGCTGTGGAAAACAAACTGGTGGGATACCAGTGCATTTAGAGTATAAAAGGAGCTACACTTGTATCTCCATAGGTATTTAAAAACCCCAAATAAAGAGTACAACATAAATCTATGTTCGTTCTTTTTAAAACATACTTGTTGCTACACACAAATGCAACTGAAATCAAGGGCAGATTTTCCCTTCAGAGGTTCTCCAATGAGCAAGGCCACAGGGGTGAAGTCTACTGTTGTTCCTACATCAAGAGAACTGTACTTTTAATCACAATGTCTTCTGAGGGTCAGGCCATTTCTTAACATTTCAGTATCATCATTTGTGACATTTATGCTAATATGCCAACTGCTCCCAATTAACTTAATTTTTAACTTCAGTGAAAGAATGTTTAAGCATCATTCAAAAACTGAAGATCTTAATTAACAAGTTTTATTCCTCAGCATAACTTTTCACTCCTAAATCAGATAAGAAATAGTCACTTGCTCTCTCTTGGTACATCCATTCACATTTTGATGTTTAATGTTACACAGCCCTCCATACAAAGCTCATAATTACCTTTTATATGTCATTGTTGATAGTGTCCTTGACAGAATGTTCACTGAGGAGAGAGCATTTGTAAGGCAACAAAGACATATTCTCTTCTTCCTATTCATCTTCTACAAAGAACAGAACCTCTCCCCTCTGGAGTTCTGCTTCTTTCCAGGAAAAGTGGTTGGGGGTCACTAAAAAGAGTGGTACTAAAACATTAATATATCCATATACTATCCCCTCTCCCTCTCTCTTTCTCATTCTCTCTCTCTCACACACACACACACACACAACATGCAAGCACATGTATGTTTAAACACTCATGTCCACACCTAACACACCACATATACCATTATCTCCTTCCTCTCCCACACCTCAACATTGTTCCCAAGTGCAGTGCTTACCATTTCTTCATAGGGATAGATATCAACCATTCACTTTTCTATGAGAAAGAAAAGGGACAATGCTGAAAAATGTCAAGGTGGGGATCTAAATTAGTTCTCTGGCTCTCACTAGTTTGTGTCTGGATTGATGATCTACGGCCCATTCCCATCAAACAATTATAGCACTATATTCCACGTTAACTACCATGACAACATCTCATGGAATCCTATGATTGGCAGTTGTGGGAGAGGCATTAAAGTTCTCAGACATGGAGCTGCTCCAGTGCCTCTACCAAACTACAATCCCTATAATTCCATAGGATGCACCCATGACAGTTTAAGTGGAATCATAATACTGTATAGCAGGGATAGGCAACCTTTCCCCTTTAAGGGCTGAGGAACTCCAGCTCCCAGAATCCCAGGAGCTATTGGCCAACATGTGACTGTTGGCCAACATGGCTGAGGCTTCTGGGAGCTGAAGTCCCTCAGCCCTTAAAGGGGACAGGTTGCCTATCCCTGCTATATAGTTAGCCCTTTGTAATTGTTGCATTCCACACACACACACACACATCATTGATGCCCAAAAACGTGGGACCTGAAGTCCCATTGGTTTTAATGGTGGCATGGCAAGTGAGTGCTGCCGTTGGGGACAATGGTGCAGGGCCATCCACGGATGGTCAAATCCATGGATGTCAAGCCCTTGGTAATTGCATTGTAAGAATAGGCCTCAGTTGGCCACTTTCTAACTGTGTCTCATGTTGCATTTGTTAAGGAAAAAGCAACATGGGATATACAGTAATAGAAATAAAAATATGTATGTGAATGTCAAAGTGACTAAGCAGGAGCAATCAGGAAGATACACAGGTGAAAAAGATAATATAATTAAGAAGCCTTGAGAGCCAAGGACAAAGTTATAGAAGGTATATTGAGAACACCTGTGATAGATTGCAAACACCTGAGACTCATTAAGTGGTCAAGGTAAAGTGATGAAACACTTGGGTTGGTCTTAGGTATGGGATGATCTATGTGGACCAATCAAGATGTATGTACACACCCACTGGGTGGAAACTGACTGGTGGGTGGTGTCTAACAATGGCTATAAATTGCAATGTATGCTAATGTACATTGTGGTGTAGTGTGGAGTGGTGTAGTTTTGGAGATATTGTGAAGTGTAGAGATTGTGATTTGTAGGGCATATAGTATTTATGTATATAGTAGAATAAAGTAGATCTTTTATATAAGACTACTGAGTTGTCTGGTGTCTTGAGGGAAGATACAAGAGCCAGAAGAATCCTGGAGAAGTTTGGAGACATCTCAGGAAGAAGAGTGAGAAGGCTTGGAGAGTTTGTCAGGGTCTTCAGCCTATTCTCTGAAACTCTGCTGCTTGGGAAAGAAGCATCAACCACTGATCAAAGCTGGTCAGCTCTGCTGCATAACAAGGTGGTGAGTTAGAGCCAGAGGTGAAGAGCTACAACTCCCATCATCCCTGACAGCATTTTGTTTAATCACACTAAAGGAGTCACCCCCAACTCAATGTCATCCAGGATCTTAGGATTGCAGCACCCATTAGACGAGGGGTAGGCAACCTTTCCCCTTTAAGGGCCGAGGGACTTCAGCTCCCAGAAGCCTCAGCCATGTTGACCAATAGCTCCTGGGATTCTGGGAGCTGAAGTCCCTTGGCCCTTAAAGGGGAAAGGTTGCCTACCCCTGCATTAGACTTATCCATCCTGGCCAATGGGTATAAATGATAGGAGCTACAGTTCAAAACACTTGGGCCAGAATCCTATAGGAATCCATAAATAGCAACATTATATTCCAAGATCACACAGTACAAACAAAAGAAGGGATGTATATTGGGGGGAAAGTGGATTTATTTTATTTTATTTGCTTGTTAATTGGTTAGTTGAATAATGGCATACAAAATATACTGGCTCTGAACAGCTTCTTCTTCCAGTGCCTTACCTCCTTCATAACTTCTGGCACCTGTAGCCTTTCTTCCTCCTCCTGTTGCCACCATCTACAGCAGGGATAGGCAACCTTTCCCCTTTAAGGGCCGAGGGACTTCAGCTCCCAGAAGCCTCAGCCATGTTGGCCAATAGTCCCATGTTGGCCAATAGCTCCTGGGATTCTGGGAGCTGAAGTCTCTCGGCCCTTAAAGGGGAAACGTTGCCTACCCCTGATCTACAGGATTAAAGCCCTGGAGTTTAAAAGGGGTAGGGAAGACTGCTCTGGAATATGAGAGAATGCAGGGTTGATATTTCTTACAAAACATTTTTAAAGTACCAAGTGCTTTACCATTTGCATTTTGTATTTTTTTCATGCTTACTCTAGTAAAGGTATTCCCCTTTGACAAGATTGTCAAGTCGTATCCGACCATAGGGGGCGGTGCTCATCCCTGTTACTAAACCGAAGAGCCAGTGTTGTCAGAGAGTACTCTGTGATCATATGGCCAGCATGACTGCACAGAACGCTGTTTACCTTCCCACTGAAGTGATACCTATTTATCTACTTGCATTTGCAGTCATTATTGTTCCCCTTTCATAACTGAAGTTGGGAATGATGGCATGTCCAAAGACACATAAAGAGAATATTGCTAACTATTGCTTCCCAGATGATGGTTAGTTCAATCCTTTTTGCTCTTCGTCTTGTAGTCTATGCCATAAGGTGCTGTTCATTTTAAAAAGTCAGTCAAATATACAATCACTGTATTAATCATCTATAATACCAGACAGTAACAGTCTAAATGACTCCATGCAATCCTCTTTGAAATGGCTCTCATTATTATATTCTCTTGCATGGTTTACTTTTTGTACATCTTAGTGAAATGTAATAGAACAGATCTCAGCCAAACTTATAAACTCCCAGCTTGCTTAATACCTTTGTGGAACATTAATCTTTTAACCCCTTGAGGCACATTGAACATCAATTATACCATCTTGTAGCCCAGGGTTGAGATATGTGAGCTGGAACTGAAGAGAGGTTACAATTGAGGCATCTCAAACAAAGATCATGATCCATCAATCTTCTTCTGGGTGTGTGGGGGCAAGACAACATCAGAAGGCTATCCATGGGTAATATGGTCTTGACTTTGAGTGCCGCTACAACCAGCTCTGACTTGTCACATGAGCCAGAGCTCGCAAATTATGCTTGACCCTCTTGACCCACAAAAATGTGCTGTTAAAGAACAGAACCTATTAAACAACCCTGTGAAGTCTTCACGCACAAAGCTCAGTAACAATTCATGCCATAGCCCCACAATCAGGTTTTTTTTTAAAGTTATTCATGCATCCAGATTTGTGGCTGGCTGAAAGATGTAATAACCCACCTCATACAAATCATCAGTGGGAAAGGGAGAGGTCAACAAAATAATTCCCCATTTACATTTCCCCTTGGTGGAGTCTGGTGGAGCCTTGCAGTTGATTTATACATCCTTATTTTTAAGGAAGAGCCAGTATGCTGTAGTGCAGGGGTAGGCAACCTTTCCCCTTTAAGGGCTGAGGGACTTCAACTCCCAGAATCCCAGGAGCTATTTGCCAGCATGAAACAATTGGCCAGCATGGCTGAGGCTTCTGGGAACTGAAGTCCCTTGGCCCTTAAAGGGGAAAGGTTGCCTACCCCTGGTGTAGTGGTTTGAACTTAGACTAAGGGCCTTTGCAGACTGCTAGAAATAGTGCAAATTGAGTCCACTTCAACTGCCCTGGCTCAGTGCTAGGGGATCATGGGAACTGTATTTTTTCTGAGGCATTGAGCCTTCTCTGTCAGAGAGCTCCGGTGCCACAATAAACTACAGTTCCCATGATTCCCTAGCACTGAGTCAGAGCAGTTAAAGTGGACTCAATTTGCACTATTTCTGGCAGTCTGCAAATGCCCTATGACTCTGGAAATCATAATGGTTTGAATCCCTGAAAACCCACAGGCTGATGTTGGAAAAGTTTCACTGTCATGGTCTCAGAGGAAGTCAAAGGCTTCTGAACAAATATTGGGCCTTTGCAGACTGCTAGAAATAGTGCAAATTGAGTCAATTTTAACTGCCCTGACTCAGTGCTAGAGAATCATGGGAATTGTATTTTTTTCTGAGACATTGGGCCTCGGCAGACGACTAATTGGGTCGTCTCCGAGGCAAGGAAGAGGAGGGGCAGCCGCACGAGCGGCGCCCCTTCCTCCTCCTGAGGTTGCCCTTGGAGCAGCTGGCCCTCCGCACGGCCGGCACTCCCAGGGCAACCTCCTGCCGCAGCGTCCGCACACGCTGCGGCGGATAAGTCAGTGAAAGTGTGCCCTACGCTTTTGGGGCGCACTTTCACTGACATCTGAAAGGAGTGCTGATTTAGCGCTCCTTTCAGGGGTGCCGACGGTGCGCCGCGGTGCTGATGCCGTGCTCCCGTGGCGCACCATCCCGCGGCATCCCCGAGGCCCTCGTCTGCTTCCCCCCACACTGCCCTGGCTCAGTGCTAGGGAATCATGGGAATTGTATTTTTTCTGAGACATTGAGCCTTCTCTGTCAGAGAGCTCTGGTGCCACAATAAATTACAGTTCCCATAATTCCCTAGCACTGAACCAGGGCAGTGCCTCAATTTAAAGTGGACTCAATTTGCACTATTTCTGGCAGTCTGCAAAGACCCTTAGAGAAATATCATGGAGGTTAAATGAGAATTTGTTAAATGATAATAAGATTTACCAAGAGTCAACTGTTTGCCTACAAAATTACTTTAAAGAAAATTTGGATAAGGACAACGATATATGTGTCATATGGGAAGCTGCGAAGGCGGTACTGCGTGTTTTGTTGTTGTTTTTTGCAAAAAAATTCTCACCTCACAAAATTGAAAAGACAGAAATTAAATGAATTACAAGAGAATCTAAAACTAAAGGAGAAATGTCTTAAATATTGTCCTAAGAAAATACTTCTTGTTAGGGAAATTAAAGACCTACAACATCAGATTTCCTCACTGCTGATAGAGGAAAGACAGAAAGAACTAAAATTCATTAAACAAAAGTACTTTGAAGGAAGTAATAAGCCGAGTAAATGGCTAGCTTTTCAGCTAAGAAAGGAAAGAGCTAAAAGGCAAATAACATGTTTGCAAGATAGAGGGGGAAAATATAGGGAACAAGATCAGTTAAAAAGAATTGCATTTGACTTTTATGAAAAACTTTATAGCAAAAGAGAAGAGAACCAAATTGAAACAATTATAGACTATTTAAATAGCTGTAACCTCTCAACGTTTAATGCAAATTATAGGTAACATCTTAATAGGGAGGTCACCACACAGGAAGTCCTGGAAGCAATAAAAAGAATTAAATCTGGGAAGGCCGCAGGACCTGATGGCTTTCCTGCAGAATTTTATAAAAGATTCGCACTATTATTGGCAGGCCCTCTTGCTAGAGTTATGAACGAAATCCTAATAGGCATATACCCACTGACTTGGGCTCAAGCTAATATTGCCATCATTCCTAAAGATAATAAAGATCCTCAAGATATAAAAAATTATAGGCCTATCTCACTTCTGAATGTGGATTATAAAATTTTTGCCTCTATTCTTGCTGAAAGATTAAAAAGGATATTGACTGAGTGGATTGATAAGGATCAGTGTGGTTTTTTTGTCACATAGACGCATAAAGGACAATTTGAGAGTTGTACTTAACTTGATAGAAATACATGAGAAAAGTATAGTTAAGAAACTAGTCATGACTTTCATTGATTTTGAGAAGGCTTTCGACCAGGTTAGCTGGTTGTTCCTTTTGTCACTCCTGGAAAAAGTTGATGTTGGTGATAATTTCATCAACTGGGTTAAAGCAATTTATGACAAACAAGAACCATGGGTTCTCGTAAATGGAGAAAGAACAAAAAAAAAAAAAAATAGGGATTGAAAAAGGTACGAGACAAGGCTGCCCATTACCCCCTTTGTTTTTTGTTTTTTTTGATGGTAATTCAAGTGCTCAATAACAAAATAAGGGAAGAGAAGAGGATGGAAGGGTTCAAATGTAAGGGTCAGGAATTAAAATTACGAGCCTATGCCGATGATTTGTTAATTACAACAACAGACTCAGATGAAAGCATTAAACAACTATTGAAGGTGCTAGATGATTTTGCTTTAGTTTCAGGACTAAAAATGAATAAAAATAAGACATCTATATTAGCTCTGAATCTCCAGAACGATGAAGAAAAGAAATTGCTAGAACTAACAGGATTTGAAATTTGCAAGAAAGTTAAATACTTAGGGGTAACCTTGACTAACAAAAATGTTGATCTCTTTAAAAACAATTATGATCAGATTGCGAAAGAAATGATAAGAGATCTAAAGATCTGGAATCAATTGCAGCTCTCTTGGATGGGAAGAATTTCTGTTATTAAAATGAAAATTTTACCTAAATTTATGTTCCTGTTCCAAAATCTTCCTATCATTACCAATTTTAAGCCATTCAAAATTTGGTATAAGGAGATATCCAAATTTATTTGGGGTGGGAAAAGGCCTAGGGTAAGGCTAAAATCATTGCAAAATAAGACAGTTAATGGAGGACTAGCCTTGCCGAATTTGTTAGTATATTACTCTGCTTGTTGCCTCAAATGGATGATAGATTTGTTTTTGCTGACTAATGATAAGGCATTGGTTCTTGAAGGGATCGGGCTAAGATTTGGATGGCACGGTTACTTATGAGAAATATAAAATACATAGGGAGTTTGGTAACCACTTTGTGCGTAAATCGTTGATGAATATCTGGTTTAAATATAAAGCTAGGATTTGCCTTGATTTACCCAGGTGGGCATCTATACATGAGGCCTTTCATCGGCGGGAAGTGATTAAAAGCAGAAAGTGGGTAACATATGAAGAAAGGAATATTGGGGATCAGAGCTTTACTTTGAAGAAACATGAACAACTAATTGAAGAGGGATACTCCCTCGGTTGGTTACCTTATAGGCAACTTAGGGAAAGATACCTCTGTGATCAAAAATTGTTTGGCATAAGGAAAGAAAACAACAAACTTGATGAAATAATATTTTTTAGAAACCATCAAAAGATTGCTAAGCTATACGAACACCTGATGGGTTTTGAGTTAGAAGAGGAACTAATAACAAACTCTGGGCCTAAGCAGACTGCCAGAAATAGTGCACATTAAATTGAGGCACTGCCCTGGCTCAGTGCTAGGGAATCATGGGAACTGTAGTTTATTGTGGCACCAGAGCTCTCTGACAGAGAAGGCTCAATGTCTCAGAAAAAAATACAGTTCCCATGATTCGCTAGCATTGAGCCAGGGTAGTGCCTCAATTTAATGTGCACTATTTCTGGCAGTCTGCTTAGGCCTTCTATGATCAAATGGGCACAGGACCTTAAACAAGGCATTAGTCTGGAACAGTGGGAAAAAACTTGGACTGATAGAGTTAAATATACTGCTTGCTATGATTTAAGGGAAAACCATATTAAAATGCAATTTCGATGGCATCTTACGCCAGCAAAGATTGGGGAAATTTATAAAGGCACCTCGGACAAATGTTGGCGATGCAAAAAAAAACAAAAACAACAACAACTGGCACATATATTCATATGTGGTGGTATTGTAAAGAGACTAAAAAATATTGGGAAAAAATACATAATGTAGTAGAGAACATTTTGCAATCCAAACTATACTTATTAAGTATGTTTGATAACCAGGTTTTGGACCGCAAATATGGTAAACTTATTTTCTATATGACAACTAGTGCTAGAATAGTGCTATCTAGGATGTGGAAAATGAGAGGAATTCCACAGAAAGAGGAGTGGCTATATAAATTCAGAGAATTAGAACAGATGGATGCACTGACTAGCCTTTTGAGAGGATATAGTCGAGAGGAAAGCCAAAAGACTTGGGAACCATTATACGAATATTTGAATAGACAAAATAAAAAAAAGAGGAGGATTTAATTAAGTTAATGACACATTATAAGAATCTATGTTAATTTTTAACTTTAATATAACTGAGGTAAGCAATTAGTTTATTTATATGACTATATTTTTTGAGAATTGATTTCATAGTTTAATGGCATAATACAGGAAGGTGAGATATAAAATTTGTTAAGATCTTTGTCCTGGTTCAGGAAGTAGATTTTTAATATGTAAGGGAAATGGATTTTGACTAGGCGGATTATATGTTATATGTTTAAGTTAGGCGTCGTTTTCTGTTGTGCATCAATTTATGTTTGTTTGTATGTTTCTATTTATGTTTGTATAAATGTATGTACATGTATAATACTATGTTTTTAAATTAATAAAATTGAATAATAAAAAAAACTTTAACTGTGTATTTGGAAATACTATTTAGATCTAATCAGTTTAGAAATGATGTAGTCTGAATTGCTTTAACTGCCATAGCTCAGTGCTATGGAATTATGGGATTTGTAGTTTGTTCTGGCACCAGAGCACTCTGACAGAGAAAAATACATATCTCAGAAAACTACAAATCCCAGGTCCATAGCTTTGAGGCATGGCAGTTAAAGTGGTGTCAGAATGTATTGTTTCTGCAGTGCAGATTAGGTTTTAGTCATCCCAAGAAAAGAAATAAGTAAAATTACCAAAGAATACACCCAATGTAAGACTTTTAGGTCTGGACAATTTTCAGTCTCTCTCTCTCTCTCTCTCAATCTCTCTCTCTCTCTAATGCTAGAAATGTGAGGAGTGAAGAAAAAATTTATGGGGGGGGGGCGCAATGCCCTCATCCCCAATTCCTTAACTTCACCCCAGCCAAGATTTCCAAGGTAGGTTTATCTGAAATGTTGCTTGTTTAATGCATGGAGCCAACTAAACAGGCAGAGGGAAGCCTCCAAACAGAGGGTCTTAATATGTATATTTGATTGTGGCATTAGGAAGAACTTGTGTGGATACTATAGGTACTGAGGAACATTCAAGACTGTGCAAATGGAGTAAGCTCCAGTTGAACCAAAATGGAACCAGGCAAGTGATACTTAGGGGTGGCACAGACTTCCCCTCTGTGCTGGCTTCTGGGCAGCTTCAAAGTGCAGAGTTTAGATCCGCTCCTTTTTCAGCTGGCTTCAAGGTGGATGGGGGCTGCGATATGCATTTGCCTTAGCCCCAATCCATCTTCAGAAGGAGTGTTCGAGGCTAAGTGCCACATGATGGGGTGAGCTCCTGTCAGTTGTCCCAGCTTCTGCCAGCCTAGCAATTCAAAAGCATGTAAATACAAGTAGATAAATAGGTACCACTTTGGTAGGAAGGCCACATGACCACTGGAGTCATCTTCGGACAATGCTGGCTCTTTAGTTTAGTTGCGGAAATGAGGACCACCCCCTACAGTCAGCCATGACTAGTCATTCATGTCAAGGGGAAACCTTTACCTTGTTAGGCTGGTAACGCAGCGCATAAAGACCACGTAACGTGAAGCACCAGGATCCAGACTTCTCTGATGAAGCAGGCTGCTTGTCAGCTGGAGAAACTCCTCTCTCCTTCCAGATAGAGCACAGAGACTTCACAGACAAACGTCTCACGAATGAAGCTTTAATCTTTGTTGCTCTATATACAGATATGTACAGCATACACCAACGCAACTCCAACAATCCACAATCCACCATCTAACAACCCACAAGTGTGTCCAGAGGCTTGTGCCTTATATAGCCTGTGCTCCACATGGCTTTCTTGCCCTGCCTCTTCCTTCTGGACACCTGTCACTCACCTGAGTGACACTGCAGTTTTACAGCACTTTTGCAGCAGTTTCTGTGCTTTCCAGCACCAGGTGACTACCCCCATGATGTCATGTCCTGTTACATCAGCATGAGGCTGCATGATTCAGCTGTGGCCAAATGTGTGTCATCATGGCTGCTGCACTTTCCCACAATGTACATTTTCCTTTGGGACTCAATCTTAACATACCTTTACATGGCATACTTTTCCTTTGCCTCTGGCATTTCCCTCAGTCAGTGCTACAGTATACAGAGTGTGAGGATCCTACTTGAGATGTCCAAAGCCCTAGCAATGTTCTCCAGATCTCATGCTTTTGCCTCTCCATTGGTGCCTTGGGCTAGATATGCCCTAGGGCGAGATATGGTCTAACTGGCTCCAGAAGCTGCAGAGATTACAAAGTGTGTGTACATGTGTGCGTGAGCAGGCACAAGTGAATGCATGCATACATGCGTGCATGCACACATGGGTGCATGTCATCAAATCATACATCAACATATGGAAAGCCCATGAATCTCATAGGTTTTTGTTTTTGTTTTTGTTTTTTTGGCAAGGAGTCCTCAAAGGTGAAAGCTAGCCTACAGCACCTGGTATTCCCTGGCACTCTCCCATTCAAGTACTAACCATGGCTGACTGACCCTGTGTAGCTTGCAATATTGTTGAACTGCAGCTCCCAGCGTTCCTCAGCATTGGCTAAACCAGCTAGGGGCTTCTTGAACTTGCAGTCCAACAATAGCTGGAGAGCTATATGTTACAATAAAGTAACACGGTGGTCCAATGGTTGCTCAAAATGAGTCCCATTTGACTTTTTTTTTTTAAAAAAAAAAAAGGAAAAGCTGCATATTTAATAGGACACTAATGTGCCTCTCATTTGTATCCTCTGTTAATGTATTAGTATGCACTGAAGAGAGTGGGGGCAGGAAAGAGGGAGTGGAAGAGGGACAGAGAGAGAGAGAAAGAATTAGAACTTGGAAAAGTTTTGGACTACAGATCCCATAATCTCCCTCCTGGCTATAGAAGCTGTAGTCCAAACTGATCCCTGCTTGCCGTCTTCACTGGTTGTTGTTGTTGTTAACTGCCCTTGACTCATGGCTGTGGATGAGGCATCTCCAAGAGCTCCATCCTCAGCTTCTCTGTTCAGGTCCTGCAAGCTCAGGCTCATGTCCTCCCTGATTGAATCTAACCATCTAATATGTTGTCTTCTTCTCTTTCTATTGGCTTCCTCTTTTCCCATCATTATTCTATTTTCTAATGATTCATTTTTCCTCATAATGTGGCCAAAGTAAGACAGGGCCTCGGCAGACGGCTAATTGAGCCGTCTCCGAGACCTGGAAGAGGAGGAGCCACCGCACGAGCGGTGCTCCTTCCTCTTCCTGAGGTCGCCCTGGGAGCTGCCGGCCCTCCGCACGGTCGGCGCTTCCGGGGCAACCTCCCGCCGCAGCGACCGGACATGCTGCGGCGGAAAAGACAGGGAAAGTGCACCCTACGCGTTTAGGGGGCACTTTCCCTGTCTTGTAAAAGGAGCGGCAATTTGCTGCTCCTTTTAGGGTTGCCGCAGGAGCGCCGCGGTCCGGCTGCCGTGGTCCCGCAGCGTTCCGGACCAGGGCGTCCCTGACGCCCTGGTCTGCATCCCCCCCACAGTCTCAATTTAGTCATTTTGGCTTCCAGAGATAGTTCAGACTTAATGTGTTCTAGCACTCATTTGTTTGTCTTCTTGGCCATCCATGGTATTTTCCAGCACCACATCTCAAATGAGCTGATTTTCTTCCTATCAGTTTTTTTAAACTTCCAGCTCTCACATCTGTATATGGTGATGGGGAATAGATAGTTTTGACAATCTTCACATTAGTGTTTAAAGGTATGTCTTTACATTTTATGAACTTGTTCAATTCTTTCATAGCAGACCATCTCAATCCTAGGTCTAGTCCACACTGCAGAAATAATCCAGTTTGACACTGCTTTAACTGTCCTAGCTCAATGCCAGGGAATTCTGGGAACTGTAGTTTTGTGATACATTTAGCCTTCTCTATCAGAGAGCTCTGGTGCTACAATAAACTTCAATTCCCAGGATCCCCTAGCACTGAGACAGGGCAGCTAAAACAATGTCAAATTGAATTATTTCTGCAGTATGGATTTGACGTTAGTCTTCCTCTGATTTCTTCACTACAGTCTCCATACTGATCAATATTTGAACCAAAGTAGTGGGACTCCTTGACTATTTCAATTTTCTTGTTGTCTAGGATAAATTCTTGCAGATTTTCCATGATCATTTTTTGTTTGTTTTTTTAATGTTCAACCTTAATCCAACCTTGGCACTTTCCTCCTTGACCTTCAGTAATTGCTCTATGTTTTGTTTGTTTCTGCTAGTAGTATTGTGTCAGCTGCATGTCTTAGGTTGTTAATGGTTCTTCTTCCGATATTCACTCCTCCTGCTTCTGAGGCTGAGCCTGCTTTATGTATGATATTATCTGTATATAGGTTAATCTCAATGCTCTTGGCTTTGATGTTCTCAATGGTTCTTCACTGTATCCTCCTCAAACTATACCAAACTACTTTCACCCTGCCCTGTGTGACATTTTAAGTTTGACAAATTTGAATCCAGTCATTTGCAAAAGCAAAACACACAGACACAATTTCCTATGTTGCTTGCTAGACCTTTCCAATGTGAAGATGTACAGACTTTATTGCACCTCTTCTGTTTAACAGTGTGAAGATGTACAGACTTTATTGAATCTCTACTGTTTAACAGCACTGAAGTAATAAAGCAATAAAGCAACAAAACATCCAGAACATCAAATTTCAAATGAAAGCTCCCACCGTGATTGGAATGGGTGAGCTCTGCTCCATGTGAGGGATGAGACATTTTATTCATGCAGGAGAACAGTAAATATATTCCCTGCCCTTCTTCAGGCATGAGAAAAATTATGCAGTCATTTGCATCCCTAAGAAGCACCTGGAGTAAATACAAGATTCTATAGATTATCATTCAGCACCCTTTCACACTAAACAATTATAGCACTCTGATTCCATTTGAACTGTCATGGTTACATCCAATAGAAGCATGAGATTTTAGTTTTGGGAGGAGTATTTAGAATTCTATACCACAGAGTTCCTCTAGTCCCTCTCCAAATTGCAAACCCCATGATAGTTCGAGTAAGATCAAAGTGCTATAATTGTGCAATTCATTTCTTCCAATTTTTTGAAAGATATTATTTAGAGTCAATGGGGTCAAACCCACAGGAGAAAAAAATCAACTACATCATATAAATTTATGTATAGTACTCTTCAGAAATTTGCCCTGCCTATAGACATAAGATTCTAGAGTTCAGAGTTGTATTAGACATACAACTCTGAACTTCAGAAACAGCTATCAGAATTTTAATTTTTATAACTTCAAAAGGGGCATAGTTGTCAGAGACACAAAGTTGAGAGCCACACAATATCTGGTCTATAACTTTCATTGTAAATACCTGCTATTATGAGACCAGAATCAGTGGGGATCTTAGTAGCTCAATTAATTAGCCAGGATACATCCCAATTGAAATGGAGTGATCTAGGGACCGTAATCAGCAGAGGCAAGGATTATTCAAATGAATTGTAAATTTATTAGGGATTACACACACTAAGGGGGTAAGCAGACGGGTGGCCGTAGGCCGCCCCAGGAAGCTGCAGATTAGGGTCGAGGTAGCCGCACTCGTCGGCCCCAACTCGCAGCTTTTTTGGCCCTGGAAGGAGCGCTAAAATAGCGCTCCTTCCACAAGATGCTGAAGGTGTGCCGCAAGAGGCCTGGGGTGCACCTTCAGTGCCTCTTCCACCACAGCGTGTGCGGACACTGCAGCGGAAGTGTGTCATCGGAGTGCCGGTCGTGCGGAGCGATGGGCGCTCTGATGACATGTTCAGGAAGGGGTTGGGGCGACCAGCATGAGGCTGCCCCTCCCCTTCGTTGCCTTGAAGATGGCACTTTGTGCCATCTGCTTAGGCCCTAAGACAGCCAATCATTCACACACTCTTACACGGACTCAAGAATAAAGTAGTTAGCTTTGGAATAGACAATAAGCCTTCTAACTGTGATATTATCTGACAAGGCTGCTCCAGGAATCCAGTGATGATTTGAACTTGGCCACGTAGACAGGACGGGGAAGAGGCAGTGAACCAGAGCTAAATCAGAATTCAGAGTGACTTGGAGACACCATGAATTCTAACCAGCCACACCTGACAATTAATTTGGAGATCCTTAAATAGCTTGAAAATAGCCTGAAGCAAAGGTTGTTGACTACAGTTCAAAAGATGCCAAATGTACATAGCAAAGGTTGCCTTGAAGTAGACAGATTCTAGAGGTGACAATGGGTCTTATCTGGCTCTAGTGGAAGGCATTCAGAGCCATAAATCACCTGATCTTCTTGCTAGGACGGTGTGAATGTTTCTGGTTGCGACTCCTTAAGGGGGATTCAGATGGGCTAAAAGGGTTGTTTTGGGGTTGACCTGAAGGCATAGTCTTTACATGACGCACGCTGAAAAAGCACCCCCTACCTGACCCTTCCAGTGAAAGTGCGCTTCAAAAAGGAGCCTTTTTTTTCTGCTCCTTCCAGAAACATGCGCACCTTCAACGGTACGTTGGGATGCATTGACGGAGGTTCGGCGGAAATAAAGACACCCTTGCACAAAAGCCACCGGTGTGAATGCACGTGTACAAGTGCGCTGCATTTGGAGCTGCCCTGGGGGAGCACGCGCTCATTGAAAAATGCTTCAAATGAAAGCATTTTTAGGGTTCAGGTGTGGGCAGGTGCATCTGTTTCAGAACCCTAGCACTAACCCTAATTTTCACAGTGCGCATGCGCCAGAGCAGGAAAGTGAAACTGTTGCTACTGGATGTTACATTGCGTTAAAGAGATAAAGGGGAAAGTTTAACTTTTAAGTTGGACCCCCACACACATTCCAGTGCCATTTTCCCACAACAACTTTTGCCAGCTGCAGACCTCCACAGCTGTCCACTTCGGGGCTTCTTTTGTCCACAGCGGGAACAATGGCACAGCCATCCACAAGCGGAGAGCCAAAAAGAGGGAGAGGGACCTCGTGGACCTATGCAGAGATGGCCGCCCTCATAGCTCTGTGGTCGCAGCCACACATTTTGGAGAAATTGAGAAATTCCTTCTTGAATGCCAAAACATTTAAGGAGTTGACAGGAGCCATGAAGGTAAAGGCCCACCAACGCACCTGGGAAGAGTGTTGTCAGAAGACCAAAACCTCAAGTCTGATTACAAGAAGTTTAGGGACCACAAGGCCAAAAGTGGATGGGGTCCTTCCTCCATGTCCTTCTACAAGGAACTCCATGCCTTCCTCACCAGGGATGGCAGCATACATCCCAGCAGAATATCCACCAGCAGTGAAGTCGTGAAGGTCCAAGTAGGCCAGCCAGCCAGAGCAGAAACCATAGAGGACTCCTCCGAGGGAGAATGCGACTAGGAGCTTTTGCCCCCTCAAGGTAAGATGCACCAGGAGCCCTGGGAAGGGGTGCAGGGGACAGCACTAGGGTGGGCAGAGGGCAGAGATGACCCCATCCCATGTCACTTTTAGATGACCAGGAGGAACACCCCAACTCAGATGAGACATCCTGCAGTCAGAGGGCTATGGACATCTCTGCCATGAGAGCACCGTCCTCTGCCTCTATATCTTCCACCAGCAGGCCAGGATCTCATACTTCACAGTGGAGCACTATATCTTCCAGGACCAGTAGCCACCGTGATTGCTCCCCTGTCCCAAGGACAAGTGCAGCACTCAGTGATGATGAGAGTGAGGGCAAGGAGAGGGCAGGCCCTGGGCAATTTGCCCAGCTTATCCAGGTCCAGGCTGCACATGGTAAATTCCCTGTCATGACAAAAATGCATTCCATCACATGTACTCCTGCACCCCCAAAAGCAAAGCAATTTGTATGGCTTTTGTGACTTTTTTGCATAGGTTTGCAGGTTTGCAGATCCCCTCCCCAGCATGCCGCTTTCGCACCCTAGCATGTGGGGGAGGGAGTGGAGCATGTGGGGAATGGGAGTGTCCCATTCACCATTTCCCTCGCATGACCATCATGTGCATGTATCCAGTGTGCCCACACAAACCTCCCTGATATGTGCAGCAGGTGTTGTGTGTGCAAACGGTGCCCTCTGCCATATATGTCCCTAGAACGAGAAGTAGCACGACAGAGAGAAGAGGAGGAGGAGGATGCCAGAGCTGCAATGCTATCGGCAGCCCACCTGGCTGACATCAGAGGGAAGAGGACACGTCGCTCAGCAGCCGTAGCAAATATGAGTGCCCAGCAGGAGTTAATGGAACGGATCATAGAACAAATGGATAAAGGCCTAGAATAGGATAAAGAACTCGCTGCACGTTCCTATCAACTCGCTTGTCAGGGACAGCCAGGTTGAGGACTTGGAGGACTCTGAGGGGGAGGATGTGGGGCCAGGTCCTAGCTTGGTGCTACCAGCTCCCATAGACCTAGCTGAACCTGGACCTAGCTGTGTGGGACCCATTGAGGCACAGCCCCTGCCTCAGCAGCCTAGCCTTCCTCCAGCAGAAAGCCTTTCCCCAGCAGAGGTTTCAGGAAGAAGCAAAGGAGCAAGAGATTGAGATCCCTACCTTTGCTCAGAGGAGAACAGATAGGGCGGGGCTGCAGCGTTCTCGAAGGTTAGCTGAGAAATGCACAGCTAAAGATAAACACCTGTGAGAGAGGAGCTGAGGCTAGATAAGCAGCTGGGAAAAGCCAAGCTCTCCGTCAAGGCTTATCTTGGTTTCCCTGGTGAAAGCTCTTGGCTCTCGGCTTGACTCTAGACTGTTTGAATCTTGTGACCTTTGGAACGGCTCTGGACTACCTGATGATGAAAACCCTGGACCTTGGATTGCTCTCTGGACTTGCCTTTAGGAACTCTGGACTTGTTGGTTGCCTGCTGCAAGCAAACAGTGGTACATTACTTGAAACTGTGTTGTTGTCTTGGAAAAGGGCCCTGTCCTTATCAGCCACGTGTTGGCAGCTTTCCCGGACATCACTGAATGTTCTTATCAACTTGCTGAACGTTCCCATGAGCTTACTGAATGTTCCCATCAGCTGAGGCAGAGCCAGAGAGGGGATCGGAGGGAGCATGATCAATGCATGGCCCATGAGCAGCGGCGCGTCGCTGACTCCCTACAAGCACAGACCAGTCTGCTGGCCTGAATTGTGGATGTCATGGAGGGGCCCCAGAGGGCCATGGCTGGCAGCGGGGAGGGTGTGCAGGACGGTGGAAGAGGGAGGGTTATACCCCGGGGCCAGCAGGAGTTGACTGTGGTGGTAGGCAGAGGGAAGAGGGGTCACTCTCCACCCCTAGATGTCGAGTCTTCTGTGGGCTGAGGGAGGAGGGAGAGGTGACCACCCAAGGAAGATGAAGCTATTGGGGGGGGGGGGGCAGAGGGAGGAGGGAGAGGTGTCCACCCATGGCGGACGAAGCTGTGCAGGGAGGACAGAGGGAGGAGGGAGAGGTGTCCACCCATGGAGGAGGAGGCTGCTATGGAGGTGGAGATCATTGAGCAACATTCCACAGAAGAGTCTAGCAGCCTTTTCAGCAGTGCTGTGGCAGTGCCACCACCCACTGCCCACCCACAAAAGGAGAGAGCAAGCAGAGGGGGATGGAGATGCTGCGATGATCACCACCAAGTACCGAGGCAGCCATCGCCAACTACTCCCCACTATGCCCACCTCGCTGCTTGCCACCGCCATCGCACACCAAGCCCACCTCACTGATCACCACCGCCACCGCCACCGCCACCACACACCATGCCCACCTCACCAATACTGCTCACTGGTTGCCTGTAGGGATCCTTCCATGAACCTACACACCTTCGCATAAAATGTCTGATGCTGTGTAAAAATTGAAAGTTTATTAAAAAAAAAAACCCCGTCAATTGCTGAACCTGCGTACGTGCACAGATTCCGTCATAAATTTTTTTTAAAAAAAATTCATTTTATAAAAACATCAAAAAAGCAACTATTTACATTTGGTGAAGAAATGGGGGAAGGGGAAGGGAGTATGTACAAAAGGGAGGGACAGTTACAATAGGGGAAGAAGGGGAGGGAGGAGGGAGGAAGCATGTAGAAGGGGAAGGGAGGGGGAGGTGCTTCAGGGATGGGGGTGGGGTGGGGTCGGGGGTCGGGGAAGGCCCATGTGCTGAATTATGACTGTTATGGAGTTCCTCAGACTTTGGATCTGCTCCTCCATGGCAGCCAACCTCTGGTACACTTGGCGATCTGCAAAGGAAAAGAAAAGAGAAACGTGTGATTAGGAGGTTGCTCTCCACCCCATCACCCAATGCTACAGCCAGGGTTCCTGCCCCCCCAACTCCCTCCCTCTGTGTCCCTGCCATATTAACTCTACTCACACTCCCGGGTGGTCTGGATGACTGCCAGGCAGGCAACACCAAGGGGACTGGTGGCTGGCGACTTGACCCAGGCTACTCCTCCTCAGCAGGTCTGCCTGTGAAAGGAAAAAAAGACACCATTTATGAAGCCAGCTTGGAAAGTGGTGGGGGAGGTGAGGGACAGGAATGCCATGGAGGCCGCAATTATGCAGCCTGTACCCCTCCCCTCAGGGACTTACCTTCAACCATGGGAGGCTGCTGTGCTTGCAGAGGGATGGCAGCGATCCTTCTGCATGGGCCTCCCTGGCTGGCCTGGCTTCCCCGTCAGAGGAGGAGGAGGGGGAACTGGCAGGGTCCCCCCTCCATCCCTGTTGCGCCCTCCACCGCACGCCTGCATTGAGAAAGAAGGGAAACACCATTAGCACCAATGGGATGGGTACAAGAGAGAGGTGAGGGATAGGGAAGAGTGAGGGGGAAGGGAGGGCATGAGGGACAAAGGCAGGGGCCCAACACTTACCAGGAGGATGGCGATCCTGCCATCGAGGGTGGCTGGTCCTGATCCACAGGTCCCAGAGCTGCTGATAGAAGGGTGGGTGACAGCAAACCAGAGGGTGCTCCCCATAGTCCTCCAGGGCCTTGAAGAAGACCCCCTTCAGTGCCTTGAATTTTATGCAGCACTGTTGGGGGGTCCTCTTGAAGCCCTGGTCTCGGAGGGCCTGAGAGGCCTGGACAAAGTACCCCCAGTTCAGCCGGTTCGTACTCGCCATCACCCTCCTTGCAGCTGACTCCGAGCTCAGGGCCTGAATGCTCACCTCCTCATTGCTCCAGTAAGCTATGCGGATGGGCACTCTCCTCCTGGCCACCATCATCGTCCTGGGAATCTACGGAGGTCCGCAGGTGCATTGATGAGCAATTGTTGGGGGGCAGATGGCCTTACCTGGGCCCTGGCCAATGGAGACCCTCATGTGAGAAGTCTGAATGTGATCCCCAATGGTTGCCCTCTGGGCTACCAATTGTTACTACCGAATGGGCCATTAGGAAAGCTGACTGTTGGAAATTTTGCAACATTGTCAGAGGTTTCAGTTGGTGGTTTTTGCACTGTATGTTTCTATTGCCAGGAAATCTGGCACCAGGTAACCCCCCCCCATGCCCTTTTGTGTGTGTCTGTGTGTGCCTCCCTTAGGCTCATGTTCAAGGATAACTACATAAAAGCAGGATAGCCATCCATAAACAGAGTGGGGATGATAGGATCTCATCATGGCATCATGCAGTGGTGTCCTACACGAATGCAAGCCATACACTGAGTGGGGATAACAGTACATATTTATTGAGGTGCTTCTGCTCATAGCATAGTGCAGTGGTGTCCTACATGAATGCAAGCCATACACAGAGTGGAGATGATAGGCAATGTGGTGTTGAGGTGCTTCTGTTCATGGCATAGTGCAGTGGTGTCCTACATGAATGCAAGCCATACACAGTGTGGGGATAATGGGTAATGTGGTGTTTAGGTGCTTATGCTCATGGCATAGTGCAATGGTGACCTTGGGTTACAGATGGAGAAGAGGGGATATTTTAGATTCTCCTGGTCTCAAAGAACTCTGCCAGAGTCTCCCTCACAGCCTCCCCTTCTCTCTGCCTCACGAGGTCATTGTCCTCCATGGGTGCCTCTAGGGTGGGCAGCGCAAAGCGCTGCCTGTAGTGCCTTCCCTCATCCAGGACCCTTCCCTTGGTCTCACAGATGTTGTGGAGGATGACACAGAAGGCGATGATGGGGATGACATTCTCCTCTGCCACAAGGAGTGGGGCAGTGAGGCACCTCCACTGAGCCTTCAGCCGCCCAAAGGCCCTTTCCACCACATTCCTGGCATGATTCAGCCTCCTGTTGAATCCTTTCTGCCTGGCATTGGTGGTGCCCTGGTAGGGCTTCATGAGCCACTTCCGAATGGAGTAGGCGCTGTCGGTGAGCAGGAGGTGGCCGATCTGCTCGCCTCTCAGGGTGACACGTAGATGCTGGCCTTCATGGCCTGAAAGATGATGGAATTTCTTGCCACCCTTGCATCATGAGTTGATCCAGCCCAGCCCAATTCCACATCCACAAAGCATCCTCTATGATCTGTGGTCCCCTTGTGGACGACAGAGTAGCTGTCCTTTCAGTTGACGAACTTGTTCCTCCTCCACAAGGGTGGCACGATCAGACAGTGGCACTAATCTACGGCACCCACTACTTGGAGGAAGCAGAGCTCACTGAACCCTTGCATGATCTGTGAGTGACAAGAAGGGGGAGAAGGGGAGGATTAGAGATAAACAGTCACAGCATTTGCCAACTGATGATGTTTTTCCTGTACCTGCGCAGGTTCATTGATCCCGAGTATGCAGAGTCATGACCTACTGGGCATCCCTGAGCAGGTTCATCAGCCCTTGCTCCCGAGTATACAGTAGGAGTCACACTGTATGCGGAGTCACGACCTACTAGGCATCCCTGCGCAGGTTCAATGGGACAAGCTGCCAAGTATACAGTGGTAGCTGTATGTATTGTCATGACATTTTAGGCATCCCTGCGCAGGTTCATCGGGCTAAGCAGCTGACTTTGTACAGTGATAGCCACACTGTATGCCAGGTCATGGCATGTTCTGCACAGGAGGAAAAAGTGACGAGTGTGTGTGACTGTCCTTACCTGAGCGACGTCCCCCAGGTACACTGTCTGTGACAGGAGCAGCTTCTCCATGTTGAGGGCAAACTCCACCAACACTTCCCCCACAGTGGTTTGGCTGACCCCGAACTGCTCTGACGCCTGCTTGTAGTTGGCTCTGTGGGCGAGGACCCAGATGGCCATGGCAACCCTCTTCTCTACCAGGATGGCCTTCCTCATCACGGTGTCTGCCCATTGCATTTCTAGATGCAGTACTTCTACTATCTTGTGGAAGAGGGCACGGGGCATTTGGAAGAACATCCTCCATTGCTCATCGGACCAGATATATGTGACAAAGCTGCCCCACCAGTCAGTGCTTCTGGGGAACATCCACCAGCGTGCGTGGGGCTCTCTCATGGAGCATCAGAGCAGCGGTTGAAATGGTGGTGAACTGTGCGATTCGTCTTGCGGCACCCGGTCTCACAGGTGTCACTTGTGAGCTCAAAGTCATCACTGTCATCTTTTGTGAATGTATCTGCAGCACGAACCACGGCGGAGGCTGCTGTGGCTGAGCACTGCAGGCTGAGTACCACCGTGGACCAATCGATTGCCGAGGCAGCCATGATTTCTCTACAGCACATAGTGCGCATGTCCTGAACAATGCCAACATTTCTGTTAAAGGGGCTGTGTTGTATCTGCGCATGTGCGCATGCGCCGCAGAGAACGAAAAAAAAAATAAAGCTGCCACTGCCGCCTGTGCAGTTACTGCATTCCTATTTGGGGCAACCTCGGGGCCGGCAGTGCTGTTGATGAGGCTTCAATACAGCCTCGGAAAAGCTGCATTAACTGGCCCCAGTTCAGTTGCTCCGTCCCCATTTAGGGCAACCTCAGGGCATGTAGTGCAGTTGTTGCAGTTTGGGAAAAGGCAAATTCAGGTCGCCCTTTCCTTCCTGTCTGCATAGCCCCTTAAACTAGCTATTTGTTCTTTGTTTCTATGTGTGCCCATGCAATCTCCTCATTTTTCGGTTCATGGCAGCTCTGCAGTTCCATTTTAGGGCCATAGCAGAAATTGTGCACACCCCAAAATATTGAAGATGTTCAGTGCATAAATGAATGACCCCCTTGGGAGAGAAAAATGTGAAGCAGTGCCTTTGTACTCTTCTAAGCATTTCCCGTGGCATTTTTAATTTGTGGACTTGAGGAACTATATGGATTGGAGTATTGCCTATAGGCTGTTCAATGGGATGCTCATTGATTTGTCATCTGCATTTAATCTTCTTCATAGTAAAAACAAAGACCTTAAACTTTGTACAATTAATAGTCAGCACTGTAATTTTGTTTTTCAGTAAGACACCAAAGTTCTTAAAAGGTGCATTAGACCAAAACTTATCAGAGACAAGGTAGAGCACTAGAGCATGAGAGAGATCCATTTGCCATTTTGGAGGATAAAAACTGATATTGTCTAAAATTCTGGCCAATTAGTTTAGCAACAGCTAAAAGTTTAAACAGAGTGATAGCTAAAATACCTCCCTCCCACATTTAACTCCATGAAAAGTTGGAATGGAACCCAACAAATGACCACCACATGTT
Organism: Phrynosoma blainvillii; assembly: GCA_026167975.1. Classification (NCBI taxonomy): domain Eukaryota; kingdom Metazoa; phylum Chordata; class Lepidosauria; order Squamata; family Phrynosomatidae; genus Phrynosoma; species Phrynosoma blainvillii. The sequence goes on from JANUYF010000004.1 coordinate 139,496,828, forward strand.
ATCCTCATCTAAAGTGGCTGTGGATTAGTGTTGCAAATTATATATTGGTACTGCTGGTCTCAAACCTTTCTCACATATGAACCTTTGAAATGAAGTCAAGAATTGATTTAAGGTCAATAAAGTGGCAGGAAGCACCTTCCTGTTTCTATTTTATATTTTTCAGTGAGATGCTGAAGGTCCTGGTGAACAAAAGATTGTGATTGCCTAAACCAGTATCTTCTTTCTCTAATGTTTCATTGCACCATCTTATTTTTAACAGAGGTGGTTGGTATAAAGTTTGCCAATACACTTCATAATTTGGTTAGCAATTAGTGGGATTGGAGCTTTTTTCCTTTTTTTTTTTAATAAGTAGGACTAATGATAGTAAACCCACAGTCCTGTGAAAACATGAGTAGCCAGTCTGTATGCCTAATAAAGGTTGAATGAATGAAAATGAGCTAATCACAGAAGAGGAAATATACATACCCAAAACATCTAGAGGGTGGAAATCCATGTAGAGGCATTGATATGCTAATTAAGATTGAGAACAACTGTCATTTTCACTTTCTCCCATTTTCATATTTTTAAAAACCTTTTGTTTTTTTCTCTATAATATGAAGACATTTGTGAATCATGGTAATTTTTTTTTTAAAAAAATAAATGAAACAAAATTATCACACATCTGTACTGGCCAAATTCAACACATATAGAAACGTTGCAGGCCAGCCTAAAGGGCCGGCCTGGGAGTGGAGTTGGGGTGGGGCAGCTGTACGCTGACCACCCCAACCCCAGCCTGATGCCGTCCTGATGCCACGTGCCCATATGCATGGCGCGTGGTGTCAATATACCCTCCTGGCGCAGCATGTAGACATGCAGCATTTTGCCGCTCTTTTAGGGGGCAACAAAAGGGAGGATTGGGGCTGCGGTATGCAGTTGCCACAGTCACCGATCTGCTGCTAGCAAGGGTGGCCCAGAGCTGCCTGTCTGCATAGCCCCATAGTTATTCTCAGCATGAAGAGGACTAGCTCTCTCTGATGCCATAATAGTATTAATTACAAAAACAGGAAAACAGAGATGCAAAACTAGTTCACTGCTAACATGATGAATACACAACTATTTCAACACAGATTCTAAGAGTTAAGAACTCCAAGACATGGACTGGGATTGACAAATCTATCAGCCTTTTCTCTTACATTCATTATATATATATATATTTTAAAAAACCCACAATTTCTTTCCATTCGAAATATGAAGAAAATTCTAAATTTTGGAAAAAAAATGTATTTTTTTTTTAAAGAAAATCTCACCCATCCTTAATGCTATTGTTAGAAGCTTCAATGGGTAGAAGAGGAGTTGAAAAATACTTGCTTGTGAAGAATATATACAATAGCGTAGAGTTATCTCCAGATAAACTCTATCAGGAGAACAGTGAAGAGCATACACACTTTCTAAGGTAGCTTGTGGTAACTGACAGCTTCTCAGCAAGAGATAAAATACAATACAGTCTAATAAGAGTTGTATTGGACTCTAGAGGTAGGGGATGTTCAACCCTGCAGATGAACTTTTCTTGTGTTACCTTTGGGATGACTACATTTTGCCTTTACTGGGCACAGTTCAAAGTGCTGATCACAACCTAAAATAGTCTATATGATTTGGATAAACTATCCCTGCATACCTTATGCTGTGTTTTGGGGTGCTCATGTTTTCATATCTCATATCTGGAAATAGCATGTTTTTGAGATATTGATGACATTTCAAGAACACTAGCTCAGATTTCCAGGAAAAAAGAAGTTATTCTGAGGCATGTGGACAAGACCATCAGATCTAAATGTGTGAATTAAGGAGGGAAGCAGACTGGTGGCTCTGCGCCGCCCCGGGAAGGTGTGCCGCAGGACCAAGGCAGCCCCACACCTCAATCCTGTGGCGCTCCTTCCCCGTCCCTGAAAGGAGTGCTAAAATAGCGCTCCTTTCACAAGTCAGTGAAAGTGAGCCCCAAAAGTGTGAGGCGCACTTTCACTGGCTTATCCGCCACAGCATGTGTGGATGCTGCGGCGGGAGGTTGCCCCCGGAGCGCCGGCCATGCGGAGGGCCGGCGGCTCCAAGGGCAGCCTCGGGAGGAGGAAGGGGCACCGAGCGTGTGGCTGCCCCTCCTCTTCCCTGCCTCCAGGATGCCTTAATAAGCCATCTGCCGAGGCCCTAAGTGTTCTTTCCTTCCCCCAAGTAATCTGTATTTCCTCTTGCAACTTGAGACAAAGGATCTCCTTGTACCCAAAGCAGGAGGTTGATCTCTCTGCCTACCCCCTGTTGTGTCACCAACCAGCCAGATGTCCCCATCCATCCATCTCAGCAATATCCTGATCCAATCAACTTTTGTCATATTAAAATTAAAGCCATCAACCAATCCAGAATCCTTTTGCCAATTCCAGGGAAAAGACATACAGTCTTTGTTACCTAACCAGAAAGCCTGTTGCTTGGGACTAGTTTTAAGGTATAAATATAGTTCTAAAACCTAACCTCTGCACACACAGCCATCATACACCTCCGCATTCTGTGTATCTTCTGTGTCACCCTCAGAGCCTCCCAGTCTGAGCCAGTCCAGCTATCCATGGTCTTTACATTAGACAGGTAATTGTCAGGTAACCCCACTGCAAGTCACTATAAACCCTGCTGTCTCATTTCCATATTTCCATTTAGGTTAGCTCTGTATGCTGTTGTCTGTTTGAATTGCTGTCGCGTGTGTGTGATTGCACTTTGCATTTTTCTAAATAAAAGTTTCTTAGGAGGGAAGCAGACAGGTGGCCCTGGGCTGCCCCAGGAAGCTGCGCTGCAGGGCCAAGGTATCCCCACACCTCGGCCCCACAGCGCAGCTTCGCTGCCCCTGGAAGGAGCGCTAAAATAGCGCTCCTTCCACAAGTCGCCGAAGGTGCACCACAAAAGGCTGGCGGCGCACCTTCGGCGACTCTTCCGCCACAGCATGTGCCAACACTGTGGCGGGAAGGCATCGTCAGAGCACCAGCCGTGCGGAGGGGCCAGCGCTCTGACGATGCCTTCGGGAGGGGGTTGGGGCGCCCACCATGCAGCTGCCCCTCCCCTTCCTTGCCCCCAAAATAGCCCTTTGCGCTGTCTGCTTTCCCCCCTTAGTTAATCCAAGACCTGGAGTCCTCTTCAGTTGGTACTGATATACACAGATGTGAATGGTCCAAAGGTCATCCAAGACTCTTGCAAAGCTAAGTTCACCTAACATTTTTTTAATGAATTTATTAAATAGAAAATCACAAAAATTACATAAAATTACAGGACATGGAGAATACATGTAAGACATAGGACATAGACGAAAAATAAAACCCTACCCCATAATTTCCTCCCCCCCGTTACCCCCTACATTACATTGATGTACAAACAAACAAACAAAAATGACTTCCAGAGCTTCAACTAGGTATTATGTTACAAACTTCAATATAAACCTCAAAGCAACACCCAAACAAACTTCTATATCATGCTCATCATTTTACTACTTCTATCGCCCTACAATGTGAAGAAGAGGCCATAAGCTACGTTGTTCAAATATTCCTAACTAAAGATCTATCCTCTTCCAAGGTTATTATCATCTTATTTACAAAGAGAAAAAGACAAAAAAAAACCAAAGTTATTCCAATAATCTCACATTATATTAATTTTTCTGCAAAATTTTTTTATCAAAGGCTCCCAAATTTTCTGTTCATCCCAAGACTTTCCTCTTAGAAGTAAAGTTAATTTGTCTGCTACCATGCAGTCCAACAACTTATACAACTAGTCCTTAATATCAGGGCAACTACTACTTTTCCATTTTGCTGCATAAATTATTCTTGCAGTGTTTGTTATATAATGGAGAATCTTACCATACTTCTTTTCTACTCATCTATTATCCACCATATCTAGCAGGTAGAATTTAGGGTCCATGCGTTCATTAAGTGGTACTATTTGGGTGACCAGCTTATGTATATTATTCCAGATTTGGGGGGGGGGGGCAAATTTACAATGCCACCACATGTGAATGAAAGTGCCATCCTTTTTATGGCACTTCCAACATTTTTTACTAATACCTTTCTGCATCTTTGCAAATTTTACAGGTGTCAGATACCAGCGATGTTGCATCTTGTGAAAGCTTTCTCTAAAATCATAACTGAGGGAGTATTTAATACTATAAGACCAAGCTTTCTCCCACTGCTCCAGTGGTATGGTTTGTTTTAAGTCAATGGCCCACTTTACCATATTCACTTTAATGGCCTCATCCTCCTGGTCAAATTTTAACATCAGATCATAAAAATGTTCTTTGGTTGTTTCTCTCCTTTTAAGATCTTTTCCAACTCTCTTACAGACTGTCCAGTGCCTTTACTATTTCTGTCTTTTATGAACCTTTCTTTGAGTTGTCTGTAAAGGAACCATCCGCATTCATAACCTTCCATCATCAATTCCTCCCTTGTCTTAAATTCAACATTTCCAGTACCCTTAGCAATTTTAATTAGTTCACCATCTGTTATCCACCTATCTTTGTCTAGCCTTTCCCATCTGAAAAAAGCTTCATTTGTAGAAGCCCATAACAGGATCTTTTTGCACAAAATCTCTTTATACTTATTCCAAACACGTATTAAGGCTTTGTGAATAAAATGATTTTTAAAATCCTTATGGACTTTGACTTTATCATGGAATAAGTAAGCATGGAATCGAAATCTTAAACCTGCCCACTCCAAAGATAATATGTCCTTATTTTTTAGGCAAAACCAATCCGTTAACCAAACAAAACAGCAAGCATTGTCACCTCACCTTTTAGCCATCTCACTCCGGAGACATGGGGGGATTGGGTGAGTCTTCATCCCCAATGCATGCTTTCTACTGCTTTCATCTCTGAGGAAGGTAAGCCTCCAACGCGGAATCCAGATGCCACCAAAGCCCTGCTGCTCACAAACTAGACTACACTCCCACCTTGCTCCAGCCCTGGATGCAGACTGCCAGCCAGCCAGCATCCCCAGGACTGCCGCGCCACCACTTGCAGCCAGATGCAGCATTGCCCCCACTACAGCTCCCACCGAAGCAGACAAGCAGCTTCCCCCTGCGCAGCCACCCCGCCACTGATGCCAGAACCCAAAGCTTCTAGCCCAGCCACCGCACAGTCACGGACAGCGCTGCCCGAGCCAAATGTGACGTTGCCCCCTTGGAATTGTATTGCCATTTCCCCTTGGACTTTTGCACAACTTTTCCCTTGAGCACTGCTATTCGCCTTCAAGAACCCATGCTTTTGGAATTCTACCCGCACCCAAGAATGGACTTTCATTCCCTTTGGCCCTTGGACTTACAGTCATCCCAGAACTCCTTATTTATGCCCACATCTGTTTACTGTTTGTGCATTGCCAGTGATTGATTGCTTTTCTATTGCATCTGCTTATTGCTTTTCTATTGCTGTTATTGCTTTTCTGTTAATTAGTGAAGTATGAATGGTTCCCGATGTGTGAGTAGGGATCCCACCCCTCCTTTCATGAGAGAGAGATACCTCCACCCGAACTCCTCATTCCAAATTCTCACCCTGAAATTCTATGACATCCTGAACAGAGGCGCCGGTTCTGCATGACAGCCAGAGCATCATTCCAAAGGGTCACCGAAGCATCAGATGTCCTGAATCCTATCGCTCCCCTGCTCTGGATGAGCACCATACTCGCGACATCACCGGACTCCTTGACCACCTAGGCATCGCTCACAAGGAATTGCTCTCCACAAGTCCCCACAGACAGTGCTATTTAACTGGGCAGCTCACTATGCCCACATCTCCAGACATTCAATAACCCTTAGGAGCCTACATCCCACATACCAACCTCCAACAGTTTGGACTCATTGCTGCATCCAACCCTGTTGATGGACACTGCTGTAGTATGCCCACATTTAAACATGGACTACTGTCACACTAACATTGCTCCTTGATGTTGCTGCCATATCCAAATTGCATTTGTTCTCTTACTCAGTTTTATATACTGCCTCTCATTGCTTATTGTTGCTATGTTTCCCTGATTATCTAGTGTGCCTTTAATGCTATAGAATGCATGTGTTTGAAAGTGTTCCAGCTATAACCCCTCTCCCCAAAAGGGCTCCACCAGAGAGATACTCCCCATAGTATGGCTCCCTTTCCAGTATTCTCACCCCTAAAACTATCATTTGGCAAAGGTTAATTCGGAAAACACTCACCCACACAATCACCCGTGCAGTCTCAGTTTCCACGGGGGGGGGGGGGGGGGGGGCTGGGGGGAATGTTACCCATAGTGCTGCTAATATCAAAAATATAAACTCCATGAATGACCTCCAGATGAACTCTGGCAGTGGACATAGAGGTAAGTGCCATGCACACCCAAGGCATGGGCCAATCACCCTTAATCCTTAACACATACATAGTCCCCAGATAGTCTAGGAGAGTTGCAGATGGAATTATCTGATAGCATCAAAACCATCAGAAGGTGTAATGTTTGGATTGTACCAACCAATCACACACACCCCCAGGATATTGGCCCTTCGGATTAAGACTAGCACACACAATATAACCCTATACAGCCGGGCATCATCTTTGTAATTATCACCTTTCACCTCAGGCCCAGTTTGGCCTTATAAAAACCCCAGATTTTGGCCAGTCAGTGTTCTAGCTTCCTGGTCTAAACGACTCCACGTCACTTTGACCTCTGAAGCTAGTCACCGGCATTTCCACTCAAACCCATGCTGCAGAGCAGACTTGTCTCCATATCCACTCATCCCATCTGGACCCCGAAAGTGAGACTAGTCTATAGGTGAGTATATCCCTAGTGAAGATTGTATTCTATCCCCATGCTAACCGCTATTTTTCCTGAGCCTGTATGAGTGTGTGAGTGCATGTTATTGTGTGATTTTGCCCTATAATAAAACTAAGACATTCATTGGAAGACATTCAGCCCCATTTCTGGGACTTCCCTGGTCTGCTTGGTATACACATTGGGAAGACGGTTCTGCAGGGCGTAGTAGCCAGCCCGTCTCGCAATATTGGGCTAATCATAAATTCCCCTTAAAAGGCCCTTGGTTACACAACATATCCACAAAAAGGAATATTGATGTGACTATGCACCACATTGTGTGTGTGTGCCTGCACATCCATGCAGATTTGCATCCTGTGGTTTGTGTTGGTGCATGAGAAAAAAATATGTCAGCTGAAACCCAAAATAAATGCTACCTCAGAAAATCCAAAATGTAAGAATAGTAGATCCCTAATGCTATGGTTCTGCACTGAAAGTATGATGCAATAGTCAATGTGTTGGATTTGGACTGAGGATACTCAGGTTTAAATCCCCACTCAGCCATGAAGGACAAAGAGGTCAGGAAAATCTGCATTTTATCACCCAACTTGTTCGGCTTGTATGCAGAACACTTTCACGATCCCTACATGTTCTCTAAAGCAGTGAATATGCTGGGCATGTGAATAGGAACTATATATAATATATATAATGTGCATTTGCTACACATATTTCTGGGCTGGTTAAGACATGCATGGATGGGACTTGTTTTCTAACCACTAGATAATTCAATATGTGGATATTGCCTGTACAAACAGCAAATAAGGTGGTGCAATAAACTATCTCACTTTGGACAACTTTTCAGAAATGACTAGAGTGCCTCCTTAATGCTTGTTATGAAACAGATGGATAGACAAACTGATAAGTATATTAACAAACCCACTGCAATCAATGGTTAGTCACTAGCACTCTATGTACTATTGATTAAATTGGGTCTCCTATAAGGTCAGTCACTTCGCCAAAATATGATCTGAGGAATATTCCATCAGAATTTAAAGAAAATATGAGAAACAGATTTGCACTATCAAATCTAATTGATTGGGAACTATGGGCAGAAGTCAGGAACATAGTCAAAGAAGAATACAGAAAGACAATATCTGTGGCCAAAAAAAGGAAGAAGAAACAGTGGATGACTGATGAAACATTTCAAGCAGTTAAAGAAAGACAAGAAGCTAAAGAAAACTCAGATAGGAACAAAATTAGAACCATAAATGCTGTGGTGCAATGATTAGTGCACCTTGATAAAAAGAATTACTACAACAATCAATGCAGAAAAATAGAAGCTGACAACATAATAAAGGAAGAATAAGAGTCATACTCAAAATTCTGCAGCAGAGACTCCTGCCATATATGGAGAGAGAAATCCCAGAGGTGCAAGCTGGGTTGAGGAAAGGAAGAGGCACTAGGAATCACATTGCAAACGTACAATGGATAATGAAGTGTGCCAGGGAATTCCAAAAGAAAATCTACATGTGCTATATTAAGCACAGCAAAGCCATTGATCATGCAAAGCTATGGAATGCTTTCAAAGAAATAGGAGTGCTACTACATTTGTATCTGTGAATTTGCATCCAGCCAAACTGTTCAGAGTGGTTTGATTTAGGTACGCTCCTTCCTGAATCCAATTCTAGAACCTTCAGCAGTTTGCTGTGATGTATTTAATGAACACTTCACAGGTAAAACCTCTTGGATAAGACCCAACTTACATCATTGTAGAAGAAGTTGAAGAAGTTGACAAGGGGATGTCCAACAACTCTGTAAGTAGGATTACACTGGATCAATTTCAATTGATGAGTACCACCAATGTTGACAAACTTCTGAGGCAAGTAAGGAAGACAACTTGTCTTCTCAATCCCTCTCTTTCTTGACTGCTCGTCCAGGGAGGAGATGCAATTAACCTTCAAATACAAATAATCTTTAATGCATCTCTCAGGGAGGGAAGTTTTCCATCCTGTTTAAAAGAAGTGGTGGTGTGACCATGTTATAAAAAGCCCTCCCTCGACTCCCTGGACTTAAACAACTATAGATTAGTATCAAATCTCCCTTTTCTAGGCAAGGTGATCTAGAGGACAGTTGCCTTCTAATCTGCCTTGGATGATACAAACTATCTAGACTGATTTCAAATTGGCTTCAGAGAAGGATATCGAGTTGAGATTGCTATGGTCATCATAGGACCTTATCACACGGGGCCAAAAGCAGCAAGAATCCACAGGGAATCAGGCGCTATAGCACTATATTTTTCCGTGTGTTTACACGACGTCACTCAGAACCCAGTGAGAAACCGCTCGCAATGTAGCATCATTCACGTTCTTTTGAATGTCGGTTTCATGGGGTATTGCAATAGCGCGAGCTGATTCATAGCGCAATAATAGCGCTAATGCCGTATGTTTGATCAGCATTTCCCTCTCGTGGAGCATTTCCACTTCATAACCCATGGTTCCTAGCGTTATTTCCCATGGGTCTGTGGGGAAGCATCCTATGACATGTGCTTCCTGTTTGCATCGGGCCACAAACACAACGGGTAAACATGGTCCTCTCTTGTAGATGCAGTCTTTTTTTTGTATTTGGATATCTGCCACCATGCGACCTGGTGTTGGGGGGAGAGCATTATGGGGAATGGTTAAATGTTTATTGGTGGTCTAGCCTTCGGGGTGGTGGTGAGGGAAAAAAGTGAAAAGCTTTATGATGCTTCTATTTCCTCAGGCTGCCATCGCCGCCACAGAGGCCATGGCCCATGTTCGCTTTTCCAGGATGCTGGTGATCTGGAACTGTGTGAGTTTTTCTTCTTATGTGTTTTCTTGCATCGTTATTTCCCGGGCTCTCCTCGCACTTGACTGTCACTGCCTGCTTGGTTCTAAGGACACCTATCTCCCTAGAACCTATTTAGGGGCTCTTTTTATGTGGGGGGGGGCTTGATGAATGGATTGAGGGTTTATTCCATAGTGTGCATCCCTGCCATTTACAATGGTCTGTTTTGGACACTGGCCTTGGAATTACAGTAAAAAGGGCGTATACAGGGTGCAAGAAATGATCCGCTTTGAGACCACTTTCGCTGCCCTTGCTCAGTGCTAAGGGATCATGGGAACTGTAGTTTATATCTGCACCATAGCTCTGTGGCAAAATAGAAGCCAGCTTTCCAAATATCCCAGCAATGATGTAGTGCAGATATTTTGGCCTCAAAATGGATTGTTTATGGGAGTCTTAATACACCAAGACATTCCTTCTCAACACACATGAGTTTGAGCTGGGTTTGGCAGCTCTGGCTCAATGCTTGGGAATTCTGGGAAATGCAGTGTTACAATACATGCAGTCTTCTCTTTTCACAGAGAGAGAGACGTCCATTGCATAAATACATTACAATTTCTTCTTTTCTCTAGCGCTGTGGCACAGTAATAATACATGGGTAGAAATGGGCTGTTGGTGCTGTGTGGTTGGAACCTTGACAGGGTTTCTCATCTCAGAAGCAAGGTACTTGACACCGCTTGAACTGCCTTCACTCAATGCTGTGGAACTCTTTGCCCTGTCCCTTGGTTGTTGTGACAAAAGACCTCTCAGGCAGGTGGGGCCTAGTACCTCCAGAATCCACAAATCCAACAATTCCATAGCATGCAATCAGGCCACTTCCATGTGATGTCTTTTGGGCCATTTCTGCAGTGTTGATGGAGGCGGCCACCAGGAATCGCTGTGCGTGAAGGGAAATGCAAGGGTGAGTAGATGTCCTAACTACAAAGGATGAATTGTAAAGGCGTAGCAAAAAGTTGTGGACTTGTGATGAATAGTACTTCTCAAAGTATGGTGAACGCATGCTTCTTTGGCCAGGTAAAGATGGAGGATATTTAGGAAGCCCTCCTTTTCAGAAAGCAGAACAGTCGGGCATGTCCAGGAAAATGAGGTCGCATGACCACCCAGGGAAGGTAGAGAAATGATCGGCTCGCTGGCCTTGTCTGCCTCTTGTCCCTACCCTACTCCAATCACAGTTTCTTCTTGTGCCAGCTTGTATGTGTGAACTTCAATGTTTACTAAGCAATGAAGGCCTACTTTTTCATGCCTGTTGTTTTCATCTGTACTCAGGATTGATGTTATCTTTCCTTTTCTGTGAGACTCATCTTTTCAATACTTTTATTAATGCTTTTTCCTTGTGTTCTTATTTTCCAGAGCAGCCTTCTCGGGGTGAGCTGATAAGTAACAGCGATTGAAGCAGGTGGTACTAGTCTCTCTTTCCAATTCCCACTCCCTGTCCCAAATAAAGATGCCACACCTTTATACAAAAAATAAATAATTTATTCAAAGGCACATTAGCATACAATGGCTTGGTTTTGGAAAATAATAAACAACGGGGGACAGGTGGGCAAAAGTTAATCAGAACAAAAACACGCACTGTCTGTTAACTCACAGAACAGTGGGGGTGGGTGGGGTGGGTGGGAGAAAAAAAATATCTTGGGGGAGAACGGGTGCCCTGGAAATGTCGTTGCCACATCAGGACCTGGTCCATGGCCCTCTCAAGATCCCCCAGCCTCCGGAAGATCTCCTGCTGGCCATGGAGAATGACGGCCAGTACATCCCGAACTGTAGGGAGGGAACATGATATATTCAGTATTAGTATGTATCTCCTCTTGAAATTTGATCCTGTTCTGACAACACTTGCAGGCTGGTAAAAATAGGTACCTGGAGTCTCCTCTTCCTCGTCCGCTGGCTCGGGGGGTGGGTACTCCTCTTCGACATCCTCTGCGGCTGGACCTGCCCGGACCCGAAGGTCCAGGGGTGCTTCTACATCAGCAGCCGGGGCACCCTCTTGCTCCTCTTCCTCTGGTGGGGGGGGGGGATGTACCGCCTGTGGCTGTGCCTCCTCCTCCTCCTCCTCCTCCTCCTCCTCCTCCTCCTCCTCCTCCTCCTCGACAGGTGCTGTAAGAAAGAGCAAATTTTAAAACTTACATTGCTTGTGGCAAAGGCTCCTTCCATTGACATTTCATTCAAGGTTTTCCAGGGATAATTTGTTGACAGGCCAAAATGTAGTCTTTCAGCCCAACAGATACTAAAGTTGAGGAAGGTCTTACCTGCAGGCCTTCCTGCCTCCCTTCTGGGGTCACGACCTTCTAAGACCATTGGCACCTCTTCCTCCACCTCAGGTAGGGGTGCTGCTCCGGCCTCTGCCATCTCCTCCTCCTCCTCCTCCTCCTCCTCCTCCTCGACAGGCGCTGTGAGGAAGAGATATTTGGACAAATAACATTACTATCCAGCCAAGGTATTTGTGGGATACTTTCTCAACAGCCTAACATGTAATTTCTCACCCAAACATATTTAAAACTCAAGGACGGGCTTACCTGCAGGCCTCCCTCCTCGCCTTATGTGGTGCCCATCATCCTCCACCTCAGGTGGGGGTGCTGCTCCGGCCTCTGCCCCCTCCTTCTCCTCACCCTCCTCCTCCTCCTCGACACGCGCAGACAACTTACAATAAGTGTGGCAAACAGGCTATTTAAGGCATATGTTCCTGACAGGCTAAGATTTACACATTGACATATATAAATGTCAAGAAAGGACTTACCATTGCGCCTGCGTGCTCTCCTTCCATTGGGGCGGCCTGCCCTTTCCCACAACAGAAGCATCTTTCTGTAGAAAGGAGGCCGGGCTTCGGGGGGAGGACCGCCATGGAAGATGGCTCTGGTGCGGAAAAAGGAGTTCCGCATCACCTTCACCTTAGACCTAATTTGGGCCATGGTGCAGGGGAAGTCTCTTCTGGTCAGCCTCCTTGCTATCCCCCTATAAATATCCCTGTTTGGATGACAGCTTGAACCCATAAGAAGGTCGAGGTGGGGGCTCCGGCCCATTATGGACAGGAGTGCCTCCACCTCTTCCCTCAGCCACCACTGCCACCTGCTATTTGGCATGGCCACTTATGCTTTATCTATACTTTTGTGGGAGTTTTTGGCCTTCCTGTTGGGAAATTACCTTCCTGGTCCACCAGGGGTCGCAAAGGCGGCAAAGCAGTTGTACCGGAAGTACGTTTATTGTGCGCGCGCTGAGGGGCATTCTCGGTCATCCTCGCCATTGCCGGCAGCACGTGGAAGCCATTTCAGAGTTAACTGTGCGACGGTAAACATCTCCTGACTTGGGCGCTTGTTGGCTTGCTGTTGTGGTCTTTAGATAGACTTTCCAGGTGGTTCGGTTTGGGAATTTATCTCGCAACAATTACAATCGCGCCAGAGTGATCACACTGCTTCAGTAGGTCTCACACAACTTTTTTGTGTGGCTTTTCCGAGTTTCCCCGTCTGCTTGCAATGGCTTCCTCTACTAACGAACCACCAAGAAAGCAGGGATATGTATACACAGAAATATTAGTATGTATATATCTGAATATGTGTGTATATATATATATATATATATATATATATATATATATATATATATATATATATTTCCAAAAATATGTACACAGTCGCCGAACAGCAATGGATTCTTGCACTAGTGCACAGCAATGTCTGTTATGTAAAGATATACAGACATCTACACATACATGTATCTTTGCTTAGGTGCTGTTGCTAATACACACACAGAAGCAAGCACCCAAAACCATGCAGAAGTGCACATGTGTAAGTACAACATGTGTATATATACACACACCCACGCATATATACATAGACCTCAACGTATGTATATAGATGTATGTCTATATACATATATATATATATATAGAGAGAGAGAGAGAGAGATCTATATATACACAGCTCTGAGGTAACACGCAAAAACATACATATGGCGCCATGTGTATATATACAGATTTCAATACATGCAAACATCACATCCATACCCATATATACATTAATAGAACAGTATGGGCTTATTGTTCAAAGGCACATGGAAGCGCAAAGATGAAATCTAACTATAACCCACATTGTTCACTCCCGCTCAGCAATCATGGCCGCAATCGCGGCACGCACCCTCTCCCCCTCAGTTTGGTGGCGACGGTCTCTTCGAGGCTGGTACTCCTGTGTCATCGGTGGCAGGTGCAGCTCAGCGGCAGGCTGCTGGGTGTTCAGGGCATGGCCCTTTGTCTCACATATGTTGTGGAGGACCACGTAGGCTGACACAACAGTGGCGAAGTGCTCTTCCCCAACTGTCAACCTCGCACTCAGGCATCCCCACCTCCCCTTCAGGCGCCCGAAAGCCCGCTCCACCACACAGCGAGCCCTGCTTAATGCCATGTTGAGGTGCGGTTGGTTGTCCTGCAGGGCTCCACTGTACGGTTTCATGAGCCATCGGTGCAAGGGGTAGGCTCCATCAGCGATTATCAGCGGTGGCACCTGCACCCCACGGATCATTAATGTTGGATTTCCTGGAACAAATGCTCCCTCTTCCATGGCCTGGCAAAGCGAGGAGTGCCTGAAAATGAAGGCATCGTGGTTCCTCCCGGAATAGCCTGCTTCTATGTCCAAGAAAAGTCCGGTTGCCGAGGTCAACCCTTGTAGCACAATTGAATGGCCATATTTCCTGTTGAAATAGTCCTCTGCCCTAGCCCTCGGAGGGTGTATAGGGATGTGTGTCCCATCCAGAGCACCGACACAGTGTGGGAAGCCCAGCTGCTCAAATCCGTGCATTACCTGAAATGATATAACAAAAGAAAAGGAAAAATGCAATGAAAATCAGGGTAAGACCCATATAAGATTGATGCATTCTGTGCATTCCCACAAGGAAACTGCCCTTCCAATGAAAGCTGGGCAAGAGCCATAGGTTGATGGGACCAATCCGTGCATCCCCCCCAAGGACAACGGTCTTACATTTCCCAAGCTATGATTTGTGCAACTATGAGTGGCTGTTAACTATGCATCCCACTGATTTGCTGCCTGTCCAAGTCTATGACCAGATGATTGTATCCATGTATACACATTTACAGAAGAAGGCTACATTTACACTATCCTTACAGCCCCCTCTCCAGATTTATGTACCCCTGCCATCAGGCTTTCCCATAACCAGCCAATATCTGCATGTATGCATACCTGCACATCACACCCACTGCATGGAACAGGGGTAGTGAAGAGCACAGGGGCAAGGGGGATCCACAGAAATTGTGTAACAGTATACAAAAGGGAGAATAACACCCCCTCCCTTATTGTGCCACACAAACATCAAGTAACAGCATAGCTCTATTAACAGGAAAGAGTTGCAGCGAACACACCTACCTCACGATAGTCACCAAGACAGACTGTCTTCTGTAGTAGCTCTTTCTCTATGGCCTTGATGACTTGGATGCAGATTTTTGCAGCAGTGGACGCCCCAATCTGGAAATGCTGGGCCACACGACGGTAATTGAGGGGGGCCGACAACCACCAGATGGTGATTGCCACCCTCTCCGGCACGGAGATAGCCCTCCTCATAATGGTATCCTCGGCCTCGAGGTGAGGGCGCAGAGCCTCAGCTATTTCGAAAAGGGTGGATTTGGACATGTGGAAATTCCTTATCCACAGGGCCATGACCTCCTCTGCCCACCAATTCCGGATAGCCTGTGGCCTGACCCACCACCTGCGTGGACGGGGGACACTGGCTCCATGGAAACCCCTACCAACAAGGTGGAGGACACTCAAAATCCTCCATAGCAAGGCATGTGCAGAGAAGCCCACCAGGCCACGGCGCCTCATCCACCAACGGACGCCGCCAAGCACAGCCCTGCGCCTCTGCTCATGCTCCCGCTCCACCATCTCTACCTCCACCAACAACTGCTGGATCCGTAGTACAGCAGTCTCCATGCCAACAGCGACGAGGATGACAACACGAGTGGAGAGATGGCAATGGCGACCGCACAGCAATAGCGATGGCGAAGCAATGGCGAAATCGCTCCGCGGAAGTGACGACAACAACATCCGATGGCCGTGGCAACCATCTCC
Organism: Phrynosoma blainvillii; assembly: GCA_026167975.1. Lineage (NCBI taxonomy): Eukaryota > Metazoa > Chordata > Lepidosauria > Squamata > Phrynosomatidae > Phrynosoma > Phrynosoma blainvillii. The sequence goes on from JANUYF010000004.1 coordinate 139,512,522, forward strand.
AGGCCTGCGCATGTGCAGGAATATCCTTGCTGGGTTCTGCGCAGAATCCTCCCGCTTATGTATGCTCAGCAAATGCACTTTCTGAGGGGCGCTTCATCGCGCTTTCGTTAATAGCGCAATGATGCTAGTTGCGTGTGCTAGCCATTTCCATCTTTGGGAGTTGCTAGCACTATAGTACTGGAATGATGCTCATATCGCTTTCTTGCAACTTTGAGAGCAGCGTGTGATAAGGTCCTTAGTGGATGATCGATCTTTGCCTGAGCATTGACAAGGGGAGTGTTTCCCTGCTGATGCTTTTGGACCTCTCAGTGGCATTTGGTATCATCGGCCATGGTATCCTTGTGGGGGATTTAGGAATCAGAGGAACTGTGCTTAGTGGTTCTGGTCCTATCTTTCAGGTAGGTTCCAAATGGTGGTGTTTGGGGATAGCTGCTCCTGGGGGAAAAGCTCTTATGTGTCATACCACAAGCTGCCATTCTATCCTCAATACTATTCAACATTACATGAAACCATTGGGAGAGATCATCCAGAGGCATGGGGTGCAGTACTATCATAATGCTGATGATACCCAAATATATTTCTCCATGCCCATAAATACAGCTTCAGCTAAGGATAGTGTGTCTCCTCTGAATGAATGCCTGGAAGAGGTAATGAACTGGATGGGGGGGGGGGAGTTGAAGCTGAATCCAGACAAAAGAGAGGTACTTACTGTCAAAGGTCCTAACCTAGGTTTGGAGGTGTGTCAACCAGTTCTGGATGGGGTTATACTCCCCATAAAAGACTATGTTTACGCTTTGGGGGTGCTTCTGGATCCATTGCTCCAAATGACAGCTCAGATAGATGAGACCTCCAGGAATGCTTACTACCGGCTTCAGCTGATACACCAGCTTCACCCCTATCTAGAGCTGGAGGACCTAAAAATGGTAATGCATGAGCTGTAACCTCAAGGCTGGACATTGGGCTACTTCTGTACCAAGTTTGAAAATTTCAGTTAGTTCAAAACATTGCATCCATATTGCTTACAGAAGTCATGTCACACTAATATTAAAATCACTCCACTGGCTGCCAATTAATTTCTGGGCAAGGTAAAAGAGGGTTGGTTACTACCTTTAAAGCCGTACATGGTTTGGGCTCACATTACCTACAGGATTGCTTCCTCCCATATAATCCACTCCATACACTCAGGTCTTATGGTCGATGTCTACTCTTGTCAGCCAGGGCTAGGATGATAACTGCCAGCCAGAAGACTTATTTTTCAGCTACCCCTAGACTGTGGAATGACCTGTTGAAAGAGATTCAATAACCAGCCTCTTCCTTCAGGCTTATCCAGATGATTTTTAAATTGTGAATTTAAATGAAGAATTTGAAATATGGATTGTTTTAATATGTGCATATCTTATTTGTCCTTTTAAACTGATGTGTGTTTTAACTTAAGTATTTTAAGTTGTTGTTATTGTTGTTATTTGATTGTCCTTATGCATAACCTGTATACAGGACAAGAGGCTGCTGTCAGAACTGAATAAGGAGAAAAAGAATGGCTTCCAGTTAGCAAAGCTGCATACTATCAAACTATACATTCGGCCTGTATGCTGAAAACATCATATGCTGAGCAAGCTTAGACTCAGAGACAGGAGGAGTGAAGATTGGAGAAAGGAATATTGACAACCCAAGATATGCACAAGACACACTATTATTAGCAGAAACCAACAAAGACCTGAAACAATTACTGAAGGAGGAAAGTGCAAAGGTAGGCTTAATGATGAACATTAACCAAAAAAAAAAAAAAAAAAAAATGGCCATGGAGGAACTACAAGAATTCATCCTAGATAATAAGGAAATTGAAATAACCAAAGAATTCCCATACCTTGGATCAAATATTGATCAGGAAAGAGCACTGCAGTCAGGAAATTAGAAGAAGACTGGGGCTGGGTAAAAAGCTATGAAAGAACTGGAGAATATCCTAAAGAAAAAAGACATAATTCTGAATACTAAAGTGAAGATCATCACCACATATGGATGTGAGACCTGGACAGTGAACAAAGCTGATAGAAAATAAACTCATTTGAGATGTGGTGCTGGAGAAGAGTGCAGAGATACTGTGGATGATCAAGAAGACAAACTAATGGCTTCTAAAACATATCAAGCCTGATGAAACTGTTCCTGAAAGCCAAGATGACCAAGCTGAGGTTGTCATACTTTGGCCACATCATCAGGAGGCATGAATCACTGGAAAAGACACTGATGCTAGGAAAGGTGGAGGGCAGTAGAAAGAAAAGACCATATGCCAGATGGATGGACTCAGGAAGGCCAGAGCCTGAATCTGCAGGACATTAGCAGAACCATTGAGGACAGGAGGTCTTGGAGATGTCTCATCCATGTGATCACCATGAATTGGGTTGGACTTGAGGGCAGTTAAGAACAAATTACAAATGAGCTAAGGGGCTGTACAGACAGCCAGGACAGGGCAGGATGAAGCCACCCCACCTGAAGACAGATTGGGGCCATGGCAGCTGCACACCGCAGCCCCAATCTGCTGTGGCGCTGGCTGAAAAAGGAGCAGTTTTCAACCGCTCATTTTTCGGCCATGGTAAACAGCCTTTAGCAGCTCTTCCACAGCCCCACAGCAGCTTCCCAGTGTGTTGGGGGCTTGCAGCATGTAACTGCCACACCTCCAAGATGCCTAGAAGCCAGCTGACATGCAGCCACTCTGGGTGCCTTCAGGGCATCATGGGGGCATGCGGCAAGTGCATGCCATGTCCACAGCTGCCCACAGCTGCCTAGAAGGCAGCTTTTAGTGCTGTTCTGTACCGGCCCTAAGTCTGGTTGCAGCCTGTTTGTTGAATGTAGCAAAAAGAATTGATTGAAAAGTATTGTGTTAGAGCTGACACCAGATGATGTAATAGTTTGATCTTCAAATGTAACATCATAATGCATCCTTTTGTTTGAATAGAAGAAACAAGTAGAGAAGAAACTGAGAGATACAGTTAGGTGTCCTCAACCTTCCCTTCACATCACACTCCAAAACACATGCATAGCTTCTTTAGGAACTAAAACCTCCTTTACCAGTAGGATGTGATGAAACCTAGGGAAATAAACAAATTAATAATTTATTAGTCATAGACCAGAATAAAAAAGAGAAAAAATAATTTTACCATAAAACACATGTAGTCAATTAGCATAAATACAAATTCAGTACACTACAATATAATAAATATAATTCTTCCATCCTGTCAAGAATATAGACTCAGTACCTGACTCAGGTGGAAAAGTGCTTCATCATCATGGTTGCCAGTGACCCTTTGTTGCCTGGTCATTACTATACCATCCCACATTGTACATTGTTGCTTGGGACTCCATCCCAACAACCCTATGGATGAGACATCTCCAAGACCCTCTGTCCTCCACTGCTCTGCTTAGTTCCTGCAACCTCATACCCATGACCTCTTTAGTAGAGTCCATCCATCTGGCTTGTCACTTTC